>JAZKJV010011335.1:0-600000 GCA_037367405.1 Ottelia alismoides | reverse complement strand
ATTGTGATTAACAGACTTGTGACATTTCACCAATTGCCCAGTTAGGATGAAGTTTCATCAGTAGACATTGATGTCCCATTTGTACCTTTCCGCCATGTCATGCACTGGTGATGGGGTAGTGGTTAACAAACACTGATGAATTAATTATTACTCTTCCACCATGTCGTGCACTGGTGATGGAGTAGTGGGTAACAGAAACTAAACACTTCATCAATACCTTTCCGCCAGGTTTATGACCTCGTGATGGGGTACGAGATACGTGATCTTTAGATTATTCCACTACGAGACTAATGACGACAGTACCGTTAGTCGAGACTAACGAGGTGTGAATGTTGAGAGAGAGTTGTGAGTACACCTTCGGGAGCGAGCTATCATATGTGTCGACCGAGGATCAATGTGAGTTGAGAGAACAAGCTAGAAGGAGTATTGGGAACTTAGTTAGGATGCAAGACACCATCGCATGCCTACGGAGGCACCCCAACCCTGAGGCGTACACCATACCTCAGAGTCATAGTGTGAGGTTCAACCTGGACTTTGAAGTCATACCCGGATATCGAGGTCCTAACCGGACCAAGACCACAGACTTACTTCTAGGCTTGGGTTGTTGTTGGTTAGTTCCATTGATCGAGGGAGACATAGTGTGGTAGTGAGCGAGTGTGTTCTTGTTAGACTTCAGAAAGCAAGTAAATAATTTAAAAGAATCAATTAACCCACTTTTACTTGCTAGCTTCTTTTGTCCACTGCAGTTACCTTACTGTTTTTCCAGCTGTTCTAGACTGTTCTTACTACTTTTCTTAGTAGAACCGTGTAGAATTTGTACTTGACAACTTTGTGACAGATACTTGTTTGTCCCTTTTTTTCTACTTGTGGCAGGCAAGGGCCCAGCGATCGAGTAGCTGACGTAGTTTGGGCTACTGTTGTTTCTTTTGGTGCTACACTTTCAGAGCAGGTATATCCTTTGGAGGTTGTGTTCTCTTTTGTAGCCCGATCTTTGGGGTATTTACATGTATTTTGAATGTTGTGGAACTTCAGCATGTTATATGAAGGAAATGAAAATGAATGGATATCCTTTTTGTTCAGTTCTGGTGTACTACTACTTCTGCTTTTAGTTTTCTTGTGGTTGCTTGCATAGCCAAAATTAAATCTTGTGAATGTCATGTTTTAAAAAGCGAAAAATTTCCTCAGGGTTTCGTAACAATGGGTTAACTCTAAGCTGATTAAGTAGGTGAATGACGTGTTTGACGGGTAACCTAAGATCCTCGGAAGGACGGGGTGTCACACTTATCCTCAGAAAGGAGACATCTGACTCTCTCCATCAGGGTCATGTTCATTCTCTCTGCAATGCCATTCAACTGTGACGTCTTGGGTGGAATCTTCTGATACCATGAGACTTGCAATACTCATCAAACGATCCAATATATTCACCACCTTATCATTGCGGATGCACTTAGCTTCTTTCTGTATTGTCGCTCCACTAGCGCATGAAAATCCTTGAAAACTAAAAGACCTTGGTCCTTCCTCTTCAAGGCATAGACCCAAACTTTTTTGGAAAAATCATCAATGAATGTAACAAAGCAAAGTACACCATCAAGAAAACTTACTTTTAATGGATTACACTCATCTGTGTGAACAAGCTTCAATGATTGCATCTTCCTACAAGGTGGATGGCTCTTGAAGGAGACTCTCATCTGCTTCCCAGCTAATTAGTGTGTGCATCTCTCATGCTTCTCTTACTTGACATCCGTTAGTATATTCTTCCTCACCAAACACTGCATCCCATTCTCGCTCGTGTGCCCCAATCGTAGATGCCACAACTCAAATAGATTTTGTACCTCAAGTCACATGTGCAACACCATGGGAGATGGATGCATTCATGATGTAAAGATTGTTCTTATACTTTTGCCACTAATAACAACCAAGGATCCTCCGGTAAGTTTTTATTGTCCGCCACCAAAGTGTTAAGGTATCCTTCCTCATCAAGCTTACCTGTAAAATGAGATTTAAGCACATGTATGGTACATGTCTCACATCTTTGAGCGTCAACACCGCTTCGTTGGTATTTTCAATCAATATTGACAATGCCAAAAACATGGGATAAAGAACCATTCTCCATCTTTAATTTGCCAAAATCACTAGTTGTATATGAAGAGAAACACCTCTCTCTGAGATGTGACATGTAAAACAAATCCTCTATCAACAAGCCAAGAATTACCATCATACACAACATTTACCATCTCCTCATTAAGAATATCAGACTTTACTGTCTCCAAAGAAACAACCCTATTGACTGCAGAATTCATAAATGAGATTCAGAAAGTCTCCCATGAATCTGGTAGAGTAGCAAGCAGTAATAGTCCGAACAATTTATTTTCAAATTTTATCCCCATACTTGGCAACTGACTAGTGATTCCTTGGAATTTATTCAGAAATTCTAGTACAGAGTTGTCTTCCTGGAACCTCAAGTTCACTGGTCTCTATGGAAGAAACAGTTGGTTACTTCCCGTCTTGGAGGTGTAAAGTTTTTTTCCAACTTCAACCACAAGCTTTCTAGCGTGACTTTCATCTTGGATATGCTTGTAGATATTCTCATCAACAAACTGTCTTATGAAGTCAAAAATCTGTCCGTGTTCAAATTCTCAATCTTCATTGGTTTTGGCTTCAGGCTTCTACATGGAGAACATCAGAAGGTATATAGCCTTCACATATAAAAGATCCTTCATCTTGTTCTTCTACAAATTATATTTAGTCCATTAAGACTAATTATCTTTCTCGAACCAAACTCCATCTTGTAATCCGTCATTGAACCTTTCTTTAATACCACTTGTTGGGAACAGATTCCCTGTATATATCGAATTGCAGAAAATTATCAAAGTTGATAAGCGAATCATACACTATATATCACTACAAGTACGAGCAAAATATCTCAACCACAGAAAAATCAACCACAGATGCACGAAGAATTTTTAACGTGAAAAACCCTCAACGTAAGGGAAAAATCACGAAATTGATCGCAACTCAAAATCAAGCACTACAATCGAAGTAATCTCCCGTGAGGGGCTTACAAAAGGCCGCCTTCAATACAGTGCTACAAATCACCAAACAATAGAGAATAATAGAGAAGAGAACTATCACCTAATGGTAAATTCGTCGCCAAACTGTAAGGAAGAATGCTGGAGAAAACCTACTGCAAAGGTTACTCCCTCCAAACTCTGTGGCAACCACGAACCTTCTTCTTCTTCTTACTCTTATTCTTCTTCTTCTTCTTCTTCTTCTTCTTCTTATTCTCTCTCTCTCTCTCTCTTATTTCTTTCCTGTGTTAGGAGAGCTTGTGTTGGGTTGGGATGATCTTGGAGTGCACCTCATGCCCTCTATTTATACTCTATGGAGATGAGCAAATAAGGAAACATAAATTCCTACTTCCAATAGATTAGGAAAATACGACTCCTAATCCTAAAAGGTACTTGATTTCATTCTCAAATCAATAATCGATTTTTTTTTCAAATAGGACTACCAATGTCCTATTCCTCACAAGGAGGGGAACCCATCCAACAAAATAGTCAATGCAAAATTTTTTTGATCGGATGTAGCTACCTGCTTTATTTGAAATTTTTTATTACTTGTACTCTTTTTAGATATTGAAATACCAAGTATGCTCTTCCCTTTTTTTTGTAATATCAATAGCGCTTTTGACTTATATAACCATTATCACTTGTGCCAGCGGATACTAATTGAATTGAACCATTAGAATTTGATCAGGCTTCATTCAATAAGCATTCGAAAAAAGTTCGATTCAAAATAAAATGAATTAGATCTGAATTTTATTTTGTATTCAATTCCTAAATTAATCAACTCTTAATTAACTCGAATTCATTCCATAATAATTCAATTCGATATTTATATACAACAAATAAATTATAATTAGTTATATTTTAATCTTACAAACCTGTGGTATTCACAATTTAACATTATAATAGAACGGGGGATATAACGAGTAATATAGCGATTCACCCATATAACTTTTCCAACCGTGCAACCCCGGGATATGCACTACTTCAAACAGTGCCGGAGATGAAAACCATAACTACTAGGATCGACCGTTCTAACAATACTTCCATCTTCACCAAGGGAGTGTTTTGTATTCCCTCTTTCTTCAAACTGTTATAGGTATTCTCATCAACAAACTGTCTTATGTTCAAATTCTCATTCTTCATTGGTTTTGGCTTCGGGCTTCTGCATTGATAACATCGGAAGATAAATAACCTTCACATATAAAAGATCCTTCATCTTGTTCTTTTACAAATTATATTGAGTCCATTAAGACTAATTATCTTTCTCGAACCAAACTCCATCTTGTAATCCATCATTGAACCTTTCTTTAATACCACTTGTTGGGAACAGATTCCCTCTATATATCGAATTGCAGAAAATTATCAAAGTTGATAAGCGAATCATACACCATATATCACTACAAGTACGAGCAAAATATCTCAACCACAGAAAAATCAACCACAGATGCACGAAGAATTTTTAACGTGAAAAACCCTGAAGGGAAAAACCATGGAGTTGATCGCAACCCAAAATCAAGCACTACAATTGAAGTAATCTCCGGTGAGGGGCTTACAAAAGGCCGCCTTCAATACGGTGCTATAAATCACCAAACAATGGAGAATAATAGAGAGGAAAAATATCACCTAATTGTAAATCCGTCGCCAAACTGTAAGGAAGAATGTTGGAGAAAAACTACTCCAAAGGTTACTCCCTTCAAACTCTGTGGCAACCAGAAACCTTCTTTTTTTTTTCTTCTTCTTCTTCTCTCTCTCTCTCTCTTATTTCTTTCGTGTGCTAGGAGAGCTTGTGTTGGGTTGGGATGATCTTGGAGTGCACCACATGCCCTCTATTTATACTCTATGGAGATGAGCAAATAAGGAAACATAAATTCCTACTTCCAATAGATTAGGAAAATACGGCTCCTAATCCTAAAAGGTACTTGATTTCCTTCTCCAATCAATAATTGATTTTTTTTTTCAAATAGTACTACCAATGTCCTATATATATGGAATAGATTCTCACAAGGAAGAGAACCCATCCAACAAAATAGTCAATGCAAAATTTATTTTGATCGAATGTAGCTACCTGCTTTATTTGAGAAATTTTATTACTCATACTCTTCTTAGATATTGAAATATCAAGTATGCTCTTCCCTTTTTTTGGAATATCAATTGCACTTTTGACTTATATTACCGTTATCACTTGTCCCACCAGATACTATTTGAATTGAACCATTAGAATTTGACCAGACTTCGTTCAATAAGCATTCGAAAAAAATTCAATTCAAAATAAAATGAATCAGATATGAATTTTACTTTCGGATTCAGGTCCTAAATTA
The DNA here is from genome assembly GCA_037367405.1 of Ottelia alismoides. Classification (NCBI taxonomy): domain Eukaryota; kingdom Viridiplantae; phylum Streptophyta; class Magnoliopsida; order Alismatales; family Hydrocharitaceae; genus Ottelia; species Ottelia alismoides. The sequence goes on along the minus strand of JAZKJV010011335.1, from coordinate 594,614 downwards.
ATCAAATCTAAATTAACTTCAATTCATTCCATAATAATTCAATTCGATATTTATATACAACAAATAAATTATAATTAGTTATATTTTAATCTTACAAACATGTGGTATTCACAATTTAACATTATAATAGAACAGGGGATATAACGAGTAATATAACGATTCACCAATATAACTTTTCTACCACCAACATCCTTAAAAGAGTTAATATAAACCATAACCACTAGGATCTACCGTTCTAGCAATACTTCCATCTTTACCAGGGGAGTGTTTTGTATTCCCTCTTTATTCAAACCATCATACCAGATTTTATGTACAGAACCACAATTCCAAGCACAGCAACTAGCATCTAGTTCTTACTCTCAGCCTCCACAGAGGCCAACGCCCTCTCGAACTGCACCCACCTCTGCTCCAAGGTGCCGCTATACCCGACCGACATCCGCACCAGCCCAGGGGATATGCCGGCCAATTCCCGCTCCTCGGGACTCATCTCGCTGCTCGTGCTGCTCCCTGAGCACGACATGAGCGTCTCGTAGTAGCCCAGGCTCACCGCCATGAGACCGAATTGCGTGGTGTTCTGGAGGTGGTGCATGAGGAGGTTGGCCCTCTCCTCTGTGCCCATGTCCACACACAGCATGCCGCCGAACCCGTAGTCCTCGTTGGACATGGAGCGGAGGAGGTGGTGGTTGGGGTGGTCCTCGAGTCCGGGGTAGATCATCTTCAACCCAAGTTTCTTCATCCTCGTGGCGTACGTCATCGCTCGGCGGCAATGCTCCTTCATGCGGAGGCTCAAGTGGGGGAGCCTCTCGGAGATCTCGAACGCCACCTTCGCGTTCATGGTTGGGCCGAGGAGCATGAGCGCGCCTTGCTGAAGGTCCATCATCGAATTCACAAGGGCAGCCGACCCGCATATGGCACCTGCAATACATGTATTACGGAGTGATTAGTGTGCCTACCATCCAAAAGATCAGGAGCCAAGACCTTATAATTATCATTTCCAGACAAAAATAAGAACTCCATGTTTTGTTACTCCTCTTCTAACTGTACAGTGATCTCTACAAATTATGAAGGATTTTGTGAAGCAGATCCTCAATTATAACCATACGCGGGCAACCATTTTTTAATCTACTTGATCCTCTCCTCGCCTCTCCACCTTAGGAAAGATTCCGAGGGAATGAAAAGATTCTCTTCAATGCAATAAACCAAAGAGATACCCAGCAAAAGGTTATAACAGAAAGTAACCGCGGATCTCTTTCGTGCAGGCTTGAGGGAAAGGACGTGAAGACGAACTTTGGGAACGTGATCCTCAACTATAACCGTACGCGGGCATCCATTTTTTAATCTATTTGATCCTGTCCTCGCCTCTCCACCGTAGGAAAAGATTCCATGGGAATGAAAAGATTCTCGTCAATGCATGAAAACAAAGAGATACCAAGTAAAAGGTTAGAACAGAAAGTAACCACGGATCTCTGTCGTGCAGGCTTGAGGGGAAGGACGTGAAGACAAACTTTGGGAACGTGATCACCATGTCTCTGTCTCTCTTCCTTCTTTCTTAGCAACAGGGTAATTACGTCCTGTTTCGTTCTCTGCTCTGCAGAGGAAAGGGACACACTACCTTGGACGCGAGCCGTCTGCTTCCTTTATTCTAAACATATTTGGCGGATAAGATCGAAGTGATCATCAGAAAACGAACGGTCAGATCCTAACCCACCTCAAAGGATTATCACTATCAAGCCATGAACATAGATACAGACGGACGGCTTCCCATGATGCATGATTCCTCTACTAAGACATGTCCCCTTCATCCTTCGAATCCAAACACAGGAATCTTTTGCATACATAGGAAGCACAATGTCCATTGATGTGCTTTATAACCTTTCCTTTGTTACCTATAACTTGTCCACTAGCGATTAAGAGTCTAAATTTTTGTAATTGGATCGTAAGATACCAATAGCACAGCTAGAAATGATGTATGATCATCCAATTGTGTGATCGGAGATCGTTTTGCAGATCGGATAAAACTTACCGGCGATGATGTCGGCGCCACCGCTGATGAACTTCGACACGCTGTGCACGACGACATCGGCCCCGAGCCTCGCCGGAGACACCACCATGGGCGCGAACGTGTTGTCCACCACCACCACCGCCCCCTTCTCGTGCGCGACGGCCGCCACAGACGCCACGTCGGTCACCACGAGCGTGGGATTCGCGACGGTCTCCATGTACACAACTTTCGTCTCCCCGGCCCTCACGGCCCTCCTCACCTCCTCGAGATCCCCCATATCCACGAACGTCGTCGTGATCCCGCACGCCTTCGGGAGGAACTGGGCCATGAGAGCATGCGTACCGCCGTAGAGGCGCCGCGAGGCCACCACGTGCCCCCCAGTCCCGCAGAGCTGGAGGAGCACGGCAGCGATGGCGGACATGCCGCTGGCCGTGCAGTATGCGGCCTCGGTGCCCTCGAGCGCGGCCATCTGGCGGCCGAGGTTGAGGACGGTGGGGTTGAAGTGGCGGCTGTAGATGAAGTAGTCGCGCTCGGGGCCAAGCTCGCCGGCGAACATGCGCCGCATCGTATCGGGCTCCATTACGGTGAAGGTCGCCGAAGCCTCGATCGACATGTTCACGCCGCCGTGTTCTCCGAACTCGTGCCGGGCGCTTGCGAGCGCCGCGGCGGGATCGCGGTCCCGCGGGGCACGTTTTGCGGCGGGAGCGAAGTCCTCGCCGCCCCCGTCAACGGTGGCGTCGTCGACGTCGGGCATCTCGGCGTGGCCTCTCTTCCTGGAGGAGGGGAGGAGGGAGAGGGGGAGGAGAGCGGAGGCCATGGGGTTGGGAATGGGGGATGGGGTTTGTAGTGGTGTGGTGGTGGATGGAATCGGAGACGGGTGCTATTTATAGACAGGTTGTTGGAACGGGTTCCTCTGATGAGCAGGATTATTTTTTTTTTATCGCATAAACAATCCTCCTTTTACAAGAAAACCTCCTGTATTTACAAAATATCAGCATAAACTTCTCCATTTTGCAAGAATGGCCCTATTGTATGCTCAAATACCATCGTTAGTAATGAATACGATATTCATCGATAATTTTGAAAACAAAGGCAAATTTTGTAGCATCAAAAAATTACAGCAATGAATATTCAAATTAAAACATTGACATATACCAATTTTGTTGTACCAGTTGTGTTTGCCATTAAAAATTAAATAAATTATTACTAATGAACATCGTAAAAAATATAGGGATTTTATCACTTGTGCCCCTCCGAGATCTCGCAATATCAGTTATGCCCCTATCTTTTTGGTAATATCAGTTGTGCACCTCACTTCTTGCTATTTTATCACTTGTGCCCCTCGGGTTAGTGACCGTCCATCCACAGTGCAAACGGACGTTAACTTTGAGGACATAAACGGTATTAATTTTAAAAAAAGGATTATAGGGTCATTTGACCCTCTTCCTCATCATCTTCTTCTTCCTCCTCTTCCCCCATCCTCTTCTTCCTCCTCCAACCTCCTCCTCCTCCCTCTCAGCCCGAAACTCCTCCCCAACCCGCACCTCCTCCCAGCTCCGCTCCGAGCTCCCCGCACCTCCTCCCAGCTCCGCCCCGAGCTCCCCGCACCTCCTCCCAGCCCGCTGCCCCCGCCCCTGCCCCGCGCCGCCTAGCTCCGCCTCGTCCCCCTCTCCCGCACGCGCCGCCCAGCTCCGCCCCGTCTCCCTGCCCCTCCCCCGCACGCGCCGCCCAGCTCCGCCCCGTCCACCGCCCCTGCTCCCCCTCCCCCCTGCCCCAACGTCACTAGTGGGCCGGAGCGAAGCTGACGATGATGATCTGGATGACGATGGTGTGGTGCTCCAGGAGAGGTGGTAAATCGAGTCACGCGAGGGCCATGTGGGATCCAGGTTGGCTGGCGGAGAGCCCCCTGCTCGCGCTGGTGCACACGCGCGATGGCTGGCTTAGGAGGTTGGTGTGTCGATCGGTGGTGCCTACTAGAAGAGCGTGTGTGCAGAAGTGGGCGCTCGGCTGCGGGGAGAAGACCAATGTTTGGGCGAGTGGAGTTCCTGCGATGAACTCCCTTCTGGACTGTTGCAGTGAGGCGGAGGAACCCGACGGGACGGCTGGAGCTTGCGACAGAGCTTCTCCTTGCGAGGAGCTGGAAGGCGAGGGGTGGTTCCAGATGTGGTGGGGCCCTATCGTGGAGGTAGTACCGGAGTCGTGGGTGGAGAGGTTCTCGCGCGACCGTGCAGGAGGCGGCGCACGCCAGGAGCGGAGGTGGCGTGCTGCTGTGGGAGCGGTGCGCATGTGGGGGAGTGCTCGTAATTCATTGGTGGTGGTTTCGAGTCAGATGGGAACGGGGAGGGTGGCACCATAGGGACAACAGGGGAAAGGGACCAAAACAAGGGATGGAGAAATGAAGAGGGAGAATGGAAGAGAAAGCAGAGGGGGAGAGAAGAAGGTGTAAGGGGAAGAAGGGAAATTACCTGCGGGTGGTTCTTCACCTGGGAGTGGAGCTGCGATTGGCACCTCCTCCCAACCCTCCTCCTCATTTGATTTTATTTTGACCATAATACCCCTCTTAACCATACCATGGTTTGAGAAAACTATGGTTATTTTAACTTTTTGACGGTCAGTCTGACGGAAGGGCACAACTGATGACGGAGAAAGGAGTGAGGGGCACAACTGATATTACCAAAAAGATAGGGGTATAACTGATATTGCGAGATCTCGGAGGGGCACAAGTGATAAAATCCCAAAAATATAATGACCGGTACACTATTCACAACTGATTTAAGGTAGAATCGTTATTTGTTTTAACAATAGATTATGCAACGATGGATTCTAAAATGTGTTATTAGGGATTAAACTAGTTGTGGATATATTCAAATATCCTCCTATCATATTTGAAATAGTATCGAATATGGATATTCGAATTTGAATATGGATATCAATTGTAAAAAAATCCGAATACATATATGAATATGGTAACAACAAAAAGTTTCGGATTCGGATTCGAATATCTAAGTACAAAATTATATGTATGTATGTATATGTACGTGTATAATATTGTGTTAGTAAATAACTACCCAAGTCCATGCATCCCCTCTATCTCTTTCCCCTCCCCGGCACGGCTATTCACCTCTTCTCCACATTATTCTTATTCTATCATTATTCGTATATTTATTCCATCTTATATAGCTTTATTTCATATTATTCTTCTTATTCTTATATTTTCAATCTAAAAACAATACATTATTCCAATTTATTCATGGGATATTTGAACTTATAATCTTAAGTAATTTCGTAATTAGCTCAGAAACCCTGTATAATCACGAATTACACCCATATTCTTCTTTGTTTCTAATCGCGTCCGTATTGTCCTCTTCGAGCGATCATAGACCTTTTTATGTGTACCTAAAGCATTCTTTTGTCATCTATCATTCCATTGGATAAGAGGGAAGCAGTGCACTGATGTGCTACGACAACAGGGGATTGAATTGACTTGTCGTCCTCGCTGTCCTTCCTCGAATATCCATAAATTTAGTCTGCTGGATATTCGAATCGTCTAAGATAGAAATTAAGGTACCCATCTCTTTAATTATCAATGAACGTCCCACAAAGAACCACGTATGGCCAGCAGACTTTGCTGCAGCGTCCGAGCTGTTCGATAAAGATCGAACGGTTCGCATAAATTCATACCTTTTTATGGGCCCGATCGTGCGAATTCATGCGAATCGCTCGATCTTGATCGAACGGTTCCGGACGCTACAGCAAAATCTGCTGGTCAGCAGACGATCCGCGCTCTTAATTCGACGTGGGCTATTCCTCCATGTAGTAGTTTTCAGCCAACTAAGTCTCACCTTCATATTTGCACGTGCAAATAGAACCGGGATGTTTCCTTGCTTGTTATATTTCTAGAAACAAATCAAACAATAATTATATTCCTTCGATTTTCTTAAAGAAACTTCTTTCTTGTTGCTAAATTAAAGATAATTAGTAAAGAATTAAGAAAAATCAATGAATATCATATTTGCCCCCCAAAAAAACTCATCGAACTCCCATCAAATTTAGAATATTTCCTGAGTCGTGAGCATTGATTGATGATCGCCAGCTTACAATTCGATTACGTTTCATTTGGATAATTATTGTCTTGCAAGGCAATTCATCAAAATTTAAATAAACTCTCCAACAATCCCCATCAGCTCTCCTGCAAATTGGGCCAAGTAAAATCGGAATGGTTTTCTCTGCATGGGAAGAGGATAAACACGAAGATAGCGATCACACACGTGGATGACACGGACGGACGAGATCAAGTCTTGCGCTATTTACTCTACATCACGGGAGAGGGGAGGAAAGGCCGTCGACGGCAACGAATCGAGCCGTGAAACGGGGAAAGTGGCGGGTAATTACGACGAGGGAGGTTACCGGATTTGGCGTGGGACCGAATCTGGTCGGGATTCCGGGGAAAGGGGAGGGGGGAGACTGGATAGAGCTTCCACGAGATGGGGAGGCCGTTCGAGGATCACGTGGTGACGATCGGTGACACGTGTCCACTTCTGGATTTCTACGCATGCACGTGCAGCGGAGCAAAGAGGGACCGCATGGAGTCACAGCGAAGTCTCGTGTTTCCCAAGGATATGGACTTTTACATCTTAACCCCTGGAATATTTCCCAACTGCAGAAACATGCATGTAACCTCTGTAATTGCACTACGACCCCTCTAATTTTTACTCAATTAAATACACATATCCTTTGAGAGCGATAATGTAGGAGTTCATAATATTATTGGAGTCTGGTGTAATTACAAAGATTATAAGATAATGGTGTTATTGGATGATAATTTACAAGTTGGTATAAAATATCCAAAAAGGAAATTGGAAAAAGAACATCGGTTGTCTTTAACGATGAAAACGAACATGAATACACACTACAACAAAATAGGCTTCTAGTGACAAAACTGAAATGACAAATTAATGACTTGTAGTGACGAAAAGGGCTAATATGACAAATATTTCGTCACCACAACTCTATCTACACAAGTCGCGTCACCAGAGTATGTGATGACTACAAGACGGTAACAATGCTTATTTTGACAGCTATTTCGTCACTACAGCCATAAAGGTAGGTTGGTTGTAGTGACGAAATTCATAAGTCACCACAACATTAACAGTCTGGAACAATTACTAATTTTGTGCATATTTTGTCTGGGAGAAACCCATACAAATCGAAACCAATATACACATGATACGTGCTCCAATTTCCTTTTATATTAATAAGCATGCCAATCTTACAATGAATTATCCACAATTATCTACAAAGTTGCACCTCAACACATACATGCATATTTGTGCTTATTTGTGAGTTTGTCAGGTTGTCAAGGACCTCGACGGGAGCTTTGCATTTGTCGTCTACGATGGCAAGGCTGGTGCAGTTTTCTGTGCCATGGTGAGTTTGTCAGTTTCGATGAACTTACGTGAATGGATCTGAACTGTGAATTCACCTGCAGAGCTCAGACGGAGGAATCCCGTTGTACTGGGGCATTGCTGCCAATGGATCTGTAGCGATATCGAACGAGCTGGATACGATCAAAGACGGCTGCGGCAGGTCTTTCGCACCTTTTCCTGCCGGTAAGTTTACAGAAACTGCAATCTTTTGCTATCCACAACAGAGATTTGAGGTGTGCGCATACTTGATTCTCTGCAGGGTGCATGTTCCACAGCAAGGGAGGTCTGAGGAGCTTCGAACACCAATGAACAGGATGAAGACGATGCCGAAGGTGGACAGCGAAGGCGTCATGTGTGGCGCCAACTTCAAAGTGGAATGCTAGTCGAGGATCAGCGCGCAGCATGCCTCGCGTCGGCAGTGCCGCCGACTGGACTTCCTGGGACGAGCTCCCTGGCTGATATCCGGACGACGCAGATGCAAATCTACCGATTCTATGCACAATTTAATAACAGACGCTCTGCATCAACCTCAATTTGCTGAATATGGATGACCACGTTTTCTGAAAATTCTGAAACATGATGAGCCAACAAAGTTATGATCTTGGACCATGAAAAAGATTCAAAATGGAAAGTTTGACGCAAAAAAACGGCGTTCGCTACAGAGAAGTTTGTGTATTTGATCTGTATTTTAGTAACTACAATTAGTTTTTCTTGTTTGTAGGATCGATGGGCCTTTATTTTGGTTGTATATCACAAGTAAATAAGCAGTAAAACAAGGTTTTAGAAACCAGTGAGGGATCCACGTTTGTCTCTACTTCTGAGACAGCAGTCAAAGTCCAAATTTTGTAGATATACTGTGAAGCCCTTAAGCACAAATACGCATTAAATGTCCGTTAATCTTCAGGATTTAAGAAAAATGATATCTGGAATTTTGTATTTGCACAAAAGAAAATATGTACCAACATGTTATAAGGTATTCAAAGCATAAAACGTAAGAAACTAGAAACATGCATTAAAAGTATTCAAAAAAATTTAAAGTCCATCAAAGTCAATTTCGTATAAAATGGACAAGAATCATATCTTTTTTTCAACTCTTGTTTTAATCTTTATCTCATTTTTCATGAAATGGAGAAGAATCGTGAAAAGATAAACTGATTTATGCATAAAGTACTTATAGCAAGAATAACATTACTTGGAATAATATTTGAGCTTGATAGTTGATAGTTTTAACTCTATCAACTATCATCAGATGATAATTACGATCAAAAATAATGACAGCTATATCTTGTTCTCATGGATGTGTTGCAATAGAAGTTGAATAAAAGCAGTAGTTGAGAGGTTATAAGTACCACCCCCACGAAGCACCGATACCTCTCATCTCGGCTATACCTCTCAACGATTGCACGCAGGTCATCCTTCTTGGAGCAAACGAGACGATCAGCAGTGCATGATCTGAAAGAGAATAATTCTCAGGCCACACGCCCTTCTCCGCTTTTGGCGGGAAGAGACTGGCCTTCTTCACATCGAAACCAATCACAACTTCTCCGCTAAAGCCATGCCCTTCACTGCTATCCAAAGTAGGGTTTTCGCCTTGCTCGTCTGCCCACAGTGGATCCCATATCCTCTGCAATAGCTATCAAGAATCTCATTAACGACGGGATCTTACTTCAAACAGAAAAGAAGTGTCATGAATGTGAGAAGTTACCTGGAAATCCACGTAGTCAAGGATCCCGTCCTCATCTACATCTGCTTGGATCCACAAATGCTCAATATCCTCCGAACTCAGTCCATGTGGAACCCCGCTTAAACCCAACTGCAAAAAAAATCTTTCAGATTTAATAATGGAAGTTGTTGATATAGTTTTTACATACCAAGTTATAGAAAAGACGGGGTACCTCAAATAATGCCTGACAAAATCCTGAATAAGTTATGCAATCACCCGCACCTTCTGCTTTGAGAAAAGCGAAAGCATCGTATTCTGAAAGTGAAGCTCGCCGAAGAAGGTACTAAGAATGTGATTTGAAGATCAAAGCATGAGATGGTGGTCTAAATGCTATGTGAAAAAAAACCAAACTAACAATTTCAACTGAACTGCGGCAATTGAGAAAGTTGGCACCTTTATCATAGAGAATAGAGCTTCATTCCAGCTTGTCCTGAGGGGCTTCCGGTATCCACGCGGATTCAGAAGCCAAATAAAATCCACCCCGCAAATATTGCCGCGGTGATTGAGGTGGCTAACCCACTGTGATGGAATAAGGAATCAAGTTAACATAATATATGCTTTTTTTACTGTAGAGAAACCAGAATTTTATTGGTTATCAACCTTATGTGCATCTACATCACTGTATTGATGTGCAACATCATAGGATGAAACGAAACCCCGCGATCTTAGGAACTTGTACACATTCCCGCGCTTGTTGTCATTCTAGTCGCTGCAAAGCACAGATCCAACTCAGGTCCGGAGATATTAGCACTGTGCAGAAAATGGGATTAATCGACGCTTTACCTACAAAGTATGACTGGCACAGGACTGATCTTCTGCTCTTCGATGTATGATTTTACATACTGGAGGGTCTTGTAGACCTGTCAGATTGTGGTTTCTATGTTGAGCAAGAAAGGGAGGAAAAAATCTTTAGAAGTTGAAAGGTTGATGCCTTCTATTACTGCAAAGATGCTTGTCTGACGTAATCGAGCTATGCAATAGCTATGAAAGGATGATCTGTTGATGGACTTCTCTACCTCTGCTCTGCCAGAGAGGAAAAACTGTCTCGAGATGCAGAAGCTGAGCAACTCGATCGCCAAAGTCATTGAAAAGAAGCTCGCGATAGTTTAAAATAATTAGCTGGTTCTTGTGAAGAGCTGTCAGAAGACCTGTAAACAATGACCAGCTCGAATGACCTGTAAGCAATTAATTCAAATATTTGTGTCTTTTAAGTTTCAGATGTCAATTGTGAGAATATATCCCATCATGAAAGGATTAGTAATTGGGCTCATGTGTAGAAATTTACATCAATGAGAATATATTCTTTTCTCAGGTTTCACTACAGATCAGCCCTATGGAGCAATACTATTACTTAAAACATTGGACATGAATTATAAGAGCAAAATTGAGAAATAACTCATCATCATGAGGAGGATTCTTTATCTTAAAAGTTCAATAAGAATCTCCTCGCCAATAGGATTCTTTATCTTAAAATCTAAGTAGAAAAGATTAATACAACAGATATATATTCTTGGAAAAAAGAGATGAAGTAGTAGATTAAGAACAAACAGAAAATGTTCGAGTAATCAATTGCACAAAAGAAAAAAATGTAACAACATGTCATAGGAAACATTTAATAAAACTAGAAACATGCATCAAAAAAATTCATAGAAGTTTAAAGTCCATCAATGTCAATTCCATATAAAACATCTAATATCACGGTGATGGTCACCATCATCCCAGAAATTGTGTAATCAACAAATAAGAGTGATTGTTTCTCCTCTATAAGAGTCAAATGACATCATTTCTAAATTCAAATCAACTTTGATCATGTTCCTCTTGTAAAAAGATAAGAAAGAAATTAGTAGATAAAAATTTATTATAAATAAATATTACATTAAAAAGGATATTATACCAGAGAATGCAATGAATCTTGCATTGTATTCGATGAGTGTGGTAGATTTTTGAATGACTCATTAACATATTGACCTCTCTGTTGGAGGACCACAATCACAATTTAGTAAATAAAGAAACAACAATCATGCTAACTAATGTTTCTATGATGTTTTAAGTTTACCTGTAGGTTACTCCTACCAGTTGCAAAATTTCTACTACCACTACCACTCGCATGTGAGAAATCTGAAATATTCTGTGATAAGAAAATGAAATATTAGTTTTAACTAATGTAAGCAATACAGACGCATTAACTCAAATATTTTGACCTCTGAATGTGGACAAGGATAACTAAATCCAACATGTTGGCTTAGCTGTTGTGCCCAATGACGTATTTCATTCATTGACGAACTTTGCCGTTGAATTTTTAAATTTAGGGAAACAATAACATCTTTTAATTGTTTCACAGTTTCCTGAAAAATACTAATTAGTAAATACAAGAGATGATAATATTCAACCATATTATTGATAAATAACCTGTTCTTCTCTACTTTTTTGCAAGATTGCTTGCAACTTGTCCCTATCTGATTGCTTGTGAGATTTATCGTGTCCAACACCTACAAAACGAACATAATCTCTTCTACCAGTACCAATATAACATGAATATGCCACTGACATGTTTTCTTCAAGAGACAAATGCAGATGCGTCTGTTGGGATTTTTGAATGCATTCTCCAATCTTATCCTAGTTCAAGTTTTTAAAACAATTAATAATATGAACAATATAGCAAAAATATTAAAAGAGTAATAACTTACCACTATCTCCTCATTAGGGTACATGATTTTCATCATGTCAACCTCTGTAGGCTCCCTATTGTTCTCCTTTTCCTGAAAAAGATAAAATACAAAGACAATACTTTTAACTCAAGACAAAATAAGTTAAATAATATTAACTTACAAAATCATGACGACGAGTAGCCAGTGGACGTCTTCCGCATCTATGATCCAAAGTCTTTTTTTACGATTCTTTTGATTGATCAAAGCCCTTGCCTAATTCAAGTAGTGCGATGGTGAAACTAAAATTAAGTAATGCATCATACAATATTGATCAGCTTAATAAACTATCAATTTATGAAATTTGGCAAAGGAACCGATTACATTTAGCAACCAATAATGTAAAGATTTAAGTATTAAATACCTTAGAGTCTGTTGTATTCCATTGTCTCACTAAATTTACAAATTGTGATTCATCAATACGAGGGTCCTGTGAAAGTCTCTCTTTTAAACTTGCAGGATTGTCTTTATTATTCATCCATATTGATTTCACTTTGCTCTTCCAAGTCTTGCAACGAACATGGACAAGCTCAAAGATAAAGTTAAATGCATTTGGATGCCCGTCCAATTCAAAATCACCATATAAAAGAAATTTTAGGTTAGAAATAATACTAACAAGTAAGATATAAAAATAAATATTAATTAACAAAGAATTACCTTTAACAAAACCCAAGTGTCCATCCAAGCAGTTTTCGGCATCTCCTTCCATTTCTTGTCAATAGGAAATAGCCACGAACAACGTGCATAATATGCACATGCAGCACGTAATTTTGGCGCATTCTTTCCTATTACCTGACCATACTTATTCCATTCAAGTTCATGGCGGTCATCTCCTTTATGTGTAAAGAACTCTAATGTATTAAACCCTCGTCCTTTTTTCTTAACTTGGACAGAATCACTGCACACATCATCATCATCCTCTAATTCATCAATATTAGTTTCATGTGTTGCTTCTTCATTATTTACAGAGCAAGCACGCCCTCTCTTAGATTCATACAGTTTCTCTGATATATTCATTGTTCTACATTTTAAAAGAATATAATCGTAAGAAACAATGAAATAAAGAACATAAAAAACATATTAATATCTTCCATAAGGATAGACAATCACAAGGATAATAGATGATTCATTGCACTTTTGAAAAAAATACAAGTTTAAACATATAAATATTGTTTTCATAAAATCAATTGCAATTAAATCTTTATGCTAAACACCAATCAAAGCAATTATCTTGTATCTCAATTGAAACGATGCAATAATGTGCAAACCATGCATTTTTTGTGGGTGTTGTACATGTACTTTTAACAGTTACCATGTAGACTTTTTCCACCATTAACATAGCAAGACCAAAACTTATTGCTATTAGCTGACTTCTTAATTCTGACCATAATACAATAAATTATATAACTGTTGGACTTCCTGCGCTCACCGAGGCACTCATATCATGTTCATCTGATTGGTGAAACTGTATGTAAATAAATGCAAGTCGCCTCATAAGCAACTGAGTTTCAACAATTCTCAGCTACTTTGTTTGAGATAGTTGCTATGCATCTGTCGAAATTAGATGTTTATTTTAATTCTCTTGTCCATTTTATTAGAAACAAAACACTTTGCATTTTGTTGCTTATAAAAGCATCTTTGCTCTAAAACAACTTGGAACTGCAACAATTGCTCCTTTTAAATAAAAAAGAATTATGACACTTGTTACATTACAGTGCTTACTGAAGTTGTGTGGTATTGGGACTTTCAACGCCTCTGTTGCTTAACATCTACCTATAGCCAATGCATTGCTGGCCTATCACTATACTTAATTAAACCTTTTAGGGTCATTGTATTTTTTTGTGAAAAATTCGACAAATGCATGCATTGCTCCTCACCATTATATAACAAGGTCTGGATCTTCATACACGTGAAAACTTACCAAATGCATAGCTCGAAAATCTTTAAAAATAAATGCATGTTTCAAGTATTGCTCTATTGGGCTTGTGATAAGAAGGTATTGATATCGTGTTTTACTGCACAGATAAGATCAAATTCAATATAATCACCCTCGATCTAAAGTACCCACTTAATGGTCTAGTGGTAGTACTGTGTCTACCACACAAAAGACCAGAGTTCTAATCCCACTCTTGCAGGGTTGCGTTAGGTAGTCGACGACCAGCATAAAAAATAGTCGAATCTTTCAACATAGATTTGAGCAAGAATCCATACAACCGACCCTACTTATAGTGGGAGATGGCTTAGTACATTTTTACACATCTTGAAGCAACTCTTGGTTTTGTTCTTGGTATAGGTAGTAGAAAAGTTTCCCTTCAATGTTGATTTAGTCTGTGGAGTACCTTCCTCGGAAACAGCAAAGCCAGCTGCAGAAGCTTCAACATTGATTCGTGCATTTTCTAAAGGAGACCTACTCCCTACTACGAAGACTTTGCATCTATCTAATGAGAGCTTCCTTTCAGTTGATCTAGTTTATGCAGATGCAAGTGAATTGGGTGTACCAGAAATAATAAGACAATACAAGGTATATTCTCCGTCAACATTCTCCGTCACAATTTGATCTTTGTATAAATTACATCTCATATGATGCTACAGGTTGCATCAACGTGCTTTATTCTCTCGTGATGATTACAGTCCAAATCTTTTTTGAGCAAGCAAGCTATGAGATAATATTCATCCGGTAAACACAGAGCCCAGAAACCTTGCGAAGAAACAAAAGAGACTGATCTATCATCACATCAGCAAGTATCTTTTCGCCAACAGATTATTCTTTGCAAATAAATCTGTCGACCACAAAGCCCCATCGATTACTTTTGTTACGACCATAGACTCTGCTATGTAAGAACAACCACTATGAGCTATAATGTGCTTTTCCAACTATTTGTAAACTTGCAAATGGAAAGTAAGCACAAATCGTGCATCTTCTATTGTCATGGTTTCCTACAAAACATATATCAAATTCTTCCACTACTTGATCACTACAATCAGAACTCTCAAACAAATATGTTATGTAGCACTTTTCTTAAAAAATCACAAGGATAATAGATGATTCATTGCACTTTTGAAAAAAATACAAGTTTAAACATATAAATATTGTTTTCATAAATCAATTGCAATTAAATCTTTATGCTAAACATTTGAATATGGCCCAGACAAAATAGTAAATAACAATGAGTAATGAGAGAAATAGTAAATAACAATGAGTAATGAAAATGGTGTATCTGAATTACATGTAATGAGAGAAATTTTACCACATTCATCAAGTACAACGTGGACAACGCATTCGCCTGGTATATCAGATCTCATCCAAGTATTTATTTCTTCATCAACAGTTACTACATTAGGATGCATTGTGCCAATACCATATATACCATCAACATGCATGTCATACAAATCTCTAGGAGGTACTTTTACAATAATGTGATGGTCTCCTCTTCTTGTGTTATCTTTGATATAAAAGCATTGTTGTGCTTGAGCTGCTAAAATATAAGGATCGTCTTCATGCTTTCTCCGTCCGAAATCAATGGATGTAAATCCATATTTATCGACTTGAAGTCCAACATTGATCTTCTCATCAAACCACTTGCACTCGAATAGCACAATTCTAATACTAGGACCATATCGCACTTCAATTACATCTTCTAGTTGGCCGTAATATGTTATTATTTTGGCAACTGTCGTAGGACTAGTATCAGCAGATAGATAAACCCCACTGTTTTGAGTTTGTCGATTAACATCTACACGTTTACAAAGAAATCGACATCCATTGCTTATATATCCATCATATGATGTCGTTTCGATGAAAGGGCCCTGTGATAACCACTTTATATCTTCTGGTACATCTACATTATTTTCAGAGCGCAGTTCTTGAACCTAAATTGTACAAGTTTCAGAATATTAAATTATATCAGTGTAAAGGTTATCAAGTATGTGAAGTCAAAACTTACGTGTTTTTTTATCCAATCTGGAAACTCAAGAAGATGCATTGTATCTAAAGTTATAGCAGATTTGCGTGAATGGCGAGCTTTCAAATGTTGCAAGTGTGCACTGAAAAAGTTTAAGTGATACATACATAACTCAAGAAGTACATCATTTAACTCAAAATGATAGAAAAGTACCTTCGAAATACATCCATTGCTTTTGTGTTGAAAAGAATATAACGATGAGCCTGATTCAAACTTGTTGTGCTAAGTCGACGAGTTATTCCTCCACCAACTTTTTGTTCATCAATGTTTCTCACTTGGTGATTTAATTTAGATTCACCAATGAGATAACGAGAACAAAATGTCAAGCATTCTTCTGCCAAATAACCTTCAGCAATGGAACCTTCAGGATGACTCATATTTCGAACATACTTTTTTAGAGTACCTCTCGATAGGATACATCCATCGATAGTGCACAGGTCCAGCAACCTTTGCTTCAAATGCCAAATGAACAGGTAAATGCATCATAATAGTGAAGAAAGAGGGTGGAAATACTCTTTCTAATTCACATAAGATAACACCAACGTCATTTTCCATCATAGAAAATTCTTCTACGTTAATAACTTTAGAGCATAACTTGTTGAAATAGGTGCAAATCCGTATCAAAGGAATGCACACACTATCTGGTAGTAAACCTCTGATCGCAATTGAAAGCAATTGTTGCATGAGAATATGGTGATCATGGCTTTTCAAGCCAATTATCTTTCTCTCCTTTGAATTGATCTTTCTAGCAATGTTAGAAGAGTATCCATCTGGACTTTCGTAGATAGGAGAATATTAAAAAATGAATCCTTCTCTTCTTTAGACATATGATAGCATGCTGAAGGCAATAACAAATGACCACTAGATACTGTTTGTGGCCATAGATCTTCTCGAATTCCCATGTCTTTTAAATCCAAACGTGATTGAATATTGTCCTTACTCCTTCCATTTATTTTGTAATATTGTATATAAAATATTTTCACAGACATTCTTTTCTATATGCATAACATCCAAGTTGTGCCTAATCAAGAGATGCTTCCAATATGGCAATCGAAAAAAGATACTCCTTTTTTTCCAAGCATAAGGAAATTCAATATATTGCTCCCCTTCTTCTATTTCCACTCGAGGACGCTTTCTTGTATGTGTAATGTCCTTCCCAAATTTATTTTTACACCCTTTTAATTGTTCTAGTATTTCCATTCCGGACAACAATTTTGGTGCACTTCTAACTTCTATGTTGCCATCGAAGTTACTTTTGTCACGACGAAAGGGGCGATCTTCTTTTAGAAAACAACGATGGAAGCAATAGGCTTGCTTTCTCCCATGTCTTAATCGCCTAGATAATGTGTCTTTATTACAAACAGGACACGCGAGTCTTCCTTTAGTGCTCCAACCAGATAAATCACCGTAAGTTGGGAAATCATTTATCGTCCATAAAATAATAGCATGCAATGAGAAATTTCTCTTTGAATAGGCATCATAAGTAAGCACACCAGGACTCCACAACTGTTGCAATTCATCAATGAGAGGTTGTAAATAAATATCTATATCTTTCCCTGGTGACCTTTTTCCTGGAATTAAAAGAGTCAAAATAAAATTTTGTTGTTTCATGCATAACCATGGAGGAAGATTATATGGTATAGCAATAACGGGCCAGATACTATATGCGTTATTCATATTTCTGAAAGGGTTGAACCCATCGCTTGCAAGACCAAGACGAACATTACGAGAATCATTGGCGAACTCTAGAAAATTAGAGTCTACAGACTTCCATGCTTTTGAATCCGCTGGATGCCTCAATAAGGTATCTTCGACTCTTTCATCCATATGCCATCGCATTTGTTTAGCCAAATTTTCGTTCATGAACATCCTCTGCAATCTTGGAATTAAAGGAAAATGACGTAATACTTTAGCAGGTACATTTTTCCTTTTCTTGTCGTCTGTAATTTGTGCTTCATATCTAGATGCATTACAATGATCACATTTTTCCTTGTTTTCAGAATCTTTCCAAAATAGCACACAATAATTTGGACAGACGTCTATTTTTCTATAACTAAGACCTAATTCTTGCACCATCATTTTTGCTTCATAATAAGATGACGGCATATCTTCAGAACCACTCGGTAAAGCATCTTTAAGAAGAGATAGCAATTCATCAAATGACTTGTTACTCCAACCGAACAAAACTTTTAGATGTAACAACTTGACCATAAAAGAAAACTTGGTATAATTCTGGCATCCATTGTATAGAGGTTCAACAGCATCTTTCAAGAGTTTGAAAAACTTCCTTGCATCCTCGTTAGTAGGCTCTTCTTCTATTTTTTCTTCAATAACTTCATCAGTGAGATCATCATTGATCTCATAATCACGCATTCCACAAGTATCCTTTAGTAGGTCATGTATATTATCATTTTCTAGCACGCGTAAAGTACTCATATTTTGTCTCTGAAATGATTCTCCATGGTGCACCCATGTATAATAATGGAGGGTAAATCCTTTGACTACTACATGCTGGAATATTTCTTCAGGAGTTTTATTATATCTGTTGGAACACTTCATGCAAGGACAAGGATAGATTCCCATCGAATTGCCTTTATAGTTCTCCAATGCAAATTCAATAAACTTTTTGACACCGGATTGAAATCTATCACTGTGATGTCTGTTGGGAATAGAGTACATCCAACTCCGATTAGCTAAGAAATCCACCATCCTAAATTTCAGTACAAAGAGTTTTATCAATATGAATATATAAAATATTTCACTCAATGACAAAAAGAGAGGGAAGTACATTCTCCGATACCCTAAAGCTTTATATAATTTTGGCCTAAATTTATTACACAAAATCTATGAGATGAGAGAAAAACTATTTTTTTAATATTATTACTGGAGCCCATCCATAAAGATTCAAACCCTAATATAAGACGATTCTTATTACATGTTGATTTAAATCTGAGCAAATTTCGGCAGCATAATCCTGCACCCCTTCAGTATACCTCATAAATCAATCATAATCATCTCTTAAAATTGTCAACGAAGTGACAATAATTAAAGCTGATTAAGATTGATTTGATATACCAAAGAGGAGTGGAGTTACGCTACAGAAATATAGGCTCAAATATAAACTTCTGCATGTAACAACAATTGTCTTATAGTAGGATTTGAATCTTTATGGATCCCCTTAGTTCGGCACCTCCGAACTAAGGAAAGCCAACATAAATGCAATATTATACGAACATCTTACGCCATCCATTTGTATGTGTTACAAATGAGAACTATAAGATGTTCGTAAAATATTTAATCATCTATGTTGACCGGGCAATTACGTAGATTTGGTCAGTTTATGAGTTGAAATGGAGCTATGTGGCCTTAGAATTGTGCCTAAATATAGTGTTTGATATGATCATTTTGGGGAATGTACCTAAAAATATGCATATTCAAGATGGCATTTGAGATAGTTCACGTCAAATTATTGTCTCCATGAAAAGGAGATTCTATGTTTAGATAAAGAGCATGGAGAATTAACTAATGATCCTAAAGAATCTTCCCAATAAGCAAAATGATGCTGCTTGGAAGCAAATAAAATAAGCTTTTGTGAAGGGTATTCATTATTATTTATATACTAAGATTATAATCTAAAGAAAACTTGACCATAATAGAATGTGTATTTCTTACCCACTATCTTCACATCCAGTCCCTCGATCACGACCCTCAGTCTGCATGTTTTCCATCTGCTCACCCACTGCCATTTTGCTCCAACCACTCACATTCCTTGCACTTCATCAACAAAAACCAAAATCCAAGTGAATCTATTAGGTGTACATACATTTGGCAACAAAATACTCCAGTTAACAAAAAATATGCATATTCAAGATGGCATTTGAGATAGTTCACGTCAAATTATTGTCTCCATGGAAAGGAGATTCTATGTTTAGATAAAGAGCATGGAGAATTAACTAATGATCCTAAAGAATCTTCCCAATAAGCAAAATGATGCTGCTTGGAAGCAAATAAAATAAGCTTTTGTGAAGGGTATTCATTATTATTTATATACTAAGATTATAATCTAAAGAAAACTTGACCATAATAGAATGTGTATTTCTTACCCACTATCTTCACATCCAGTCCCTCGATCACGACCCTCAGTCTGCATGTTTTCCATCTGCTCACCCACTGCCATTTTGCTCCAACCACTCACATTCCTTGCACTTCATCAACAAAAACCAAAATCCAAGTGAATCTATTAGGTGTACATACATTTGGCAACAAAATACTCCAGTTAACAAAAAATATGCATATTCAAGATGGCATTTGAGATAGTTCACGTCAGATTATTGTCTCCATGGAAAGGAGATTCTATGTTTAGATAAAGAGCATGGAGAATTAACTAATGATCCTAAAGAATCTTCCCAATAAGCAAAATGATGCTGCTTGGAAGCAAATAAAATAAGCTTTTGTGAAGGGTATTCATTATTATTTATATACTAAGATTATAATCTAAAGAAAACTTGACCATAATAGAATGTGTATTTCTTACCCACTATCTTCACATCCAGTCCCTCGATCACGACCCTCAGTCTGCATGTTTTCCATCTGCTCACCCACTGCCATTTTGCTCCAACCACTCACATTCCTTGCACTTCATCAACAAAAACCAAAATCCAAGTGAATCTATTAGGTGTACATACATTTGGCAACAAAATACTCCAGTTAACAAAAAATTAACATATCACATATTCTTGTATTTGTACTGAATAATCAATAACACAAACTATAAAAAAAGCAACAGACGAGAGGGTCAATCAATTTCAAAAGAAATGGGACAACTTGAAGTTTTAAGGAATCACATCTGTTTTCATAGAATGGAAGGGAAGCAGTTTCTTAGAGATGGGAAAGATTGTAAGTCCTTGAAAGTGAATAGATTTTACAGGATCGTCATGTAACTTACTGAAGCATACATGCTTTAAAACATAAGTACATAACCATAACAAAGATTGTGTATAACAAATTCGCATAAAGGAAGCAGAATAAAAGATCATTTGCATCAACAACATTAACAAGCAACTAAATCCCATAAATGAACTTGGAAAATGAGATAGGAGTGTGTCACAAATGTAACAGTACGCTTCTGAATTCCCAGAAGACTCGACATTAGAGTGGCAGAACCATTAACACAGATGTCTCCAAACAAAAACAAGGAGCATGAACTATTAAAATTAGACCTTTCAGTAGACAACATACCATACAAATTATTGGAAAAAGCAGGGCTACTGAACCAGGAAAAGAAAGACAGCAAACTCACAAAATAAGAAAGCTAGCAAATCAAAGAAAATAAAATAAAAGCAAGCTACCACAGTAATCACAAGGTACATTCCTGGCAGAACGTGTAAATTGATGGTAAAAATCTTTTTAGAAAAAAGTATTTATTTTACAAATATAAAATCTGAAGATGTAATAAATAAAATTAAGATGGACAGTTTTCATACAACAATTTTGTTGTTGTCTCGTAAGTCATCATAGTAATGGTTAAAGCATTGGAAAAAAAACATTTTGGAACATTCAATCAACTAATGGATACTTCCTTGTAAAATACAAACAAAGTTAATTTTTATGACCTTTCCGTTAAATCTGCTACAAATGGATTTTTTGCATAAAATTTTCCATATTTTCCTTCTTCCCTGTTGCCCTTCCTTACGTATCTGATATCTTCTGATATATCTCTCCCATCCTCTATCTCTATCTCTCTCTATTATTACTTCTACACTCTCTACTGTATCTGATATCTTCGGATATCTCTAATATGTTATGAAACCCACTTTCAACATATCATAAGTGATCCACTATCAACATATCATAAGTGAATTTACTCACGGAAGAATATATATTGCATAGGTTTGCAGATTGTAAAATTAAAATGTGAAATTTTACCGAATATTCTCATACTCCACCCTCCAGTCATCAACTGCAAGTTCGCAAGATTGTCCACCTTGTGCATCTTCCATCGGTTGATTGCTACTCTCGGCCTGCATGCTTGGCATCTGTACATAGCCTTCTACACCACCTACTGCCACAGTGCTCCACCCACCCGCATTCCTAGCACCTTGCCCGTCTTTCCATTGGCGTTGGCTCTCCGCACTCATCGCCGTCCACTGACATTCATCTCTACCACCACATAGTGCCCTACTGCTCAAACCCCCTCTCACAGAAGTTGTGTTTTGCTGGCCATACTCACCCCAACGATCACCGCCCTCTACAACCACCCTTGCCCTCCAGCTTTCTCCTCTCTCATAATCCATAGACCTTGTGTTCCATCCATCTCCCATCGCCGCTGCACCCTGTCGTTCGTCCTCGACATATGGATCACCACCATCCATACCTCCCCTCCACTCTTCACATCTGTCACCACCTACTGCCCTCGTCCATCTCTCATTGGCATCACGATCCTTAGACAACCCATAGCCCTCACGACTTGCCCATCGCATATCACCATTAGCCTCAGACCACTGATCATCGCCTACCCTCACCCCTCGCCAGTTTCCTCCGCCTCTTCCACCACCTCGACCTACGGCTCCACCTCGCCCTCCACCTCGGCCACCGGCTCGACATCTAGATCCACCTCGCTCTCCATCCCGACCTCGGACTCCAACTCGCTCATTGCCTTCTCCACGACTTCCAGATCCACCTCGCCCACCGCCTCCATCTCGACCTCCGGCTCCACCTCGCCATCCGCCTTCACCTAGACCTCCGGCTTCATTTCGACCTCCGCCTCCACTCCGACCTTCAACTCCACCTCGCCCTCTACCTCCATCTCGACCTCCGGCTCCATCTCGCCAACTGCCTTCACCTTGATCTCCACCTTCACCTCGACCTCCGCCTCTCCCTCCACCTCGCCCTCTGCCTCGACCTCCGCATCGCCCTCCGCCACCAAGCCTCGCCATTGCAGAGAACAGTTGTGAGGTTAGGGTTAAGGTGTTGCCGAAGATCGTGAGAAAAGTGCAAGCAACAGCTGCAATTAACGTTTTATAGGTTTTTAAGAAATAAATTTAGGTTTTTAAGGAAAAGCGGTGTTATGATTTGTGCTAATGAATTGGCGTGGTTAATTACTTTTATATCCAAAACTATGATGCTTATTATATTCACCGGTCAGCGCAAATGTGGATTCCAAATGCACTAGAAAACCTCTTGCATTTTAAATACCATATATAGCACGAATGGGGAATGATTGAGAGTATGATTATATTACTGTCTCTTTCTTCACTCATTATTTTAATTAATGAGATATGAAGACTGTCCAATGTAGAGATCTAACGACTTAATTTAGGTATTACTAATTACGTCGAAATCAGATGAAACTATTGTCTTCAGTTGTATGTGTTAATAAAATGTTGAGTTGAGGAAGCTTTACATAATAGATGTTCTAATTTCAGGATATTTGTGTAATTTTCCTAGAAAAAGGATCTGCTGACAGCTTTTTTGGTCATTACAATTTCCCATAGATCGGCGAGAAAAAAGTGCAAGCAACGGTTGCAATTTCCCATTATTTTAATTAACGTGGTATGAAGACCGCCCAATGTAGATATCTGACGACTTAATTTAGGTATTACTTACATCGATATCAAATGAGAGTATTGTCTTCAGTTGTATAGGTTAATAAAATGTTGAGTTGAGGAAGCTTCACAGAATAGATGTTCCATTAATTTCAGGATATTTGTGTAATTTTCCCAAAAAAGAGGATCTGTTGACAGTTTTTTCGTCATTACAATTTCCCATCATCACAAAGTCGTCACCACAAGTCCTTTTCCTTGTAGTGATCATTATATGTAAATGCAGAGAATGTTTCTTAAACAAGCTGGAAAACCTATACTAATAAGTTGTGACCAAAATGAATTATAGTTGTGATGAAACCACATGTAATAATGTTGGTATATACCGGCAATATGTATCTTCTCATAAATAATACATGATCACATTTGCATATAATTGGAATCTTTCCAGACACCTGAAATCAATTAATCACAATTACCATCAATACATTTGCAGATATTTGGAATCTTTCCAGACACCTGAAACCAATTAATCACAATTAGCATCAATAAGTAAATGAAAGCTAATTGACATAACAACGAAAATATATTCTACGAGATATTCGAACTCTTGACAAATATTAGAATAGAAATTGGCTTCCATAGAAAGCCAATTACACCTAGGAGAAGCAAATGAGTACTAATGGTTGGCTTTTCATATTTTATCAATTACATGGACTTTATGCAGTAGCAAATGTTACTAGATACCTAACATTTATTACTTGCAAATTTAGAGAACGAGACTTAAAGGTAAAGCAAGTTTACCCAAACTATCCCAATATATAGAAGGGAGAATTGCTCTGCTAGAAAGAAATAGAGATCAAGGATATTGATAAATGCTAACGTCTAAATCCAAGGAAGAATAAGCCTAAATGTTGACACATGTTCTTCTACAATGGCCTCTTATGCAAGTCTTAACTCTTATGCAAGTCTCAGCCACAACTAATCCATGCCATAATTAAACCATTATTGTTTCAATATTGCATAATTAAATACAAGTTATAAGAGAATAATAAATCTGATTACTAACTTGTTTTCCTACAAACATCTGAAGATTAGGATTTTGATAGAAATAATATGGGAGTGCTTGGAACCATGTGGTAAAAGTAATCCAAGAGATAAGGACCACTCTATATTGAAGAGAACAAAAAAATATGCACATGTTTATTGGACTATGAAGCATACGAATATTTTTATAGAACTCTGAAATGCCCCTGCATATAAATTGGAGTTTCTGAAGAACCGACGATAAAATAAAAATATAGAAAATGTGCGGAGGAAGATCACTGTAGTTGTAGGTCTCCAATACTTGAGCTCAACCAAAACTTAAGTCTTATCTCTTCCTATTTATCAATTATCATAGCATCCTGCACACTAAAATTATATAAACTCTAGATGAAATCCAAGGAATCCTCACAACATGTTGCTTGTTCAAAGGACCCAATGTTTACTCAAATAAACATGTGTTGTCATCGCAACATATTATCTTTGACAGGAAGATACTTTTGAATGCGAGAAAATACGGAGGAAAGTTATTCATAAATGACTTGAAGTCTGACGAAGAACCTAGATGATGCAAAAAGGCATAATTATCTCCATGGTTCCTCCAGTCCTTCATTATGAAAAAGTAAGGGCACATATAAACCAACTACCACACGTACACCGAAAAAGTAGCTTTCAGTGACGATGCATTTTTATTTATGCCAATACAACTGTTAAACATAACATAGTAGACAGTCTAAAAACCAAAGCAAACTTACATAGGCATGTATTGCTAAGTCACATAAGTCAGGATCCATAATTTTGCATGCTTATTTAAGTTTTATTGCTAAGTCATATAATACTTGAAAATATATGCTTACGATTTTTTTCTTTCATGGCCGATGCTAGTAGAGTGTCGATATAGAAAACCTACAAAAAGGCTAAGAAGTAAGAATCACAAATTATATTGGAAACTTAGGAAGAAAACATATGTAGATATTTGTGTTTAATGTTTGATAAGGTTTCATCTAAATTCATCGATACATCATACCCTTGCAATGATTGACCTAATTTCAGCAAAAGTCCAAATTTCCTAGATCTTGCTGAAACAACCTACAAAAACGACAGGGATTTTTAACAAAATCAAATAATAATAATAAGTTCAAGGTAGTAAAATTGATCCAGAATCAATATGTATATTGAGAAATAGAATAATGCTTCAGCACACTACAAAAATAAACTACCTAGCAGTGAGGCTATCTCTTATAAATTACAATAAAATTCATACCCAAATTTCATGGAGTCTCATGTGATGAGAAAGGATGTTAATTTTGGTAAAAATGACAAAACGAAAACTTCTCAGATAATAATAAATATCTTCCCAATCCCATCTGAGGGCCACTATTGTACGCATGCATGTACCATTGAGTTACTTTTTCATATGATAACATCTGGGAATGCACATGCAAGAAATAATGCCTTTTGCCTCTGCTCATCTGTTGTGAGAAAACATATTGTTTAAAACTAAGAATACATAAGAGATAATATATTTCTCAAAAATTTACCATCCAAATATCTAAGCTACACATCAGACAATCAACCTAATCCAAAGTAGTGAAGATGGCTAACCATTTTCATAGTAGCGATGTGGTTGTCCAGTCTCTCTTATGTAAGACAAACATATTGTAACAAACAAACAATTATATTAATAATTCCAAATCATAAATTCCATAAATATCAACAATTGTACTAGGATGATTGATCTAGTGAACAAAATAATTCTGAAGTGGCAACTGTACCTTGACAATTTGAATTGCGAGGAATGAAACCTAAACAACAACAAGATTAGCAAGTTCCATCCAGTAAATATTCTAAAGAATCGACACCTAATCAATAGTTTAATATAATTGATTAGTGGAACTAAAAGAAACTACTCATTAAACACAAGTAACAGACAATAACAATCTTTATTAGATTTACCTTCGACCCTTGTTTGTGCTTCTTAGAACAGTCTCAACTTCATCAAGAGATCCATCTTACAAAATACTTAGAATAAATGTGATCGTTGAAAAATAGATGATTAATAATGGAGGACGTATATATATCAGCCATTCAATTACCACTATTTGGAGTCACCTGACTTTGTATCTTTTGAAAACAATTATTTAAAATGTATAAGTAAAAAAATAATTATGCATACATGTTTAACAAATTTAATTAATTATAGACTCGCATGGTAATCATCTCTTTCTTCCACGTTTCCACCTTTGAAGAAGAAGGCCTTAGTCGATATTGGTCTAACCCCATACGAGATTTTCCCTTAATTCTAAAAGTAGTAAGATTAAATTTGAAACTATCTCTTTGACAAATATGGAGAGAAGAATATCCAGATTCAAGAAGCCATATCTTTGATTGCATAAAAATGCAAATTATATATTAACCATCATCTCCCCTTGCGTCAATCATAAATCGATCTCTTTCTTCCCTCGTTTTTGCATAAGTTAGATAACTTAAGAATAAATGCCATCTAGAAATATTGATAGGTTCTAATTTGCCTCTTCTGCCAATTTGAATTGAAAAATCCATAATGTGAATTTTGGGATAAGAAGAATCTGGATCTCCCTTCTTCTTAATAATCATTTCAATATTGAGACCATATTCTGCCCACATTTCCTTAAAGCCTTATGTATAGCTAAAGACATGTATTTCACCTTCAATAATCTGAAAAGGGGTAATGAGTGACATTCTAAAACCTGCAATTAGTACTCTCTTGCTAATCAATTCCCGTTAACAAAAATGTCTCTCATGTCAAAAAACTGAAGTCTTGGAAGACATGTTTCAACTAGGAAATAACTCTCGCAAATAAACTGGCGCTCAATCAACAAGAATTAGAAAGGAGATTTCTATATGTTTTAACAACCTTTATGGATGGTTAACCAACATACCTATGATTTTGATGCTCGGTTATATGCAAAACATTTTACCAAGTACACCACACTCTGCCTTTCGATCATGACCTTTGTTATCTACAGACGGTCCACATCGTGCATGCTTCATCCATTGATCGTAGGCTTACAACCTCTTCCACCACCTACTGCCATCGTGCTCCACCCACCTACATTCCTTGCACAATGCCCTTTGTTCCATCCACTTTCACTCTCCGCCCTCATTTATGTTTATTGCCGATCTCATCTACCGGTATCCATTCTCCTATCGCCATGCACAACTCATGTGCCTTGCCAGCCATCATCATCCCAACGATTACCACATTTTGCCACCGCCATTGTTCTCAACCTCTCTCCTCTCTCACGACCTGCAATCCTTGTATTCCATCCACCACCCATCGCCCCGCCCCACACTCTGCTTGTTGTCCTCGATGTGCGAACCATTGCCCTCCATCACCACCCTTGACCTATGTTCTTCACCATTTGCCATCACTTACTACCCATTTTCGATCACCAAATGCATGCGACCATCGATCATCGTCACCCGTACCTCCTCATGGCTAGCTCCATCCATCTCTGACTTCATTCGTTCGCATCCTATTGCCGCCATGACATGCCCATCGTCGGTCTCCATAATCCTGAGACCATTAATCATCCGTCACCATGCCAGCTTCCTCTGCCTGCACCTCAGCCTCCGGCCTCCACCACCGCCCGGGCCTCCGCCATCGCCACCGCCACCAAGCCCTGCCATTGCGGAGAAGCCGAGCGTTGAGAGGTTAGGGTTTGAGAAACACGGGAGTGGAGAAGGGGTTTGAGAAACACGAGAGTTGACGGACCATTAATCGTCTGTCACCATGCCAGCTTCCTCTGCCTGCACCTCGGCCTCCGGCCTCCACCACCGCTCGGGCCTCCGCCATCGCCACCGCCACCAAGCCCTGCCATTGCGGAGAAGCCGAGCGTTGAGAGGTTAGGGTTTGAGAAACACGGGAGTGGAGAAGGGGCAAGTAACGACTTCATCTCTTTTTATAGAGTTTTTTTAGGGTTTGGATAAAATGCAATAATAAGAAATAATGGTTGGTATACTGAAAATTTGTACAAAATAAAACTAAAGAAAGTAATGCATGTATGTGTCGTCTAGCAAGGGCACCAAAAGGCACGAGGTTGCACTCCAATTCACAATAATTTGGGGGTAACCTTGCTAATTCTTCCTCATATGAGTGATATAACGTGCGCTTTGCAAGTAATGGAAAGTGCACTTTATTTGTTACATCATACCAATTAAGGAAATTTTGATAATGCTAACTTCATATTTTATCGTTGGAATGCGCAATCTTTTGTGTAATTTCAGGGCAATTGTATAATTTACCCTCTAAAAGGGGTGTGCTGACGGTTTTATTCGTCATTACAATTTTCCATCATTACAAATCTGTCACCACAAGTCTTTTTCCTTGTAGTATGACAAGTTTGATGTGTTAACACATTAATAATGGGAAGTGAGATGATAAGATGATTGTGGTGTATAAGGTCATATCCTCATCAGAAAATGTTCCCATGCATGGGGGTGGGGGGATTACCCTAAAACTAGCATAATTTGTCTCTGAACCAAGTAGAGGGACAGATGGTAGGGGCACAATATATTGCAGGATGTAGCTACATGTGATGTAGCTACATGTGAACGCAACTCAACAATGAATTACTAACCTTGAGAACTTGGCATGATCAATCCGATGTCGTGGATCAAATCTAAGTAGAAAAGACTAATACAACAGATATATATTCTTGGAAAATAAAAATGAAATAGTAGATTAAGAATAAACAGAAATGATCGAGCAATCAATTGCACAAAAGGAAAAATGTACCAACATGTCATAGGAAACATTTAATAAAACTAGAAACATGCATCAACAGATTTCATAGAAGTTTAAAGTCCATCAATGTCAATTTCATATAAAACGTCAAATATGACGGTGATGGTCACCATCATCCCAGAAATTGTGTAATCAACAAGTAAGAGTGTATGTTTCTCCTCTATAAGAGTCAAATGACATCATTTCTAAATTCATATCAACTTTGATCATGTCCCTCCTGTAAAAATATAAGAAAGAAATTAGTAGATAAAAATTATTATAAATAAAGATTACATCAAAAAGATATTATATCAGAGAATGCAATGAATCTTGCATTGTATTCGATGAGTATGGTAGATTTTTGAATGGCTCATTAACATATCGACCTCTCTGTTGGAGGACCACAATCACAATTTAGTAAATAAAGAAACAACAATCATGCTAACTAATATTTCTAAGATGTTTTAAGTTTACGTGTAGGTTACTCGACGGTAAATTGACATGACTTTCCACTACACCACCATCATGAAAATTAGATCTTGTGTTGTTCTGATCACCACTCCTACCAATTGCAAAATTTCTAGTACCGCTACCACTCGCATGTGAGAAATCTGAAATATTTTGTGATAAGAAAATGAAATATTAGTTCTAACTAATGTAAGCAATATAGATGCATTAACTCAAATATTTTTACCTCTGAATTTGGACAAGGATAACTAAATCCAACATGTTGGCTTAGTTGTACCCAATGACGTATTTCATTCATTGACGAACTTTGTCATGGAATTTTTATACTTAGGGAAACAATAACATCTTTTAATTGTTTCACAGTTTCTTGAAAAATACTTATCAGTAAATACAAGAGACGCTAATATTCAACCATATTATTGATAAATAATATGTTCTTCTCTACTTTTCTGCAAGATTGTTTGCAACTTATTCCTATCTAATTGCTTGTGAGATTTATCGTGTCCGACACATACAAAATGAACATACTCTCTTCTACCAGTACCAATAGAACATAAATATGCCACTGACATGATTTCTTCAAGAGACAAATGTAGATGTGTCTGTTGGGATTTTTGAATGCATTCTCCAATCTTATCCTAGATCAAATTTTTAAAACAATTAATAATATGAACAATATTGCAAAAATATTAAAAGAGTAATAACTTACCACCATCTCCTCATTAGGGTAAATGATTTTCATCATGTCAACCTCTGTAGGCTCCCTATTGTTCTCCTTTTCCTGGAAAAAAATAAAATACAAAGACAATACTTTTAAGCTCACGACAAAATAAGTTAAATAATCTTAACTTACAAAATCATGACGACAAGTAGCCAGTGGACGTCTTCCGCATCTATGATCTAAAGCCTTTTTTTACGATTCTTTTGATTGATCAAAGCCCTTGCCTAATTCAAGTAGTGTGATGGTGAAATTAAAATTAAGTAATGCATCATATAATATTGATCAGCTTAATAATCTATCAATTTAACAAACTTAGCAAATTAACTGATTACGTATTCAACCTTTGTTTCAATCAAATATTCAATTCTACTGAAAATGGGATGGAGCACTAGCTTTCCTTCCTAGTGTTGCCCCATAATATGGATGACATATTATTTAGACATAATATCGTCCGATTGCACGAGTCAACAAAAAGAAATGGTATAGATATGATGAAAAGTTCTTTTCAAAAGTTCTTAATTGACAATACCATTAAGCGTCACTCTTCTTCAAAAGTTCTTTTCTTCATTTCATCGAGTATTCTTATTTCTCCCTGTGCAAAGAGATATCCATTGTGATTTTCCTTTCTATACAAACGTGGATATTATTTTGATTTTCTCAACATCATAAATATGGATACAAAACTACATTTTTTTTGGAGATAAGATGATTCATATTGTGTTCACTTATCTACTTTGTTATGCTGAAGCTCGTACCATATTCATTGTTTTAGCATATGATATTGCACAGAAATGGCATTGGATATAATATACATCTGACTCAAAAGCTCTCATAGTTTATTTCTTCATAACAGCTTATGGCATATCAAGCACAGAGGGCTCATGCTAGCTATATTTATGTTAATAGCTTCTTTTGTGGATATTATCAAAATGTTCTGTTTGATCAATCAAAGTATATGAAAAGTTATAGTTTTTTTACTTCTTCTCGTGCCAGGTTTCTTATCTTATCTTCATTCTTATGGTGATGTTTTTATATTTAAAGAATATATGTAATCTAATATATACCATTAGATGTGAACATTTCTTTAAAACACTGTTTATATGGTAATAACTTTAAACTACTAAGCCTGAAAATGGTAGGTACATGAATTATTTGATAGACTTACATAGCTAGAGCAGCTGGATCTAATACTTTATCGTCCTTCCATACATGCTATTGTGGTTACCCTTGAATTACACTCACATGTATTCAGTCTTAGACATTAACACGTGTGTAATATGCAAATTTCACATATCATGCATTGTAAAAATCCATTCAGCAACTAGTAATCTAAAGATTTAAGTATTAAATACCTTAGAGTTTGTTGTATTCCATTGTCTCACTGCATTTGTAAATTATAATTTATCAATGTGAAGGTCCTGTGAAAGCCTCTCTTTTAAACGTGCAAGATTATCTTTATTATTCATCCATATTGATTTCACTTCGCTCTTCCAAGTCTTGCAACAAACATGGACAAACTCAAAGACAATGTTAAATGCATTTAGATGCCCGTACAATTCAAAATCACCCTATAAAATAAATTGTAGGTTAAAATTAATACCAACAAGTTAGATATAAAAACAAACATTAGATAACAAAGAATTACCTTTAACAAAACTCAAGTGTCCATCCAAGCATTTTTCGGCATCTCCTTCCATTTCTTGTCAATAGGAAATAGCCACGAACAACATGCATAATATGCACATGCAACACGTAATTTTGGCGCATTCTTTCCTAGTACCTGACCACACTTATTCCATTCAAGTTCATGACGGTCATCTCCTTTATGTGTAAAGAACTCCAATGCATTAAGCCCCCGCCATTTTTTCTTAACTTGAACAGAATGCACACATCATCATCCTCCTCTAATTCATCAATATTGGTTTCATGTGTTTCTTCTTCATTATTTACAGAGCAAGCATGCCCTTTCTTAGATTCAGATAGTTTCTTTGATATATTCATTGTTCTACATTTTAAAAGATTATAATCGTGATAAATAATGAGATAAAAAAACACAAAAAATATATAAATATTTTCCACGAGAATAGACAACCACATGGATAATAGATCATTGATTGCACTTTTGAAAAAATACAAAATTAAACATATAAATAATGTTTGCATAAAGTCGATTGCGGCCAAATTCTTACGCTAAACATTTGAATATGGCCCATACATGATATTGATAAAAACATAGATTGTATTATATTTGCTTATGATTGAACACATATACCCTTTCATACAATACCCTAATATACGACAAATAATATATAATCATTTGGACAAGCATCTATTTTTCTATAACTAAAACCTAATTCTTGCACCATCATTTTTGCTTCATAATAAGATGATGGCATATCTTCAGAACTACTCGGTAATGCATCTTTAAGAAGAGATAACAATTAACTAATGATAAAAGGAGATTCAATGTCTAGATAAAGAGCATGGATAATTAACTAATGATCCTAAAGAATCTTCCCAATAAGCAAAATGATGCTACTTGGAAGCAAACAAAATAAGCTTTTGTGAAGGGTATTCATTATTATTTATATGCTAAGAGTACATTCTAAAGAAAACTTGATCATAATAGAATGTGTATTTCTTACCTACTATTTTCACATTCAATCCCTCGATAACGACCCTCAGTCTGCATGTTTTCCTTCTGCTCACCCACTGCCATTTTGCTCCAATCACTCACATTCCTTGCACTTCATCAACAAAAACCAAAATCCAAGTGAATCTATTAGGTGTACATACGTTTGGCAACAAAATGCTCCAGCTAATAAAAAAATTAACATATCATATATTCTTATATTTATATTGAAAAATCAATAACACAAACTATAAAAAAAGCAAGAGACGAGAGGGTCAATCAATTTCAAATAAATGGGACAACTTGAAATTTTAAGGAATCACTTGGTGAAGAAAATATTATCCGAAGTCAAGAGTTTCCATGTATATAAAGTTTTTAGCAATTGAGGTCAGTACTGCAAGAACACAAACTCCCTCTTCCTGCAAATTATTCCTATCATGCACACAACAAAGCTATTAAATAAGACAATCAAACGTAATAAACATCAAGTAATTAGTTACTACTTCCTGACACTTGCGATTTAGAATACAAAAGATATTTCAATGGCTAATATATGGTGTTACATACTTAACACGGGAAGTGTTAATGCAGTAATATTCGGGAAAGTTCCTTTAGCTAAAATGAACAGTTGGATTCTTTTAGATACCCCAAATTCTAACCACATCACTCACAACTGTATTCTTCCTACTAAAATTTGCCCATAATGCATTATTGTAAGAAGTGGGGTTTTCAGTTAGATTGAGTTTTTATGACTTTCCCTCAAAAGTATGGCACAAAATCTATACACACAGTATGTTGGTATCACTTTCAGATTTAGTCTACGAAGTTCTTATGCCCTTTCAGTATCTCTTTTCCAAAATTAGCGATCAATAAAGCATGTCAATGTCAACAGCCTCCATTCAACATCCAATCCGTATGCATGCATCAGAGGTATAAATACAATTACTTGAATAAAAAATATAACACCTTTGAATCTCGATTGATATCAATGTGATGATGATCATTCTAACCATGTATAACCCCTTCAAACCCTAATCTGAAATATGCATCTGTGGGTGTTGAAGGATGTAAATCAGTTATTTCATATTGAGGCATTTTTGGTTGTCTAGTTTTGATCAAGCATGTGCTTTACAAAGGAACATGCAACCTTTAGCCAGAGAGCATCGAAGAGATTGCATGGGAAGAACAATATATCGTCGAGATCGGTGATGACTGATCATAAGAATGTGCAGATTTTATATGAGAATTTAGACGTCCAAGAAATCCCAGACCCTAGTATGTGTATTTTTCTTGAAGATATGGGCAAGAGGGTTCAAAGATGGCTGGTGAGTTGAATGCGTGTTAAAGGGAGATGCTGAGTGCAAGGGTGCATGTCGTGTACACTAGACTTTCATGGAGAATCGAAAAAGAGAAAGAGTGAGTGAATCATTGAATGATGACAAGAACACTAGCTAGTATGTATATAAGGAAGGGGCTACCCTTGATCTCTGTCCATCAAGCTTATCAAAGGGAATTCCCTCCTTCTCCCATTTACCATCACCAGGTCAAAGGGAATTCCCTCCTCCCATTTATCATCACCAAGTCATGTGCATCTATCCCTCCTCTCCTCGCAATCATGATGAATGAATGTGAACTGTTTATCTAAAACAATAAGGAATTTACTCGAAAGGTAAATGGTTTATAATTAAGGAAACAACCACTACATTTCTTAATAATCTTAATAAGAATAAATTCATAAATATTTTATTTTTATCATTGCCAAATCAACAAGGATTAATACAAATTCCATCGAAAGAGTCAGAAAAGAGAATAACCATCATTATATTCCGTTTTTAACAATGAATATGGCATTATTACTATTTACAAGAATGAAAAACAATCTTTTTAGCAAAAAATATTTATTTTACAAATACAAAATCTGAAGATGTAATAAATAAAATTAAGATGGACAGTTTTCATACAATAATTTTGTTGTCTCGTAAGTCATCATAGTAACTATTAAAGCATTGGAAAAAATGTTTTGGAACATTCAATCAACTAATGGATACTTCCTTGT
Source organism: Ottelia alismoides (assembly GCA_037367405.1). Taxonomy (NCBI): domain Eukaryota; kingdom Viridiplantae; phylum Streptophyta; class Magnoliopsida; order Alismatales; family Hydrocharitaceae; genus Ottelia; species Ottelia alismoides. Next base: position 559,566 of record JAZKJV010011335.1, on the reverse strand, counting down.
AAAATACAAACGAAGTTAATTTTGGTGAGCTTTCCGTTAAATCTGCTACAAATGGATTTTTGGCATAAAATTTCTCATATTTTCCTTTTTCCCTGCTGCCCTTCTTTACGTATCTGATATATCTCTCCCATCCTCTATCTCTATCTCTCTCTATTATTACTTCTATGCTCTCTATTGGATCTGATATCTTTGGATATGTCTAATATGTTATGAAACCCACTGTCAACATATCATAAGTGAATTTACTCATGAAAGAATATATATTGTATAAGTTTGTGGATTGTAAAATTAAAATGTGAAATTTTACCCAATATTCTCGTACTCCACCCTCCAATCATCAACTGCATGTTCGCCAGATTGTCCACCTTGTGCCTCTTCCATCGGTTAATTATTGCTCTTAGATTGCATGCTTGACACACATAGCCTCTTACACCACCTACTGCCGCAGTGCTCCACCCAACCCATTCCTAGCATCTTGCCCGTCGTTCCATTGGCGTTGGCTCTCCGCACTCATTGTCTTCCACTGACATTCATCTCTACCACCACATAGTGCCCTACTACTCAAACCCCCTCTCACAGAAGTTGTGTTTTGCTGGCCATACTCACTATAACGATCACCACCCTCTACAATCACCCTTGCCCTCCAGCTTTCTCCTCTCTCATAATCCATAGACCTTGTGTTCCATCCATCTCCCACCGCCACTACACCCTGTCGTTCGTCCTCGACATATGGATCACTACCATCCACCCCTTCCATCCACTCTTCACATCTGTCACCACTTACTGCCCTCGCACATCTCTCATTGGCATCGCGATCCATACACAACCCATAGCCCTCATGACTTGCCCATCGCATATCACCATCAACCTCAGACCACTGATCATCACCTACCCTCACCCCTCGCCAGTTTCCTCCGCCTCTTCCACCAACTCGACCTACGGCTCCACCTTGGCCATCAGCTCTACATCTAGATCCACCTCGCTCTCTGTCCCGACCTCAGACTCCAATTCACTCTTTGCCTTCTCCACGACTTCCAGACCCACCTCGCCCGCCGCCTCCATCTCGACCTCCGGCTCCACCTCTCCATCCTCCTTCACCTAGACCTTCGACTCCATTTCGACCTCTGCCTCCACCTCGCCCTCCACTCTGACCTTCAACTCCGCCTCACCCTCTACCTCCATCACGACCTCCAGCTCCATCTCCCCAACTGCCTTCACCTTGACCTCCACCTTCACCTCGACCTCCGCCTCCGCCTCACCCTCTGCCTCGCCCTCCGCCACCAAGACCCGCCATTGTAGAGAACAATTGTGAGGTTAGGGTTAGGGTATTCCCAAGGATCATGAGAAAAGTGCAACCAACGGCTGCAATTATCGTTTTATAGGATTTTAAGAAATAAATTTAAGATTTTAAGAAAAAACAGTATTACAATTTGGGCTAATTAATCGACGTGGTTAATTACTTTTATATCCAAAACTATGATGCTTATTATATTTACCGGTCAGCACAAATGTGATTTCCAAATGCACTAGAAACCTCTTGCATTTGAAATACCATATATAGCACGAATGGGGATTAATTGAGAGTATGATTATATTACTGCCTCTTTCTTCACCCATTATTTTAATTAATGTGATATGATGACTGTCCAATATAGAGATCTAATGACTTAATTTAGGTATTACTAATTACGTTGAAATCACATGAAAGTATTGTCTTCAGTTGTATGTGAATGTTGAGTTGAGGAAGCTTTACATAATAGATGTTCTAATTTTAGGATATTTGTGTAATTTTCCCAAAAAGAGGATCCACTGACAGTTTTTTCGTCATTACAATTTTCCATGGATAGGTGAGAAAATGGAAGCAATGGTTGCAATTCTCCTTTTATATGGTTTTAACAAATAAATTTAGGTTTTTAAGGGAAAGCGATGATTTGGGCTTATTAATTGACGTGGTTAATTACCTTTATATCTAAAACTATGAAGCTTATTATATTCACAACACAAATGTGATTTCCAAAGGAACCAGGAAACCTCTTGCATTTTAAATAACATATATAGCACGAATGTGGATCAATTGAGGGTATGCATTTTAAATAACATATAGAGCACGAATGTGGATTAATTGAGGGTATGGTTATATTACTGCCTCTTTTTTCACCCAATATTTTAATTAATGTGATATGAAGATCGTCCAATGTAGAGATCTGACGACTTAATTTAGGTATTACTAATTATGTTGATATCAAATGAAAGCATTGTCTTCAGCTGTATGGGTTAATAAAATGTTGAGTTGAGGAAGCTTCTCAAAATAGATGTTCCATTAATTTCAGGATATTTGTGTAATTTTCCCAAAAAAGAGGATCTGTTGACAATTTTTTCGTCATTACAATTTCCCATCATCACAAAGTCGTCACCACAAGTCCGTTTCCTTGTAGTGACATTCTTACCCGATCCACTATTTTATTCATTTTACACATATTTTGACATTCGTATTTCTATTCTTTTTAAATGGATGTGGATATGGATAGCACTTTAACGTTCGCTAGTATTTACATTTGTATTTGTATAACCGTTTTGGTATATATAGTCATAGATTTATCTATAATAACAATATTTCATAATTCAATTCATCATTTTTAATATAATTGCTGTGAAATAACTATATTTGGTACTTCTATTTTATGTATAAATCATCCTAAACATGTATATTTTAGTTAACCTATTAAAAATTCTGTTATTATTCGTATTTGATTCATGTTCGTTTCATATTCGTATTTGTTTTTAAAGGATATGGTAAAACATTTTTCATATCTGTCAATATTCGAATCTACATTCGTATTCGTATTTTAAAATAGATAAGTATATAATTATACATATATTAATCTTCGTATCCAACCGTTTTCATCATTAGTCGTCTTCATTTAGAGTTAATATTGACATACGACTTTATCAAGAATGAATCAGATTTGAGTCTTACAAGCTGCAATTATCGATGATGCTAATGTGTAGTTTATGTTACCAAAAAAGTTCTTAACTTATAAAAAGCAACGAGAAGAAACATATTCTAAGTTACGGCCCTTTGTTGTATGGATAAAAACAAATATGAATATATTTGTATCGGATCTCCTATCTTATTTGTTTTATACATATTTTGATATTCATATTCGTATTCGTTTTAAAGTGGATGCGGATATGGATATTACTTCAACATTCGTTAATGTTCGCATTCTTATTCGTATATCCATTTTCGTACATAAGTATAATAATAGATTTATTTAAGACCGTGAGTAACAACATTTTATGATTGCCTTGACCATTGTTGATATAATTTTTATAACATAAATATATCTAGTATATCTATTTTATGAATAAAGCATCATAAACATGTATATTTTAGTTTATTTATTAAATATTTCTGTTGTTATTCGTATCTGATTCGTATTCGTTTTATATTCGTATTCGCTTTTAAGGATATGATAACACATTTTTCATTATCTGTCAATATTCATATTTGCATTCATATTCGTATTTTAAAATAGATAAAGATATGATTTTACCTATATTCGTCTTCGTTGTCCTTGAAGGCCTTCCCTTCCCCGTATTTAGAAACCAGTAACAATGAACATCTCACTGCTACACCTATTTGGCTGCCCTATTTTTAATAATGAATTTTTTATTGACACTTTAAACGTTATAAGTCAAAATATTGTTTTCTCAATTACTGTACAACACGTTTTTTCTAATGGTGTGGCAGATAAATTTTTGTCGTCACAATATACACCAAGAAATTGACCTATAATAATAATTTGAATATTTTAAAAATAATTTCTACACATTTTAAAATATGTAAATAACAGCAAAAATAAAAATGGTCAATCTATAGACATTGATAAATTGTGAGCATCAATCTAATATACGACGATATATTTTTATTTTTATATATTTATACGAACCATTAATGGTTGCTCGTTGATGACTTTCTTATCTGTCAGATCGAGATAATTACATGAGTTGGAAACAAACTATGCATTCACCTAAAGCTAGGAATGAACCCGACAAATATAAGATGAATTTCATCGTGGTCAATGTGTGATCGTCCGAGGATCTCAGATACTCAGCAATAACCACATCCATACATTATGATTATCACTCGGAATGTAAAGCAGAAATAAACAATTAAAATAAAATGCTCCAATAAGACATTTATATTCATGGTTCCAAAAGGTTTAATACATAAACAATTATTCAATAGAGTTCTCAGTTATAATTTATTTACATGATTGAAAAATTAGAAATGTAGAAGCCACAAAAGTAAGCTACAAGCGACAACACTCTACAACTCAACCAGTAAGCACGTACTCAGAACAATGCGGAAATCAAAAGGACCAAGTCTAGTCCCAAAGTCGCTCACTACCACAGCAACACCACCACTACTTGTAGGATCCAACGCAAAGGATATGTTATGAGCAAAGTTGTTGAGAGCATTGTTAAACAACTAAACAATATAATGTAGAGACAGTAAAGTGTGCCAAGAAGTAACAAAGGTAAACTTTCCATGATGGATAAATGTTCTCACCAGGTATCACCCAACTCACACCAAACCACAACATTCACAGACAGAACCATATACACTATTCCCAAGTGTAGAGAGCTACTCTCCAAAACAAATCCAAACTCCATGACCCTTGATAAGGGTTCACATTAGTACAAGATCCTAAAAGATCTGGCTATCGATGTTAGTCAACAATCATTTCTCATTAGATCATATTCAATGGAGTAGAAAGAAATGATTATACTCATTTATCTGCTTTAACTGATAATGTTTAATAATACATCCTTCCTTATCTAAATCTCATTAGAGCCAACTGTTTACAAGAATTAATAGTTCAATGATCTATAACACTTCTCCACTTTTATTCTACAAGTATTTCCCTTATAATCAGTCATATCAATAGCTCTTCTACTTTATGGTCATCATGGTACTCCAAGGAGATTATTATTATGCATGTATATGTATGTAAGAGTATCGTAGAAGACAACATCCAGTCAGAACCTCTAACTTTCAAAATCATATCCATAATGTCCACAGTCACATATCATGAAAAAGAGAAACAACTCTTGCAACCAGTGTTCAACACCTCAAATCATTTACCACATCTTACATGCCACATGGAGAATACCGGAGAATAAGTGTACCTGGTCAAACGGGACCGCACCAGATACACTCTTATGACAAAGCACAAGTCTTTGACGAGTCTCATACTAGGGACGCGACAAACTGACATCTAGTACCTGTAGCACTACACTCTCTGGTAAGGACGTGTCATACTAATAAAGTCGTGATTAGAGCTAACACACTATCTATGACTTACAAGCTCCACGAGAGGTATGCCACACTCTTGGGTATGTTAATTCATCTAAGCATATCACATACTTGCAAATGTTCATACTATCATTTATTCATTATACTCATCTCACCGAGGCAACCCCGGTAGATGGAACATTTCCACTAACCTTACATTACCTGCAATGTACTCATCCTCTCACTTGGCTAAGTCTGACAGGTAGAGCAAACAAGTACTCACGTGAACACCGTCGCAGAACCACCCAAATTCACTACTCGTCAATGAAGGTCCACGATGGTGTAGGGCATGGGTCAGGGTATAAAAGCCTACATGTTGATCATTTTGAATCTCAATCCCAAGTAATAGTAGGAAGTGTGATTTCCTATGTTTCCTCGAAATATCGAATCAAGTATCGAGTCTCCTAATCGTTCCAATCAACGTTTGATCACCATACATCTCATCTTACCTCATCATGTACGTGGACAAATAGAATATAAATATCTATATTGTGTATCTTAAACCCTTTTAGTCCACTCAACCTTTATCAGTGTACTTTACAAACCCGTCAGTTGGTCCATCTCAGACACAGGCACCTGATCTCCTATGGTGTATGCAGATAGTTGTCTAAATAGCAACATGGATAATTTACAATCTTGATCCATACCTGACCTCAAGTTAGGACACCAAGGTACTAGGAACCATTGGGATGGGGTGCCTCTATAGGCATACGTTGAGGTATGTGCATCCTAACTAAGCTCCCAACAGTCCATGTGCTCTATTGGTCCATTTTACTATCGTGGTAAGTCTGTGTTCGTGACGCATGTCGGATCTCACACTATAACTGTAAAGTCTTTATCACTTTAGGTTTGGGATGCCTCTGTAAGCATGTATTTGGAGTATGTGCATCCTATTTAAGTTCCCAACACTCTCACAATCATTATATATAGAGAGGGGGGACCCTACTTCATGAAGTAGGTAACCTTACCTACTTCATTCTTATTTTTCATCATTTTTTTATTTTTAAGAAAACACCATCAAGTATTTTCATAACTATATCCATCTAATAGATCATTCTAATTTTGTAAGAAACAGAGACTCATATACCCTTCATCTAGTTAGTGTCGGTTACAACAATTCTAAGACCGTTAAAATCACATACTCTGGATGGAAGACATAAGAGTCTCTGTTTTTGACGAAATTGGAATAACATATTAGCGAGATATATTGATGAAAATACATGGTGGTATTTTCCAAAAAAGTAGTGAAAAATAAACATGAAATAGGTAAGGTTATCTACTTCATGAAGTATGCTCCCTTTTCTCATGTGTGCGTGTGTAAAATTTTAGATAAGACGGTCCCTTCCTGGATATATGGAAAGCCAACCATCTTATCCACTCGTAATAAATCCGATGGTTATGATTAATGACTCCTTATTTTTTTTAAATGTTGAAAAATCTATTATTGTCATTGTAGAATATTTAGAATGTAACAGATATCTCCTAAATAATCTCTTCAATAATCTCCTCTCTCTCTCTCTCTCTCGATCACTCGATGGCTGCACGCGGGGTGGGGGTAGCTACACATCGGTGATGGCATGCAACGAGGATAGATGGAGAACGTTGGGCGATGGATATGGCGAGCTACTTTGCGGTGGTCGGTGAAGGCTTGTTGCTCACTGGATGTACAACGACTTCTTCCAGCGATATTGCGGTGTTTCTTTGAACTTCATGTGGAAGGAAGATGGATTCTCTATGGTTCTTTTCTTACAAGCAATGAAGGCGAGGTCGCGTGGAGGTGGTAGTTGCACGTAGAGGAGGTCGATCGTGGAGGAGTAAGGGTGAATGAGAGTGTGGATGAAGGAGAGGCGTGGGTGGAGGAGGGTGCGCGCATTAGGAGAATGGGTGAGGAGGTGTATGTGGAGGAGGGATGCATGTGAAGGAGGGAGCAGTCAATTTTTACAATTTGAGATCGCTTTTTACAATCTTGTATCTTTTTTTTAAATATCAGATCTTTTCTTACAAATCGCAAGTCGTTTTTAGAATCTCATTTTTATAATTACTTTTTCTTTTATAAATTTCTAACAATCTCAAATTGTTTTTATAATATCGGATCTTTTGTAAATAAATCTCATGTATTTTTTCAATATAAGACCGTTTCTTACAATCTCAAATTGTATATACAATAACATATTATTTTTTACATTAACATTTCTTTTTTAGCAATTTCTAACGATCTCATATCTTTATTTTGGATGAATCTCAGATTCATCACTCTAAAAATTACTAATTAAGCTAAACCCCAAAATTCACTAGCATTTCTTCACTTATATTTCATAATTAGCATTCATGCTTGTTTAATTAATAATTGCATTTTTTCACTCATATTGCATATAACAAGAAGCCAAAAATCCCAACCTAATTGATATGTAAAATAGATTAACTTCTATGATTTTTAACTAATTCATGCTAACTCCAAATGACCTGAAACCACCTCCATTGTGTACATATTACTAACAAGAATAAATAAAAATAAAAAAATCACTAACATAAATAAGTGGACTAGAAATTCAAAACCTAATTCCAAGATTTCTAGACTAAAACACTAACATCCTCCTCATACAGTGACTGATTTGATCATACTAACTTTTGAACTAATGTACATGCAAATACCTTCAAAACAATATCAAGTTCAAGTGAATCAGACCTTATACATAAAAGTTGGGTTTTGAGCATCTCTTGTACATTTTGTATTTTAGTCGTTTTAACCTATTATTTTATGTACATAATTAACTAATTTAATTATATTCCTTTTTCATTTATTTTCTTAGATAAAATTTTTATTAAAAAGTGTAAAAATTCAAATCCAAAATGAACTTGAAATCAAAGAAACAAACTGAGTTTGAGTCTTCACTGACTATCTGTATAAAAATTATCTTTTTCGTATCTTATTTTATTCCTCTATTTTCTTAATTAATAAAAATTCAAAAAAATAAATTAATATATAAATATTTATATTTTATTTTACCATGTTTTTATGCATTTTTATCTTGTGATTAAAAATCACAAAAAATTACAAAACCTAAATCAAGGTATTTTATGTATAGAGAATACCACAAAAATACCACTTTGTGCAATTGACCGATTTTGATTTTGGTCCCTTCATGAAAGTTGTAGATCTCATCGAGACAAGTAACTTTTGTGAAGAAGTCATTTGCTATTTTTTCTTTATCTTTGTGTTTTAAATTTTTGAATTTTTTGGGCTGATACGTGGCCGATCCTGGAGCCATCGTGTGTCACCCATTTTTTGCACTTTTAATAATCATTTAATTAAAAACAAATTAAAAAATAAATAAAATTAAAGAGCCGCACGTGCTGGGCACATTCCTCCAGCGCACATGCCCCGCAAGTGTATCGTCTTCACCTAATTCTCTCCTCCGTCGCTCGACTGAGATGTGGCACCGCTACCATCCCCTCCCGCGTTCATCTCTAACCACCTTCCAGATTCGGCTGACCATCTCAATCCCCCTCGATCTTGAGACATCCAATCACCGTCTGACCTTCCTTCTTTAGCTAGCATCACCGCCTATCACCCTCGTCGATCTTGCAATGGCCACTCGTCAATCATCCCCCTTGTTCCATCTTCAACCGATCACCTTCACATGTCCATCGATCTCCAAATCTCGTCAACCCACTCGTCAATGATCACCCCCGCAATCTACCATCTCCGGTCATCGTCTCATACCCTATTTAAACACCATCGTCTCCCCCTCCCCCGGAATCATCTGTCGATTGTGCAAGAAGAAGGACCCAGTGGTGACAACCCAGTCTCCCTCATCCTCGACGAGATCTGAAGCCTCGGTGCTTCGTAGCAACCTCTCAACCGCGGAGCTGCTCTTTGCTCCGGTCAGCTGTCGAGCTAACGATTCCCGTGCCACCATCTTCATCAGCTCCACCAACCTCCGCCCGTGGTCTTCAGAGATAACCCCCTTTAGCCCCATCCGCCTCGTGTTCTTCAGTGACAGCAGGCTCTGCCGACCACCAGACTTTCCATGAGCTGGAGCCGGACCTCCACCAAACCACGATCGTGTGTTAGCCACCCCGAGCCTCACACACAGCTCCAGGGGTTGCTCCTCTCTGGCCTTCCTCGACAGCATCTGCAAGCCTCAGCTCAGGTGCTCGGCCACCCGCTCCACCACCGCCTCCGCTTCACCGCCAGATCGATAACGCTTCTATGCCCCTTTCCCAGACTCTGCATCCCTTCACTGACTCCAGACCCCCGCGGCCGGGCTAGGGACCCAAGGCCCCTGTGCACGTGCACCTCGCATGCGTTGGGGGAACTTGCATCGAACACCCTAAAGTCCCCTCCAATTCACAAGCCAGCTCTGCCATCAGAGGTCACGTGCTACGCACATGACCCACTGTAAGTTTTTCACAAAGCCAGTTCCTGGACTCGGTAATTATATCCTAGTCCTTCTATTGTGTTTTATATTCTATGTATTTGATTGAATGTTGCATTGAGACCCATGTATTCCCCTTAATTTTGAACATCAATATATTAATCATTTTATTATTTAAAAATTGTATGATGTTTCTCAATTAATTCTTTATATTATAGCATCCTTATGATATTTTTATGATCGGGGTTAATTAAAAATTAATATTCTTGTGAAAAATTGCAGATTTTGCACATTCTATGCTTAGAAATTCATGATTAATTAAACTTAGCTCAGAAAATTACCAAAAATTCAGTTTTTGTAGAATAAATTGTATTTCACATTGTCCCAAAAAAGAATTGCCTTTGCAAGCATAGTTTGCTCTATAAAATCATTTTGTAGATTCAATCTTTAATTTTTAATAGGTATTAAATCTCGTGTTTTCAAGATTTAGGATTTTCCTGAGATTAACCACTAGTGATAGATCTTAGATAATTTTATTCTTTGAAAATAAGTAGGTTTAAGATTTATTATAATTAATTATTAAAATAGACTTTGTTTACACTCATAAATTTTTTAAATATTCATCTTGCATCTGAAAATTAAAAAAAAATTACAATATGTTCATTTCACCATATTTTACATCTTGGCCAAGTTTCGTAATTTTTGGACAATGTTTAATTGAATATTGCATTTTAGTCCATAAAATTGGCCACATTTGCATTTGAATCCAAAAATGCATCAAAAATACTAAAAATATTCCGCCTCAAAAATCATGTACAAAATTTGATAGACATTAACCTAAGTTGTCCCTTTGCCTCTTTGAGTTCGATCTTCGGATTTCTCCAAGTAAAATAAACTTATAACCACTCCAATTAAAGTTGAATAAATTATTTGTGGTTATTTCTTGATCGATTCCGATTATCCCAAGTAATTACAATGATACAATCGCATATTTCAAACACTTAATTCACACAAATTAAAGAGGGTATTTTTTTTAACTCGTCATATGGTGATGTTGTCGAGGAGGCAAACGACTTAGGTTGTGTTTAGAAAATTAGTGCTCTATTTTCCACACATTCGGGTAGTCTGACCCCCGAACGTCCCACTGTACATTTTTCATTTAGTTTTTAACATCTATTTTCTGGCTTTATTTTTAAATTTTGAGTCACTCTCTTATACACTCTCTCTCTTATTTTTTGTGCGAGGTACTCGGCGTACGTAGAGCGGTTTTCGAAAATCGACGCATCTTCACCGACTTCCGAAAAGCTGCCTAAATTTAAGATCGAGTTGAGTCATGAGATAGCGTAGAGTTTAGGATTTATTTTCTACAATTTTATTTTCTATAATTAATTGCTCATTTACAACAGTATCCGTTTGGACTCTCGCGAGTGTAAAAAGACCTCAAACTTTCTCTGTGGTGTGTCGTGGCATGTCCCGCTCTCCAGTGAGGGTGGGGCCCGATTTGAGTGGCTCATAGGTTAGACTTTACTTACAGCTATTAGAGCTTCTAGGATTTTATTGTTTTTTGTACTCGTAGAACCTAGTAACACACTTAATCGAGGGACAAAGATCATTTAATTTAGTCAAAATTTTAACTCAATTCTTCGCTTCTAATAGAACTGTTTGCTAGGTGCAGTTTTTGTCAGCTTGCATTCATTTAGAACAATTTTTAATTCTTGTTTTGCATCCCACATGGATATTATGAGTAATCAATGTAAGTCTTCTATCTGAGCATATATCATTGTTTCACGTGCATCGGTTTTTCCCGAATTTATCCCACATGTTTTATCACTTAAAATTTAAAGAAAATTGTGACTCGATGGTTGATGTGAATTTCTGCTCATCTAATTTTTCAAGTGATCACCTCAATAAAATTGGGAATACTAAACAAGAATGATCTTAATTAACTCATAAAATCCAGAATTTTTACGGGACAGAAACCCCTTCCTTGGATTGATTTATTTGTCTGAATGAGCGAGAGACGACACTTAAGGTTTGTGCCTAGATTCGGAATCTTCGTTGATACTACTTATTCTATAAAAAATGATTTGCTACTTCTCAGTAAGGAAATATTGGTAGCCGGTAAACGGTCCAGATTTCCTTAGTAGATGGGTGGTTTAAAGGACACTACGTAAGGCTCCATCCTTAAGTAATGGGTAGCCGTTTTAAGAAAGTAGGTGCAACTAGTCATAAGAATTCATGACAGTCTTTAAGAAAATGTCCGACACCTATCAACTCACTAATTTTTTCCCAAGATTGAATTTATCACCAACTAAAATTAAGAAGATAATTTACCGACTCTTGCGGCTTCATTGCATGAGTTGGTGAACTTGGGGTTTGATTTGTATTTGTATTGGTGTATGTGAACCTATTTCAAATATCAAAAATCGCACACTTGTGTCATCACTCTCCTTGATTTAAAGTTTAGGGTTTTTATTGTTGAGTATCATGTATACTTGAACATTTTCAACCAAGATCTATCATGACAACTCATCCATCTTCTTCAAAGATGACGATACATTGGTCTGAGTACCCATCCGATCTATATTATGAAAATGAATTTGTCTCGATCAGACCCAAAGACTCAAAACCCCCTTCGACCAGACACACTCCAACAATAGCGGGAGACTCTCTCCCATGAATAAATCTGGTCCACCCTACAAATCTGATCTACTATATGAAAGACAATCCTTTATATTGGGATCATACATATACTCTACAGACTAAGGTGACCACTTCTTCATATGACAATCCTTTATTCAATCATCTAACCGAAGTCTCCACCTTTTCCTATTGGCCACCTCTCTAACCCAATTCTACACATGATCAGATTTCATCCTAGACTGATCCATCTTATTTCCAAGCTCTTTCCAAACCATTTGAAGATCGAACCACTTCTGAGACCAATGGCCAATCTAGACAACAATCCCAACCGATTACATTCTCTCATCATAAAAATGTTGGGATAGGTCGACACTTCACAGATGCATATCTGGACTGGAAGTTAGGGAATGATAAGATGAACTGATCAAACCGAAAGGAGAGGACCACACATCCTGATCGTACATACTCGATTGACTCTAATGATCACACTCTTTATGAAAATCTTGCATATCATTCTTTCGGGCAAGATACTCATGTAGGAGACTAGATTGATGATATCAACGCACATGAACCACGTATGTTGACTTCTCCATATGAGGGACTGATCAATTACTATGAAAACATGTTTTACTCAAACCAACTATACATACCTGGATCACATCATGTTGAGTATGAGACCTATAGTTGCCCTTCAATCGAGCAAACTCCTTCCATGATTTTTTAGGAGAAATTTTCAAAACATAATGATCGTACAATGGATATTCCAAGAGGTTCTTCTCCCATCTCATATATGAAAATATAAGATGAAATGACTGGATCTCGTGTTGAAAAGCAAGAAAACACTCAAGAATATGCGTAGACTACTCCCTTTGATCATGAAAAGTTTTAAAGGATGACATTTTGAGGATAAATGAAAGATATAAATTAATGGAGAAAAAATTCAGAAATTTCACTGACCGACTAATTTTATTTTGTGGTAGCTCGGGTATGGTAGTGGAAGATAAAATGATTGGATCTAATGTTGAAAACCTTGAAAATGCTCAGAAACCCATAAACTATGCTCACCCTAGGTATGACTCTGACAGCAACACTTCTACATACTATTCCCTTAGCGATGATTCCGACTCGACATATCTAAGCTCCTCCTCATCTATGGAACACAACTCATCTACACACGACATCGAAAACACCAAAAAATCGACATATTAAACAACACTCAAAAATTGAAAAACCATGAAAAATCATAAAAATTGAAAGTGAGGAGGATTTGAAGAATTTGGATCCTACTCTAAGGGAAGAACTAGAGAAAAGATTGATTTTTGAAGATTCCTTGATATAGTACTCGACCTTAATGGATTTGTAATGAGAAAATTAATGATGAAAAAGTCAGGCAGGACGAGCACAAAGACTGAATGACATATCTTGTCAATGGTCACCTCCTTGGTGTTGAGGAGAAAAATCAAGAGCCATTGATGAAGCGGTTGCCCACATTTGACTGTGGAATCAAAGACACAACAATTACCCATGCTCAAATCGATGACGACTCACTACTAAATATCCTCTTGACCTCTGTAATGACAGGCTCAAACTCGGACCTATCAGGAAGATAAGAGAGATCATTTAACTGGTTGATCGATCGAAAAAGCGATCTAGAGGAAACCCTTTCAGTCATCGTTACATCCCAAGGTGCTTCACTCAATGTGGACTTCACGATAATTGATATTGAAAATTAAGGAGAATTCACCCAATCTCCCATCATTCTCGAAAAACCATTCTTAGCATTAGCTAAGGAAATTATTTGTGTGAGACGCGGGAAATCAATTTTACACCATTGGGAGCACTTTGATCTCACCCAATCTTTGAGGAAACATGATATTCTGAGGTAACCCACAAAGCCGTCAACAACTGTAACCATCAAGTGGTAGATGAGCCCTACCTCGTTAATACACCTGAGGTAGCGGTTGTTTAACTGACCATTGGTTTAGAGACTCTGCCCTCTGTTCCATTTCCCGCTGCTCTCACCATGGAACATAGAATACATGACTTCTTATATGGTCCTAAAATATATACATGGGCTCAGCATAAGTCAGCCAAAATCTTCTCTGACCACCTTGACCAAATCAATCTGACTCAGGAGTACACCAACATTAAGAAAACTAAGAACAAATACGCAAGATGTGCACCGACCAAGGAGGAAAATTTCAATAATTATTCATCTAGAGATTTGATTTTCAACACCTCACTCCCAGGACCAGCACCTTTACAAAAAACGCAAGCCAAAATGACCATTCCAACTGCTCCTTCATCTAGTAAGAAAGTCGCCTTCGACCTTCCAGAAAAGGAATCATCTGATGATTCCTCATCAGGTCCAGACAAGGTGATCTTTATGAGTGAGGTCAGTTCGGTAGCCTTAAAACCCTATCTTTGAAAGAATCCAAATTTCGTCCCCCGTTGGACGACTCCTACCCCTCTCTACTACTCCTCAAGAGCCGATTCTCCTGGCCTCATTAAATATAATGGAATAATTTCTTATCAATTGATCGAGACTTGTGCTTCAGAGTATTCATCATTCGAGGACGAATCACTTGATCACAAAAAGGAACAAATTCTGAGAAAACAACTAAATAAGCAGAAGAACAAAAATATATGGAATGCCTCCACTTTCGAATACTATTCCTTTGAGGATAACTCTGACGATGGCGGGATATCATTTGATTCATATGCTTCATCTACTCTCCATCATGATTTTTCTGAGGATAACACTGACAATGGTTGGATTCATATGCTTCATCTTCTTATCATTACGATCTCCCACCACAGGCTCACAAAAAGATTGGCTGAAAAACACCCTAATCATCGTCTTCCCTCCCTCCCTCTCAACCCTATCAGTCTCCTTGTACATCTTCTTCCTCTACTTAGGCCAAGGTCTAAGTATAGGGGGGATTGATGACATGTGTATGTACCATTCTCCTCATCAACTCCTTCTCACAATCGCCCCATTTCCACCCTTCTTTCGTACTTTGGGTGACCAGAGCCTAAGCATAGGGGAGGATCGATGCCCGTTTGTATATACTCTCCTCATTCATATCTCCCGACCACCTAAAGTTCGATCTTCTACTATACTTAGACTATTCACAGCCTAAGTATAGGAGGTGGGCGATCTATTTTTTCCTTTTTCTTTTTCACTCTCTTACGCTTAGACTAAGCTATGTCTTCTCTACTCTTCTTGTGCTCTAAGGACATAGCACTTGCAAAGTATAGCGGAGTGTATATAACTATATATATATAACTCATAGCTCGTACTTTCACATAAGTCTATATGTATTTACAGCTTGGGTAAGTAACTTGTAAAAACTAAAAAAAGGAGTTTTGCAACTAATACTCATTGTATCCAACCTTTTTTTTGAAAATGTCTTCTTATTTATTTTTGCATAAAAAATTCTTGGATAAAAAATCTCTCTCAAAAAAGAAAGAAAGAAGTCGTAAAAAATGTGTATGCATTTCACGCATCTGCACTTCGTCTAGCATTTCATGCATTTGTGAAAAGCCCTTGAGTTCTAAACTGAGTTATGAGCAGAAACCAAGAGTGATCTAGAATTGACCTTAATCCACATAATTTTCAGAGAAACTTCATTGAGAATGAGGATTTTAGAAGCTTCAGATCTTTGACTTAATTCTTTGAGTTCCACATGTCAATTTGTAGCGTTTGACTCTTAATGTCTAGCCCGGTCACTTCATTCTGGGTACGACTCTGGAATAGAGAATTAATTTGTACTCTCGCACTATGCACTTAGCTCAACTCAGGTGTGAGTTTGGAAGACTGTGTGAGTTTCTTTTCTGGTAGCGTGGACATCTAAAGATCGAAGTATGGGTTGAAATAAAACTTCATAAAAGGGATGGACTGTTGGGCACAATTTTTTTCTAAGACCCCAAAACATGCACAGAAAAAAAGATTCCATATCCGTAGGGACACAACAATATCCATGCAGAGCTATCAAAAGTCCAAACACAAAGAGAAGCCAACTACCAAATAAATATTTGACCAAAAAGGTCCAAGCTACAAGAAAACCAACAGATCTTAGTGGAGACTTAGATAAACTGGTCGGCTTCACAAGGGTAGGTGACTACACTGGTCATCTTCCAGTTCGTTTCCATCTCTTCTAATTTCTCCCCCTCTTCAATTGTGAACACTACACGACATACCTTAGAATGAAATACCTGACTCCCCGATGACAAGTTATTGGAGAGGAGGTTTGCATGGTATTCTGACATTCTGGATGGGAAGAGCGTTTTCACACACATGAGTCGATTGTTCAATGTTCATGGGGTATGCTTTGGGAGAAGGATTGATCTAAAATGACTTCTGAGCCGAAACTGTGACAATGATGTGTAGAACTTGGAGGCTGTTGATTTTAAAACCCTGATTCTCATAGAAGTTTCGCCAAACTAATAATCCAAAGGTCGGGTCTAGTTTCATTTTATGCCTTCTGCTCATGGTCTTGGTATGAAACCCAATCTCATTTTCACCTCATTGCATTTCTTTCGATGCTCAAGGACGAGCATGATTTAAGTATAGGGGATGATGAATCTCAGATTCATCACTCTAAAAACGACTAATTAAGTTCAAATCCCCAAACTCATTGGCATTTCTTCATTTATATTGCATAATTAGCATTCATGCATGTTTAATTAATAATTACATTTTATCACTCATATTGCATATAATAAGAAGCCAAAAATCCCATCCCAATTGACATGCAAAATAGGTTAACTTCTCTTATTTCTAACTAATTCATGCTAACTTCAAATTACATGAAACCACCTCCATTGTGTACATATTACTAACAAGAATAAATGAAAAATACAAAAAAACCACTACCATAAATAAGTGGACCAAAAACTCAAAATCTAATTCTAAGATTTCTGGACTAAAACACTGATATCATCCTCATACAGTGATCATTTGATCCTACTCACTTTTGAACGAATGTACATGCAAATACCTTCAAAACAAGAACGAGTTCAAGTGAATTGGAGCTCATACGTGAAATTTGGTTTTGAACTCTTTTGTACATTTTGTATTTTAGTACTTTTTGACCAATTATTTTATGTACATAATTAACTCATATTATTTTATTTCTTTTCATTTATTTTCTTTGATAAAAATTTTAATAAAAAGTGCAAAAATCTAAATCCAAAATGAACTTAAAATCAAAGAAACTAACTGAGTCCGAGTCTTCATTGATTGTCTTTACAAAAATTATCTTTTTGTATTTTATTTTAGTTCTTCATTTTCTTAATTAATAAAACCCAAAAAATAGATTAATGTGTAAATATTTATCTTTTATTTTATCACATTTTTCCACATTTTCATCTTGATTAAAAATCACAAAAAATATAAAACCCAGAAATCAAGGTATTTTATGTACATAGATTACCCCAAAAATATTACTCTATGCTATTGACTGATTTTGGTTTTCGTTCCTTCGTGAAAGTTCTAGAACTCATCAAGACGAGTAACTTTCGTGGAGAAATTTTTCTAATACGAGGTCATTTGCTATTTTTTACTTTCTTTGTATTTTAAATTTTTGAATTTTCTAGGACTGACACATGACAGCTCTTGGAGCTGCCATGTGTCACCCATTTTTGGTACTTTAATTTTTTTATTTAAAAATAAAAACAATAAATAAAAAAATAAAGATCCACACGTGATGGGCACATGCCTTCAATGCACCTGCCCCGCACGTGCATCCCCTTCCCCAATTCTCTCCTTCACCGCTCGGCTGAGATGCGGTGCCGCCATCGCCCCCTTCCACGTATATCTCTGACCACCTTCCTGATTCAGCCATCCATCTCAATCCCCCACGATCCCCCTGACCTTCCTTCTTTGGCTAGCGCCACCACCTATCACCCTCGTCGATCTTGCAATGACCACTCATCAATCATCCCTCCTTCTTCCATATTCGGCTAACCTTCATGTCTCCTCCGATATCCAAATCTCATCAACCCACTCATCAATCACCCCCTCAATCTACCGTCTCCGGGCGTCGTCTCATACCATATTTAAACACCATCACCGCCCCCTGGAATCATCCAACGATTGCATAGGAAGAAGCACCCGGTGGTGATAGCCCAGACTCCCACATCCTTGACGAGATCTGAAGCCTTGGTGCTTCGTAACAGCCTCCCAGTCGCGGAGCAGCTCTTTGCTCCGATCAGCCGTAGAGCCAAGAACTCTCGTACCATCGTATTCATCTCCTCATTCAACCCCCGCCCTTCATCTTCGACAATGATGAGTCCGAAAATGCCGAGTTAAAGAAGTGTTTTTATCTTTGTTCGTGCTAGAATAATGTGGCGTTCGTTGTAGGCGGCGGTCGGAATCAGTCAAGAAATAACCACAAATATTAATCAATTTCAATCAAGTGGTTTTATGTTTATTTTACTTGGGCAAGTCCCACGATCGATCACAAGGAGGCAAAGGAACAACCTAAAGTTGTGCTTGTCAAGATTCGTTTACGATTTTCAAGGTGGTTTTTTTTGTATTTTCAATGCAAATAAGGGATGCAAGATGTAATTTTGGCCTATTTTAGGGACTAAAATGTCGGCAATGATGAAATGATGTTCGAAAAATACGAAACTTGGCCACAATGTAGATTATGATGAAATGGATGCATTGTATTTTTTTGGAATTTTTGGATGCAATATGAATTTTTTATGATTTTTTAAATGCAAACGAATGATTTTCAATATTTAATTATGATAAATTCTAAACCTACTTATTTTCGAGGATAAGATCTATCACTATGTGATTGATCTCAAAAAAATCCTAAACCTCAAACATGTGAGATCTAATACCTATTAAAAATAAATAGTGAAATATGCAAAATGATTTTCACAGGGCAAATGATGCATGTAAATGCAAATCTTTTTGGGCACAATGTTAAGCACGATAATCTCTATAATATGTGATTTTTAGGGGATTTTTAGAGCAACAGTTAATCAAATAAAAATTAAAGAGCGTGAGATGGGTAAAGTTTGCAATTTTCAACAAAAGAATTAATTATTAATTAACCATTAATCAGAAAAATATCCACATCATGTCACAGTGTCGAGAATTAGAAGATGAACATCATGCAATTTTTTGATTAATAAAATAATGTAATGTAGAGGTCTAGAAGTAATGGAGAACACAGGGGTACAGATGCAAATATAATAAATAAAATAAATAAAGAAAACTGCAGTGGGGGGGCTTGTATGCAATTACCAATAATTAGAGGGTAAATGCTGCAAATTTTTCAGAGGGTCGCGTGCAACGTACGTGACCTCTGGCTGGCTGGGTTGAAGCGTGAAACGGAGGACCTTCAGGGGACCGCTGCAATTTGCCCAACGTCACGTGCGATGCACGTGACTTGGGGTTGAGTGGTGAGGAAGTTTCCCCACGTACGTGCCTTGCACGTGCGGGGGACCTCGGGCCTCGAGCCCGGCCTGCGGTAGTGTCGGGGCGGAGCTCTGCGCTGGAGGTGGTCGTGGCTCCGGTGACGCGGCGGAGATGGCGACGCTGGAGATCGTCAGGCCAGTGGTCGTCGATGGAGATGGTCGATGTCGAAGAACACGTAGATGCGGACTGTTGGTTGTCCAAGAAGAAGTCGATGATGAAGTTGAGCGTGGATTGAAGTCGTGGGCTCGACGGGAAATGTCTTGGAGCTTGGCAGTACGGCGGAGGAGAAGCTCGTCGTCGACTGCAGCGGTGTCAGTTGAAGGCAGCACCGGATCTCGTCGCAGGAAGACGCCGGAGCTGTCACCTCCGAGCGTCCTCGTCTATCGGCGGATAATCGGATCTCGGGGGTGGCGATGTGATTTTATAGGCGAGGGAGGCGGCCGGTGGTTGCGGCATACGCGGGGTTGGTTGGTTGGTCGGCGCGGGGATAACAGAGGAGGAGAGACCGGGGGAACCGTTGGGCAGCACGGCAGAGAAGTACGGGGCCGTTTGGGAGAAGACGAAGGCCAGCGGCCGTTCGATCGGCCGCTGATCGAACGGCCGCGGAGGGGTCACGTGGCAGGACAAAGGGGAGGTAGGCGTGGTACGTGCGGAGCACGTGCCTGGGAGGCACTACGACGCACATGCGGGCGTTTTATTTTTATTTTTATTTTTTTTATTTTTTTTATAAAAACGAAATTTAAAAGGGCTAAAAACTGATGACACGTGGTAGCCTCTGGGGCGGCCACGTGTCAACACCAAAAAAATCCTAGGAAAAGATCTTGTAAAATCAAAAATAAATAGTAAATGACCTTGGATCGAAAAAGTTCCATCACAAAAAATGCTCGTCTCGACGAGATCTACAACTTTCATGAAGATATCAAAGCCAAAATCGGTCACATGTAAAAAGCGAATTTTTGGGGTATCCCATGTACATAGAATACCTTGATTTTTGGGTTTTCTAATTTTTTTGTCATTTTTAAACAAGATAAAAATCCAAAAAAAATATAGAGAAATCAAAGATAAATAAAAGACATATAAATCTATTTTTTTGGATTTTTATTAATAAAAAGAATATGTACATAAAATATAGGTCAGAAAACCGCTAAAATATACAATGTACAAAAGAGGCCCAAAACCCAACTTTCTCATACGAGCTCCGATTCACTTGAACTTGGTCTTGTTTTGTAGGTAATTGAATGTAGATTAGTTCAAAAGTGAGTAGGATCAAATCAGACACTGGATGGGGAAGATATGGGGCTTTTAGTCCGAAAATCCTGAAATTAGGGTTTGGGTTTTTGGTCCACTTATTTGAGTTAGTGATTTTTTTATATTTTTTATTTATTCTTGTTAGTGATATGTACGCAGTAGAATGGTTTTTATTTATTCGGAGTTAGCATGAAGGAGTTAAAAATCTGGGAAGTTAGGCTATTTACAGGTCATTTTTGGCTTGATTTTTGGCTTCTTATTTTGTGCAGAAATTATGGATAAAATGCCATTTTTATGAAAACATGCATGAATGCTAATTATGCAGAATAGATGGAGACATGCTATTGATTTTGAGGGAATTGAGCTTAATAAATGGAATTTAGAGTGATGAATCCGAGATTCATCATCCCCCTATACTTAAACCATGCTCGTCCCTGAGCATCAAAAAGACATGCCATGAAGTGAAATGAGATTGGGTTCCATACCAAGACCATGAACTGAAGGTGAAAGTGAAACTAAACTCGACCTTTGGATTATTTGTGTGTCGGAACTTCTGTGAGACTTAGAATTTTAAAATCAACGGCCTTCAAGTTCTACACATCATTGTCACAGTTTCGGCTCAGAAGTCATCTTAGATCAATCTTCTTCCCAAAGTATACCCTATGAACATTGAACAACCGACTCATGTGTGTGAAAGGTTTTAGCTCTTCCCATCCAGAATGCCGTACTACCATGCTCCTCTCCTCTCCAGTAACTCATCCTCGGGGAGTCAGGTATTTCCTTCTAAGGTCTGTCGTGATGTGTTCACAATCGAAATGGGGGAGAAGTTAGAAGAAAGGGAAAAGAAGTGGAGGGTGGCCAGTGTAGTCACCTCTCCTTGTGAAGATGACCAGTGTAGCCGAGTCTTCACCAAGATCTGCAGGTTTCTTGAAGCTTGGACCTTTTTGGTCAGATATTTATTTGGTAGTGGCTTCTTTGTATTTGGAATTTTTGGTGGTTCTGCTTGGATCTTGTTGTGCCCCTACGGATATAGAATCTTTTTATTCCATACATTTTGTGGGGTCTTATAAAAAATTGTGCCCAGCCGTCCATCCCTTTTCCGAAGCTTTATTTCAACCCGTACTCCGGTCTTTAGATTTCCACGCTACCAGAAAAGAGACTCACATAGTCTTCCAACATCCCATCTGAGTTGAGATAAGTGCATAGTGCGAGAGTGATGAATCCACGATTCATCATCTCAATATCTTGATCTTAGCAAAATCCCCTAGTAAAATCCCAGATAAATGTCCATAAAATCAATAAATTAACAAAATATCTCTTGTAAATAAAACACACTAATTATTATATATTAAATTGTACAAAATAAATTACACATAAAAAGCCGCAAAAATAAAGGAGTTTTATACATGTAAATAGCCCAAAACTTCATGTATTTTTAATAATTTCATTTCAACTCCTTTTTGGCTAATTCTTTCTCTAACTTATTCATAACCAAGTATATAAAAATACAAAACAAATTTTAGCTCAAATAAATGCTCCTAGATCCCAGAGGGAAAAAGCCGTAATGACCAACTTCCAAACCAAATTCCCGCTCCGTATGAACTCCAAATTCACCAAACTCACTTTTAAAGTTAAAGTTAGAAAATTATCTATCCAACGGAAGTAGTTTCATTAAAATCGGAGCTCATTTGTAAAAGTTGGGTTTTGGGACCTAGATGTACATTGTATATTTTGTATATATTCATTCTTTCCTCATTTTTTTATTTTATCATTGTTGTGTTGTATTTTAATTATATTATTTTATAGCATTCTTCTGTTGTAAATATCTCTTATTAAAAAGATAAAAAAATACAAATTAGAAAAGTAAACAAAAAAATTGTACATGTTGTATGTATTCCCTTGTAAATTCTCCACTATTTATTTTCTTCTCTTTTATTCTATTGTAATTAAAGTAGCATACTTTATTTCATTTATTTATTTATTTTATATTCTCTATAATAACCACCATTCAACTCATCCTACCACCAACCTCCATTCAACCCCACCATTTTTTAAACTTCTCATTCAACTCCATTAATAAAATAACCTCCCACCATTTTAATAACCTCTCATTTCATCATCTATATATACATCCCATCCTCCTCAATTTATGTATTTATTCTATATTCTATTGTAATTAAAGTAGCATACTTTATTTCATTTATTTATTTATTTTATATTCTCTACAATAACCACCATTCAACTCATCCTACCACCAACCTCCATTCAACCCCACCATTTTTTAAACTTCCCATTCAACTCCATTAATAAAATAACCTCCTACCATTTTAATAACCTCTCATTTCATCATCTATATATACATCCCATCCTCCTCAATTTATCTTTGATCCATCTTTATGTGAAGAGAGCTTAGTTCCCAGAGTTGAATCGGTGACAGCGACGCAACCGCGGTCGAGCGACGACAGCCCTCTCTCCGGTGAGATCCGTTGGCTTTTTGGCCAACATCGCAGCCGCAACCGCGCGCTGCTCGAGCTCATCGCGCATCGGTGATTCGAGCGAAGATCGTGCTCGCGTGAGCACATCATAGGCGACCGTCTCCATCGTAGGTAAGTTTATTTTCATCTTGTCATCATTTATATCTTTGTAATTTTTTTAGCACACCATACATCATCCCTTCCATCACCACCACCATAACACCATCATTTTTTCCCCATTTGTTTAGTTCATCATCACCACCAACCCATCTTATTATTTTTCATCATATTCCCTGTTTAAACAAAATTAAAAAAAAATGAAAAACAAAAATTAAAAAAATTAATTAGAACAGCAGTAAAAAAATTTCAAAAAAAATTAAAAAATGAGGCAGCAGCAGGTCACTGCTGCCCCCTCCATCCACGGGCACCAGCCAACACCGCCCCCATCATCTAGCCACATCTTCGCCTGCGGGTGGCGCCACCCTCCCAGTCGGCCACCGCCGCCAGCGGCTCCGCACCGCCCCTCCGCGCGACCGCCGAGCGCGGCGCCACCTTCCTACGCGTGACAGCCGCTGCAAGCGGCTACCTCCCCCGTGTGCCCTCTCCGCCACCTCCACGCGCCCACCGGCACCGTCGCGCGCCGCCTCGTCGCGCGTCGCGCCGCCTCCAGCCCTATCGGCGCCGTCGCCCATTCGCCCTTTGTTGGGTTTCACCCTTGCCCAGCAAGAAAAAGGAAGAAGAAGTTCTAATTTTTTATTTCATGTAACATTTGCATATTTTATATTTTAAGTTCCTATAATTACATGCATGCCCCTGTGCTCAGTTTTCTTGTAATTTCGTTTTCTGAATTTGCAAAGACACTCATGTATTCATCTTTTCATTTGGACATTATTTTCGCATCATTTATTTAAATGAAAAATGGAATTGTTTTGAGCAACTAATTGTGTACATTTTGAATATTTATTTGGAATTTTATTCTATATGAGTAATTAATTAAAATTATCTAACTGAAATTCTACATATTTTACCCATTCTATGCTATTAAATTCATATCTACCTCACGGTTGCTCCAAAAATTCCACAAAAATTAGGAATGATGCCATAATATGTGATTGAGTTACTATCCAAATTTTATTCAAAGTGGAGTTATCTTGTGCCTGAAATAAATCATAGAGTGAAATTCATATTTGATTTTTAATTAATTCCACGTACAACATTTTTGCAAAATTTTAAGTCTCATGTATGCCACATTAAAATATCTACTTGAGATAATTTGCATTCTGATTAATTTGATAATGTAGATTAATTAGGAATTAATTATTCACTGTCACTCTGTTTTCACTAAAAAATACATAAAAAATTCATATTTTGTTAAAAAAATTCCAAAAATATTACTGTAACTTCCTTGCATCATGTTTTTGCTCCAGTAAATTTTTCATAAATACAAAAAAATATGTCTTGCATTCATCACTGGATTAGGATTTTAGGAAAAATATAATTTAGCTAAATTGAATTGATTTGACATTAAAATTAATTTGGCTAAGTTGTATACTTTCTTAGTATTTTAATTCAGCCGCATTTGCATTTACATTTGTTTGTGCATTAAAAAATATAAAAAAATCCGCATTGGAAATCTAGACCTAAGTTTTAAAATTAAACCTCAAGTTGTTCCTTTGCCTCCCTGTGTTCGACCCCGGACTTGCCCGGGATGTAAATTAAGGCAAGACACTCTTCACGGAGATCCCTCTCTCGGTTCTGATTGAATCGCTAAGTACACATACTACAACATGTCGAAATTAACCATCGTATTTAGCGACTCGTCAGATGGCGCCATTGCCGGGGAGGCAAACGGCTTAGGGATTAGTTTAAAATTTAGATTTAGATTTTCACTTACTCGGGTAGTCTGACCCCCGAGCCACTTTGTAATTAATCCATTTTCTTCTCCATTATTTCTCTTCAATATTTTTGTATATATTTTGTTGTTTATCTCTCTAATATAAATCTCATTTTTCTTGCGAGGGCCCGATGGACTTGGAGTGCATCGGAGGTCGACGGACGCGACGTGCACCGACTACTGAAGAGCAAGAGAATTAATTTATCTTCGAGAGAAAATTTTGTAAATTCTTGTAATTATTTAGCTTGCTCCTTTATAGCGGCTCTTGTTTGAGAGCTCGCGTGTGTAAAAAGACTTGGACATTATTTGTGGTGTGTCGAGACCTGTTTCACTCTCCGGTGAGGGTGGGGCTCGACTTGAGTGGCAAACTTAAGGATTAGGCACACGGTAGTTTAGAATCAAATTTGTTTGTGTCCATCGTAATTTAGGCCACACATATCTTAGAAGATTTACATATCTTATAAGATTCATAATGAGACGCACATAGACACGTACTACTTAGCACAAAATTAAATCAATTCTTCCCCGCTAGTAGTATATTGTTTAGGTGCGGTTTTCTCGATCTGCATGCATTTAGTGTAATATTTACAAATTCTGTTCTGCATAACGCATGGAGAGTGCTGGTATTCACTGTAAGTATACCTTCTTCTGAGCAGGCATCATAGTTTCTCGTTTGCATTCTGATTTCCAATTCCCCTCTTGTTTTACAACTTAATGTCAAAAGGAAATTGGGACTGAATGGTAGACGTGTTTGTGTGATCATATAAATTTCAAGTGATAACCTAACTCTAAAATTGGGATTGAATTGAGTAGGTCGATTTAAAAAAATTGGAATAAAAAGAACCCTTGTTCTCGGGTGCATAAAGCCCTCATTGTTTGTTTTACTTGCAAGTGAGACAGAGACGACCCTAAGATAGAGCCAAGTTTGGATTTCTTACTTACTACTGGTTCTTTGAACCGGGTCAGTCTGTAGGAAAATACGGGCACCTAACAGGTCGTTAATCTTTCCAAGATTGTATTTCTCACCAACTAAAATTGACAAGATAATTCGGCCGAACTCTTACGGTCATCATGTGTTGAGTTGGTGAAACTGAGGGTTTGAATTGCGTTTGTATTGTGTGAGTTTACTCCGCACATTTACGTGCACCGTAGTACTAGCACTTCATTGGAATATCGTGTTCTAAATCGGTTCTTTTTGACATCGAAGATGACTGATTGGGGTGATAATTATTCGGACTTTGCGAATCTCCCGTTGAACCCTCTAAGAAGTATGTCTTCACAGGTCCATGCGCAACGTGGAACAACCTGGACTCATGACCCTCTTGAGCCCAGGATCACTCACTCTCAGGATGGTTACTCTCAAAGCATTCTCTTTCTCTCTTCCCACCTCACCGAGGAAGACATTCGCCTCAATGAGAATACCTTGATTCATAAATCCTCTTCTAATCAAGCACACCTTGCTGATTCAGGACCTAAAGAAGACACAAGAAAAATGCCTCCAAAGGAGAAAGACGATGAAGAAGAGAATCAGGAAGACCCAATGAGAATGATACTAGCCAGATTAGCTGCATCTGAGCAGCAACATGCACTTCTCAGAGCTCAGTTAGGACAGTTGAATGTTGGGGTCCAACCACCAATGGATGCGGCGTATAACCCCAGACAATATCAAATTCGGAACTACTTGAGTCTGGCCGAATCCGAGGTTGATTTTGAATTGAAGCCGCATTTTCTGAACCTGTTGCCACACTTTGATGGGAATTCTTCTGAGGAACCATATGCATTCCTAAGGGACTTTGAGCTCATCTGCGCTAACCTCAAACATCAAAATGTTAGCCAGGATTATATTAGGCTCAAAACCCTTCCATTTGCCTTGGGTGGCAAAGCTGATTACTGGGTAAAGAATCTTGGGATCGCCATCACCACATATGCCTAGTTCAAGGACCTGTTTTTGAAGAAGTTCTACCCTTTGAGTAGAACTAACATGATGAGGACGCGCATTACGAGTTTTTCCCAATTACCCCATGAAGCTTTTTGTATGCTTGGGAAAGATTCAAGGACATCCTGCAGAAGTGTCCCTGTCATGGACTAGATGATAACATCTTGGTCCAGTCATTCTTTACTGGTCTCAACCCTGAGATGCAGGGTTTAGTGAGCGCTGCCTGTGGAGGCAGCTATACATCTCGAGGAGGGATACCGTCTGGAGGGTATTCGAGTAGATGGCTGAAACTAGCCGCTCACAGATGGCCAACAGGGCCTATACACCATCCCCCAGTTCACTCTCACTTGGAGGGGGAAAATCAGCTGTAGTTGATCTCTCTCAGGACGTAATCCCTAGTATGGGACTCCTTGCTGATAAGCTTACTGTAGTCGAGAGGATTGACAGGAGAATTGATGAGTTGGATAGGAGTGTCTCCAAGATCCCAGAACAAATGGAGGAGTTGACTGATAGGGTATCTAAGATAAAGATACCTACCGTGACTGCACCCTCTGCTCTCGTATACCGAGTTCACCATGTTCAGGAGCAGTTGGTGTCAGGGCAACCCCAGCCGTGGGAGCAGGACCAATCCTACACCCACTCTTTCCAGCAGCCACCTCCATTAGCAGAGACAGTCCATGAGGAGCCTCCATCGGTTTGGGAGGTGAATGGAGTATGGTATACTCAGGACCCTTCTAGGCAGGGAAGTACGGGAGACCGACAGACCTGCCAGCGTCCCCCGAACTTTCACAATATCGCATTCACCTCCGCACCACCTCCTTCACAGCAGAGCCCTGGATTCCAGCCACCCCAGCAGCAGAGGCAGCAGTACCAACAGTATGGCCGACAGGGCCATTACCAGGCGGGCCAGCAGGGTCTGCAACCCCAACAGCAGAGGCAGTACTCTGGCCAGCAGGGCCAGTCTTCCCGTTCTTCTTCCCAGTCTTATCCACTTCCTTCTTCGTCTAGTCCCGTGGATATACAGCAGCAGATACTCGACGAGCTACGTTCCTACAGGAACGAGATTCATGACTTACGGGTGGATGTCAACCGCCTGTCCATATGGCGAGACGAGTAGACTGCACCCTCTACCTCTATCCCAGCCCAAGTTCAGGCTAACCCCAATAGCCTGAACAGATCTAGTTCTCAGCAGCACTTTGGTCAGGTATACTATCAGCATCTCCTAGATCTGAACATGAGATTCTTTCGTGTGACGAGGCTAACCACATGTCACTCAGGAGCGGAAGGACCGTTACCATACCTGACCGGGCGAGGAATACGAGGAGGGGCATCTCTGAAGCTCTACCTGAGGAGTCTTCAGAGGACGAGGAGGAGAGGCATCATATTTCAGAGCCCCATCAGCATCATTCGAAGATTTCTACTCAGGGAGCCGAGAGGAGAAGGAGAGCACGTATGCAACATCGGCAGCATGGATACACTTCTGAGTCTACGGAGGACCTTGCATCTCCGGTTGTGGCTGATACCACTCCAGCTTCTATTCCACAACCTGTAGTAGATAGTTTTGATTTTGATCCCATGTTGCATCAAAAAGATTCATGTATGAAGAACTCTATTTCCGTTAATGCCAAGAATGATCTTTCAGTTCATGATTCAGACTCTTCATCTTCATTTCTCTAGCTTCCATCCCTTTCCCCCGTGCTCTTACGGCATGAAAGCGCATCAAAAAGATTCAGAAAGATGACCCCGATATGGCACGGTTTTGTAAAGAGAGTATCACAGTTAAGGTGCCATTTGATGAATATGTGGATAACCATCTTGCCTTCCAAAAATACCTTAAGGTGAGATGCACACCTACAAGGGTTAGCAGGAAGAAAGATAACCGAAATATAAAGACACATGTCTTATCGGTAGCCACAACCTATTGTCTCAAGAATCAGACTTTGCCAAGGAAAAAGAGAGACATGGGTGCTCACTATGTGGAGAGTCGTATTGACGACATTGCGTTTGCACGCACACTCCTAGATAACGATTCTTCGATTAACTTACTTCCCTTAGCATTATATCAGAAATTGGAGTTGGGACCACTTCATAAATCTAGAGCTTTACTCCAATTTGCAGATCGTTCAGTGAAGAGACCTAAAGGAGAAGTGAAGAACGTAGTTATCTCGATTGAGGGGCAGAACTATCAAGTTGATTTCACAGTCTTGGACATGGAGACCCCCAATCATTGGAGAGAATCTCAGATCATTCTTGGGCGGCCCTTCCTTAGGACCGCAGGCGCAGCTTTCGATTATGGTACGGGAATGATGAAGTTCCGTTCTCCAGGCGGAGAAGTGAACCTTGAGATGAAGCAAACCAAGTGTCAGCGATCCGATTCAGAGAGTAGCACATAGTACTCATCTTCAGAGGCAGATTGCAGTATGATTATCATAGTTGGGATTTGGGTACAGATTCCTTCAGGACAGAGCGAGTCCCTTTCATCTGGAAAGGGTATAGTGGATGATGCAGTTTGTCAGGTGTTGTCTGATCTTGTAAGAGATGCATCTACCTATTCCATGATGACATAGAGATCCATCCGGATTTGTCAGTTCCATCCTCTTCGGAACGATCATGGGATATAGATGATGAGTCGGATGCGGCTTTGGCCGAACTACCATGTTTCTTTGGCGATCCGACTCCCTTTACTTCTGAGATGGTGGCGAGTACTACTCAGCTTAGTCCACCTTCATGTAGCACAGAACCAGATTCAGATTCAGTTCAGCCAGATCTGCTTGATGATACCACATTGCCAGAACTGAAATCACTACCTCCTACACTCAAGTACGCCGTTCTTGCGGGACCCAAATAGAGATATCCTGTCATCATTAGCTCAGACTTGACTTTAGAACATGAGTCTAGGTTGTTAGAGGTCTTAGAGAGGAACCGCAAAGCAATAGGCTGGACAGTGTCGGATCTCGTGAGCATCAACCCCGCTCTCTGCTCGCACCACATTTTTACTGAGGATAATATGAGACCTTCCCATGAGTTCTAGAGGAGACTTAACCCCAATCTAAGGGAAGTGGTGAAGAAAGAGATTGAGAAATGGTGCAAGGCAGGGTTTATATACTCTATTTCTGACTCCAAGTGGGTGGCCCTATTTCATGTTGTCCTGACGAAGTCGGGAATTCAGATGGTCACCAACGAGGAGGGGGTAGAGATCGCGACACGAGTACCCACGTCGTGGCGTGTCTGTGTTGATTACAGGCGCTTGAATGCCGCGACCAAGAAAGATCACTTTACCTTGCCTTTTATTGATCAGATCTTGGAGAGACTCGCAGGGAAAGAGTTCTTCTGTTTTCTTGATGGGTACTCAGGCTACAACCAAGTGGCCATAGCCCTTGAGGACCAGGAAAAGACCACATTCACATGTTCATTCGGCACTTATGCTTTCAGGCGCATGCCATTCGGGCTTTGCAATGCCCCGGGTACATTTCAGCGGTGCATGATAGCCATATTTGCCGAGATGGTGGGAGATTTCCTGGAAGTATTCATGGATGACTTCTCGGTTCATGGTGATTCTTTTGATACATGTTTAGCGCACTTGGACCGAGTCCTCATGAGGTGTAGAGAGGTGAATCTGGTACTCTCCTGGGAGAAGAGTCACTTCATGGTGACGGAGGGTATCGTGTTGGGGCATGTCATCTCTAAAAGGGGAATAGAGGTTGACCCTGCCAAGGTGGAGGTGATCAAGAAACTCGATCTACCTACCAACGTGAAGTCAGTGCGGTCATTCTTAAGGCATGTTGGATTCTATAGAAGATTCATTCAGGATTTTTCAAAGATCGCCCGCCCACTGACTGAGCTCTTAGGTAAAGACACAGAGTTCATTGTAGATCACAGGTGTCTGGAGGCCTTTGAGCTCTTGAAGAGGAAGATTTGTGCCTCGCCTATCCTACAAGCTCCTGACTGGTCTCTCCCCTTTGAGATCATGACTGATGCTTCAGAGTTTGCTATAGGAGCTGTGTTAGGACAACGGCGAGAGGGGATTCCGTTTGTGATTCATTATGCGAGCAAAGTTTTAGATCCTACACAGAAAAATTATACAGTGACTGAAAAGGAAATGCTCACGGTAGTATGGGCCCTCGAGAAGTTTAGATCATATATTTTGGGCTCTAAGGTGACAATTTATACAGATCACACAGCCATTCGATATTTAGTGGAAAATAAGGACACGAAGGCGCGTCTTCTTAGGTGGATTTTACTCCTCTAGGAATTTGATTTGAAGATAAAAGATAAACTTGGAGTGAAGAATGTTGTGGTCGATCACCTTTCTCGGATTGAACTTAAGGATTCTCCTAATTATGAGCGGATTAGAGAGACCTTCCCATATGAGTCAATTTGTGTTATTGACTCACTCTCGTGGTATGCCAACATGGTGAACTATATTGTCTCCAAGCAGGTTCCCCATGGTTGGACTAGGAGCAGTATTGACTGACTGAAGTCATATTCGAGGAGATACCACTGGGACGATCCTTTCCTTTTCTTCGAAGGACCGGATTGTGTTTGTAGAAGGTGTATTCCTCAGGAGGAATACCAGAGTGTCCTCACATATTGTCATTCGCTTGAGGCTGGAGGACACCATTCGGGAAAGAGAATCGCTCACAAAGTACTTCAATGTGGATTGTATTGACCGACCTTGTTTAGAGATGCTATTGATTTTGTACGGTCGTGCCCTATCTGTCAAAGGATGGGAGGGGCAGTTGGACAGAGAGATGAGATGCCCATGCAACCGATGATTATTTGTGATGTTTTTGATGCATGGGGCATAGATTTTATGGGTCCCTTTCCCAACAGCCAAGGACATGAGTACATGTTGTTGGTGGTTGACTATTTATCCAGGTGGGTGGAGGCTATCCCAACCCGAACCGCAGACAGCAAGACTGTCTGTAAGTTTGTGAGAGACCATATCATTGCTAGGTTCGGGGTGCCAAAAGTCTTGATATCTGATGGGGGTAGCTATTTTGTGAACCGAGATATGAGATCTTTAGCTAAGGACTATGGATTTGAGCATAGAGTTACTAGTCCTTACCACCCACAGTCCAACGGCATGGCAGAGGTTTCAAACAGAGAGGTGATGAGTATTTTGCAGAAATTGGTTCGTCCCGATAGGAAGAACTGGTCTCAGCTCTTGGACCAAGTTCTGTGGGCCTATAGGACAGCCTACAATACACCATTGGGTACTTCACCATTTAGAATGATCTATGGCAAGCCATGCCATTTTCCTGCAGAATTGATTCATAAATTCGAATGGGCAATTAAGAAGATTAATTGGAGTTGTCACCTAGGTAAACTTTGTGGAAATCCAAAATAGGGCATTTGACAACAGTTTGATTTATAAGGACAAAGTAAAGAGATGGCATGATCAGCACATTAGGTGCAAAGACTTTGTCCCTGGACAAAAGGTATGGTTGTTCAATGCTAGGTTGAAGATGTTCCATGGGAAGCTCAAATCTAAATGGACGGGTCCCTTTGTTGTTAAGAAAGTGCACGAGAATGGAAGTGTAGAGATAGCTGATCTCACAGATGGTGCACAGTCTCATGTGGTAAATGGACAACTGTTGAAGCATTTTGTTGATTCAAAAGAGCAGTTAGTCAAAGTCGAGGTTATCAACTTCATGCAAAGCGAGCACAGAGCAGATACATCATATTACTCATCATGAAGATGCAGCATCGAGATTCAACATCTTAGAAGATTCATTCCTCTTGTACATTCACCCTTCTTTGTATATTCTCCAGATCACATCAGTTCTTACACTTACTCTTGTCCTATACTTAGGCTTACCAAGAGCCTAAGTATAGGGGGAGCCGATGCCCTCCATATGTATACTCATCCATTTCTCCTCTTGACCTCGTCCGCCCCATTTTTTCTCTTCTTCTACACTTAGGCTATCCAGAGCCTAAGTATAGGGGTGTGGATCGACTTCTATACTATTTACTTTAGCCATCCTATGCTTAGCACGAGCTATGTCTTTTTCCCGCTTCTTGTGCCATGAGGACATAGCACATGCTAAGTATAAGGGGCGTATATATATTACATATATACTTTACCCATAGCTCGTACTTTCACGTGTTTTTGTATATATTATACAATAATTATGGGGTGGGTAAAAAAACTCTTTAAAAAAACGTTTAAAAAAATGTTTTTTGTTCTCTTTCCTTATTTGCTCTAAAAAAATTTTCAAAAAAAATTGTGTCCTTTCTTATTTACCTATATTTTCAAAAAAAAGAGAAAAAAGATAAACCTTTTCAAAAAAAACCTTTCAAAGAAGAAAAAAAGCAAAGCAAATCTTTTTCTAAAAAAAATCTTCCTTGCCTTTGTTTGTAAAAAACATTTTTGAAAAAATATTTTTAAAAAAAATCACAAAAAAACACTAACTAATAAGTTGGTTTAATACCTGACACAATTCACTTTCACACAAGACTAGTGATGTTCAAGAACACTTGGTTTATGAGCTCTTGAGATTTTGAGTTAACCAGCCTTAGTCATTAGGGTCTTGGACTTAATTATTCACATTTCCCTAGTTTGAAAGATTTGTGTGCTATATTGCATGCTTAGTCTCTACCTTAAGAATATGATCAGCACCTCACATACACGATTGCAGTTATGATGAGATGAGTTGAAATTTCACTTGAGGATCTGGGATGAGGGATTTGAGTTTGGACTTGATTTGATGATGCTCGAGGATGGGATAAAATCAATGAAGGCTTCATGAAACCTGAGTATCAGCATCTTTAGACAGTATGAGAACATGGATCTTGTACTATCTCTTGACATCTACCTATGTGCCATGGTGTGATAAAATAAAAAAATTGTTGATCAGTGTGCGCCAACTCTTGGTAAAAGCAGTGGAGCTAGCCAAAAATACTACAAATCAATGAAATGTCAAAGAAAAGCTCTCATTCCATACAAAGTCAAATATCAAAGAGCTTCCACCAAAGGCGAGCGCTCCCAACCATTTCAAAGTGTCCACTTGGACCACTGCTATTAGGACCAAGAGTCGGGCTTGCACCAAAAAAGGGCTTTGCATCGTAAATGCTACAAGTCTGGGTGTAGAAGGTATAATAGATACTCAAAAAAGGCACACCCCGGTGTATTCCCAGGAAAACAAGTGCAGACGGCTCCAACTTCTCTTGACGGATGCACTGATCAACACCAAAAATATGCGTTGAGTAATAAGGCACTCGAGAGGATCCTTGTTCCAATGAGAGGGAGAGAAGAAATGACACAATCCTATGTCCTCCATCAACTGGCCTTCCATCTACACTTTCAAGTCTGACAACTAAAGAGACGGTGGATTGGATGCAAGAAATGGTTTATTCCCTAGTGTTGAGGATCGGGTCCTTAGGAAAGTCTCTTGGACTGGAACATTGGGTGACGTTGTAACTCTACTCTTGTAACTGCAGTCAACACTTAAGTCATATCCTTACTATATATGTATACAAAGAGAGTCTGATGATTAGGGAAATTGGATACCTTTTGACTAGAGCTTGGTTCAGCTTAGAATTTTAGGATTTCTAAAACCTGGAGTTCTTGAACAGATCAAGTCTTGTATTCACATGCACAGTCAGGGGTTAATCCAACTTATTCATTCTTTATTTGCTCGAGGACTAGCAAAGTTTAAGTATAGGGGGTGATGAATCCACGATTCGTCATCTCAATATCTTGATCTTAGCAAAATCTCCTAGTAAAATCCCAGATAAATGTCCATAAAATCAATAAATTAACAAAATATCTCTTGTAAATAAAACACACTAATTATTGTATATTACCTTGCACAAAATAAATTACACATAAAAGCCGCAAAAATAAAGGAGTTTTATACATGTAAATAGCTCAAAACTTCATGTATTTTTAATAATTTCATTTCAACTCCTTTTTGGCTAATTCTTTCTCTAACTTATTCATAACCATGTATATAAAAATATAAAAATAGAAAACAAATTTTGGGCATCTTGCTTGCGGCGGGATTAAGGTCTCCCCGCTTGCCTTCTTTGAAGAGAGGGGAAATCGAGAGAAATTAGGAGAATCTATTTCTTTCTCCTCACTACTTTTCTATATGGACGCTGTCACAGGCCATCCTGCTCTGATAGCCCTAAACTCAGCTGAGGCTAAGCCACTCCGTATGAACTCCAAATTCACCAAACTCACTTTTAAAGTTCAAGTAGAAAATTATCTATTCAATGGAAATGGTTTCATTAAAATCGGAGCTCATTTGTAAAAGTTGGGTTTTGGGACCTAGATGTACATTGTATATTTTGTATATATTCATTCTTTCCTCATTTTTTTATTTTATCATTGTTGTGTTGTATTTTAATTATATTATTTTATAGTATTCTTTTGTTGTAAATATCTCTTATTGAAAAGACAAAAAAATATAAATTAGAAAAGTAAACAAAAAATTGTACATGTTGTATGTATTCCCTTGTAAATTCTCCACTATTTATTTTCTTCTATTTTATTCTATTGTAATTAAAGTAGTATACTTTATTTTATTTATTTATTTATTTTATATTCTCTACAATAACCACCATTCAACTCATCCTACCACCAACCTCCATTCAACCCCACCATTTTTTAAACTTCTCATTCAACTCCATTAATAAAATAACCTCCCACCATTTTAATAACCTCTCATTTCATCATCTATTTATACATCCCATCCTCCTCAAATTGCATTTGATCCATCTTTATGTGAGGAGAGCCTAGTTCCCAGAGTTCAATCGGTGACAGCGACGCAACCGCGGTCGAGCGACGACAGCCCTCTCTCCGGTGAGATCCGTTGGCTTTTTGGCCAACATCGCAGCCGCAACCGCGCGTTGCTCGAGCTCATCGCGCGCCGGCGATTTGAGCGAAGACCATGCTCGCGTGAGCACATCATAGGCGACCGTCTCCATCGTAGGTAAGTTTATTTTCATCTTGTCATCATTTATATCTTTGCAATTTTTTTAGCATACCATACATCATCCCTTCCATCACCACCACCATAACACCATCAATTTTTCCCCATTTGTTTAGTTCATCATCACCACCAACCCATCTTATTATTTTTCATCATATTTCCTGTTTAAACAAAATTAAAAAAATTGAAAAACAAAAATTAAAAAAATTAATTAGAACAGCAGTAAAAAAAATTCAAAAAAAAATTAAAAAAAATGAGGCAGCAGCAGGTCACTGCCGCCCCTCCATCCACGGGCACCAGCCGACGCCGCCCCCCATCATCTAGCCACATCTTCTCCTGTGGGTGGCGCCGCCCTCCCAGCCGGCCACCGCCGCCAGTGGTTCCGCGCCGCCCCTCCACGCGGCCGCCGAGCGCGGTACCACCTTCCTCCGCGTGATAGTCGTTGCAAGCGGCTACCTCCCCCGAGCGCCCTCTCCGCCACTCTCCGCCACCTCCCCGCGCCCACCGGCACCGCCGCGCGCCGCCTCGTCGCGCCTCGTCGCGCGCCGCGCCGCCTCCAGCCCTATCGGCGCCGCCGCCCATTCCCCCTTTGTTGGGTTTCACCCGTGCCCAGCAAGAAGAAGGAAGAAGAAGGTCTAATTTTTTATTTCATGTAACATTTGCATATTTTATATTTCAAGTTCATGTAATTACATGCATGCCCCTATGCTCAGTTTTCTTGTAATTTCGTTTTCTGAATTTGCAACGACACTCCTGTGTTCGTCTTTTCATTTGGACTTTATTTTCGCATCATTTATTTAAATGAAAAATGGAATTGTGTTGAGCAACTAATTGTGTACGTTCTGAATATTTATTTGGATTTTTATTCTATATGGGTAATTAATTAAAATTATCTAACTGAAATTCTGCATATTTTACCCATTCTGCGCTATTAAATTCATATCTACCTCACG
Organism: Ottelia alismoides; assembly: GCA_037367405.1. NCBI lineage: Eukaryota > Viridiplantae > Streptophyta > Magnoliopsida > Alismatales > Hydrocharitaceae > Ottelia > Ottelia alismoides. The sequence continues at coordinate 522,300 of JAZKJV010011335.1, read as the reverse complement.
GTTGCTCAAAAAATTCCACAAAAATTAGGAATGATGCCATAATATGTGATTGAGTTACTGTCCAAATTTCATTCAAAGTGGAGTTATCTTGTGCCTGAAATAAATCATAGAGTAAAATTCATATTTGATTTTTAATTAATTCCACGTACATCATTTTTGTGAAATTTTAAGTCTCCTGTATGCCACATGAAAATATCTACTTGAGATAATTTTCATTCTGATTAATTTGATAACGTGGATTAATTAGGAATTAATTACTCACTGTCGCCTTGTTTTCACTAAAAAATACATAAAAAATTCATATTTTGTTAACAAATTCCAAAAATATTACTGTAACTTCCTTGCATCATGTTTTGCTCCAGTAAATTTTTCATAATTTTTACTTACTGTTTGTTCGAAAAATTACGAAAAAACCCATAAAAATGTGCATTTTTATTTGTTGCATTTTAATTCCTAAAAATACAAAAAAATATGTCTTGCATTCATCACTGGATTAGGATTTTAGGAAAAATATAATTTAGCTAATTGATTTGATTTGACATTAAAATTAATTTGGCTAAGTTGTATACTTTCTTAGTATTTTAATTCAGCCGCATTTGCATTTACATTTGTTTGTGCATTAAAAATATAAAAAAACCCGCATTGGAAATCTAGACCTAAGTTTTAAAATTAAACCTCAAGTTGTTCCTTTGCCTCCATGTGTTCAACTCTGGACTTGCCCGGGATATAAATTAAGCCGAGACACTCTTAACGGAGATCCTTCTCTCGGTTCTGATTGAATCGCTAAGTACACATACTACAACGTGTCGAAATTAACCATCGTATTTAGCGACTCGTCAGAGAGTACAAATTAATTCCCTATTCTAGAGTTGTACCCAGAATGAAGAGACCAGGTTAGACACTAAGAGTCAAACGCTGCACATTGTCATGTGGAACTTAAAGAATAAAGTCAAAAGACCTGAAGCTTCTAAACTCCTAATTCTCGGTGAAGTTCCTCTAAAAATTAGGTGGATTAAGGTCAAGTCCAGACCACTCTTGATTTCGGCTCATAACTCGGTTCAGAACCCAATGACTTTTCACAGATGCAAATGCATGTGATGTTGGATGAAGTGCAGGTGTGTGAAATGCTGACATAAAATTTTTTTTATGCAAAAATGAAATAAGAAGCCATTTTTTAAAGAATTTTGGGCAAGTCAGTGTTAGTAGAAAAACTCTCTTTCTTTTTTTCTTTTCTTTTGTTTTTATTTTTTTTCTTTTTTTTTCTTTTTTTTCAAATGAATTACCCACCCCGTAAATACATATAGACTTAAGCGAAAGTACGAGGTATGGCTAAAATATATACATAGTATATATACAGACCCCCCTATACTTAGCGAGTGATGTGTCCTCAGAGCACAAGAAGAGTAATGAAGACATAGCTCGGGCTAATCATAAGAGAGTGGAAAATTTATATACAATGGTCCGCCCCCCTATACTTAGACTGTGAACAGTCTAAGTACAGAAGAAGAGCGCAAAAGAGGTGGTCAGGATATGTAAATGAGGAGAGTATGTACAGGTGGGTGTCAGTTCCCCCTATACTTAGGCTTTGGTCAGCCTAACTATAGAAGAAGGGTGGAGATGGAGTGATCAGGAGAAGGAGTGTGATGAGAGAAATGGTATATACAAATGGCATCGGTCCCCCCCTATACTTAGGCCTTGGCCTAAGTAGAGGAAGAAGCTGTACAAGGAGATCGATGTGGTAGAGAGGGAGGGTGGGTAGCCGATGATTAAGGTGGTTTTCGGCTGATCTTTTTGTGAGCCTGTGGTGGGAGATCGTAATGATGAGTCAGAGAAGATGAGGCATATGATTCCCAACTATTATCACTGTTATCCTCAGAAAAATCATGATGGATAATGGATGAAGTATTTGATTCAGATGAAAGATATCCATCATCAGAATTATCCTCGGAGGAATAATATTTGAAAGTGGGCATACTCCAAATATTCTGGTCTTTTTGTTTCTTCAATTGTTTTCTCAGAATTTGCTCCTTCTTGGGATCAAGTGGTTTGTCTTCAGATGAATACTCGGAAGCACCGGTCTCAGTCAGCTCATACGAAAGAATTCAAGTGTACTTGAAGAGGGCAGGAGCATCAGCTTTGGATGAGTAGTAGTTAGGAACGGGGGTTGTCCAACGAGAATTGAATTTTGGATCCTTGCGAAGATATGGCTTTAGAGATGCCGAACAGACTTCACTCATGTAGACTACCTTTTCCGGACCTGATGAGGGATCGTCAGCTGATTCCTCTTCCGAAAGGTCGAAGATGACTCTCTTTTTATTTCTTCGTGAAGGTATCGGTTCACTTGAGTATCCAGATGAATAGCCATTGGAATTCTCCTTGGTCGGTGTTGGGTTTACGTGCTTTTTCTTACTCTCTTGTATGTTTGAGCACTCTCGATTCAGGATGATTTGGTCAAGATATTCAGAAAATGTTGCTCCAGGGTGTGACCATGCATATGTCTCAGGATCATAAAAGAAGGATTTGTCTATTTTGAGATCCGTGGGAATTGAAATACTGGGGAGAGTCTCTGCATGTTCTTTCTCAATTGATTCGATGTTGGAGCATTCTTGTATCGAGTTGATATAATCCATGTAGTCAGAGTAGGTTGACCCAGGTTGTGCCCATGCATAAGTCTCCGGATCATATGATTCATATACATGATTCTCCATGGTGAGAGCAGATGGGCATGGAGCAGAAGGGAGATTTTCTAAACCAATAGTCTCATCAACAACCGCTATCTCAGGTGTGGCTGTGGGGTAGGGCTCTTCTGCCTCTTCATGATTGCGGCTGTCGTGGACTTCGTGGGTTTCCTCAAAAGATCGTGGTTCCTCAAAGACATGGTCCGATCTAAGTGCTTCCAATGCTTTGAAATTGATTTCTCGAGTCTCACAATCAATACTCGCCTTGGCCAATGCCAAGAATGGCTTTCCGAGAATGATTGGAGACTGGGTGAATTCTCCTTGATGCTCAATATCAATAATTGTGAATTCTACTTTGAGCGGAGCACCTTGGAATTTCATGATGACAGAAATGGTTCCTCTCGGCCGTTTTATCGCTCGGTCCGCCAATTGGATAATCTTTCGTATCTTCCGAATCGGTATGAGTTTGAGTTCGTGAAATACAGAGGTCGGGAGGATATTGATCGGTGCATCGTCATCAATCCAAGCATGGGTGAAGATTGTGTCTATGATTTCACAGTCAAATCTGGGCAACCGCTTCACTTGCGGCTCTTGGTTTTTCTCCTCAACACCAAGGAGGAGGCCATTGACAATATATGTCTCTCGGTCTTTGTTCTAATCCAGCCCGACTTTTTGATCATTAATTTTTCCATTATAAATCCTTTGAGGTCGGGGAAGTGTTCAATGGCCTTTATAAAGGGAAATTCAAACATCAAGCATTTTTCCAGTGCTTCCCGTACGGTCGGATCCAAATTCCTCAGATCGTCTTCAGTCTCAATTTTTATGAAATTTTCTGAATTTTCAATTTTTTTGTGATTTTCAAATGTTTCCATTTTTTGGTATTTTCTGGGTGGTGTGGGGGTGTGGTGTGTTCTTCAGATGAAAAGGGGCCTTGATATTCAGAGTGATAGTAGCGGCATAGTCATTTCTAGGGGAGCAATGTGTAGAAGTGAAATTGTCAGAATAATCCCTAGGTCCCTGAATATCCTTAAAATTTTCAATCTTAGATCCAATCATTTCCTCATCCATTTTTATATCCGAGCTACCAGAGATTAATCGATCGGCAAGTTCTTGAAATCTATCCTCCATCAAATCAAATTTCTTATTCATCCTCAAAATATTCTCCAAAATCTCTTCATGACCAAGTATGGGAGCAGTTGGGGTACGTAATTGAATGTCCTCTTCCATTTTTCTATATGTACTAGGAGAGGGGTCTCTTGAAATATCCGATATACGATCATCGTTTTCTGAAAGTATCTCCTCAATAATCATGGAATGTGGCTGCTCATATGGTCTAGGCATGTGGAGTTGGTCCAAGGGAAGTTCAATTCTTTGAGTGGTCGGACCTGGATATTGTGGAGTCAGCATACAGGGTTGATGTGTTCCTATATGGTCAGCCCAATCTTCTGTATGAGTGAAGAGGGGGTTATTATGTTCAATCCAAGATAATGATTTTTCATTGGTGTTCAAGATCGATGGAAGAGGTGAAGAAGTGTTCAATTCGATCATGTGGTTATCATCTCCCATGAATGATGCATTGACATTTACTGAATACGAAGGATGAATTGTATGATCGGCGTAAAGAGGATTGATAAATGAAGAAGTAGAGCCCTCAATCATTTGTTGGTTTGTCTGCTCTGAATACAAAGGGTTGTCATTCATGAAATATGTCGGATTAGTAGAGGGGGATGGATTTATTGGTGGTTGAGGGGGAGGTGTTTTGGATATAACCGATACGAATTCATTTTCATAGTATAGCTCTGATGGATTCTTGGATAAACGTTCGGCCATTTTTGAAAGAGTTGAAAGGAATGAAGGGTTGAGTCTGCAAGAGTTATTGGAGAAGAATTCCATGGTGAATCAAGAAAGGAGAGAGATGATTGCATGGGATAATCAAGAGAATTTTTGTCAAATGTACGGTTTTTGATCTTTTGTCTCGGTTCACGCACACCAATGCAAACACAATTCAAACCATAGGTTCACCAACGCACACAATGAAGCCGTAAGAGTCAATCTTTTCAATTTTAGTTGGTGATAAATCAATCTTGGCAAAAATTTAGCGAGCTGAAATTTCGGATTTGGGTTCTAGCCTTAAGTGTCGTCTCTCGCTCATTCAGAAAAAATAGAAACATCCAAGGTCGGGGTTGCTTTCCAATAAAAATTCTTGATTTTATAGGTTCTTAAAATCGGCTAGATTTAGCAGTCCCAATTTTTATTAGGTGATCACTGAAGAATTTAGATGAGCACAAATACACATCTACCGTCCAGTACCAATTTCCTTTAGAATTATGTGATAAAAGAAGAGGGAAAATTCGTGAAAAGCCGATGCATGCGGAAAACTATGATGAATGCTCAGTTAGAAGACTTACAGTTAATCCTCACAATCTTCATGTGGGATGCTAGACAAGAATTGAAAATTATTCTATATGAAATGCAAGCCGATGAAAAACCGCACCTAAGCAGAAAGTTCTATTAGCGGGAAGAATTGAGTTAAATTTGGCTAAGTTAAACGATCTAATGTGTGTCTCAGTTAAAGTGCAGTAGGGCCTTACTCCTACAAGCACAATCAAAAATATAAAATGCTCTTGAGAGTCGTATGTGCAGGTCTATCCTAATCGCCACTCAAGTCGGGCCCCACCCTCACCGGAGAGTGAAACAGGCCACGACACACCACAGAATAGTTCAAGGTCTTTTTTACATGCGCGAGAGTCCAAACGGACACCGTTATAAATGAGCAGAAATTAAAATTTGCAGAAATTTAAAACCTAGACTCTACGCTCTCTCACTACTCGACTCGATCTTAAATTAAGTGCGGCTTCTTCGGATGTCGGTGAAGATGCGTTGGTTTCTTGAAAAACCGCTCCATGTACGCTGGGTACCTCGTAAGAAAAATAAGAGAGAGAATGTAAGAGAGTGACTCGAAAAATCAATCAAAAATAAAATGAAAGGAATAAATGTTGAAAAATAAATGCAGGAAATAGAATGGTATTCACAATGAAAAATTCGGGGGTCAGACTACTCGATGCGGAAAATCGAACAAAAATTTTCAAAACAGAAAACTAAGCAGTTTGCCTCCCCGGCAACGACGCCATCTGACGAGTCCGAAAATGCCGAGTTAAAGAAGTGTTTTTATCTTTGTTCATGCTAGAATAATGTGTCGTTCGTTGTAGGCGGCGGTCGGAATCAATCAAGAAATAACCACAAAATATTAATCAATTTCAATCAAGTGGTTTTATGTTTATTTTACTTGGGCAAGTCCCAAGGTCGATTACAAGGAGGCAAAGGAACAACCTAGAGTTGTGCTTGTCAAGATTCGTTTACGGTTTTCAAGGTGGTTTTTTTGTATTTTCAATGCAAATAAGGGATATGAGATGCAATTTTGGCCTATTTTAGGGACTAAAATATCGGCTATGTTCAAATGATGTCCGAAAAAAATGAAACTTGGCCACAATGTAGATTATGATGAAATGGATGCACTGTAATTTTTTTGAAATTTTTGGATGAAATATGAATTTTTTATGAATTTCTAAATGCAAACAGAATGATTTTCAATATTTAATTATGATAAATACTAATCCTACTTATTTTCGAGGACCAAAATTATTTAAGATCTATCACTATGTGATTGATCTCAAAAAAATGTTAAATCTCAAAAATGTGAGATCTAATACCTATTAAAAATTAAATAGTGAAATATGCAAAATAATTTTTACGGGGCAAATGATGCATGCAAATGCAAATCTTTTTGGGAACAATGTTAAGCACGATAATCTCTACAATATGTGATTTTTCGGGGATTTTTAAAGCAACGGTTAATCAAATAAAAATTGAAGAGCGTGAGATGGGTAAAGTTTGCAATTTTTCACAAAAGAATTAATTATTAATTAACCATTAATCAGAAAAATATCCACATCATGTCACAGTGTAGAGAATTAGAAGATGAACATCATGAAATTTTTGGATTAATAAAATAATGTAATGTAGAGGTCTAGAAGTAATGAAGAACACAGGGGTACAGATGCAAACATAATAAATAAAATAAACAAATAAAACTGCAGTGGGGGAACTTGTATGCAATTACCAATAATTAGAGGTTGAATGCTGCAAATTTGTTAGAGGGTCACGTGGAACACACGTGACCTCTGGTTTGTTGGGTTGAAGCGTGAAACGGAGGACCTTCAGGGGGCCGCGTGCAATTTGCCCAACGTTACGTGCGGTGCACGTGACTTGGGGTTGAGTGGTGAGGAAGTTTCCCCACGTACGTGCCTTGCACGTGCAGGGGACCTCGGGCCTCGAGCCCGGCCTGCGGTAGTGTCGAGGCGGAGCTCTGCGCTGGAGGTGGTCGTGGCTCCGGTGATGCGACGGAGATGGCGACGCTGGAGATCGTGAGGCCGGTGGTCGTCGATGGAGATGGTCGATGTCGAAGAAGACGTAGATGCGGACTATTGGTTGTCGAAGAAGAAGTCGATGATGAAGTTGAGCGTGGATTGAAGTCGTGGGCTCGACGGGAAATGTCCTGGAGCTTGGCAGTACGGCGGAGGAGAAGCTCGTCGTCGGCTGCAGTGGTGTCGGTTAAAGGCGGCACCGGATCTCGTCGTAGGAAGACGTCGGAGCTGTCACCTCCGAGCCTCCTCGTCTATCGGCGTATAATCGGATCTCGGGGGTGGCGAGGTGATTTTATAGGCGAGGGAGGCGGCCGGTGGTTGCGGAATACGTGGGGTTGGTTGGTCGACGCGGGGATAACGGAGGAGGAGAGACCGGGGGAACCGTTGGGCAGCGCGGCGGAGAAGTCAGGGGCCGTTTGGGAGAAGACGAAGGCCAGCGGCCGTTCGATCAGTCGCTGATCGAACAGCCGTGGAGGGGCCACGTGACAGGACAAAGGGGAGGCAGGCGTGGCACGTGCGGAGCACGTGCCTGGGAGGCACGTGCGACGCACATGCGGGTGCTTTATTTTTATTTTTATTATTTATTTATTTATTTATTATTTTTTATAAAAACGAAATTTAAAAGGGCCAAAAACCGATGACACGTGACGGCCTCTGGTGCTGCCACGTGTCAACACCAAAAAAATCCTCGGAAAAGATCTTGTAAAATCAAAAATAAATAGCAAATGACCTCGGATCGAAAAATGCTCGTCTCGACAAGATCTACAACTTTTATTAACACATCAAAGCCAAAATCGGTCACATGTAAAAAGTGAATTTTTGGGGTATCCCACATACATAAAATACCTTGATTTTTGGGTTTTCTAATTTTTTTTGTCATTTTTAAACAAGATAAAAATCCAAAAAAATATAGAGAAATCAAAGATAAATAAAATACATATAAATCTAATTTTTTTTGGATTTTTATTAATAAAAAGAATATGTACATAAAATATAGGCCAGAAAACCGCCAAAATATACAATGTACAAAAGCGGCCCAAAACCCAACTTTCACATACGAGCTCCGATTCACTTGAACTTGGTCTTGTTTTGAAGGTAATTGAATGTAGATTAGTTCAGAAGTGAGTAAGATCAAATCGGACACTGGATGGGGAAGATATGGGGCTTTTAGTCCGAAAATTCTGAAATTAGGGTTTGGGTTTTTGGTCCACTTATTTGGGTTAGTGATTTTTTTGAATTTTTTATTTATTCTTGTAAGTGATATGTACATAGTAGAAGTGGTTTTTGGGTTATTCGAAGTTAACATGAAGGAGTTAAAAATCTGGGAAGTTAGGCTATTTACAGGTCATTTTTGGCTTGATTTTTGGCTTCTTATTTTGTGCAGAAATTATGGATAAAATGCCATTTTTTATGAAAACATGCATGAATGCTAATTATACAGAATAGATGCAGATATGCTGTTGAAATTGAGGGAATTGAGCTTAATAAATGAGATTTAGAGTGATGAATCCGAGATTCATCAGGCAACAACCCCATTCAGCCCCATCTGCCTCGTGTTCTTCACTGACAGCAGGCTCCGCCGACCACTAGAGTTTATACGAGCTATAATCGGACCTCTGCCAAACCACGGTAGTGTCGGTCACCTCAACGCACACACACGGCTCTAGGAACTACTCCTCTCCGGGCTTCCTCGACGGCATCTGCAAGACCCGGCTTAGGTGCTCGGCCACCTGCTCCACCACCACCTCCGCTTCACCTCTTGATTGACAACACCTCCGCGCCCCATCATCGGACTCTGCACCACTTCACCGACTCCAGACCCCTGCGGCCGATCTAGGGACTCGGGGCCCCCGTGCACGTTCATCCAGTGTGCGCTAGGGGAACCTGCATCAAACCATGTTTGTCGATCAAGTGATGAAGCAGAGGCGATGGTGGAGTGGGTAGCCGAGCACCTGAGCTGGGGGGCCTGCCGATGCCATCGAGGAAGTCCAGAGAGGAGCATCCCCTGGAGCCATGTGTGAGCCTTAGGGCGGCAAACACACGGTCGTGGTTTGGTGGAGGTTCGACTACAACTCAAGGAAACTCTGGTGGTCAGCAGAGCTTGTTGTCGGTGAAGAACAAGAGGCGGGTGAGGCTGAAGGGGGTTGTTGTTGAAGACGACGGGCGGATGAAGATGGTGGTGCGGGAGTCATTGGCATGACGGCTGACCAGATCAAAGAGCAACTCCGCGGTTGGGAGGCTGCTACGAAGCATCTAGGTTTCAGATCTCATCGAGGACAAGTAGACCGGGCTGTCACCACTGGGTCCTTCTTCCTGTGCAATCGACAGATGATTCGAGTGGGGGGATGGTATTTAAATAGGGTATGAGACGACAACTGGATATGGTAGATTGAGGGGGTGATTGACGAGTGGGTTAACGAGACTTGGAGATCGGGGGAGACGTGAAGGCGATCGATCGAAGATGGAAGAAGGGGTATGATTGACGAGTGGCCATCACAACATCGACGAGGGAGATAGGCGTCAGTGCTAGACAAAGAAGAAAGTTTGAGGGGGGATTGGCAGTCATAAGATCGAGGGGGATTGAGGTGGTTGGCTGAATCTGGAAGATGGTCAGAGATGGTTGCGGGAGGGGGCGGTGGCGGCTTCACATTTCAGCTAAGCGAAGGATGAGAGAATTAGGGGAAGGGGATGCACGTGCGGGGCATGTGCGTGCCCAGCACGTGCAACTCTTTAATTATTATTTTTTTATTTATTTTTCATTTTTTTAATAATTACAAGTGCCAAAAAGGGTGATATGTGGCGGCTCCAGGAGCTGCAACGTATCAGTCCTATAAAATTCAAAAATTTAAAATACAAAGATAAATCGAAAATAAATAGAAAATGACCCCATATCAAAAAAGTTTCTACACAAAGGTTACTCTTCTCGATGAGATCTACAACTTTAATGAAGGAACCAAAATCAAAATCCATCGATTGCACAAAGTGGTATTTTTTAGGTGGTACATAAAATACCTTGATTTTTTGATTTTGTGATTTTTTATGATTTTTAATCAAGATAATATGGAAAAATTATAAAATAAAATATAAATATTTACATATTAATCTATTTTTTGTATTATTATTAATGTAAGAAAATGAATAAATAAAATAAAATACGAAAAATACAATTTTTGTACAGACTGTCAGTGAAGACTCGGACTCAGTTTTTTGTTTCTTCGAATTCAAGTTCATTTTGGATTTGGATTTTTGCAATTTTTAATAAAAATATTATCAAATAAAATAAACGAAAAAGAAATAAAATAAAATGTATTAATTATGTACATAAAATAATAGGTCAAAAATCGTTAAAATACAAAATGTACAAAAGAAGTCCAAAAATCCAACTTTCACGTATGAGCTCTGATTCATTTGAACTTGGTTTTGTTTTGAAGGTATTTGCATGTACATTAGTTTGAAAGTGGGTAGGATCAAATTAGTCACTGTATGAGGAAGATACCAGTGTTTTAATCCGGAAATCCTGGAATTAGATTTTGAGTTTCTGGTCCACTTATTTAAGTTAGTGATTTCTTTTGTATATTTTCTTTATTCTTGTTAGTATTACGTACACAATGGAGGTGGTTTCAGATTATTTGAAGTTAGCATGAATTAGTTAAAAATTAGAGAAGTTAAACTATTTTATATGTCAATTGAGCAGGGAAATTTGGCTTCTTATTATATGCAATATGAGTGATAAAATGTAATTATTAAGATCTTTCGCCTTGTTTTCACAATCGAAGAAGAGGAGAAATTATAAGAAGTGGAAAAGAACTGTAGGGTGACTACTGTAGTCACCTCTCCTTGTGAAGACGCCAAGTTTATCCAAGTCCCCACCAAGATTTGCAGGTTTTATTGAAGCTTGGACCTTTTTGGTCAAATATTTATTTGGTAGTTGGCTTCTCTTTGTGTTTGGATTTTTTGGCAGCTCCGCATGGATCTTGTTGTGCACCTACGGATATGGAATCTTTTTTCCCGTACATGTTTTGGGGTCTTAGAAAAAATTGTACCCAGTCGTCCATCCCTTTTCTGGTGCTTTATTTCAAACCTTACGCTGGTCTTTAGATGTCCATGCTACTAAAAAAGAAACCCACACAGTCTTCCAACATCCCATTTGAGTTGAGCTAAGTGCATAGTGTGAGAGAACAAATTAGTTCCCTATTCCAAAGTCATTCCCAGAATGAAGATACCAGGTTACACTAAGAGTCAAACTCTGCACATTGTCATGTGGAACTTAAAGAATTTAGTCAAAGACACGATGCATCTAAAATACTCTTTCTCGGTGAAGTTCCTCTGAAAATTAGGTGGATTAAGGTCAAGTCCAGATCATTTTCGATTTCTGCTCATAACTCGGTTCAGAACCCAAGTTCTTTTCACAAAAGCATGAAATGCTGGATGAAGTGCAGTTGTGTAAAATGCACACATTTTTTGTGACTTCTTTCTTTCTTTCTTTCTTTAAGAGAGATTTTTTATGCAAGATTTTTTATACAAAAATAAATAAAAAGTCATTTTTAAAAAAAAATTGGTTGCACACAATCAGTGTTAGTTGCGAAACTCTTTTTTTAGTTTTTACAAGTTAGTTACCTACCCTGTAAATACATATAGACTTTCACAAAAGTACGAGCTATGGGTAATATATATAGTATATATACACCCCCTCATATACTTAGCGAATGCTATGTCCTCAGACACAATAAGCATATAGAAGACATAGCTGGGCTAAGCGTAAGAGAGTGAAAAAGAAAAGGAAAAAAATAAATCAGCCTTCCCCTTATACATAGGCTGTGAACAGTCTAAGTATAGAAGAAGAGCGAAATTGAGGCGATCGGGAGATGTGAATGAGGAGAGTATATAGAGATGGGCATCAGTCCTCCCCTATACTTAGGCTCTGGTCAGCCTAAGTACGGAAGAAGAATGGAAATGGGGCGATCATGAAGAGGAGTTGATGAGGAGAATGGTATATACAGATGGTATCGGTCCCCCCTATACTTAGGCCTTGGCCTAAGTAGAGGAAGAAGATGTACAAGGAGACCCCCACAGTCGAGAGGGAGGGAGGGTAGCCGATGACTAAGGCAGTTTTCAGCCTATATTTTTGTGAGCATGTGGTGAGAGGCCGTAATTATAAGAAGAAGATGAAGCATATGCGTCCGAACCATTGTCAGTGTTATCCTAAGAAAAATCATGTTGGAGAGTAGATGAAGCATATGAATTAGATGATTTCTAGCCATTGTCGGAGTTATCCTCAAAGGAATAGTATTTGAAAGTGGAGATATTCTTGTTCTTCTACTTCTTCAATTGTTTTCTCAGAATTTATTCCTTTTTGTGATCAAGCGAGTCCTCCTCAGATGATGAATACTCTGAAGCACTAGTCTCAATCAGCTGATAAAAAATTATTCCAGTATATTGAATGAGACCATGAGAATCAAATTTAATATTTAAAGTTTAAATATTAGTTGAAAACTTTAAGGTATTTTGTACCGTATTGCCTGTCTTTTATTTTAATTGCAATATACTCCTATAGTTCATTTATTTTTTGTGTTTGTTTTCTATTTTCTAAAAATACCATCCATGCTCCAAAAATTACAAAAATATAGGATTTTGTGCCTTTTTTCATATTCTTTCATGTTATAATTTTAGATTTACATTTTAGAAAATTTTCATATTTATTAATTTGTTTTCTGTTTGCTCTAATAATCCAAAAAAATTATGAAACAATATTTAAAAATTTAAAAAAATCAGTATTTTTTCATTATCGTATTATTTATACCTAGGCCAAAAATCCCTTAAGATAGAAAAAGAAAATCCCTAAAAGTTAAATAGCTCCAAAATACTTATAAAAATAGAAAAAAACCTTTTAAAATCCAAAATAACAACTTCTATCTTTGAATTTTATTTTTCTTGAATATTATTAATTAAAAATAATTTTAAAAATTTTAACTTTATTTTGTTTTTTAAATTCCAAAACAATTCGACACATTTATCTAGTCACTATTTTCGACTATTTCTGAAATTAAAAATACTTACAAATCAAAAAATTCCAGAAAAATCAAAAAAATGTTAGAAAAATATAAAAGGTGTAAAAAATTTATTCTGTATTTTTTGTTATTTTTAGCGGTATTTATAATTATATTACCTTATATATATTTATAAGACTTTATTATATATTAAAAATAATAAGAAACTAAAAATCAGAAAATTATAAAAAGAAATAAAAATATAAAAATAAAAATATAAAAAATAAAAATATAAAAAATAATTCTTTTATTTAATTTAAAAACCCACAAATTCATTGATTAATTGATGTATAATTGTACAAAATATACATATATTTGTTATTTATTATTTATTTATTTATTATTTATTTATAAATAATATACCTGCTACACGACTTGTCTCCCTGTGTTCGACACTCTACATACTTGCACATATACACACTTTTTTGTAGAGTTATAACAAATTTTATCTCCATATTTTATTTTGGATTGTTTGATCATTGATTGTGGGTTAATTGTTGTCTGAATAGCCTTTAGTGAGCGGTCTCCACAGCGATTGTATATTAGACCCTCGCCAAAAGCATTTCAACAGGATGCTTCATTGATCTTTAATCTAACATATTTACTATTTTTTGCCGCAATGTGTTTATTGCTTTACCTACCTACCTGGATCCCGTCCTAATATTTTGTTCTACATAGTAAATTGGTTCCTTTATACATTTTGTAATAGGATTATGAATCGAAAATACATGATTGTTCTCTTATTAATCTGTAATGTATTTATATTGATTTGTACGGAATTCGGAACATTACCGTATGTCGTTGATGCTCACGCCTTTGAGATCCATCTTCTAATTGAAGGAAGTGCTGCATAAATTTCATATATTGCATAAAGTTGTGAACAATTTTCTACGGAAAACAAAAAAATGATGGTTTTATGTATTTTATTGCATCAGAGCCAAACAAAGATGGCAACAAGATAGCTGTGAGCAGAACAATCCAGTATGTTTTTCATCCAAGTCTCAGTCACATGACACCCTATGGAAATCTGCGGATAATGGATGGCTATGGAGTTTAGATAAAAAGATATCCTCCAAAGTTCTATGATGCAATACAAGTTCGATTATATATGATAAAATTAATGACATGACAAAAAGAGAGACTGTGATGCAACTAAATGCATATGATGCTAAGGAACTCTGAGAAAAAAATATATTTAGATCTAGAACGACATGGTTTTATGGGTTCCATATAGGGATGAAAACGAATACAAATATATTCGTATTCGTTTGTATCCGCATTTGTTAAATAGAGGATATAGATGTCATTTTCTTGTATATGGCGAATACGAATGCGAATACGAATGCAAATGTCTAACATTCGCCGAATACGAATACGAATATAATATCCTCAACTTCAGCGAATGCGGATGTGAATGCGAATGTTGAAAATTTTGAGGATACAAATACGAATATCCATTTTTTGAAGGATACAGATACGAATACGAATATGAATATGAATGTTTAAATTCTGCACGATACCAATACTTACATGGTACACAAATAAGTAAGTTTGGTAAGCTTTCTTCTATTATTTAGTTATATCTTTACATTTTCTTTTATTATTTAGTAATATTTTTACATGGTACATTTAGCTATTTTTTATGTACATATTCATAATTAAAATATTTGATATACTTTTTATACAATTACGAAATTAAAATGTTTATACCTTTTAAGTAAATTTGGACATGTATAACATTCGTATATTAATTCGTATTCGTTTGTCAAATATCCGTATCCGAATTACCAATGTTCGTTTTGCATTCGTATTCGTATTTTGAGGATATAGTTTTACATTTTACACATTCGTGTGATATTTGTATTCATATTCGTATCCAAATTTTAAAAAGGATGAATATATGGTAACACCTATATTTGTATCCGTATCCGACCGTTTTCGTCCCTAGTTCTACAGCTTGGTTCAAAAATCATGCAGAGCATGGATGCAAAGTCATATATGTACATCGAAAAGTATCACACAAACGCAACATGGATTCTCGGTTATCGAACACATGAGGTTCAATGTGTCACTTGGAAGCTACACATGACAGCGTGCTCATCCGACAGCGCGTGGATCCTCTGCTGCACTGAGGGTTGCAGCAGACTTTGTTGCACCCTTTGGGGACGCTCGATCACGATCGAGCGGTTTCCACGAAATCCCTCTTTTTGTGCGCCCAAATCGAGGGATTTCGTGGAAACCACTAGATCGTGATCGAGCGGCCCCAAAGGATGCAACAGAGTCTGCAGCAACCCTCAGTACAGCAAAGGACCGCTGCCCCATCCGACGATGTGTAGCACTACAACAACCTCTGTTGTGGTTTGGCTACAGCAGCGAATCAGTTCCGATAGCTTATAATGCAAATACAACCTACATTTGTAGCATTTCAGTAACAAATTTCTCTAAATACGAGTTCTAATTTTCATCTTTATGTGAGAGATGGCAAGGTCGAAATTTTTTTGTAGCATTTCAGTAACAAAGCTCTCTAAACACGAGGTCTAAGTAAGTTCCACAAGGTCGTGAAACTTGTGGCGGTCGTCATGGAGGATGAGAAGCGATCCACTGTCGTGATCGAGGAGGAAGAAGGCGTGATAGACACGAGCAATGCGAAGGCCGCCGAAGCCGGCGAGGCAGGTGTAAGCATGGATGGGTGTGGGCTATTTCCAGATGCGGTAGATGTCCGAGGGGGCGGCTCGTTTGAGAAGGAAAGTGGGGATAACAAAGCTCTCAAAGTGGAAGGAGAGCTGGATTTAGGAGTTGGGGACAAGACGGGGGCAGCGAGGAGGAAGGGGATGCGGAGGAGGCAGTTGCAGAGGGCTGAGAGGTGGCGATGACGGAGGAGGAGGAGGGAGAGGGAGCGAGGCGATGCACTAGGTCTGCAGTGAATTCGTGGTGTATATGAGACGCTTGATCTTGATCGGAAGGTTCGCACAAATTCCCACATAAGGATCCACAAAAACAGAGAATTCGTGCGAACCGCTCGATCAATATGGAACGGCTCGGATGCATCATAGATTCTGTGCAGACCTCTGCAGTACTGCAGATTATCTGCTCTCCATGGAAAAGAGGTCCATCAAAGGATTCCTGCAGAGAGGAGTCAGACCTAGGGAACCAGATCATCTGCGGTACTGCAGCGGATCGAGCAGTTTGTACGAATTCGCACGATACGAGCCTACAAAAAGTATGAATTCATGTGAACCTGTAGAGACTACAGTACCGCCCTTGCCAGACCTGACCGAGGCGGACAATGAGATTGAGTGGGGTCTCCACGCGAGGGACGCCACCACGGTTGAGGGACGACAAGTGTTCTTGCAGGACACGGATGCTATGCTCTCCAATGAAAATTAAAGCTGGCTGTTGTAGAAGAAGTTAACCCTTTTTGTGATTTCGATTTTCATAATCCAACCTATGGATTATATATTTTGACTAATATTCCATGAATCTTCCAAATTTCACTTAAATTTGAGGGTATTTGCTATTTTATCTTCATGATCAAAAGTTCGGTTCTTTTTAAATGGGATTTAATTTTTTTAAATGTTGACCGAACATGTGACCATTGCGATAAAATAGCAAATGTTTTTAGATTTGAGCGAAATTCATAAGATATGTGGAACATTTGTCGAAGATATAATCCGTAAAGTTGGATTTTGAAAATCAAAATTGCAAAAAATCTGATTACATCACCTATGTTGTAATTTTCTTTACATCAGAGGATCCATGTTCGTTCTTGTACCGTGTTGTCGAGTGCGGAGGCTAGAGGATGGCAAGCGGAGAAGACGTATAGGGCATGTTTGGTTGCTGGGTTGGACTGGGTTGGGTTGGGTTAGGGTACCCCTGTGAATAGTAAACTGTACCCCTTTGAATAGTAAACTGTGAGAAGGATTGAGAGGGTTGGAAGGAGGGGTACACCGGTGTACCCCAACTCAACCCAATCCAACCCAGCAACCAAACAGGCTCGTAGGGTTGAGGTGAGTAATATCATGACGTAAATGGATTTTTTTATTAAAAATTTAGTGCGAATTACAAAAAAGCTCCGACTATGTTTCGACTCTCACGCACGCATGCACGTCCACACACCCACATGTGTGTGTGTGTGGAGCAGAGAGCCTACACCCGGAGGTGTGTGTAGGTAACTACCTACACCCGACCTTTTTCATTATTTTTGGATTTCTTTGAATGAAACCTTAGGGGGATTTGCTTAATATATTAGGAGGAATATGTGTTTCATGTTTCATGCAAAACAAACATCGTTAACATGTTCATCTAGAAGGGATTAATTTCAGTGATTCTGAGAATGTTAAAATTTGGTAGTCTTAATGGAGATAATAGAAATCATGAATTATGTTGAATTCAGAATGACAACATGATGATATACGATGATCTTATTTCCCAAAAGTTTCATTACAAAAAAATCAAAAAATATTGAAAAAAAGAGCCGGATGGAGGTAGTTACCTACACGCCAGGTGTAGACTCCCTAAAGAGGGTATAATGGGGTTGCCTCTTGGGGATAGCCAACTAGCTGCCCCCACCATTTTTCGGTGAAATTTTAATTTTTTTTAAATCATGTATTTTTGTCGCTATATCCCTCTAATATTTCATTCAAATTTTATCAGAAACTCCAATGCCATCCATCTAGAACAGGTCGATTATAGCAATTTTAAGATCGTTAAAATTACATGTTCTAGATGGAGTCAATGTTTCGAACAAAACTTTAATGACATATTAGGAGAATATATTGATGAAAATACATGGCAATATTTTTCAAAAAAAATAAAAAAAATCACCGATAACAGAAGCGGGGGTAACCAGTTGGCTACCCCTAGGAGCAGCCCCATTAAACCCATATATATTTATGTATAGAGGGTTGATCCTGTGAGAGCATGAGAGCAGTAAATCTGGACCATTAGATTCTGCTGATTGATGGGAGGAGAGAGATGAGCAGAATCCAATGATCTAGACTCACTGCTCTCATGATCCCAAAGTATTTGATTCTCACATGATCAACCCCCTTCTCTCTATATATATATTACCATGTATATTATTTATGTTATAACATCCAACTCGGTTAATTGCAATCGTAATAAAGAATTAATTATGGAGTAATATCATTGGCGATAATCCTGATTACAACATAAACACGCACTACAATTTGAGAGGGAAAGAAACTCTTTTCACCTCATGCAGTCCGCGTCTCCCCTAATCCCTCCCATTCTATCTCTTCATATTTCCATCCAAAAATATCACATCAATCATCCACTTACGTCACTATCACGCATTCATACAAATCCTTTTTGGGTTAAGGGCTATTCAAAAGCTAATAATTTTTAAGAGTCAACTCCTTAGTTAAATCATATGAAAAAGTAGGAAGTTAGGGATTGGATAACTACACATTTACTCCATCCCATCATTCTTTATTTCATTATATTCTAAGCATGCCCTCTCCATTAACATTGTCTTTTTCATATTAATCTGTTCCAATACCAATTGAATTATTTTACCTGTTTCTTATTAATTATTTTCAATCACTTACCATTCATGGGCATTGCATCAGTACTTTACTGCCCAACAATACTCCAATACCTTATATTCCAAACAGGTTAGCTCTCGGAATGGTTTCCAAATTAATCCAAAAAGTAAGATTTATCCTTCTTAACTATAACCCCTTAATCCAAACAATGAGTGCTACGCCTTTCGTAGCCATTCGTGGTCATCTCAACCATCCATCAAAGATCCAAAGGACATCCTTTGGGGGCAATATTGGATGGACGGTCACGATGATTACGGAATGCCATATTGCGATACCACTCACAGAAAGGGATTTGAACCCCCAGAGAACCTGCCATACAAACAGAAAAAACGATACAATAGAAAGAACATTATCTACAGAGTATAGAACCTGTCTGTTGGTTTCTTATGAAAATGTCATACATTTTGGACGAAGGATGGCAAGCTAGAACAATCCAAAAACTCCAAAGCTCGTGTCGCTGCATCAAAATTCCAAGATAGAATCGGCATTCTTTGCAGGTTTTATTCTACACAATCACTCTATATACACCAGTAAATGTAAAATTATAGTCCATATGATTTCAGGCGCTCTAGACCGCAGATTACCTCGTGAGCATTAGTAAGATCGCGTGCGAAAACAGAAAAATTGTGTTCTCATGAAACAATGCAGGAAAAGAATGACAAATTTATCCTAACAGGTCAACAATTCTGTTGAATTATCTAACTCAGTTATGTATGTCCTATCTGTCAAACTATCCATTAGTTTAGTCCTTACCATCTTGTTTACGAACTCTATCTGCATATTTTGCAAAAGCAGCAGTCAACGCAGATCTCACGTCCACTTCAGGCTCCTTACCCTTGCTTGATCCTGCTGTGTCTTTTTCAATGCTCGTTTCATCCGGTAAGGGAGGTTCATTTGTCTGCTGCTCTTCAGAGGGACCTTCAGGCACAACAGTAGGGCGTGCGGATACACGTCTGAATGGTTCGTGGAATGCATCATATAGGCGTTTGACCTGGAGTTAATTGCCAAATTTCCAAAACCAAATGCATTGAATATATCCTGGTCATAGCAGAAATCTTTATGCAGTTCAACTAAGCTTCCTACAGAATTTTGATATAATCCATGTTTAGATGCTATATAAAGATAGAAGTAGCGATGCACAAGGGACAGATAAAATCCGCAATCCAATCCAATTGGTTTGGTTTATCATTCTAATGGATCAGATCAGGTTGAAATTTTGAAATCCGTTATAGTGTGGATTGGATCAGATCATTACCAAAATCCGATCTCGATCCAATCTATTAACATACGAGCACATGTAGATACACACGTACATAAATACATGCATACAAACATACATACATACAAACACACATATATAAATATATAATATCTATGTGCACCTATTTCGAATTCCCTATAAATACATAAATCAATGACATTCATGTCATTTTTTCCATATCAATCTTGGATACAAGTCCTTGTGATATCTCCCTTTCTTTTCTCTTGAAAGGCAAGTGTTAGATCTCCAAAATAATAATGTATGACTATAACATATAAAATTATAATCCATGTTCAGTTATTCCCCTTCCAGTTCCATCTCTCTCATTTTACTATTGACCGCCAATATTTCTCACAATACCCTCTCGATCCATTTCGATGATGCCTCCCTCTAGCATAATGCCACCGTCCCCTTCCTCGCAATGTCGTTGCCCGTCTCAAACAACGCAATCCCCTCACAGGCGATACCATTTGGCATCATTATGTCATCACTCTTCTAATCTTCGTTAAAAGAAAATAGAAGTGACATAGTTTCCTGATACATATGTTAGATATGTGTGATCCTTTTGCTTCTGACATTTTAATTGCTTTAGCTTGTAACCTTATTTTAAGAATGAAATTGGATCAATTACATGATCAAATGTGCCACACTCACATAAGAAGAAACAAGCATTATTTCAATTCCTTTCATTTTTAATTTGATATATATTTGTTATTCATTTCTTTCATAGAATTTGCATATGTTGACTATAGATAACATCTTACAAACAAATTTCATTTCAAGTTCATTTTAAATGAGGCATGATGCCTAACTGGTGGGCTATATTTAAGTTAGTTTTGTCTTTCATACTCCATCCAATATGAATATTATATGATTCTCATCTTTTAATGATATATTATAGAAACCTGAAGGATGTTCTTGCGAGTGAGTGGGCTTTGCATAGCTTAGCATTCTAAGTTAATCACATGAACTTCATCAATATTTGATCATAGCGATCAAATTTTTTATTTATCTAACGTGTCTCTGTGTCGTTATTTGATAACTTGCATTGTTCCTTTTTTTTGAAGTCTAAAAGAGAGGGGGAAACACTCGGTGGTGTCCGCCCCAAATTTATTTAATCAAAACAGAAAGGGAAAAAGGTCAGGAGGAAAAACAAAAACACGCTACAACCAGAACGCTACAGGACCCACTCGTCAACCAAGCGTTTAGCGAACATCCCCACATTTTCTTTGTAAAAGCGCTGACCCGAGAACAACAAGTCGTTTCTCCCCCGCCACACCGCCCATAGAATGGCCATGGGGTACAGTCGCTCTCCCCTTGATCTGTTGATATTGGCGTGGATCGAGTCCCAGAAAGCTTGGAAGTCGTCGCTGCGGCACCAGTCCGAGCCCATCTCCTACCATAGTTGAGATACCAAGGGGCATGAGAAAAAAAGATGTTCGACCAACTCGATCGCATCAATACAAATCATGCACCTGTCCGAAAAGAATCCAAGAAGCCTGGCGCGCCGATCTCTTGTCATCAACCTCTTTCTCCTGAGCAACCAAAGAAAGATACCAATTCTCTCATGAAGCCTGAGAGCCCAAATATTTGCACAGTCTCTAATAAGCATGTCGGAGCTGGCCGGCAGAGGCCTGGAGATGGCACCGTAGGCCCCCCCTGACCGAGAAAGTCCCCTCCTTCCAACACAAGTGATCTCGCCCCCCCACATGGCGGCCCTACCTCCCGCACGGCCTCCAGCAAAGCCGGAAATCCTCGAACCTCTGGTCAGAGAGGTTAGCGGAAAAGGTTGGGCACCAAAGACCATCAGCCCAACAATCCGCAACTGAGCAGGACTTCTCCCCAGCAAGCGTATACAACCGGGGGAACCGAGAGCAAAGCCCCCCCCCCCCCCCCCGACCAGTCGTCAGCCCAAAAAGAAAAGGAGTCTCCCCTCCCGAGGACCGATCTAAATAGGGCGATGTTGTTCACAAAAGTCTTCACCACACCCTGTCAGAATGGGGTCGGGGCGGCGAGGATGGCCACCAACGAGAGCGGAGCTCCCCTAACGTCGTAGATCTTACGTAGCACAGCGCAAACAAAGTCATCCCCCGGGCCCCAGATCATGCTAGCCCACTTAAGTAGAAGTACATCGTTCATATGCTCCAGGGATTTCACCCCCAGACCCCCGTTGCTCTTCTAAAGCATGATATCTCCCACCCCACCAGATGGATCCCCCTGTCCCCCCCCCCTCCCCCTGCATTATTACCCACAAGAAAGAGCGCATCCGCTTCTCCAGACGCGCCCTAATCCCCTTAGGCAGCTTCCGGTTGGAGAGAAGAAATATGGGGATGGAGGAGAGAACGGACTTCAGAAGGACCAATCTGCCACCCCTCGAGAGAACCGCGGCCTTCCACCCCGACAACCTTACTTCAACCTTCTCCACAACCTTCAGCCAATCGCGGATCCGAGCCCTCCCCAGTGTCAAAGGCGTGCCCAAATACTCTAGCGGCAGCGAGGACCGCCCTAAGCCCAGAGTCGTCACAAGACTATCAGCAAGCTGCTACGAACACCGACTTCGCGTTATTCTTAGACAAACCCGATAGTTCAGAGAAGATCTCTAAAGCCATCGCCATGCCCTTGGCCTCCTCAAAGCCCCCCTCGATGAAAAATAGTGTATCATCCGCGTACTGGATGATCGAAACCATCAACTCATCCCTCGAGAAGCCGCTAGAGAATCCACGTCCGACGACACAGCCCGCAATATCTGAAAGAACATCAGCCGCAAGAATGAAGAACATCTGAAAGAACTTGCATTGTTCTTATTTAAATCATTTAGTGGAAATAAATCAAAAAAAACAAAGTAATGCATTATTTATTAAACTTAAATTTCAAGTTCAATATAACCCTTTAGTTTAATAGTTTAATTGTGTCGCCTTCAACTTTTTATATTGGATTAATGGAATTCTTCAACTTTCATTTGATTATGTGGTTTCCTTTTCTTTTCTTTACATGTATTCATATTATTGGTTTTTAAGTCATCATTCGAACGTTTGAATGCTAGCATTATGTAAAGTATAAACGTGTGAGTAAACTGCTGAGCGGGTAAATCTAAGTGTAAAAATCCAAGCCAACCCGGTCTAATCCATAATCCGATGAATTGGATCGGATTGGATTTAGGTGTTTGATGGATTCGATTGGATTCGAAAAAAAAAAACAAAAATCCGTTAAGGTTGGATTGGACACAGATTAAGCTAAAACATGAACCAATCCGTCCATGTGCACCCCCTAAATAGAAGGTTGGCTAATAAAACATTAACTATCAGTTTAATATTTATCCATGTAAGTTTCGTTTACATGTTCCATCAGAATTGGCCTTCATGTCCAACATCTGACCATATCAAAATGAGTTATGTGGAGATTAACTAAAGCTAACAGGTTTTATCTGGCACAGACACCATACCATACTATCCAATTGAAAATCAATTGGCATACAAGGAGGGCCTGCTATGTATATAGCCACACAACACAAGCACAAGAGCATAAGCACATGCAAGCAAATAAAAAACCTGCTAGCAGAAGGAAACAGGCAGCAGTTTTCAGAAGTACCTTCCGTTCCCCTATACCAGGGCAGCGAGCTAGCTCTTCCATAGAGGCATCCATGATGCGTGAGAGCGACTGCAATGAAACGTCACACAAACATTTTTAACAAATGCATAACAAATGCATGTAGAAATATATTTAGAAAATGATAAATTTAAGGTTCCGATCCAATCCTTCAAGTAGTAGGCACACTGCTAACCACCGTACCATTTAAGTGGACCTTAATGCAAGTAAAGGAGGATTGCCTTAGGTTAGGTAGCTGACGCGGAGAAAAGTTAAGGACCACCTCATCATTGTCTACGTGTAGTGCAAAGTTTCCAAAGATTCTCACATAGCGGACACCAATGAGTAAAGAAGTTAGTCCCACTATATCTGCACGTGTGATTCGAACAAGGCAAGAATCTCCACATTTTGGTGGATGGATGCAGGAGATAAAGAAGCTTAGTCCAGATAAGAAGTTGCAGTTTAGGACTTGGAATATTCATATACTTACCGTCAAGCTAATGGAAGCAGTGGAAACAATGATAGGAAGGAAGGTAAATATCTTATGCTTGCAGGAAACAATATCTTCTTTTAATATATTGGGGCGAACACCGTTGAGTGTCTCTCCCTTTTTTGAGCCTAAAAAAAATATCTTATGCTTGCAGGAAACAAAATGACGTGAAGAAAAAACCAAACAGATCAAAAGAACTAGTTTTAAATTATGGTATTCATGAAGAAGCTTAGAAAGGGTTGGAATTACTGTGTACAAAAACTTGAAAGGGAGTGTGATTTCCCAAGTTGGCTCGGTGACGCAGTTCAGCTCCAATCCAAAGGCCAAATGAAAATTTTAGCAATTAAAATAAGTCCAAGAGTCGCCTTCTTATTGTTGTATTGCCAAGGGTCTAGATGTAATTAATTAGAAACCATCCACCATCCTACCCTTCAGGACAGATGTCCGAAAAGCGTGCTAGGAGGGATCCGACCATTGCATCCGCGTCTAATCCCACAAATTTTCAACCAAAGAGCAATGAAACAAAAGCTATTCCATGTCCTCTCCAGGACAGATGCCCGAAAAGCATGCTAGGAGGGATCCGACCATTGCATCCGTGTCTAATCCCACACATTTTCAACCAAAGAGCAACCAAACAAAAGATATTCCATGTCTTCATGCTCCGGCCCAAACAATGGACAGCTTAAATCCGCATCTGAAGCCATGTTATTTCTGTAAACCCTAGTCCGCAACCGGCGACATATTAAAAGTCACACCACTATCCTAACTTTCAGCAGGATCTTAAACTTTTGAACCAACTTGCAATCATAGACTAGAAGAGAGACCATGAGATGCAAAGGATGCCACAAATGTAGACCCGAGCCATCGAGAAGTTGCCAAGTGTGTAACCCCAAATGGTTGATACCAACATCTCATATAGCTCCTCCAGTGAGGCAAAAGTGGGTATCCAATGGTCTGTCACAGCCACACTCACGTGTTGGAGACAATGATGTGTAGTTTTGGGAACATCTCACTCAGTGCCCCAGCCCCACAATCAATCAACACCATTTCCCAACTCGGAACACAGCATAAGGATATCCTGGAAATTACCTTTGCCGCATCCCACTAAAAGACCAACAACTGTGACACACACCCCAACCACTCCTTTGGAGAAGAGACTTGCTTGAAGCATATTGAAACAAATCTTGAAAGAATGCCAGATGGCTCAAAATAGATGAAGTATCACAATAAAGGGTTTATTTAGTTCTAGATACATAAAATATACACAATTTCAATCAGATTTTCACCAAGAGAACTATGTTTTCTTGGTATGCCTGCAAAAAAATAAAAAAATGCATTACTGATTGCATAAAGCATATGGAAAAAGCAATAGAATCGATAACAAACGGCAAGGGTTCCGAGGTTCACACCAGCCTCTTTTTAAGCACAACAATTGCTCACATTTCATATTAGCGATGGCAGATGATAAGAACTGTCACACTTAACACCACAAAGCCATCCAGAATATAGATCACATGCTAATGGCCACCGACCTCCTTACTATCTGACATAGATGCAGATTCCTGGAAGCAATCTTAATTGTCCACCACAATCTGGATTATCAATCTCCATCTTGCTAAGATGGAAGGGAGTTAACTTATAATATACAATGAAACCCCAAAACTCTAGTGGTTTTAGGAATAGTGTTCTTCTCCTTGCACCTCCAACGGACCTTACTCTTCCTTGACAGAGTGATATGTGGATGCCTTGGGCATTTCATAGACTTCCCTCTCTTGTAGTTAATCCCTATATTCATGTCCCATGAGATGAAACCTAGAAACATCTCTTCCATTATCTTGTGCACTGTGACTGGCTACATTGAATGCACTTTACTGAGCTCAATCTCATTAGTAACATGGCCATCCTGAATGGCAACAGTCAACGTCTTGAAAAATTCAACATATTCTCATCGGCAGCATGTCTCGTTTTTTGTTATTTTTAACCATGATTGATTTCAGACATCAAGATATACTAGCACGAAATGAAGTAAACAGCCAATATAAAAGAGTTCATAATCTTACCCCAAAGTTAGAACCGAGTGTAACTACATCAGTCTTGTTAACACGTCGAACTGTTGTAAGTGCATGTGTTAGCTACAGCGAGAAAACAAAACAGTCACATAATTAACTTTCAAAATGTAACTTAAAATAGGTGTAAATATACAAGGAAAAAGAAGTCTTTTGATTTATAAACGAGTATATGCCAGCATTTCATTTTTCATTTGCAACCAAGATGCAAAACTAACAAACAAATTGTTAAGCCGAACCCCCCATAAAAACTTCCATACGCATGCTCTTGATTCATTTATTAATCTGCAAAAACTGTAGCTGGAAACCATAACCAAAAGCATGCTTTTAAAGAACATGTAAACACATATTTTTTGAACAAAAAGGGAAATATATATAGAGAGAGAGAGAGAGACTAAAAGCACACTGTTATCTTCCCATCCAGAACATGTTTTTGGAGACTCATTCTTTTTACTCAAACTTGATATATATATATATATACGCACATAGCTGTAAAGCACAAAATAATCTTCCCTTCCAGTCAAAAGTATTAAACAAACAAGCTCAAGCATTTCGCTTCATATTCTTCAATATGAGAGGTTGCATAACATCATACTTATCAAGACATCCAAAAGTACAACGAACTCAGTCAAACAATTACCCTGGACAAGTAATCTGCGTCCATTTGCTCTCGGATACTATCTGCAGATTTATTTTCATACATTTTGATAGTCTCTAAGTAGCGTCCACATTCTTCCAAGCTGGCAACATAGACAGGATGTTACAAACGCGGCTTCGCCAAGATTATATGCATATCTAGGGCATACAAACTTGAGAACATTGGAAAATCTTCTCACACTTTAAACATGCCGTGATTAACACAAACTAAAGTAAAAAAACCAAAGTGATGCAGGCCTGAGTGCAGACTTGATCAAAATTTGTTTTAGGCAGAGTGGGGAATATTACGAGTCAATCTCTCTTAGTTGATCTTTTTTTATCACTTAAATGTCAAATTTAGTGTTAACTGACCTTTATTTCAAGTTGAAAAGCCAAGTTCAAATTTAAATTTTGCAAGGAATGTTAATGTAAAATTTCGGGTTCTCTCCCTATATAAAGAGCAAAATGATAATGTGCGGAAATGCAATGAAAGATCGATATATTGATAATGAACCATAGACCTAGATATAAAATAACAGGTTAAAGTTAGGAGGGTACACAACCCCCTCTCCCTATTAAAATTATAACACTCACACTCAGCATATATATATCTGATATGATTAGCTTGTGACAGCATCACTCAAAAGAGGCACTGGAGAGTTCATTAGAAACATATATGCAGTCTAATCTACAAAAGGAACATTGGAAATCAGCAGATGTCATTGTTCGATGACATCCAAAGGAAATGGCAATCAACCTCTACATGCTAGTTCCCTCACGAAGTACTCTGGCTTTTTGCCTTCATCCAGTTACTTACCCAGGTAAACTAAAGCGGACAACCCTTTCTAGTAGACAAAGGGGACGAGATTGTTTGCTATGCGCATCGTGTTGTCATAACTCAACTCCATCACTTTGTTAGGAGGAGGTCGAAGATCGGTAAGCATAGCCAGAATCCGCTACATCTCTATTGATGTCTAGGTCATCTATTCGCGCTCTGTACTCTAGTGGGATATCACCACTTGTTTCTTACTCTACATGAGAAGATCGGTCATGAGGTAAGTTTGAAGCTGATTGTGGGCTTCCAATCTGTAAGACACCTTGCATAATCTGCATTACAATATGTTATAATATCTAATGTCAAACCCTTTCAAGAAGAAATCGTGATGCACGTAAGGATAATCACGGCTGCATCCAGTAGGTTTGTGTAGGCCATCTTATGACTTAATTAAGTGTACCCGCAGCAAGAGAAATGGCATGCCTAATGATATTGAGATAAAGGAGCTTCCTCACCAACCAACGATATTGTCTCTCGTGACGAAGGCGCACCAGGCATACGCCTCGAGGCAAGGCGGCCTGGAATCGCCTCAGAACGGCCGCCTCAGCAGGTCTTTGAGAGGTGACTGCCTCAGTTGGTCGAGGCGCTCGAGGCAATCGAGGCGGAGGCAGAGGCGAAGGCGGTTCTCGAATAATTTTTTATTTTCAGATTATGTTTTTATGTAAATTATTTGTCCTATTAGCAATTTCATATATTTATAAAGTTTCAGTTGTTTAGGATATAAATATACAAGATGAATGCTTAAATTTGACCGCTTTCATGTTCATATTTACCATTAAACATGTCCAATTATGTCAAAAACTCACCCTTAAACATACGAATCCGCAAATATCATAGAAAACATTACATGTAAACTTAGTTTACGTATTATTCCCATATAAACAGATTCATATATCCGAATAGAAATAAAATCTTCAATAAAAAAATTTGTGTTGGGTTAGATGGTTAGAATTCTAAGAAATATTAACATATTCAATCTCTAATTGGATGGAAAATTAGTAAAAAAGCATATACGTTTGTATATCTTTCTTTCGGTGTTCCTATTTTCATAATTTCATCATAATGGGCCCTAGGGCTCCGTGCGGGCAATTCAGGGGCGATCGCCCATCTGCCTCCAAGCGGGCGGTTCGCGTCGTGGTCGCGTAGCTGTGGCGGAGAGCCCGCGTTGCTCGGGCGATGGGTTCTGGGGGCGCGGCTTCGAGGCTGTTGTTTCGGCTGGTGGCGATGTTCGCTCTAGGGCTCCGTGCGGGCGGTTCGGGGGAGATTCGCCCATCTGCCTCCGTGCGGGCGACTTGCGTCGTGGTCGCGTAGCTGTGGCGAAGAGCCCGCGTCGCTCGGGCGATGGGTTCTGGGAGCGTGGCTGCGAGGCTGCTGTTTCGGCTGGTGGCGTTGTTCGCTCATTGCGTCGAGGTGTGGAGCGTCTCCTACTGCGTGCACGCGTGGGGGGGTCGTCTGCGCATGGTGGATCGCCTGGGTGTACGCTGTATGCGGGATGGTCCCCGTCCGGCGAAGACCGGCGTTCGGCACGTGGGAGTTCGGGATGGCCGGGGGGCGACGCCTTTCTCTGTCCGGGGTTGCCTGTGTGTGGGGCATGTGGGAAGCGGTGTGCTTGGCGGTGTGCAGGGACTGCGACCGGGGGTGGCTGGACCGGCGGGGGGGGGGGGTTTGGGCGCCTGTGCTTTGATGGGCCAGCCGGTTGTAGCGCTTGGAGAGGCTGCCTGTGGGGCTTCAGCTGAGGACGATGGGTGGTTTTTGGTGGAGGGGCGCCGGAGACGGCGGAGTTCGGCCTCTTCCAGGCGTGGGCGTGGGCCGCCGCCGGTTTCCCCATTTGGTCGGGGTTGCTTCCACTGTGGTGGTCTCCATCACTGGGCTCGGGCGTGTCGGGAGCCCCTGCGGTGCTTTTCTTGCCGGTCCTTTGGGCATTCTAGGAGGTGCTGCCCCGTGGAGAGGGGGCACTTTTCCTCAGGCGGCCTCCCCTCTGGCGTGTTGGTGGGGGAGGGTGGTGGAGAGGGAGCGCTCTTCCTGGTGTCTTCTGGCGTGGGACATGTGTCAAAGGCTTCCTTTGCGGGGGATGTGGCCCGGCTTTCTCCATGGCGGGCGCTGGCGAGGGGTCTCTGCGACTCCGAGATGCAGAGTTTGCTGTGTGGCTCGAATGCTGGGTCGTTGCAGTTAAAGTGGCGGAGGCTGAGGGTGCGGGATGTCGTCGTGGTCCCAGGGAAGGTGGATGTGGTTGTTGTCAGGGGGCTCCCGTTGGGGGCGAGGACGCACGAGGGTATTGCTGAGTTGTTGAGGGGTGTTCTTGAGGTGGTATCTCTTGATTGTTCAGGTTGACAACCCGGACAGGCATTAGAGGTCGTGCTTCGGGTAAGGCCGGTGGGCGCAGAGAAAATGGATTGGTGGGAGGTGTGGTTTGCCGGTAGGCGGCTGCTTCTGGAGTTGGTGGTCGCGGATGTTTGGGCGGCTTGTCAGGCGGCCGGTTCTCGCGGGCGGGAGATCAAGCTGGCTAAGGAGTTGTCCGGGGTTGGAGGGATGGGGCTATTGCCTTCGGTTCTGCCCGCGGAGTTGGGGGCTCGGCTTCCGGAGGAGGAGTAACCGGGAGCGGGTGATCCACGTCCGGACGTGTCGCGTCCCCAGTTGGAGGAGATTCGGTTCGGCGCCTTCTCTGCTGTTGGGCTCCCAGGTTTGGCGGCGGCTTCTCTTCCTTGGCGTCTTGCGGTTGACTTTCATGGAGCGGTGGTTGATGATGGGGAACGGCCTGATGGTGCTCACGAGGTCCTGAGTTCTGTTGAGGTGGATCCCGATGGGCTCTCCTTCGGTAGAGATTCTGGCTACGCCGCTTCATCTCCTGGATGCAGGGTGGATCTGGCGGCTCTGGAGTGGCGGGCATTTCTCTGCAGCGGAGGGGTGATGCGAGCGGGGTCGGGGTGGTGCGGGTTGGGCAGGTGGGTTGGGTGGGCCAACTAGGCGAGGAGGAGGGCGACCCGATCTCCGGGGTTCGACAGGTCATACAGCCGATCCAGTTGGGTCTGGGGTGGCGGGGAGGGCCTTCGACTCCGGTCTTGGGAGCCTCTGTTGTGGTGGAGGGGCGGATTTTGGGCTGCCACTTCAGGAGGGTGTGGGGCAGCAGCAGCGGCGTTTTGGGTTGGTTTATGAGAGGGGGGGAGGGGGCGAAGGTGGGCCGAGAAGGTGGCGAGGGCTTCGTTGAGGACCTCCCTGGCGTCGGGTGGGGTCGCTGAAGGGGAGACTGTGGGGGCGTTCAGCCCTTTGGTGGTGCGGAACCGTTTTGTCGCTCTCGACCGAGATATTGCGAGGCGTTTGGGGATTATTCCCCCAAGGAAGATGGACGTTGCGTTGCTTAAATGAAGTTGTTATCTTTGAAAGTGATTGGCATGGGTCGGCCCGAAAAAAGACTCAGCGTGCAGAATCTGTTGAGGGAAACTGGGAGAGATATCTTCTTGCTCTAGGAGACAAAGTTGCAAACTTTGGGTGATCAGATGCGGAGGGAGATGAGCAGGGGAGGGGTCTTTGTGCTAGCTGAGAAAGAGGCGGCAGGTGATTCAGGAGGGCTGATTTCTGGGTGACGGTCTGATTCGTTCGATCTGGTGCGAACTTCCGTTTCCTTGTTCTCATTATCGGTGAAGCTGCGGTGGCGAGCGGACGGGCTTTCTCTGTGCGTTACTAATGTCTATGGACCGTGTAGGTCCGAAGAAGGTGTCCTGGCAGCGGACTTGGCGAGTGTTGCGCCTGAGGTTGGTGGTGGCATTTGGATCATCGGTGGTGACTTGAATGTTACTCTTCTACCGGACGACAGACCGGGGGGAGGCGGAGGTTCGGATCCTGAATCTGTTGAGTTTAGGGAGATGGTTCGCTCCCTGGGGTTGTTTGTTGTGGATGCGGCCGGTTGCAGGTACACTTAGCGGAATGCGAGATCGAGGTCCAGGCTTGACAGGTTCTTGATGTCGGTTGAGGCGGGGGAGGCGTTCCCACTGGCGAGGGTTTGGACTCTTCCGAGGATGCTTTCTGATCACACTCCTGTTCTTTGGTCTTCTGGGGAGGAGCGGTTGGCGCGGTTCTCCTTTCGTTTTGAGAGGAAGTGGCTATTGGAGGAGGGCTTCCGAGACATGGTGGTCGATCACTGGCAGAGTTCTGTCGTCTCGGGATCGGTTGTTTCACGCTTTGCAGCAAATCTTGATTCCTTAAGGAGGATGTTGTTGGTCTTTGGGAAGGATGTCGCCAGGAGGCGGCGGGCAGTCAGGGCTGAGGCTGAGGCTGGGACTAGTCGGTTGGATGGGCTAGATGATGATCGAGGGTTGACTCCGGAAGAGGTGGAGGAGAGGGCTGCGTGGCTAGAGGTGGTGCTTCGGGAGGACAGGAAGGACGAGGTACATTGGCGGCAGAGATCTCGGCAGAAGTGGCTAAGGGAGGGTGATGCTAACACGCGTTTCTTTCATTCTGTGGCGTCCGGGAGGAGGAGGCGGAGTTTTTTGCATGAGGTTGAGGTAGAGGGGCAAAGGGTGTCAGGTGAGAGGAACATTGGGATGGCCCCTCGGGAACACTTTGTGAGGGCATCGAGGAGAGGGAGGGAGGAGAGTGGGTGGGGCTGGACTGGCCAGGGGGTGGAGTCATTGAGTGGAACCCAGGTGGGTTTGTTACTGGCCGAGTTCACGGAGGAAGAGGTGCGCAGGGCGGTTTGGGACCTGAATGTGGACGGGGCTCCTGGCCCGGATGGCTTCTCCATGTCTTTTTACCGTGAGTTCTGGGAACTGCTGAAGGGGGACATTCTGGAGGTGCTGGCAGAGTTCAGGGGTAGCAACAGAGGGTTTGAGAAGATTAACAGGTCCTTGGTTTTTTTTGCTGCCAAAGAAGGAGACCCCAGTTGGGGTTGGGGACTATAGGCCGATTTCTATTTCCAATGGCATTTATCTCATTGTTGCCAAGGTGTTGGCGAGCAGGCTCAGGGTTGTCTTGGGATCCGTGGTCTTACCGGCTCAATCTGCGTTCATCTCGGGCCGGTGTATGGCGGATAGCACTGTGACCGCCTCGGATATCTGTCGTGAGTGGAAGAGGTCTGCAAAGAAGGGGGCGGTTTGGAAGATTGACTACGTCAAGGCCTACGACTGTGTCAGTTGGAGATTCTTGTGGGTAGCGTTGCAGAAAAGGGTATTTCCGGAGGAATGGGTTGCCTGGATTAAGAGATGTGTTCCAACTAGCTCCTGCTCTGTTTTGATCAATGCGAGACCAGAGGGTGGTTGGTTTCAGCCACAGAGAGGGGTGCGGCAAGGTTGCCCCCTAGCCCCTCTGCTTTTTGTGTTGGTTGCGGATTGTCTAGCGGTCTTGTTTCAGCAGGCGGTTGAGGAGAGCTGGTGTGAGGGATTCAAGATGGGGGACATCTCCGTCCCAGTTTTACAATATGTGGATGGCACGATGGTCTTCCTGGGGGGCAGAGGAGCAGAATCACAATGTGGCTACTTTGGTGGATGTGTTTGGTTGTCTCTCAGGCCTGCAAATTAACCGGCAGAAGTCGATCCTGGATCCTATGGGGATGATTGGCGAAGAAAGCAACAGGTTGGCGGCCTGGGTCGGATGCCCTCTGGAGAGATTACCGATAATCTATCTGGGGTTACCGCTGGTAGAGGGAAGGTTGAGGAAGTCCGATTGGGACTGTGTTCTGCGGAGAATGGAGGAACGGCTGGAAGGGTGGAAGGCTACCACTCTGCCCAAGGGTGGGAAGCTTACTTTGCTGAAGCATGTTCTCTCCGCCATTCCGATCTTTTTCTTCTCGACGAGGAGAATGTCGGGTGTTAGGCAGAAGGTGGAATCTTTGATGAGATCTTTTTTCTGGTCAGATGGGAGGCAGACAACGAGGGGATTGCACCTGGTGGCATGGAAGGATATTGTGGTGCCAGTTTCGGAGGGGGGGCCTTGGTATAAGGGATGTGGATTCAATGAACAAAGCCTTGTTAACCAAGTGGGTGATACGCATTTGGGGTCCATCCGACTCGCCGGTGTTGCGATTGTTCGGGAGATTTATGGTGTCACGGGGGAGTTGGTGGCTGAGAGGAAGCGTCACGAGTCCTCGTTGTGGAGTGGGATCCGTGCCGTGATTCCAAGCCTCATGTCTTTTCTCCGACCCCAATTGGGGAATGGTCTTCGCTTCCGTTTCTGGCTAGATGACTGGACGGGGGAGGGGGGGGTTGGCCAATCGGTTTCCTAGGTTGATGGCTTTGGCCGTGGACAGGGGGGCGCGGGTGGCGGAGGTGGCTGACTCGGGGTCGTGGGCGCCGACGTTCCGTGATGTTCTCTCGGATCAGAGGATGGAGGATTTTTTGAGGTTGTCGGAGATTCCCCCAACCGAGGAGATGTCGGGTGACCCCGACCATTTTGTGTGGGAGGACGGCAGGTTCTCGGTGAAGAAAGCTTACAGGAGGTTGGCTACTGGGCAGGTGGAGCGGGACGAGGATCTTTGTGCAGACTTGAAGGTGATTTGGGCGGCTAAGATCCCTACTCGAGTTAAGGTCTTTCTTTGGTGTCTAAGAAGAGACCGAATCTGTGACAAAGTGAGAAGAGCCAGACTGTTGGGCGCGACAGATACGAGGTGTGACAGATGCAAGGACGGTATGGAGAATGCGGACCACATCTTCTTTGCTTGTAGGTCTTCGGTTAGTGTGTAGGAGTCGTTGGGGCTCCCGTGGGTTCAGGCATCCGATGCGGAGCACTTTTGGGGTTCCATTCGGGCGGTGGGACTTGAGTCTTCAGGCGATGTCTCCAAGCCATTTGCAGCGCTATGGGCTATTTGGCTAGGCAGGAATGATATGGTTTTCAAGGGGCATCGGTTTTACTTTGAAAATGTTCTTGCTAAATGTAATGCCTTGTACAACTTTTGGATCTCCAACTGATGTATCTTCTTGCTTATTAATGAATGCTTTGGTGTGGTGACTCCCGCCTTGGCAGGGCACCCCCGTCTTTCTTAGTCAAAAAAAATAATCTCATCATATATTATAGTGATATATATATCATATGTTAGTCAGAATACAGGGAAACCGCCTCGTTCTGTTTTTAGTTTTGTTCAAACCTTGCTCTCGTCTACAAGCTTGTTCTCATATAAACCAGCCTTGGGATCCATATTAATCTCTTGTGGTATAGTAATATATTATAATTTCATTAATATAATTTCTCTTTCATTGTTCCTATCTTTATAATTCATCATATTTTATAGTGATATGTATATATATATCATATGTTGGTCAGAATATATATAATTTCATTAGTACATATTAATTGTAGTTTTTATAGGTATTTATCCTTGTAAATTGAGTCTTACACCTCGACCACCTCGAGGCTACACCTCGCCTCGATTCCAGAGAAACCGCCTCGTTCCGTTTTTAGTTATGTTAAACCTTGCTCTCATCTACAAGCTTGTTCTCATATAAACGAGCCTTAGGATCCATATGTAGGGACCCTTTCAAATGAGGTGGGGTCTCACCAATATTGTGGTGAGCCATCAATCAAATTAGTTAGATCTCAATCCGACGGTTGCATCTAAAATCTTATCCAAAGGGGTATTTCCATCAATTCTGAGTAATTCAATGATTTTTTGTAAATTCAATGATTTTTTAGAGATTTTTACACCCATAACCCTGAGTAATTCTGCAATTACAATCATGACCCTGTATAATTGCGAATTACACAACAAACCCCTAATAGTTACTCCGTCTCACACCCATAACCCTCCGTTAATTTTTCTGTTAACCCAACCATATCATTGGGTTAATTTAACCCATGATCTTCCAAATGGATTTAGAAAAATAAAAAATTAAAAAATCAGTGCCATCTGCTAGCAGGTGGCAGGCGGGAGGGAGATGTGGGCCTTGCAAGGTGGGAGGGGCTGCCAAGTTGGTTGTGGTGGCTGGTCGCCCGCACGTAGAAATTATGCCTACAACGCCAGGTTCTCCCAAAGTCTCCTATCGCCTCAAACGCAGCATAGCCGTCCGCCGTCGTCTGCCTCCTCTTGCACGGCGTCGTACCCCTACGTGTAGTCGGCGGCGAAGGCTGCTCGAGCCCCTTGCTCATGTCCTACAGCATCTGACCAAGCTCGAAGAAACTGTAGCTCCTCCCTTCTCTACCCGTGTCCGCCATCAACCCCAACATCTCCCGAACAAATTCGCCCAGTCCCTCCAACTCCTCCTCCGCATCGCCATCGTCATACAAACCCACGTCGTACAACGCCCTCTTTTTCTGATCTGACAACACTGCAAGGAGAGTCAAAAAACGATGGAGAAGTACTATAGAACCGGATAAAAAGATTGAAATCAGATACCCTAGAGTTGTTCTACCTAGAAATTGCAACAAATTCAATGGAGATGAGAATCTATCGAATTGACGGGATGATTGGTGGGAAAAACTAAAGAATTCGGGTGAGGGAGATTACAATGATGGAAATTCGAACGTAGAGAGAGATGGAGAGATATTGCAGGGAAATATGATTGATTTTTCTTTTGTTTGGGGGGAGGGGGCGCTATACGTGAAGCGGCAGGGGGACTTCGCTGCTCAAGGCTTCCTTGGAGACAGAAGACGGAGCTCGAAGGGAGGGGTAGTGGGTGGCGGGCTCGACGGGAGGGTGGGGGTGCATGTGTTGTCGGTTGAGGGCGGAGGGTGTGTGAAGCGGCGGGACTTTATTGCTCGAGGCTTCCCTGGAGAAAGAAGGTGGAGGAGGTCGGGGATTTCTTGGAGACAGTGCGGCCATTTGAGAAGGTGGAGCAAGCGGTGGTCGGATGAGGGGGTGTGGCAGGGAACATGCTCGAAGGGAAAGGAGGTTGGTGGCAGGCTCGATGGGAGGGTGGGGGCGCATGCGTGGTCGGCTGGAGGTCG
Organism: Ottelia alismoides; assembly: GCA_037367405.1. NCBI lineage: Eukaryota > Viridiplantae > Streptophyta > Magnoliopsida > Alismatales > Hydrocharitaceae > Ottelia > Ottelia alismoides. The sequence goes on along the minus strand of JAZKJV010011335.1, from coordinate 485,843 downwards.
AGGGGTGGCGGGGCGCATGCTCGAAGGGAAGGGAGGTGGGTGGCGGGGTCGATGGGAGGGTGGGGGCGCAGGCGTGGTCGGCTGGAGGTCCAGAGGGGGGATGCTCGAGGTGGTGGGACTTCTCTGGAGACAGGAGGCGGAGCAGGTTTGGGCTTTCTGGAAGACAGGGCGGGCGTTTGAGAAGACGGAGCGGGCGGTGGCCGGGGAGGTGGCGGGGCGCAAGCTCGAAGGGGGAATGGGGGGAGGTGGATGGCGGGCTCAACGGGAGGGTAGGGTGTGCAGGCTCGCAAGGAGGGAGGGCGACGAGGTAAGGTCCGACCTGGGCTGGCTGCAGGGGGAGGCCTGGTGGGGGGTGGGAGGGGGTGGGGAGGGGTGCTCGGCGGCGACGAGCGGTCAGGGAGAGGTGGTCGACGGGGAGGAAGAGGAGAGGAGGTGGATGAGGAGGGGGTAGGGGAGTATACTCATCTACAAATAATACAACTTTAAGGGTAGAAATATAAAATTTTGACGGATACCGTCAAAAATAACTGAATAAGAGCTAAGATTATTGAGGGTTCTGAATGTAATTCATGATTATATAGGGTTATGATTGTAATTGAAAAATTACACAGGGTTATGGGTGTAAAAATCCCTATTATTTAATAGCTTTGATTTACCATTTTTGGTTATTCTGAATTTGGTATTTTCCATTAATACATTTATTGATATATTTCCAATTTTTCTCTGAACGAATTGGGTTCAACCATATTTTATAAATTTCCGTGAGTTTCTAAGAAAATATATTTTCTCTTTGTACTTTCATTAATAATTTTTTTAATATTATCATTCAATGTTTTTCATTAATCGATGTGCATATCATTTTGTAAATTTTGGTTTGCTCTTTGTAAAATTCAAGCTCTTTTTTAAAGTAATTACGCGTAAACCCATCAATCACATTTTTTATGTAAATGCGTACGTTCGATTTATAAAATTGCATGGATCTTTGTAAATTTTTCATGTCGCTCCTTCGTGCCCTTGAGATTTGTAAGATTCTCGATACATTTGTAAAAACTCATGCTCGCTTTGTATATTTCACGTGGAGCTCTAGAAATAAGACATCGATAATGAGATTTAAAAAAAATGAATCAATATGTAAAACAGAATGTCAATAATGTAAAAGATGTATACCACAATGCAAATCCGCTCCCCTTCCACCCCTCCTCCATCATCATCTTCGACCTTGTCATGCTCATATAAGACATCGACGCCCTCAGATGAGCCTTGGACCGTCATTGCCTACGATGTTTTCACATAGTGTGTCGCTTTTGAAAGAGAGGGGGATCTACCATCATTGGTGACGCGGCCATGCGTAAGATGCATCGCATCTCCTTCCTCCCATCTTCCTCCTCTGGGATACCTCCGCCATCGTCGAGAAGCTTGCATGGAGGAGGATGTTGGCGTCGCCGCCAGTCGATCGCAAGAGAGAGAGTCATTGTTGGACAATCATGAGAGATAGAGAGAGGGCACAGATGTTAATTAATCGAGAGAGCGAAAGAAATTAGGTCTAATAGTTGTCACATTCTATATTTAAAATGTGAGAAAACGACCACAATGGGTATTCAATCCTTTAAGTATTGTAATTAATACTCATTAGAATGTGAGAAAACGACCAAAATGCGTTGTGTGGTGGCAGTGTGGAGACCATGGAGCACCTCTTCTTCCAGTGCCCGAGCACTGCTACCATTTGGGAGGAGGCCCAAATTCCGTGGGTTATCGCCTCTTCAGCTTCAGCGTTTTGGGACTCATTACGTTCAAATAAAGATAGGGCGAGGAGGGAGCTTCTCCGCCCTTTTGCGTGCATTTGGGCGTTGTGGCTCGGGCGAAATGCGAAGATTTTCAGGGGACAAAGGTTCTACAAGGAGAATATTGTCGCGCACATGACTTTGCTTTTCAATGAATGGTTGCGTCTGTAGTGCGTTTCTCACTATGGGTGTCCTGCGGGATCCGCTCGATCCTTGGTGTCTGTAACTCTCTTTATCTTTTCCTTCTCCGCCTTTTTAATAAAAATTCGGGGCAAGCACCATAGCGTGATTCCCCCGAAGAGCTTTGGCTTCAAAAAAAATTAATACTCATTAATTCCAGTCGTGCGTTTGCAAATAAAAGGACGAGATGGATGACTAACCATAAAAGTGGTGAGATCCCACCTCATTTGAAGTTTTTCCTATATTTATTGTAGTTTTTATAGGTATTTATCCTTGTAAACGGAGGCTTATGCCTCAACTGCCTCGAGGCTACGCCTCGCCTCGATTCCAGGGAAACTGCCTCGTTCCATTTTAAGTTTTTTCAAACATTGCACTCATTTATAAGCTTGTTCTCATATAAATGAGCCTTAGGATCCATATTAATCTCTCTTGATATGGCTCTTATCAAACCATTCTACAAAAAACCAACAACATATCTCATCCGCGATAGAACCAGCCCTATGTGCTTCCAAGCTACCTCTATCTCAAATAGATGTCTTAACAGGCCCATATCCTTGATCTCAATGTGATCTACAAACATCCGCTTCACTTCTTTAATCCAACGCCCGTCATTGTCAGTAAGGACCGTGTCATCAACATAGACCAGAATAGCTACTATGCCTCTAACTGTCAAACTTCTAAATACTATAACCTGATGATGATCTAAAAAACATCTTAAGAGCTAGCACCTCTGAGAGTTACAATAACCATGCTTTAGGATTCTATTTAAGGCCATAAAGTTTCACATATTTGGCATCTAACTAGAGCACCCGACATCTACGTAAACTAAGATCAAACACAGAAGTGAATGTGGACAAAGGAATCTTAGAAAGGGACTATTATGACGCTTCCCGGTTAATATTCCTCACACTCCAAAATGGTTGTAGGTCGTAGGAGACAGTTAAGGTAAAAGACATCAGAGTTTGCTGACAAAAGGATGAGTAAGATGTAGGTGCCAGACAATAGAAAAACAAAATAGTAAAAAATAAGTAGGCAGTGGTAGAAGCAGCTAGTGGGGACTGAAGGAGATAGTAGACTCAACTTCCTCTCTCTTTTTTGAAGCCCCTTCCTCATCACCCTAAGTAATAATCTCATGGCCATAATATCTTGAAAAACCAAAATGACAATGTCAAAAATGACCATAATGTGTATAGCTTTGCAAACCTACTGAACAAAGAGCAATTTGATGGGAAAATCTGATACAAAAGACACGGCAGATAAACTGAGTAGAGGTAACAGTGATCGCCCTTTGTGCTAATACAGGGGATAGACTGTTATCTACCATGTATGATCATCATGTGAGGAATATGCCTAATGTTGAACCACATCCTAGCTCCATATAGTGAAGCGAATCACCAACGTGGACCAACCAATTATACCTGTTGGGAAAAGATCACATCTATGTATTCCAAAGAACCTTAGGGCTTTCTTATATAGAGAAGAAGACCATGGGTAAACTACATAAAATGGAAGAAATAAATATAACCGCAAAACAGTACATAGACAAAAATATATCTCTACACTCCCCCTCAAGATGGAGCATAGATGTCAATCTTGCTCAACTTGGATGTACACTTCTGAAAGGATCCTCTGAGTAAAATCTTGGTGAAAATATCTACAGTTTGCTCCCCTGAGATTACATGAGAAGTAGAAATAAAGCCTTTCTGAATAATGTCCCATGTATAATGGCAATCTACAACAATATATTTAGTTTTCTCATGAAAAGCGAGATTATTTGCAATGAATAGGGCTGCATGATTATAACATTGTAATTGCATAGGAAGTAGTGCATCAATATATAAGTCAGCTAAAATGGTTCGGACCCACATCATCTATGTGTTCCCTTGTGACATAGCTCTATATTATGATTCAGCACTAGACTTGACAACCACGATCTCTTTCTTGCTCTTCCAAGACACTAAAGAGCCGCCAACAAATACAACAAAGCCTGAGGTAGACTTCCTATCCTTACGATATCCTGCATAATCTGCAACTGCACAAGTTGTGATAATGAGAGATGTCCCTTTTCTGAACAATAATCATGCACCTACGGATGATTTCAAGTACCTCAAGATCATATGGACTGCATCTATATGCACCTGTCTGGGTCGCTCCATAAACTGACTGATCCGACTAACAGCAAAGGACATGTCTGGCCTAGTGATGGTAGCATAAAGTAGCTTTACCACCAATTCTCTGTATCTTCGCATGTTCACCTCCTTTGTATCATCATCATACAAGCTCATGCTCGAATCCATAGGAGTAGTGGCAGATATTTTCTTTGGGTTATCACAAGACCTGTTGATTTCTGGCAAACTCTAACCCAGAAAGTATCGTAGGATGCAAAAATCGTTAGTGACAAACTGTTGACTAAGAAATTCTTTTGCTTTCTCGATCCCCTACACATCATATCCTGTAACAAGGATATCATAAACATAGACCATAATAGCGATCGTACCTCTATACTGAACAAATAACGAATGGTCTACATTTGATCTCTTGAATCCTTGCTTCTCGATCAGATCTGAGAGCTTCTGAAACTAGGCCCTTGGACTCTGCTTAAGGCCATAAATTACCTTTGCTGCATGTAGACTTCTTCATGAAGATCTCCATATAGAAAAGCATTTTTCACATCAAGTTGAAATAAAGGTCAATCACATACCACAACTACAAAAAGGAGTACTCAGTGTGGAGTGGCGAGCAACTGGTGAGAATGTGTCCAGATAGTCCACCCCACAAGTCTGAGTGAACCCACGTGCAACTAATCTAGCCTTGTAATGATCAAGACGACCATTCATGGTGTTTAACAGTAAACACCCACTTGCAACTGACAATAGATGCTCCGACAGGAGCGGGGACCAAGCTCCAGGTGCCACGCAACCGTAGCACAGCCATCTCCTCTTCCATAGCGAGACACCACTGACTATCTTTCAAGGCCTCTTGGTAGGTCCATGGAATCTCCATGGCAGATAGACCAACCGCAAACCTCTTGAAGTCCCCTGTAAGGAGATTAAATGAAACATGGGAAGCGAGAGGATATGATGCGCACATACAATTCTGCTTCCGAAGTGCAATAGGGGCATCCAGATCATTGGAGATCTCCTCAATTTATATGACATCATCCTGCAAAAGTTCATGCTCAGACACATCGCCAGATCTATTAGTAGAAACAATGTATTCAAAACAAACCCGAGGCGTGCTAGATGACAAGATAAGACCGTGATCAGAAGTCGACCGATGAGTATAGTAGCATGACAAAGATGGAACAAGCGTAGTAGATGGTGGTATAGGAGGAGGTGGTGGAGGTGGAGCAACGGTTGCATTTGGAGGTGGTGATAAACTCGTAGGTGGAGGTGGCATGTAGACCTCATCATCTGAATTAGACAAAGTCATTCTATCTCATACACGGGGAAAATACATCACCGACTAAAAAATGAGATATCAACACTAACATAATACTTCATGCACAATGGATCATATCATCTATATCCTTTGTGTTCCGGATTACCCAACAAAAACACATATGATGGCTATAGGAGAGAGCCTGTCAAGATCATGAGACAATTGATGTACAAAGCCAACTGAGCCAAAAACACGATGAGTAAGTGAGAACAAATCCTTCTCAGAAAATGCAAGTGAAAAAAAGGAATATTCTCACCCAGTACAGACGAGGGCATGCGATTCACAAGATAACACGTAGTAAGAACCACATCACCTCAAAACGAATGTGGAATGACTCTGAATGAGAAGGGTTTGAATAACATCAAATAAGTGGTGATGCTTACATTATGCAACATCATTTTGTTGAGACATGTATGTACATGACGTTTAATGAACAATACCACGAGATGAGAAGAATTGTGAGTGTTAAGAGTATAAAATTCCAATGCATTATCAGTGCGTACAAATTTGATTGTAGAGAAAAAAATTCTTTACTATATTGATAATCGATTTTATCACATTTCCAGCCTCAGATTTATTCTTTATTAAGAAAACACATGACAAACGAGAGAAATCATTGACAACCACTAGATAAAATCTATCCCCGGTGATTCAGGAGCACGACTCAGACCCCAAATGTTTACATGAACCAATTCAAGAAAAGTGTTACTACTTTTACCCGGATGACCAAGGATGACAAGCCTCGCATTGAAATGATGAGTGAGGTGAAATCTAGGTAAGAACATGACACCAAGGGAAGATAGATCTGAAATAGCACGACAATGTAAATTCTTCGTAATCTGACTAATAGACAATAAATTCATGGAAAAATCAGGAGCATGCAACATATTCGGTAGATGCATTGAAGATGTCAAATTGATCTTCCCATGTACTACAACTGAAGAATGAGTCCCACCAACTATGATAATTGATCTATCAAGGGGAACTTGTCGATATACCTCAAACTGACTTATGTCTCCACACATGTGATGGGACATCCTAGAATCCATAATCCACTATGTAATATCAGTTCTATGACAACTGGTAAGAGGTAGATGCTACTTGAGATATTGGCAGAAGTAGAGGTTGCAACATCTGAATGACCTCTTGAAGCCGGTAGAGAGGCATGAGAACCAGTAGTGAGGCATAATCACTTGTAATCAAGCTACAAAGTCATCAAACCTCTGATCAGATGTAGGAGCGGGAGGCTCAACCTGCTCCGCTACAGCAGGGTAGGTAATATCAGTATTGGTATCGGTATCGATATCGTGTCGATATGATATACCGTTGATATATCGATGATATATCAACACCATATTGTTGATACCAGACCGATTTTGTGAAGAAAATAATTTTGGAATGTCAAATATCATCCATACCGATGATATATCAGTCACATGTCGATACTGATATATCGTCAATATATCACGATATGGCTTACTATGAGCTACATAGACGGATGCGTGAAAGTCATGCTTGGAGTAGCATGTATCCTCTAAGTGTCTTGTATGGTAGCAATGTGTGCATGTTGAGAGTTTTATATTAATGTATTTATTTAGGAAAAAATAGGGTTGCCCCCATAACATTTTTCCATATTTTTTATGTTTCTGCAAAATATCACCATGTATATTCATCTATATATTCCTCCAATATGTCATTCGAATTTCATCAAAGATAGAGACTCCTATGCCATCCATCTAGAACAAGTAATTTTAACGGTCTAAATATTGTTGTTGTAAACATTGCTGCAATTATTATTGTAATCGACCTGTTCTAGATGGTGGGCATAGGAGTCTTCGTTTCTGACGAAATTCGAATGGCATATTGGAGGGATATATAGATGAATATATATGATGATATTTTTTAGAAAAAAAATAAAAATATTTGCGAAAAATGGTGTGGGAAGCCCCATCAAACCCATTTATTTATCACTCTTTATTTTGTCTTTTCTCTTTATGTAATTTTCACATGACCTCTCAACTCTATATAAGAGACATAAGGCACCACAGAATAATAAGTTCTTTTCTACCAACATGGTATTATAGCGACGATCCTACACCGGAGCACTGAAACCCTACCCCTACACCACTCGCCACTCTCTACTCCCTCTAGCTCTATCTTGGCGTTGTTGCCGCCTCTCTCTCCTCTATATCAACGTCGTCGCCACCCCTCTCTCCACCATCTCGGCACCGCCACCCTCTCCACTCCCTAAAATGTGTCATCGATCAACAAATAGGGGGTGTTGCTTGTGGTGGCTGCCTAAGGAACTCGAGGTGGTCTGATTCATCGATTTGTGAGAGGTTTTGACACCCTACACAGTCCGATTTTGCTCTAAAACAGTAAAATCAGACTACTACAGTCACCTCTCGTGCATGTGTAGAAAGAAAATAGTAAAGGAATGGTTGTGGATTAAGTCTAGACCCATAACCATCGCCCTGATGTACATGTAAACACATTTTTATCCTTTATCTACGATCTCATCATGTCCTCGTCAGGCAATATGTCAGAAAATCACAGTGATGTTACGTCCACGGGTGCTTTCAAAGGTCTCGCATCTTGTCAAGATGGATGGAACGAATTACGCGTTGTTGGCAATGCAATTCATTAGTTTGATGCAAAGTTATGAAAAGAAATACATCCTTACACAAGATGAGCCGAAGAACAAGACGGGAATCTATGCCTAATGGGAGGCGGATGATGCTTATTTGGAACCGTATCTGTGGAGATAGCCAATGACATACTGAGCTAGCCGACTGCAAAGGCTATGTGGGACATCCTCGCTACTACATACTCTTAAGTGAAGAATGAGTCAAAGATTTTCCAGCTTCAAAATATCTTCACGACTAAATAGAATGGTTGACCTTTATACACGGTGTATACCTCTCAGAGGTATGTTTGAGAGGCTACATGGCTACATACCATTGACAGCCACGCCTGAGTAGTTGAAAGAATACCGTGATTCAGAGATGATTGGGGTGTTTCTGACATCTCTTAACTCAGAATATGATGCAGCTTGTTCTCAAATCCTTACATATTCTACTATACCTCCCATGGAGGAGGCATACCGGAGGTTAAGTCGACTCAACATCTCCTTAGCCCCTGCTGCTACTCAGACTTCATCTGTTATGCTTGCCTCCCGTGGGACAGGTGATTCTTATCCATTCAGAGGGAGAGGTTGCTCCTGTGGATGGACTTCAGTGGTCATGCCAACCATGTACTTACGGTCATCAATCACGCAATTCTGAGGATACGTGTTAATCCAAGCACTGGTTTCCACCATCTACACGAGTTGTTAAGCATGCTCCACTAGCTACTACCACAAAAGGCTCTACAAATCAGCGTGTTGATGAGCTTGTTGGGCGCCTTGGAGAGATTATGCCACCTGCAAATGCTTCCCAAAGCCCCACTTATGGTCCATCAAACTTTGTTGCTTCCACATTCAAGAGTGTCGCGGGTACTACTTAAACATATACTAGTCAGTCCAAGCCAGATATTTCAGAATGGATAATGGATTATGGTGCATCACACTACCTGTGTGGAGATCACTCACAGTTCAGTAAATACAATCTTGTTTAGAATGGTAGGTCTACGGTGATTGCTGATGAGATGCATTCACCATCACATTTTAGGGGGGGGGGGGGGTTCTCCTTACTCCCTCATTATGGTTACGGAATATTTTTCGCACACCAGATTTCACAATGAGTTTATTATATATAAGTCAGATTACAAAAGACCTACATTGTCATGTCATATTTGACCTCACTTCCAGTGTTTTTCATGATATACTCACGGGTAGGGTGATTAGATGTGGTTGTGAGCATGGAGGCCTATACCGAGTGATCCAGACTCCATAAGTTGGTGTTGGTTCGCTTTCTGGGGGTTCACAATCACCATACACCTGTCATCTGTGATTTGTTCACACATTCCGTTGTCAAAGATATGTCGACCCATTCCAAGGGTTTCTGTCAAGTCTGAGTTTCATTGCGAGGCATGTCAACTTAGAAAACATCACCAGTCTAGTTTCCTGAGTCGCCATAGTCGTAGTAGCCAGAGTCTTTTGAACTTGTTCATTCTGTTATTTGGGGCCCAAGTCGTGTCCCTGATCACCAGGGACACTGGTACTATCTTGTGGATGTTGATGATTTCTCCTAGTTGCCGTGGGTCTGTTTACTTAAGAACAAGTCTGATGCTAGCACTATGATTCAAAACTTTGTTCATGAAATATACAACATTTTCTCAGCTTCAATAAAATATGTTCAGTCAGATAATGCTTTGGAATTTTGTACAACTATTTTAGTGCAGTTTTTCAGTTCACATAGGATTGTACATCAGACTTCATGCCCTTACACATTATAGCAAAATGGCGTTGTTGAACGCAAGCATCGTGATTTGTTAAATATCACTCGGACTCTTCTTATTCAGAGTCGAGCTCCTCACTTTTTTGGGGGAGATGCTGTCATGATTGCATGCTATCTGGTCAATCGTATGCCTTCTACTATTCTTAGTGAAAATGCTCCTCTCTCTTGTATTTCCTAAGAAAGAGTTGTTTTCTCTGACCCCACGAGCTTTTAAGTGGATCGCCTTTATGCATCTTCTGTACCTTGGTTATGACAAGCTTGCACCTCGGGTTGTCAAATGTATGTTTGTGGGTTATTCTCGCACTCAAAAGGACTACAGATGCTTCGATCCCCTCCAGCGAAAATATTATATTAGTGATGATGTTACCTTTTTTGGATCCATCATGTATTACATTCCTACAGGGGATAGGTTAAGTCTGTCTGAGTCTAGGGAGGTCCTTCCACCACCTCCCACTACCTCCATGCTCGGTGCTCATCGGCCTTTCCCAATATCCAGCACATCCCAAGTAAATTCTAAGAACTTGGTTTCGATTGATGGCACTAGTGGCTTGAATGATGAACAGGGAATGCCACATGATGACAACAAATAGGCAGATGATCTGGGATATCCAATTGTACTACGGAAAGGGAAAAGAGCATGTGCAAAGTACCCTCTAGAAGGACATGTGTCTCTGGATAAACTATCCATGATTTACCGAAAATTTGTATTGGGGCAATCTGTTATTGAGATCCCATGAACATACCAAGATGCTCTTAAAGAAAGTCAGTAGCGGCTAGCGATGGAGGAAGAGATGGTTTCTTTTCAATCACGTGGGACATGGACACATGTTACAGCTCTGGAAGGAGCATCTGTTGTTAGCTACAAATGAGTCTTCAATATCAAGCAAAGGGTAGATGATACAATTGACAGATATAAAGCCAGGCTTCTTGCCAGAGGCTTTACGTAGACCTATGGTGTGGATTATAGCAACACCCCTCCTATCAAGAGACATTCTACCCTATGAATCCAGCTCTTTGTAGTTGTGGACCTTGTGGTGCGTGAATGGGATCTTTTCCAACTAGACGTCAAGAATGTGTTCTTATATGGTGATCTTTAGGAAGAGGTATGTATGCAGCAACCACCTGGGTTTGTTGCTGAGGTAGAGTAGGTATGCAGGATACATAAGGTCATTTATGGGACTTAAGCAGAGTCCTAGAACCTAGTTTCAAAAGCTCTCAGATATAATAGAACAAAGATATTTTAGACAATCCACTTCAAATCATTCTTTATTTGTATAGAAGACACAACAAGGTATGGTAGCTATCCTCATGTATGTTGATGACATTATTGTCACAGGTGACGATTTAAGGGATAGATGAGGTCAAGAAATTCCTAGGTCTAACAATTTGTCACCAAATACCTGGGAGAGTTAAGGTACTTTCTACACTTAGAATTTGCCAGAAATAAGCAAGGCTTGATAATGACACAAAGAAAATATGTGATATATCTACTTTCCGAAGTCGGAATGACAGGGTGGATGCAGACCAGCATACACACCTATGGATCCAAGTATGAAGCTACATGAAAGCGTCACTGAAGAAGTGGACAAGCAAAAATACAGAGAGCTTGTAGGGGAAACTACTTTATGTCACCATTACCATGCATGATATTTCTTTTGCAGTTAGTAAAGTTAGTTAGTTCATGGAACAACCACGTCAGATGCACATGGATGTAGTCTACATGATCCTCAGATATTTGAAGTCATCATCAGGAAAGGGATTATTATTCAGTAAAACTACCATGTTATCCATCTCTGACTATGCAGACACGGATTATGATGGGTGCCCTAAAGGTAGGAAATCTATCTCAAGTTTCTGCATTTTTGTTGGAAATTCACTCGTGTCATGGAAAAGCAAAAAGCAAATGGTTGTGGCTAGATCCAGTGCAGAATCTGAATATAGAGCCATGGCTCAGAGCAGTGTTGCAAATGATGTGGATGAAGTATGTTCTTTCTGACCGACACATTAGTGTGACTCTCCCTATGTAGCTGAAGTGCGACAATCAGGCATCCTTGTTCATTTCCAATATTCCAACATTTCATGAGAGAACAAAGTACATTGACGCAGATCGTCATGTTACTCATGATATGATTCTGAAGGGATTGATTGTTATCATGTCAGTTCAGGTGACAAGATAGATATCTTCACTAAGCATTCACTCGAGGACCTATGAGAAACGCAGTTCCAAGATGAGCATGACAGATATATATGCTCCACCTTGAAGGGGAGAGCTGAGAGTTTTATGTTCATATATTTATTTATCACTCCTTATTTTGTTTGTCCGCTTTATGTAATTTTCTCATGGCCTCTCAACTCTATATAAGAGAGGCATAGGGCACCATAGAATAATAAGTTCTTGTCTACCAACAGTGCATGGCTGACGAATATGACCTCCTATACCACGAGATCCATGACCACGAAACTGAGAAGAGCCTCTCCTACCGTGGGAGGCGACCATCGTAGAAGCTAGAGACGGACTATGTGACAATGATTGTGCTGAGTCTGCAGTAAGCTTCCTCCATGGCAAGGGGGATAGTAGCATCCACAAGTATCAGTGATCAAGTAGTATCGTACTCTAGATCAAGTGCTGCTAGAAATATACCGACCATAGTGGCATTCTTGTATGCTTACTGTTGCTCAAGGGTAGCATCAAGAGGTAGAAAACTATGGAGCTTCTCGAACATGCCGCGAAGAGACATGTATAGAGAACGAAGAGGACATCTATTCTATTTGACTGTGAAGATGACATGCTGTAGTTGCAGGATTTTCTAATCATTCCCTACCCGAGAATAGGTGGCCACGAGAACGTCCCACATAAACTTGGCAGTGGGCTGATGTAAAACATCATTGGCGATCTCTATCGTCAATGTACCAAATAATCAAAAACGTGCATAGGCATCATCCACCTTCCAAGAGGCGTTCACCCCAGTTTTCTCAGCCGGCTCCTCTTTAGTAAGAATATGTTTCTTATCGGTAAACTGCATAAGTCGTATGAACTCCATGGCCCATAGTTCATAATTTGTCTCGTCCATCTTGACTATCGACGATGGACCTCAGAAAGCGCCTGTGGTAGGGATGTAAACCTTACTTTCTGACATATTGTCGAATTGAGAAAAATATGGGGTTTGTAGACCAAAAGAAGATTCGTCTACACAGACATACGGGGAAGTGGTTGCATGTATAGACTTAGGATGCAACCAATCCCATCAATGATCTATGCTACAAAACGCACCCGCATACAGCAGGCGGTGGCGGAAGCCGCAAAGAGCGGAAAGATCCACCAGCGAAGGCGGGAGCTGCGAGCGACGACAGGCGCCGCAAGTGGCGGAGAGGGTTGCGAGCAATGGTGGTAGCTGCTGGGGGAAACATGGACCGCGATAGCCGTTGGAGGAAGCATCGACGGAAGGGTGGGTGGAGGGCAAGTGTTTTTCTTGGTTACGAGAGGTTCGGTCTAGGACTGCCCCTCTGATACGATGTTGGGAAAAAGATCAAATCTATGTATTCCAAAGAACTCTAGGGCTTCTTATAGAGGAGAAACACATGGGTAAATTACAAAAAAATCAATAACAACAACAAAGCCTTTTCTAGGGTCGGCAACATGGATTCTTTACCTCCATTCAGATCTATCTTGTCATTCTCGAGCTTAGATCCAAAAAAACTAAGATCCCTTCATATAGTATCATTCAAATACTTCATAGGCCTTCCTTGCTCTCTCTTAGCCGGCTCAACATCCCAAAACTCGCATCTCCTCACCGGTGGATCAATTGACCTCATTTGCAAATGGCGAAACCACCTTAAGCGATTTTCTCGCATCTTATCCTTGATCGGAGCTAGACCAACTTTCCTTATGATGGCAACATTCTGAACGCGATATTTACATGTGTGTCCACATATCCACCGTAGCATTTTCATTTCTGTTACTGTCATTCTCTGCACATGTCTATGGTTCAGAGGTCAACATTCAGATCCATAGAGCATAGCAAGTCTCACATCTGCTTTGTAAAAACTTTCCTTCAATTTTCAAATGAATTTTCTTATCACAAAGAACAGTAAAGGCTCCTCTCCACTTTAACCAACCTGCATTTATTCTATTTGTAACATCTCCATCAATTTCTCCATTATGTTGCAAAATAGATCTCAAGTATCTAACAAAATCTTTCTTCTAAATGTTATCTTCACCTCGATTCATTTACCATTGCTTCCATCAAAAATGCACTCCACATATTCAGCATTAGTCCTATTTATACGAAATCTTTGTCTCCAATGCATGTCTCCATACCCCAAGCTTCTCGTTTACTCCATTTCTAGTCTCATCAATCAAAACAATATTATCCGCGAATAACATAAACAATGTATCTCATCTTGAATGTGACTTGTCAACTCATCCATAACAAAATAAAGAGGAATGGACTCAAAGATGAATCTTGATGTAGATCAATGTTGATGTCAAAATAGTCAGTCTTCCCTAACCTTATACAAGATGCCTATCATACATATCTTTTATGACGTTAATGTATAGAGCAGGTACTTGTCTCATCTCTAAAACTCTTCACAATATTCCATGTGGGATAGAATCATAAGCCTTCTCCAAATCAATAAAAATCATATGAAGGTTTTTCCTTTTAGCTTTATAAATCTCCACTGTTCTCCTCAACAAGGCTTCAATAGTTGAGCAACCTGGCATGAATCCAAATTGGTTTTCTTTTACTTTGGAAACTTGCCTCAATCTTCTTTCGATTACATGTTCCCAAATTTTCATAGTGTGACTCATTAGATTGATACCTATGTAATTTGAACAATTTCGAATGACTCCTTTATTCTTATAAATAGGTACCATGATGCTTCTCCTTCAATCTTTAGGCATTGTCTTGCTTCGCCAAATAACATTGAATAAATTAGTAAGCCAAGTCAAACCACGTTCACCTAAAACTCCCCAAACTTCTGTAGGAATGTCATCAGGTCCTACACATCTCCCATGTCTCATAACCTTCAAAGCCTCCTCTATTTCCTTCCTTTATATTCATCTATAGCTTGTACGATTCAAGTAATTTTCACTACTAGTTACATCTCCCAAAGTGATCTCTCTGTTTCCTTCCCCAATGAAAAGCTTATGGAAGTACTGCTTCCATCTAGTCTCTATATCCTTTTGAGTAGCAAACATGTGACCTTCCACATCCTTAATGCATCTCACTTGAGAGTCGTTGGTCTTTCTTTCTCTTGCTTTACCAATCTGAATATATCCTTCTGGCTCTCTTTAGAGTCGAGATTTTTGTACAAAACTTCATAAGCTTTTGACTTAGCTTCGCTTACAACCTTATTTGCTTCATTCTTCGCTATTTTGTACTTTGTGACAGTTTCATCTGTTCTATCCTTAGACAAAGCTTTATAGCATGCTCTATTAATTTTGAGCTTATCTTGCATCTCTTTGGCCCGGAACTCCTTCGTTTGACTCGCCTAGCATCTCTTTGACGACCCTTCGAATAAAAGATGCTACCGCCTCCCACATCTTGTTTGCACTTCTGTTACAATCCTAAAATAAGTCGTCTAAAACCTTCTCCCTGAAGCTTGATTGCTTCAATTGAAGATTCCACCATCTAGTTCTGGTGATCTTGGAAATCATCCTTTTCTTTACCAGCCCATTATTTGTGCATCCATGACTAACGGGTGATGTTGGGTGGTCAAACTCTCCATTGAGATTACTTTGCAGACTTTGCAACATAACCGATCTCTTCACCTCAATGCAAAGTAATCTATTTATGTTCTAGTTGACCTCCTCTTATAAGTAATTAAATGCT
Source organism: Ottelia alismoides (assembly GCA_037367405.1). Lineage (NCBI taxonomy): Eukaryota > Viridiplantae > Streptophyta > Magnoliopsida > Alismatales > Hydrocharitaceae > Ottelia > Ottelia alismoides. The sequence continues at coordinate 470,210 of JAZKJV010011335.1, read as the reverse complement.
CATTCCTCTTCTTGAAGAGAGTGTTTGCTATGAAAAGATCATAAGCCCTTACAAAATCCAAAATGATTTTCCCTCTTCATTTCTATCCCTGAAACCATGTCCCCCATGAACACGAGCATACCTTTGAAGCATCCTATCCCACATGTCCATTAAGATCTCCACATAGGCAAATCATATCTCTTTGAGAGATTCCTTGCATAATCTAATCCAAATCCTCCCAAAAAACTTGTTTAATCATTTCATCTAAACCAATTTGTGGTGCATAAACTGCGATGATAATCAGAATTTCTTCTTCGACCATCACTTTTAGCAGCATACTGTGATCCATGAATCTTTGCACCTCAACCACACAATCCATCAAATCCTTATGAACAACCACTCCAACACCATTTCTACCCTTATCTTTACCTGAATACCAAAGTTTAAGCATGTCTTCTCGATCTCCCTTGCTTTCTCTCCAACGTATTTTGTCTCTTGGAGACATAGTATCAAAATCTTCCTTCTTTCCATAGTATCAACTATCTCCATTAATTAACCAATCAAAGTGTCAATACTCCAACTACCTATCCGCAACTTCCTTTACAACCTCTTTTGGACTATCTTCTTTATCCGCATGCGTCCATCATGCAAGAACCCTTGCAAATTTTGTACTGCAACTGCAGTGGAACTAGCTTATATACTCGTAAGCATACCTCGTGCGAGAACCTTTACAAATTTTCAACTACATCTGAGCAACGATGTAGTGGCCCTTGCCAACTTCTCGTTCATTCGGACAATGCAATGTGTCGCTAGTAGGGAATGCCCCAATGAAATCTAAATAATTGCTTAAATCTATGTTGAAAAGATCCGAATTGTTTTGAGACAAACTCCTGAATAGTGTTCTTAAAAAGAACACTATTTAGGAATTTGTCCCTCTTGAGTTGGTTGTCGGCTACCTAACGCGCAACCCTCCTCAATTTACCCAGGCTTAGGATTGGCCATAGTTGAGTTAAAAATCGACACATCAAGGCTTGAACCCAAACCATCTCCATCATTTTTTCAAGTAACAATACCACACCGGGTAAATTACATAAGATGGAAGAAATAAATATAAACTGCAAAACAGTACATAGACATAATAACATATCTACAATACTCGACATAATGAACCAAAAGATCTTGCATATCTGACAACTACATAGAAGAAAAGACGTATGAAGTAGTTGTTGCACTCTCAAGTCAAAGATCATAATATGTATCAGGTGTCTGTGCATTACAACTTATCGTCTAAATCAGCATGGGAAAGTCATCGCATCAAGTCCACATTCATCAACGATAGCCATGTGAGCATTATGTTGAATGTCATTCGTGGTCCAGCACATCTCTTGGTACATTTTTGCCACATAAAGTAAAATGGGTATTGCTCATCTGCCCATTGGTGGAGCCAAAAATCTAGTTGATTTTTTGTGGCGTTTGCCATGACTACCTTCAAGCGCACGCCATCGCCAAGGAAATTATGAGGGATGTGTATACAATACAAAATTAAAAAAATAGGATTTTGTCAGCTTCCTTTTTCATCCAAATTGAGTTCATTGGGATTTCATCTTTGTTTAAATAAATTGAGATCAACGAAGATATCTAAAAATAGTTGGATAATTTAGTCATTTAAATTATGAGCCTTTTGGGAGTTGAGTTAAGATTTGTTCAATGTTGTAAAAGTCACACGATTAGCCCGACTAGTCTAGTCAGTGTGGTGGTCGACCGAGTATCGACAAATTCCAACTAGGTCCACTATTCAACCATTTTTTGCTTGGAGATACCATATTTTCTTATTTTTTAAAAGCAAACTAATTTTAATACGCTTAATATATTATTTAAATTCAATTACTTCTTTTGATTTATTTTTCGATAGTAAAAAATATATAAATCTATGTAAATATTTTATAATATATGTATAAAAATGACTTATATATTTAAAAAATCAAAGCCGACTAAAACCTGACTAAATCCGTTTATTTATTTATTGATCCCAAGTTTTTAGATCATTCTATTCTCATTTTTAACCATAAGCCTCTTCATATGTTGAAGATTGCATTACGTAAAAAATAAAGAAATAAAACCCTCGATGACTTGAACATTTTTTAGACAATGAATAAATAAATAAATGGAGAAGTGACAACACCTAATTACCTTTAATTGTAAAATTCATGTTCATCGTGGCATAATTACTAAGAATGTAAGAGTTCTCGTGTAATTATACATGGTAGTAAGGGATATGGTCGTATAAAAAGCTCTTCCAAATTAGAATAGGCTGCTCTTCCCACGATTTTTTTTTTGAAAATTAAAGGATGACCAGAGCATTAATAGTTGACTAAATATAACCCAACATGAAAATAACTTGGTTGATAGTATTTTGCAAGAGCCTTCTAAATTTCCACCATAATTAGAGTCAACAAAACTTCAAGTGACACGACTCCAGCTACATTTTGGAAAACAATGAAGCATTCAAAACAATGATTAGCGTTGTGTTGCTAATTTTCAACGAAATAGAACATTAAAGGAAATTACCATACCTCCAGCCACACAGAAGAGTACACTCATGAAGTAATGCCGTCCTTGTTACCTCAAGTAATGGCTTGACCACATCTTCCTAAAATATTTACCCGATAAAACAATAAATGTGAAGGTAAACACTTGTTAGCCTAGGGATTATTGCATTGTCATATCTAACAACAGATCTGCTTCTTATTTGCACTAAAAATTTCAATGGTGAAGCCTTCTCCCACTTTAAGTAGGATCGACTACATGGATTCTTGCTCAAATCCATGTTGAAAGATCAGACTATTTTTTATGATGGTTGACGGCTACCTAAAGCAACCTCCACAAGGAGAGATTTGAACCTTAATCTTTTTGAATGATAGGCACACTACACTACCACCATACCATTCAAGTGGATACCAAGTAAATAAACTCTATGAGAATGAAATACAATGCAATGGAGAAAGGCTTTAAAAATAAGGTCCATATTTATACTTTACCACATCAATATGGCACAGAACAACACGCAGCTTGAAATTTTTCTGCAGCTCCCTTATGCGGAAATACAAGTAGTCGGGATGGAGGAGATGATATCTAATACTGCAAAAAAAAACATTCTTTTAATAAAAAGTAACCACAACATTGTTATAACTTCGTAAAAAGGATCAAAATTACATTACAACCTAATAAAAGCATTCCAAGACATGTGAAACAAATCAAAGAGTTCTTAAAACATGAGCTCATGGAATCAAGGTTTTAAAAAGCGTGAGGCGTATTGAGACGTTTTCCCAGTATTGCCTCGAGGCATAAGTCTCGAGGAGTATCGAGGCCTAAGCCTCACTCGTGAACGAAAATTTTTCATAAAAAATAATAATTAATCGTAATTACATTCTATAAATTAAATAGTTATGATTAAATACATAACTCCATGACATTTCAAGCTAACATCATAGTTTAAACGTCCAAATTGTTATATAACTCTCTTTTTTTGGATTCTAAATTTGTAAGAAGTCAAGTAAATATGGAATACATGCACAATAACGGGTAACTCTCCAAAAAATTTAAAGTTTTGAATCAAATTTAACTAAAAAGGCTAAGACGTAACACAACATTTTCAAAATTACATGAGATGTGTGTCATTCAATTGAGAATGACAAGAGAGTAAGCAGTGAATCAGTGATCACTTTTTACTTTACCATAAGGATTGGGGAATAAAATACTTAAATATTGCATGTTATGACCATCTTTGTTCATGCATGTTTTGATGTGTATTAATTTAGTCTCGATTGAATAGAAAAAAAGATGAGACATGTTTACAAAAATATACGTTTCTAAATTTACGTCAAAGTAGGGGACTTGCATCCAAACATTTTAATAAAGAAAGCATCTATACTTGATTCATACTAAAGAGTAGCTGCATTAGATTTAAGGACTCAAGACTCAATTTTTTTGTTCATGTTGACTTATAAAGAACATGCATAACAAAGTAAAAATAAGCTTAATACTTTAATAAACTAAAAAATGCATTTCAGTGAATTGTGAGCTTAAGGACTTGAAAATACTTGTCTACGAAAGATAAAAATCTCACAATCAAAAAGAAAAGAAAAAATATTGTAAAAAAATTAAAAAAATCAGCACAAAAATGAGACGGCATCTCATAAGACTCGAGGCGCACGCCTCACTGAGACTGCATGAGGATATAGTCTCAAAGCGTTTTCCTTAAAAAATGCCTTGAGGCGTACGCCTCGGTGCCTCGAGGCACATTTTAAAAAACAAAGCAAGGAATCATGTCAAATCAACCTATATACTGAGTGCCTACTTTCAAGTATACAAAACTGAATTGCTCGATTAATTATGTTTTTTGAAAAAATAAATTATGGAAAAAACTGTAAGGAAAAAAGAATAGATAAGCTAGAGACAAGCGAAAATCGTCCACAAAAACACAAGGCAATTGCCATGCAGGCAGGAACAACAATTGTCTGTCAAGCCAATGCTTTTTTTATGAAAAGGAGGGTGGAGTTCCAAGATGAAATCCACCACAAAGATTATATTAACAGAGTTATAACATTACAATTGTGGAGAACGAGGAGATAATGAAAATAGCTCAATTTATTCTAGAGGTCTAGGGGTCCTTATATAGGACAAACCCTAGAGAGCTCAAAGAAAGGAAAAAATACAAAAGTGCCCCCAATGGTGTTACTACTAATAATAAAGAGCCGTATAATAGCTCATCACTGATACTCCCCCTTAAGTTGGAGCGCATTTATCAATCATGCCCAACTTGGAAACAATCTAGGAGAGACGCTTCTTGGATATCGCCTTTGTGAATACATCTGCAAGCCAAAGATCTGTGTGAGTAGTGATCTTTCCAATCCTGACAACATCACGAACAAAATGGTTGTCAATCTCTATATGCTTGATTTGCTCATGGAACATTGGATTCGTGGCGATGTATGGGGCAGATTGGTTGTCACAGTATAGAGGAATAGGTGTAGTGGCAACAATACTGAGTTCTTGCAGAAAAGTCAATAGCCACGTGATCTAACATGTGGCTTGAGCCATTGCCCAGTACTCTACTTCTGCACTGGATCTGGACACAACAATTTGCTTCTTGTTTCTCCAAGTAACAAAGTTTCCTCCAACCACCATAGCATATCCTGTGGTAGAGTATCGATCTGCTAGTGAACTTGCATAATCAACATCCGCATATGTGATAACATCGGTGCACCCATTTGCCCCATAAAAGAGGCCACGCCCTGGTGATTCCTTCAGGTATCGTAGAATTTGAAGAACATCTTGCCAGTGACTATAACACGATTGCTTCATGTGTTGGCTAGCTCTGCTCACAGCATAAGAAATATTCGGTCTGGTGACAGTAAGGTAAAGAAGTTTGCCCACCAAGCTCTTGTATCGAGTAAGTATTCGAAGACAGGATCAAAGGATGCTAAGTGTTTCTTTAGGTCTGCAGGAATACCAGAGGGCTTGCATCCAAGTAATCCAGCTTCAGTAAGGATGTCAAGAGAGTATTTCCTCTGCGAGAGATGAAGACCCTCTGTAGTGCGTAGTACTTCTATACCGAAGAAGTAGCGAAATGGTCCAAGGTTCTTGGTAACGAACACCTTCTGGAGGAAGGCATTGGCCTCTAGTATCCCTTTATCATCACCACATGTGACAACCATATCATCCACAAATTGCAAGTATAATGGTACCAATTGTTTGTCTTCTAACAAACACAGAATAATCAGAGGTTGATCTCTGGAATCCAAGAGTGTCGATTTCTGTAGTAAATCTATCAAATCATGCCCTTGGACTCTGCTTCAAACCATATATAACCTTGCGAAGTTGACTTACTCACTCCCCCTCGACTTCATAGCCTGGAAGTTGTATCATGTACACCTCCTCATCAAGATCACCATATAGGAATGCATTTTTCACATCTAACTGAAAAATAGGCTAGGCTTTGTTAGTTGCCACTAAAAGTATGGTCCTTATCGACCCCATTCGTGCAACTGGTGAAAATATCTCAAAGTAATCTACTCTATACGTCTATGTAAAACCTTTGACCACAAGACGAGCTTTCAACCTGTCAATGGACCCGTCTAGTGATTATTTGATCATGAAGACCCATCTGCACGCTACACAGGTTTATTCCCCTTGGGACATTATATCGGATCCCATGTCCCTCTAGAAATAAGAGCATCCATCTCTTCATTCATGGCCTGACTCCATCCTCAATCCTGCAAAGCACCGTGTTGGTCTCTCGGAATGGAAATAGACATGAGAGCATCAACATATCGTTTGTTCGTGGAGGATAAACTAGCAGTAGAAGTGAAATAAGAGATGGGATAAGTACATTGCCTCTTAATTCTTCGTAGAGCAATAGGAAGCTCCTGAGGATCATCTGGGACAGCAGTGGAGGGGACACTTGTAGAAGGTCTATCATCCGACAACAAAGGAACAGGTAAAGGAACATCTGATGTAGAAGATATTTGTCTGCGCCTCTAGACAATGGGTAGAGATGGGAGATCCAGAGGAATATTTGTAACAGATTGATTGAAGAAACTTGTCTGCTCAAAAAAGGTTACATCTGCAGAAATATAATAGCGACGTCCAGTTAGATCATAATACCTGTAACCTTTTTTAGTACGAGAATAACCAAGGAAGACGCATTCGATTGCACGGGAGAAAGTTTATCTGCGGTATGAAAATTATGAATGAAGGACACACAACCGAAGATGCGCAAGGGGAGGGGAAAGGGTGACTTATTTGGGTAATGCAAAGAGAAGGGGTGGATCCATTTAGGGTTGGCGATGGAATTCTGTTGATAAAATGGATGGCGATCAGAACAACATCCCCCCAATGGGTTTTGAGAACTTTCAACTGAGTAAGAAGTGGGCGAGCAATATTCAGGAGACGTCTAAGTTTTCTCTCTGCAATCCCGTTTTGTTGGGATGTATATGGACAAGAGGTTTGATGTATGGTACCTTGAGACCCAAAGAATGTTAGGTCATTTTGGGTGAACTCCAAAGCATTATCAGAACAGAAATTTTGTATACCATAGGAGAAAATATTCTTGACATAATGAAAAAAAAGTTTTGACAATATTATTAATTTCTAAACGTTCTTTTAAAAGATAGACCCAAGACGACCGACTGTAATCATCAACAAAAACAGCAAAATAGTAATGGCCATTTACAGTACGGATTGGACAGGGTCCCCAGCTATCACAATGGACGAAAGAGAAGGGAACCGCATGACGAGACTCAGTATGAGCAGGAAACGACGCTCGATGATGTTTCCTGAACTGACATGCCTCACAGTCAAAAGGCTCGAGCATAGATAGTTCAGAAAACATTAAAGAGATGGCTTTGGCAGAAGGATGGTCGAGACGAAGATGACAGAGAAGAGGATCAGCAAAGATAGACATAGCGCCAGCAAAACCAGAGTCTGAGGGAATGTTGAGGTAGTAAAGACCATTCTTCTCATGTACCCCACCAAGATCTGTCTCGTCCGGATGTCCTGAAAATAACAACAAAACTCATCAAATATAACTCAGCAGTTAAATCAGTGCACAGCTTGTAAACAGATAATAGAGTTAGAGGAAAGTCAGGAGCGCAGTGAACTCCAGTAAGTCGGTGTTTCGAGGAAAACTCCATAGTGCCTACAGCAGTGATAGGTGAGTGAACTCCATTGGCAACCCAGACAGCCTTTACAATAGAAAATGGTCATGAGGAGGTAAGAAGACTACCTTCTCCCATCAGATGGGTTGAGGCACTTGAGTCAATGATCCACGCAGGAGTAGATGTAGAGGCAGAGCTGACAATTGTACATGTAGTGGCCAGACTAACAGTCGAAGTAGACGCAGAGGTGTCATTAGCAGAGTTCTGCAGTAGTTGTTGAAGACAAGCATACTCAAATGGAGTAAAAGAGGCTTGACTATCACCAGATGATTGATCATGAGAAGTGTCTGCGATATCGTAGGTGCCATCATATGGAGTTGTCTCATAGACATTGTTGGCATTGGGAGGCATGCCAAACTTTGCGCAACAACATTCAGATAGATGATTCAGGCGCCCACAACGTATGCAGGCTGGATAGCGGGTAGTAGCAGAATCACGTCCATGTCTGCATCTTGAGTCACGTCCTCATCCTCTAGCAAACGCATGACCACGACCACTGCCAAATTCATGTCCAGTCCCCTTGATAGTGGGATCGTCCCCTTGACAGTCTAGACATAGTTGTCTTTTGGGAGTAAGTATTCTCAAGGCCCTCCCACATTACCTTTGTCATTCCCCTTGTAGCGAAGGTTCGAAGCTATGTTTGGAACAATGTTGTTGGTTATCCACGTGATTACCTAACAGTTGTCCACGTACCAAGCATCATAGTCTTTATCAGTCTCCTTTGGGCGAATCTTTCGTGAGGACATAGTTCTTCCACTGACGACCAATAAACACCTTGAATGATCGAGACCATAGCACATAGTTCTCGGAGCCCTTTAGTTTGATAGATGTGCCTTCCAGGATCCAATTACCACCCACTCATGATTAGTCCCACATCTCTATCTGTGGGATTCCGGTCTGTCTGTAGGTTTATATAAAGAGCCCCACACTCCTTGTACTCATTGAGAAATTCCAATAGAAGATCTAGCCCTTTGAGACATTCTCAAGTGGTTTCATCCCGCTCCTTGAGGAGTAGAGATCCACGTAAAACTCAAGATGTTTATGTTTGTGTTTCTGCTTACTAATTTAGCTTCCGCTTATTTATTTTCAACACCCATAATAAAGATATGTTGGAAAGTTTTATGTTTTAGCATTGTTTTATGTATTTTTCATTTCTTCTTTCCAGAGTATGTAATTTACCCATTAGGGTTTCTCTCTTCTATATAAGAGAACCCTTGGGCTCTATGAATAAACAAGTTCTCATTCTACCACAACATGGTATCAAAGCGGCAGTCCTAGACCAGAGCCCTGATCTGAAGATTCCAGCCATCCATCCATCAGACCCACACGCATCTTTCTCCTTATCCTATGTGTGACATCCTCACAGTCGTAGCGGCTGACCGGCATCGCTCAATGGCCTAGCGGTGCCCTAACGGCTCCTGCAAGAGCCCAACGCTGCCTCGAGCAGTGCATAGCACGGCTCTAGCGATGCCCTGCAGCCATCGCCGCCCCTAGCGGCAATCCAACACTGCCATAGCAGAGCGAGAGGTGTCCAGCACCTCTTTAATGGCACGAATTGTGTCCAAAGCCACTCCTTGCGATGAATCGCCCCTGCAGTTGCTTCCAAGCAACCCTCGTCGCTTCCAGCGACCCTCGAAGGTCTGAGTTTGAAGGTTAATGCTATTTTACCCAGCTTTTATCCGAAATCAGACCCTGGTTATTTGTTTTATGGCTATGATATGAGTCTTACAACACAATCAGCGTGTTATATGATCATCTAGATACCGAGTGCATCGGTTTGAGTTCCTGCGATTGTTCGTAATGTCGGAAAATAGCTTTGGTACACCATTCAAGGGTGGCTTCAAGGGGGTCGCACCCATTGTTAAAATGGATGGAACAAACTATAAATTACGGCCCTACAGTTCAGGAATATGCTGCACAATTATGGCAATAAGCATCTTCTGACACTAGATAAACCAACGGACAAGACAGGGACCAACACCTCATGGGATGAGGATGATGCATATGCAAAGATTTGGTTATCTGGGATTGTTACTGTGGAGATTGTCAATGACATTCTAGCTCAACCCACAACAAAGGTAATGTGGGATCATCTTGCTGCAACTTATTGTCATGCTAAAAATGAATCCAAAATTTTATAGTTTCAGCATGATATTTTTACAACCAAACAGGGTGATCGTCCGCTTCATGCGTTGTATACTTCTTTGTGGGTATGTTTGAGAAACTCCATAGTTTCATACCTATGACGACCTCCCCAGAACAACTAAAGGCCAAAAGAGATTCGATCATGAAAGGTGTGTTCTTGGCAGCCCTCAACCCAGAATATGATGTTGTTCGTTCTCACTTACTGACAGATGTCACCATACCTCCAATGGAGGAAGCGTATCGAAGATTGAGTCAGCTCAATATCTCCTCCACTCCTCAGACATCGTCCGCTATGGATGTCTCACGTAGACGAGGTAGATTTACTCACGAGAAAGGTGGCTCCCGAGGAAGAGGTGGATCTCGCCCAACATAGATCTGCTCTTATTGTCATTAATCAGGCCATATAGAGGAGACGTGCTATTCAAAGCACGGGTACCCGCCATAAGCTAGGGTTGCAGATCAGAGCCCGAATACTAATGCTACTTCTGATCATCGCTATGATGATTTTGTTTCTCGGCTTCGAGAGATTGTGCCTCCAGCAACAACTCTACAAGCTCCCACTCATCAGATATTACGGCTTCTGCTTTTACAAGCATATCAGGTACTACTCATGCTTTTTCTGGTCATTCCAAACCAGGCTCTTCGGAATGGATAACGGATTTCATGTGCATCATATCGTTTGTGCGGAGACAGACTTCAATTTGGCACATACAAACATGCTAAGCATGGTTGATCGATTGTTATTGCAGATGGAACTCAATCCCTTATTATTGGACAAGGGGAGGTTCATTTGACGCCAACCATACATCTACAGAACGTTCTTCATGCACCATCTTTTTCTATGAATTTATTATCCATCAGCCAGACAAGGATTTACACTGTCATGTGATATTTGACCTCAGTTCTCTTATGTTTAAGGATATACTCACGAGGAGGGTGATTGAATGTGGATGTGAACATGGAGGCCTAAATTGTTTGTCTCAACCTCCTTATGCAGGTGGCACGTCTCTCTCTGTGGGGTCAGTCTCTCCTTATATATGGCATCTTCTATTTGGTTATCTTCCACTGCAGAAGATTTGTCGTCTTTTTCCTTGAGTTTCTGTTAAGTCTACGTTTAATTGTGAGTCGTGTGAACTCGGAAAACATCACAGGTCTAGTTTTCTGAGCCGTCAAAACCGTAGTAGTCATGGTATGTTTGATTTATTTCATCTTGATATGTGGGGACCAAGTCGTGTTCCTGATCAGATACTATCATGTTTGCGTAAATGATTTTTCTATATTGTCATGGATGTTTCTTTTGAAGCAGAAATCTGATATCAGAATTTTATTATTTAACTAAAGAATGCCTTCTCTACTTCAATAAAATTTATTCGTTCTGATAATGCCCTTGAATTATGTTCTACAAACATGTCTCGTTTCTTCCAAGAGCGTTATCCATCAAACGTCTTGCCCCCATATATCTCAGTAGAATGGTATGGTTGAACGCAAACATCATCACTTTCTTGACATCACCATGACTCTAATAATCCAGAGATGTACCCACATTCTTTTTGGGACGATGTTGTGTTGAGAGCATGTTACCTTATCAATAAAATATCGTCCATTGATTTGGTGAAAAAGCTCCTTTTGCCATTGCCTTTCCTGATAAGGATTTATTCTCTCTTACCCCACATGTTTTCGGTTGTGTGGTGTTTGTTCTACCACGACCTGGTCACGACAAACTTGCTCCTCAAGCTGTCAAATGCATGTTTGTTGGGTACTCACGTACCCATAAGGGATATCGTTGTTTTGATCCTATTCGTGGCAAATGTTATGTTAGTGTTGATGCCACATTCTTAGAGTACATCATGTACTATTCTAAGTCTGATGAGACTGTCGTTTTTCCACCACCACCAACATCTCCACCACCATCACTACCTCCTCAGCTCCCTCAACCTGCTATCCATGTTCCAGTGCCTTTCCCAGCATCCAGCATGCCTAGGTAAATCCTAAAAACTTGGTTATGACTAACGGAACTGGTGGTTTACAGGATGATCATGCAGATGTACAGATTAAGCAAGAACCACCAACAGACAGTTCCCTAGGATGGTCTATCGCATTGCGAAAAGGCAAACGGTCTTGTGCCCGATATCCCATGTCTGACCAGGTATCTTTAGAGCGGCTTTCTAGGGATTTCAGGAATTTTATTGTGGGACTCTTTGTTACAATCCCCCGCACCTATCAGCCTATCAGGAGGCACTCCAATGATATAGGCAGTCTATGCTACTTCCTTGGACTGGAGTTTGCCAGAAACTAGTGAGGTCTTGTGATGACCCAGAAGAAGTATGTTACAGATCTATTGTCTGAAACAGGTATGACAGGTTGTAAGCCAACAACTACTACCATGGACTCGAGCATGAAGTTCTATAATAATGACACTGATGAGGTGGACAAAAGAAGATACAGGGAGTTAGTAGGAAAGATGTTATATGTAGCCATCACCAGACCATACATATAATTTGCAGTAAACAGAGTAAGCCGGTTCATGGAGCAGCCAAGACATATGCATATGGATGCAGTCCATACGATTTTGAGCTACTTGAAGACCTCACCTGGTACTGGTTTTTTGTTCGGTAGAGAAACATCTCTTGCTATTACAGCTTGTGCAGATGTCGATTATGCACGATACCCCAAGGACAGAAAGTCGACTTCGGGGTTTGCAGTCTTTGTGGGGAATTCACTTGTATCGTGGAAGAGCAAGAAACAAACAGTGGTAGCACGGTCGAGTGTTGAATCAGAAAATAGAGCTATGACACAAGTAGCACCGAAATGATACGGGTTAGATCAGTTCTGACTGATCTAGCAATTGAGGTGCAACTTCCCATGCATCTCCAATGTGACAACCAGGTTGCACTATTTATTGCTAACAATTCAGCCTTCAATGAATGAACTAAGCATATCGAGATAGATTGCCACTACACCGGAGACATGATCCAGAAGGGCCTTCTTTCTACCTCCAAATCAATTCCAGTGAGCAGACAACAGATGTGCTAACCAAGGCTCTAGTCTGAGGACCTTTTTAGTAATGAGGTTCCAAACTAAATTTGATGATATCTACGCTCCAACTTGAGGGGGAATATTGGGAAGTTTTATGTTTTAGCATTATTTTATGTTATTTTTTTCATTTTTTCTTTCCAGAGTATGTAATTTACCCATTTGGGTTTCTCACCCATTAGGGTTTCTCTCTTCTATCTAAGAGAACGCTTGGACTCTATGAATAAACAAGTTCTTATTCTTCCACAACAAGATATGTCCTCATCTTATCGGTCATAATAAAATCTTAATAGAAACCCTGCTTTTCTAAATGCATCTAAGAAAAATCGAATCCACAACACAGTGGTGGTGTTTGTCGAAAAGAAAATGATGTATATTTAGTTGTTGATTTCAGCTTCGAAAATCTGCTCTATTTTTTTCTTATATGCTTGTTCACCTTGGCATGCATTCTCTGATAACAGTGGTGGTGTTTGTCGAAAAGAAAATGATGTATATTTAGATGTGATTTCAGCATCGAAAATCTGCTCTAATTTTCCAAAATGGTGTAGCAAGCATTCATTACATATTTAGAGCAGTGAGAAATTGAGAATTAATCGTGGATAGCAACAAAATTATAATGAAAGTACTTACAGATTGTCATAAACACAACAAGAATTGTCGTCAACGAGAGAGCAAGAGAGCAAGAAGGCTTGTGAGTTGTGAGAACTCTTTGAGTTGTGTGTGTGGTAAAATGGTGCAATGGATGCCACCATTTATAGGCATCCAAAGAATCTTTATCAAGGGCCTACAACCAATATAATATGGACGAAATCCAAAATATCTCCGTATTAGTAATCTAAAATATTAGCTAGGTGTCCTAGTGAGTCTAAATTTCAAAGAATCTATACCTAGTATGTCCAAAATTCAAATAATCAAGCCAACTTTACTCAGTTCATATTTTTCTTTAGTCATTTCACCACTTTTTTTGACCATTTCGGCCGAAAGTGGCCGACAAGAACAAATTTTGACCGAAATTCGATGCTTGCATGTGAAAATATTCCAACTTTCGGTTATTTTGACTGAAAGATGTCGAAATGGACCGAATTTCGATCGAATTTCGGTCAACATGGGGCGAAATCCTGGAAACAGATATACATACTGCTTTCGATATTGGTATTCGACCGAAACCGAAATTCAACCGAATTTCGATCGAATTTCACCGAAATTTAAGGCCATGTGGGGAGTCCAGTATGGTATGCCGTCTTCATTAGGTTATATATGGCCTTAAGCAAAGTCCGAGGGCTTAGTTTCAGAAGCTCTCCGAATTGATTGAACATAAGGAGTTTGTCGACTGCAGATCATACTCTCTTTATTAAGAGAAACTAGAGAGGTATTGTGGTTGTTTTAATTTATGTTGATGACATTGTTATCACGGGCAGCGATGAACAGGGCATTCAAGCAGCTAAGAATTTTCTTGGACAACAGTTTGTTACCTAAGACCTTGGCATGCTTCGTTGCTTCCTTGACCTGGAGTTTGCACAAAATCAGCAAGGTATGGTTATGACGCAAAGGAAGTATGTTACTGATCTTCTATCTGAGACAAGTTTGACAGGATGTTGATGCAAATCGAGAATTTGCGACGGTGAAAAAATAATATTTTTGATCGGTGGAGTTTTAATAGAGAAAATAGAGGGGTTGAGAAAAGAAACTCGTCGGGAACACGAGGGATTAGGGAGGAAGAACGTGCAGATCACGCGTGGAGATAGAGAGAGAGGGGAGAGGAGAGATAAATCTCAATTTTTATAAATATTGAACTGTCTAAAACAATGGACCGCCATCCCTTTATATAGGAGGGATGAGATTACAAAAATAGAAATCAAATTCAAATTGACAACTAATTATCCTAAATAGACTCTAACTAATTAACCGACTAACAACTTAATTTGAAATTCAAAAATAAAGCTAATTAAGATCACACGCGATCTCTTTATTTAAATTAAAAAAAACGTGATGACAAAAAAAATTGCGATGACATAATTAATAAATGCAGCCCTATATCTTGATTCCATGCTGCATCAACGCTCCTCCGCTTTTAAAAATTCGTCTCCCGACGAATGGTTGAATCTGCAAGCTTGGAGATTGGTAATTTTGAATCCGCGTTCTCGGTCGTCTCCTGGAAGAATTGGTGTGGAGCGAACGGCGGAATCCATACATGTGCGGCGCGGGCGTTGGCGACGTGGGCCTCGTGGTGGGAGAGCAGGTGTGGCGCATAGGTGGGCATCCATCCGGATTTTACCCCGTTGACGTGGTGCTCGAAGAACTGATGAGGCATCTTCATGACGGTCAACTCGGCCCGTGGAGAGTCCATAGAGAAACAATAGCACAAGGAGAGGAGAGAAGGAGAGGTGTCCAATGAATGAAGCCATGGGGTCTTTAAATAGATGAAACCCATGGTCATAGTCCTATTTGGATAAGGAGGATTCCCAGATTTCCTCTTTTCAGCACTCCTCTTTAAATATTTCCGCAGCAGGGGTTTGGTTGCAAATTTCGTACCCCTTCAATTAAGTTGAGTTCATAGCATAATTCCTCCAAATAAACCTTTTGATAAAGACTTATGGGAGGAGGGGACTCCCTGCAAATCTCCCAAGATAACCTCCAATCCCTAACTTTAAGGGATCCGATTCCTTTTGGAGGGGGGCCGTTGTTAGGGCTTCCCTCTTCATCAAGCGGCGCCGGCGGCAGAGACTGGGATCCCAGGGGCAGCGCCGAGTTCGTCCATGGCCGTGGCAGGGGGCAGATGTGGGCCCGCAAGGGAGGTGTGGGCGGCTCGGGTAGGAGAAGGCGGGGCGGCGAGAAGGGGCGTATGCGGGGAGACGTCGTTTGGCGCTGGAGGGATCGGGTCTGTGATAGGTTGCGGGAAAGGATTTGCGGAGGAGCGATGGGGAGGGGAAGAGGCGGCGCGGGACGAGGAAGGATGACAGCAGGGTGGGGGCAGGTTGCGGGAGTTGGGTCGTTGTAACGGGAGGTAGGGGGCTGGAAACGGGAGGGGATTTTGGCGGGGTGTTGAGGGCAGCGAGAGAGAGGGCTTCGGGGCGGGGGACTGGGGGTGTGGGGTTGCGGGAGGGGCTGCTGGGGTCGGGGACAGGGGTGGGGTTGACGACGGCGGTGCGGCGAGGATCGGGGAGGCGGGGCTGCGAGGGCTAGCGCGCGGAGGGGGTGCTGGCGGTAGCGCGGGAGTGGCGGCAGGAGGGGTTACGGGTGCAGAGGGTGGTGGAGATGGTGCGGGGGTGGAGTCGGGAGAGGCCGGAGGCATGGGAGTGGTGTCGGGACCCCTTGGGAGGGTTACGAAGGGTGCTAGAGTCCCCTTTTCTTCTGATCGCAGGTCTGACATGACCTGGACAGCAAGCATATTGTTGAAGACGTCGATCTTTTCTTGGCCTTCTTCCTCAGGAACTTAGACGAAAGTTTCACCGTCCCTTTTGGCGATGAGTTCTTATATTTGTCGTGTCATTGATTCTCTATTCTGTGAAAGAATTTGGAGCATATTCGATAGTATTTGTCTAACCTCAGCACACCATGCACGGTCGTGGGGGCGAGATCCGTTGGATTTTCTGCGTGAATGACGAGAGGGATCGCCAGATCGTGAGGACGACCTAGATGCCATGTTCTGATACCAACTGATGCAAATCGAGAATTTGCGACAGCGAAAAAATAATATTTTTGATCGGTGGAGTTTTGGTAGAGAAAATAGAGGGGTTGAGAAAAGAAACTCGTCGGGAACACGAGGGATTAGGGAGGAAGAACGTGCAGATCACGCGTGGAGAGAGAGAGAGGGGAGAGGAGATATAAAATCTCATTTTTTATAAATATTGAACTGTCTAAAACAATGGACCACCATCCCTTTATATAAGAGGGATGAGATTACAAAAATAGAAATCAAATTCAAATTGACAACTAATTATCCTAAATAGACTCTAACTAATTAACCGTCTAACTACCTAATTTGAAATTCAAAAATAAAGCTAATTGAGATCACACGCGATCTCTTTATTTAAATTAAAAAAATGTGACGACAAAAAAAATTGCGATGACATAATTAATAAATGCAGCCCTATATCTTGATTCTACGCTGCATCAGATGTAGACCAGTTGCCACCCCGATGGATCCTAATGCGAAGCTCTATGATGATGACTCTGAGGAGGTGGACAAGAGACGGTACAGAGAGCTGGTAGGGAAACGATTATATGTTATTATTACCAGGCCCGATATATCTTTCGTTGTGAGTAGAATGAGTCAATTCATGGAGCAACCCAGGCAGGCGTACATGGATGCAATACGCATGATCTTGAGATATCTGAAGTCATCTCCAGATGCAGGTCTTCTGTTTAGAAGAGATACATCTCTCACAGTTATTGGGTGTGCAGATGCAGATTATGTTGAGTGTCCTAAGGACAGGAAGTCCACTTCAGGTTTCATTGTGTTTGTTGGCAGCTCATTGGTCTCATGAAAGAGTAAGAAACAAACTATTGTTGCTCGATTTAGCGTTGGATATGAATATAGAGCCATGGCCCATGGGAATACGGAGATGATGTGGGTCAAATCAGTCATGACCGATCTAATGATTGAGGTGCCTCTTCCTATGCATCTCAAATGTGATAATCAAGCAGCCTTGTTCATAGCTAATAATCAAGCATTTCATGAAAGGACAAAGCACATTGAGGTGGGCTGTCACTACACTCGTGATTTGATCCAAAAGGGGCTTTATCTCAACGTCTTATGTAGCGTAAAGAGATCATATTGCTGACATGTTTAGCAAAGCTCTTGCGAGAGTTCCTTTTCATCATTGTTGTTCGCATGATAAATATATGCTCCAGCTTGGGGGGGAGTTTTAAGATACTTATGTGGTCGTACTTTTCTATATTGTTTATTTCTATTGTCATGTTTATATAATTTACCATTTGAGCTTTTCTCCTATATAAGAGAGCTCTAAAGTTAGATTGAATATAACTTTTTCTTTTCCTTCCACATCTATGGAGACCTCGAAGAGGAGGTATATATGATGCAACCATTGGGTTAAGCAGTCGATGGGGAGTATGTATGCTGACTGCGTAAGACCATCTATAGCCTGAAGTAGAGCCCTCAAACATGATTTGACAGACTTACCAACAAGATCGGTACTCTTGGCTTTCAGGGAACCGCATGTGACTCCTCTATCTCCGTCAGACGACGGTCTACTGGTATTGTTATACTTGTTGTTTATGTTAATGATATGGTTATCACTGGAGACGATGAAGTCAGCATTTCAAAGACCAAGACCTTCCTCCAGAAGTCTTTGTCACGAAGGATCTTGGCCAACCCCTTTACTTTATTGGCATTAAGGTGATATGCACTACAGAGGGACTCTTTCTCTCTCATAGGAAGTATTGCCTAGACATTCTTACTGAGGTTGGATTACTTGGATGCAAGCTATATGACATCCATGTCAAAGTGAGGAAACATTCCACGTCTATGAATCCTGTCTTTGAGGATACTATACGATATAGAAGCCTAGTGGGTAAATTTCTCTATCACATTGTTACTAGGCCAGATATATTATATGTTATGCAGAGCTAGTTAGCACATGGTGAGACCCCTTTACAGTCATTGGCAGGAAGCCCTTCTGATCCTTCAATATTTGAAGGAATATCTCTGCCTATATTGATGTCGATTATGCTAGTTCGCTTGACGATTGTTGATCCATTACATGCTACGTCATGCTTGTTGGGGGCGACCTTTTTATTTGGCGAAGCAAGAAGCAGATAATGGTCTCCAGATCAAGTGCTAAAGCATAATACAGGGCAATGGCCCAAATCACCTGCGAGATCACTTGACCTGCTTCTTTCTACAGGAATTTAAACTTTATGTTGCTGCACGCATACCTTTATTCGGTGACAACAAGTCCGCTACATACATCGCCACCAATCATGTATTCCATGAGCAGACCAAACACATTGATGTTGATTGTAACTTAATTTGTTATGCAGTACGAAGACGAAGGATTCTACTCCACACATCCCCTTTGATCTTCAGCTTGCAGACATCTTCATGAAAGCACTACCAAATAAGCGCCTCTCGTGTCTGATATTCAAGTTGGGCATGTTCTACAGACATGGCTCGAAAACGCCTCGAAGTGCACGAGACATACGTCTCGAGACAAGGTAGCATGGAATCACCTCAGAACGGTCGCCTTAACAGGTCCTTGAGAGGCAACTGCTTCAGTTGGCCGAGGCGGTCGAAGTGATCGAGGCGGTTGAGGCGGAGGCGAGGCAATCCTCGAGACGTTTCTATTTTCAGATTATTTTTTATGTAAATCATTTATCTTATTAGCAATTTTAGATGTTTATAAAGGTCTAGTTGTTTAAGATATAAATATACAAGATGAATGCTTAAATTTGACCGCTTTCATGTTCATATTTACCATTAAACATGTCCAATTATAAGAGAGGGGTTGGCAGAGGGCTTGGTGAACAAAGGTTTTGAGGCACCGATTGCCCCTCGGGAGTTGGAGACCCTGCTTGCCTTGGTGGATGAAGCTTCTGAGAGATCCAGGAGAGGGTCTTTGATGCGATTGGTGTCATCTTGGAGGTTTGGGAAGTGATACCGGTCGTTTTATTCTAGCGAGAGCAGACAAAAGTGGAGGATGATGATGTACTGCTATGGCTCAGTCAGTCGGCGAATGGGTGTTGAGCACGGGGGAGGGGGGCTCATTAGGACGGGGGGTTGCCAACGAGGTCGGTAGAGGGCACGCGAGAACTTGAGCCATCCGTCGGGAATACCAAGGGACACCTGGAAATGGAGGCGGGGCAAGTGTTGTTGAACTCTTTGGGTGTGGTGCCACCCTCGAGAGTTGAAAAGGTGGAGTTATGGAGATTCTGTCCTGGAATGTGAGGGGAGAGGGAAGACCGGAGAAGAGGTTGGCGATCAGGGAGTTGTGTATGGAGGCTATGGCAGATGTGGTGCTGCTGCAGGAAATAAAGATCTCTCAGGGCTTTAATGACATGTGTGGCTCATTGGGGGGGCGAGGGTGAGCGAGTGGAGAGCGTTGGAGGCCTCGAGGGGCTCAGGTGGATTGGCGATGGGTGGAGTGGAGATTGTTTTGAAGTTGTGGAGGAGGCTATCATGGGACGGCGCTCCATCTCGACCCTGTTGATGTTCAAAGCGAACGGGCTCCGATTGCTGCTGACCAACGTCTATGAACCATAGAATGGTGTGGCAGGGTCGAAGTTGATGGAGGATCTGAGTGAGCTCCGGGAGAGATACCCTCATGAGATGTGGATTGTTGGTGGGGACTTCAACGTCATGTTGGGCCTAGAGGATAGACCTTGTATGCGTGGGGGTGTTGATGCTGGCTCCGTGAGGTTGAGGGATTTCAATGTCGAGAAGAGCTTGCAAATATTTGATGACGAGGGATGTCGGTACACTTGGCGGAATGCTAGGTCAAGATCGTGGATTGACCATTTCCTGGTGTCCCACGAGACAACAACGTGTTTCTACTGGTGGATGCGCGGGCTCTGCATCGAGCCCACTCAGATCACAGCCCGATCCTGTAGTCCTCCGGGGAGGACATGAGGTCGAGGTCTTTCTTCATATTTGAGTAATCCTGGCTACTTGAGGAGTGCTTCCGTGATATGGTGGTTGAGTTTTGGCAAAACACGAACCCGGTGGGGTCGGTTTCGACGGTCATGGCTCAGAAGCTTGGGATGCTGAGAAAATGGTTGATTGAGTTCAAAAGATGCAACTAGGAGTAGAGGCAGAGGGCGAGAATGGAGGCCCAGGAGACCGTTTCTCGGTCGGATGCGGTAGAGGATACGGGGGAGGTGTTAGCTGAGGAAGTGGAAGAAAGGTGCGCCTACATGAACCAGGTACATCTGTAAGACAAAAGGACGGAGATAGGATGGAGGCATAGGTCGAGACAGAAATGGTTGAAGGAGGGAGATAGTAACACACGTTTTGTCCACTCCATTGCTAGTGGTAGAAGACGTTGGAACCTAATTAGGAGCATAGAGGTGGAAGGAGAGAGTGTAACGAATGATGCCGAGATTGGGCGACGGCTAAGGTCACATTGCGTCACGTGCTCCAGGAGAGTGAGAGGGTAGGGTTGGGGATGGCGTGGGCTTGGTGTGGGGTGCATCTCCAACCAAAAGGTAGAGAACCTGGTGACACCTATCACGGAGGAAGAGGCTAGGTAGGCTCTATGGCAGCTTAATGCGGATGAGGTACCAGGTCTGGATGGGTTCTCGGTGTTCTTCAGGGAATTCTGGGAGTGTGTCAAGGCGGATGCGTAGTCTTGCATGAGTTTGAGGAGGGCAACCGCGGCTTTGAAAGGCTGAACAAGCGCTCCTCTTCCTGCTACTAAAGAGGGAGGGGACGGTGCATGTGGAGGACTTCAGGCGTATTGCATTATCCATGTGATCTACCTGCTCGTGGCCAAGGTTCTGGCGAACCACCTGCGAAAGGTGCTGGGGAGCATCGTTTCGCCTGAGCAGACAGCTTTTATCCCGGGTAGGCAGATGGCTGACTCTCGAGTCATGGCATCGAAGTTAGTGATGGACTGGAAGATGGAAGACCAGAGAGGGATGATGTGGAAAGTGGATTTTTCTAAAGCATATGACTGTTTTGATTGGCACTCCCATTGGCAGTCGATGCAGAAGAGAGGCTTCCCTGTCAAGTGGATTGGTTGGGTGAAGAGATGCATCACTACGGCGTCCTACTCGGTGTTGGAGAATGGATACCGGAGGGAGGGGATTTCCAGCCTCAATGGGGGGAGTGGCAGGGTTGTGCGATGGTGTCGCTCCTATTTGTCATAGTGGAAGATGTGCTAGCCGTGATAATGAGGCTGGCAACGGAGGATGGTTTCTGCGCGAAGTACAGGGAAGATGGCATTTCCACCCCCATTTTGTAGTATGTGGATGACATGGTCTTGTTTATTAATGGAGATCCGAAGCATGTGAGAAATGCCTCCAGCATCATGGATATTTTCGGGAGGTGTCAGGGCTAAGATTGAACAGGGAAAAGTCAAGGGTCATCTCGTTTGGGATCACGTGAGAGGAGGCCAGTACTCTCTGCCAGGTCCTGCATTGTCCGGAAGGATCCCTTCCCACCACTTATTTGGGGCTACCCCTGGTTGCTGGTCAGCTGCGGGTGGCGGACTGGCGGGTTGTGGTGGACTGGGTGGAAAGTAATATGGTAGGGTCGAAGGCTAGAACTTTGTCCAAGGACGGAAAACATGTCCTCCTTAAACATAGTCTCTACAATACCGATTTTCTTTTTCTCCACATGTTTGATGGCGGTAAGCGTGCGAAAGAGGACGGAGGGGCTGATGAAGCGATTCTTTTGATCGGATGGTAGGCAGGAGGGTGGGGGATTGCACATGGTTGGCTGGGACACCATGACATTGCCGAAGAAGTTGGGTGGCTTGGGTGTCCTTAATTTGGAGAGCATGAACAAGACCTTGATGGCAAAGTGGGTCGTTAAAGTATGGGGGAAGTCAGATGACCAGTTCGTAGCGTGATGCAGAGCATTTATGGCATCAAAGGTCCGTGGAGAGGGGAGTTTGGCAGGCGGTCGCCGTCTCTCTGGAGAAGGATATCCATAGTGCTACCGCAGTTAGACGAAATGGCGAGACCAGTGTTAGGGGATGGGCACATTTTTGCTTTCTGGGAGAAAGTCTGGGTGGGAGAGGGCCCTCTCAGAGATAAGCACCCACGCCTATATGCCATTGCGGCCGACAAGGGTGCCCTGGTGCACCAACTGTAGTCGTCAAGATCTTGGGGCCCCACTTTTGTGGTTGCGTTGTCGGACCAGATGTGTGAGGAGGTTGTCTCCCTCTTAGGGGACCTGACGGATGTCAAGGGCCCTATTGGAGGCAGAGACCATTTTGTGTGGAGAGAGGGGAAATTTATGGTTGAAAAGGTGTAGAGTTTTTGTTGTAGGTTGTTGGGGCCACATCAAGGGGGGAAAATCAAATCTAAATGCTTATATAGGCCAGCAAGGTTCCAATGAAGATCAAGGTATTCATGTGGTTGGCACGGCATGGAAGTCTGCTTTCATAGGAGCACAGGGCGAGGATACTTGGTACCGAGGACCCATCTGTGATAGAGCAGCGTCGAACAGAAGGATTCAGAGCATCTCTTCTTTGGATGAAACTCTTCAAGCGCAGTTTGGGAGCGGACAGACATGTCTTGGCTTAGGTCAAGGGACAGCAGATCCTATTGGATCTTGGTGAGACGGCTCGTGGTAACTCTCAGGAGAACGTGTCTATTCCTTTTGCCTTACTTTGGGCCATCTTGTATGCAAGAAATAAGACAATCTTTCAAAACCGTTCGTTCCTGTGTGATAACATGTTGGGCCACTATATAGCTTGGTGCATTTGTGGCAAGACATGTAGTTCTGTTTTCTGGTTTCTTTAAATTGTGGGCTTCGGTACATTTGTGGCAAGACTTGTATCTCTTGTGTGATAACGTGTTGGGCCACTAAATGGCATTGGTTCTGTGGAACCATCTGTTGAACCATCTTTTGTAATCGTTTTTTACTTTTGATTGAATAAATTGTGGTGGGTTCCAATCTTGGGACTGCATCCACTTTCATCTCAAAAAAAACATGTCCAATTATGTCAAAATCTCTTAAATTAAACCCTTAAACATAAGGACTCGCAAATTTCATAGAAAACAGTACCTGTAAACTTATTTTTAAGGAGTTGTCACATAATGAGCTATGTAATATATCGAGAAGGGCAAACGAGATAGGATTCAAGGGGAGTTTATGTACTACTCCCATACAAACAGATCCATATATCCGAATAGAAATAAAATCTTCAATAAAAAAATCATTGGTGGACTGCCCCCACACCCCCGCAGGAGGGAGCACACCTGCTCCCCCTTTACGCCTCCAGGCTTGTTGACCGGGCAGTAAGACCCCCATCTTGTTGGGGTATGGTATGGCAGGAGGGGTGCATACAATGGTTCTTCAGCTTGGGTTAGATTGTTAGAATTCTGGGAATATCAACAAATTCATTCTCCGATTGGATGGAATATACATTTGTATATCTTTCTTTTGGTGTTCCTATCTTTATAATTTCATCATATATTATAGTGATTTATATATATCATATGTTAGTCGGAATACATATAATTTCATTAGTATATATTTATTGTAGTTTTTATAGGTATTTATTCTTGTAAATTGAGGCTTACGTCTCAACCGTCTCGAGGCTATGCCTCGTCTCTATTCCAGAGAAGTCGTCCCATTCCGTTTTTTTAGTCATCAGAGAGATCTCTGACCTTGGATCTTCGGTAAGGTGAAGCCTATCTACATAAGCTGCAGGCGGGGGAGGCATTTGCTAGTTGTTTGAAAGGCAGAGGTGTTGAAGGTTCCGCGAACCCTGGTTCGTTAGTTTTTTTCGAACCTTGTCTACAGACATGCCCCAACTTGAGGGGGAGTGTTAGAGTAATTGTATTTCTATTTTATAATTGTTACTTGAGACATATAACCCTTTGGGGTTATATATGTAATAATTTTCATTCTGTGCAATCTAAGGTTCTTTCTACATAAGAGACCATAAACTCATGAAATAAACACAGATTTATTCTTTCAAGTCTTATCTCCACAAACAGAAAAGCAACCCACTTTGAGGAACATTAAACAAACAGAAAACGAGTCAGGATTAGTATATCCAAATGGACTTCCTTAGAGAAGATATAGCCACAGTTAACCAGTGCATTAGAGTTTGGAGATTTTCTCTCAAGATACGATAGTAAAAGATCGATCTCGAAGCACTCTGACAGTTATCGTCCTCGAAACACTTCAGACTACACGCAGTCGAGAGGATAGAAATTTCGGTGGCAAATAGAACAAAATGAAGAATGCATAGAGAGACTCCATATCATGTCTGGTGAATGTAGATATAGGAATTGCAGGGAGAGCATTCAAGTATCCTCAGATCCATAGTGCTCGTTCGATTCCCCAAGGTGGATGGAATAGAAAAGAACCCATTGAAAATTCCAACATCCAGATTCGAATTGACTTTCCAAACCCAATCCAAAGCAGGTGCATGTGCGGAGCACGTACACAGTTATGTGCCCCCCCCCCCCTTCCTTCTACCTTTGATACAAGAACTTAGGGGGAAATTCATGCATAAGTCCATCAAAATATTAGATCCAAGCAACATAGCACTATCTTCTTCCCTCCTAACTCAATCAACCTTCAGATTGAGAATTTCATTCTCCAAATTAGCACCCCGGTTGGTTATAAACGTCGTTTACTTACAATAAATTACAACGTAAAAAAACTGCAATTACAACAGAAACTCGCTTATTAAGAAACAGAAGGAAGAAAAAAGTGCAGGCATTAGTAAGAAAGGACCTCAAATACAAAGCGCATGAGCTCTGCCCCAACAAATAGTCACAAACCACATCCGCAAACACCCATCTCACATTCCTTATGTGCTTAAGCAACGGGTTTCCTTTCTGCATAACATAGAAATTGGAGAAAAAGCGTCATCAGTAACATATTATAATAACCTCATTAAACACCAAGCTAAGCTAAATTATTAAAACCAAATTCCAACAAGATGCAAATTGTTTTGCGCGACGAAGAACAAACAACACCATGTACATAACCACAGGCACTTCCCCTTTCGACCATCATCAACTGGAAACATTGTGAGCTAATCGAGCTAATGAACTGCACCTGTCTATGGCTGACGAGGATGGCGTTGCGGTGGTTCCCGACGGGGGCAGCGGAAGGGGAAGGGGACGAGGCATGGGGGGGCGCAGCATCGGTGGCGGGGGAAGGGGGAGAGGGGGGAGGGGGAGGGGAGTAGAACTCGGAGGACTTGAGGAAGGAGAAGGCCTGGGAGAAGGAGGCGGCGGAAGAAGTGGAAGTGGTGGGATCTCTGCGGAGAGCGGCGTCTTGGAAAGAGGGGATCCTTATGGAGCCCTTCTTCTTCCTCGTCTCGTCTCTTCCGTCTTCTTCTTCTCCTTCCATTCCCGCTCTCGCGCCCTAAGCCCGAATGGAACGACCGCTTCGCGGGAAGGAGAAGCGAGAATCGGGCGGTCGGATCTAAACGGGTTGGGCGGTCGGATCTAAACGGGTTGGGAGATTTCATCCACCAGCAAGTTGATGTCGGCTCCGATTATACCAATCCGCCCAGGACTTGAACTCAGCTTGTGGATGGCTCGTAAGCCTGGCTTGATAAGTTGAATGAGTGGAGCTCGAGTCACACGGGGATGAGCATCGGGCCGGGTCAGTTCAGGCCCAACTCGGCTCAACTCGAGCCCGTTTAACGTGGCGGGCTCACGGGTCGGGCCTAAGCTCGAATAAATATGGAAAAATCAGTCCAAGTCCGAGCCCAACCCGATGATACTTGGGTCGGACCTGAGTCGAGCCGGCTCGATTAAGAACTAATTAGTACTTGTGATCTTCATATCCTTGAAATATAGAGAGGTTCGAGGAAAAAATATTATTCTTCCGTGCTTATATAATTTGAAACTTTATATTCCAAGGACCGACAAGGAAGCTATTACTATTCCAAGAATCCAAGCTCCAACACACATAAGAAATATACACCAAATATTCTAAAACTAAATACCATGTCCAGTTTTTATTTTATAAATTTGAAATCGGGTGACGGGGAGGGTTAGGGTAGATGGTTGTAAGGATAGGAGTGGGGGCATGGGGATGTGTGGCGTGGCGCCTTCTTTATCGGGTCGAGCATCCACATGCCTATATTTGGGCCGGCCCACGGGCTATCGGGTCGGGCCCATCCCAAGCCCGGCCCGATAATATAAGTGGGCTAAAAATTAAGCCCAAACCCGCCCGACTATTGCTCGGACTCGAGCCTGGGTCAGGCATCAGTGTGGGTCGGGCCGACCCTACCCAATGCTCATCCCTAGCTCACACCTTCAACTAGCTGGTTATAACAAGTTGAGTTCCAGTTGAATGTTCAATTCATTAAGTATAAAAATATATGGGTGAAAATGAGGCTGCCTTTGGGAGAGCTAACTTGGATCTCCCGCCTCATTTTCTCTATTTTTAATTTTTTTTAAAAAAATACTTTTTTGGATTTTTCATCATTATCACTATATTATGTCATTCAAATTTATTATGAAATAGAGACTCCCACAACCTCCATCCAGACTAAGTCGATTTCAACAATTCTACAACCGTTAAAAATGGCTATTTAGATGAAGATAGTATGAGTCTCTGTTTCTCAAAAAACTTAAATGGTATAATATAAAAATATAGTGATGAATTTTCATGAATTTATTTTTCAATAAATTAAAAGAATAGGGAAAATTAAGCGAATGGAAGCCATATTAGCTCTCGTGGAGAACAACCCTATTTTACTCTAAATATATATACATGTATATAATTTTGTGTGCACAATATGTTATAAATGTCAAAGTCCTAATCTAAAATATATCATCATGCAATAATGAACTGGCAATGGTTCCTGTGAGACAATCTTGCATAATTTGATGCATGAGCTACAAAACTCCAAATAACGTGAAATTTTAAGAGAATCTTTCTATATAAACACGCAATTGTGTGGACCCGCGCATTTTGACATACATATTATGTTCATTGCCAAATGAAATGAGCGATAAAGATCTTAGGTTAATAAGATCGTCCTATCACCACTAAAGTTCGTACTTCTCCTTCCTAGATTATTAATTACTTCATTAAGTTATTACACTCTTGGCTATTTCTGTGCAAGAACACTCCTTGTTGTATTTAAATTAGGGGTTAAGGGAGATAGACAATGTGGGTGTTTCTTCAAGGGAAATAAAGATGCTTCGCATCTTATTCCTTATTCCTCTTCATATTCCGAAAAATAGATTGCACTTTTTTTCATCTCTTCCCACAAAATTTATGTGACTCCTTAATGGAATAAGGTTATTCTGTCATTCTAGCCCTAAATCAAGATGTCCAGATGTAGAATTATCATTATCTCCCCCATTTTGCTCCTGTATTTGAAAAACATCCATATTCTACTGTTAATAACTATATATTGCTCGCTCCCCATCCAATATTATCATTCAAATGGCCACTAAGAAAAATCTCAACTAATTATACAAAGAGAAATTCCAATTGCTCATCACACCAAGAATAATAAGAAAAATGACAATTCAAGGTCAAGTGTAACGAGCTTCTTCTCTGTGACTAGCACCTTATTCTGATATGTTGAACAATATTATAGAATTTGCATCTCAAAATACCAGAACTTCCAAAACAGAATCTTCTCACATCTACAATTACGGTTCATATGGAATTATTTACAAGTCAATTTGCTTCAGAAAACAAATATGTGCAGCATCCTGTTTGCTGCTGCAAATCTCGCCTACTTACGCATGGGAAATGGGCTCAACAAACCAGTTTTAAAGCAGAAATCCAAAGCAACAGCAGAAAAAAGGAACACCAAAATGCTCGTAGATACATACGTTGCTCCATCGAGAACGTGAGAAATCAAGCCGGAGGTGTTGGTATCCAAAGGCTTTGTGTCCAGAACTGCGAGACCTGCAACAGCCAATTTCATTTTTTACAGCCGAATTTTAGTTCTCAATGGTTCAAAATTTTCAACTGAAACAAATTTCAAGGACACTGATCAGTACAGAGCCTAATCTAGATACAAGTTACAACCTAGCATGCCAAAACCATTGATCTTTCAGCCAAATTGTTGGATAAGAGACTTTCTACCATAAACTACACAAAGCAACGACAGGATTCCTGATTTTTCCCAGTGATTTTAATTAAAATATTTAATAACCTCAAGGTAAACTAAATGAGAAAATAAACATTTTCCCTACCAAATATTGCATAACAAAATCAAAGACGGACTTTTCTCGCATTAAGTAGACTAGTTGCATGGATTTTATAGATATGCTGCATGTCCAAAATGTAAGAAGAGACGAAACATTTCATCAAGTTGCAAGTGTTTTCTAGCTTTCAAATGCAAGAGTTCGACCATAAGACCAGCATTCCTAAGTTGATGGAGAAGTCAAATGAATCGCCTGGTTGAAATATCTGAAAGTTCATTGAACTAATTATAATGTTCCAACATTCAATCTCCAAAGAGAGCTTTTCTGTACAACTGGAACTAGCAATGAAATGGCAGAGGCATAAGGATTTGCTTTTTATATTTTCATCCCATATAATTACCTGCTCATTCGATAAGAGAGGGATTGGAAAAAGAAGTCGGAGGAGCGGAGTTGAGATGGGGAAAGAAACTTCCTAATAAATAATCAAGCTAGAACCAAGCGCCATAGTCTCCGATTTTTCCAAGAGCGAGCCAAGCCAAGCGAGCGAAGACAGAGACTGAGGGCCATGTTACAAAGTACGAGTAAAAGATCATTCCTAGAACACGTGAGAAGAAATTCGCTTGTTGCTAGTACAAACATCCTATCCCAGTTCCGGATAAATGAATTCCCATGGGAAAGATGGGGATACTATCCCTGTAGCTGAAGTCGAATCAAGCCAATAGTTTGGGTGTGCCATCTAATTGGGGAAAGGTTCGAGCCCAGACCAGGCTCGATAAGGAGCTCAGGCTCGATAAGGGGCTCGGCTCAAGCCTTATCGAGCTCGAGCCAGCTTGATAAGGGCTCGCGCTCATCGAGCCCGAGCCCGAGCCAGCTCGGTTGGGCTCGAACGAGACCGAGCTCGAGCCCGAGCCCAGCTGGGCTTATCGAGCTCGAGCCCGAGCCAGGGGATGGCTCGGCTCGTTGGGCTCGATAACCAGCCCTAATCACGACCCTGTGTGCTTTCAGAAGTGACTGCAGCTAAAATCTAAGCTTTGTTTTCGGGCAGAGTATTTGCTGGCATGGGCTCTGCATCAGGTATGTGATTTTAGTTGATATCTTCCCTCATAGTAACGACGCGTGTGTGCTCTTCAACAAAACTTGCCCATGTGATATACAATTCTCCACCTGACTCCCTCAAAGGGCATGTCTCACCTGCTACAATTTTATCTGTAGATCTTTTTAAAAGAATATTATTTTTTTACTTTATTTAAATCATAGAAATGTGGCTATCACTTTTGTTAAATGACCAAATAATAGTTTTACCATAGCTATGACAGAACATCCACGCATTCCTATGTGTATGCCAAAAAAGATGGGAATACCTTGAACAACACCAAAAGCTGCGGATGTGCCCGTTTTCAGCTGAATATTGTCCAGATCCCTTCTTACAGTATATCGGAAGGTCACCCCAAACAGTGCACAGCTGAGAAAGACAACTAGAAGATGTTGAAATAGCTGGAGGCTGCTGGTGGTCTGATACAAGGATAAAGGAAGACACGCGAGTACACCAACGATGGAAGAGATGACTGCAGCTTTTGCTGACTCCAATCTTTCCAGATCTGTGTCAATTATACCAGCTGTGGCACCTATGTCCCCGGAGCTTATTTCACTGAAACTTGATAAAAGAGTTCGTTCAGCTTCTTCAACCATAGCTTTTGCTTCCAGTAACTCTTTTTGAGATTCTGCAATCTTAAAGATGCATAAAAAAATAGTTTCATTAGAAATTTTATCTAATGGATAAAAGTGTTCAAAATTGAGGAAGTTCCACTGGCTTCTACAACAAAAAGAGTAGGACGGGTATTTAGGTTATATCTTAATCTAGGAAACAACAACAAATTATATCATAGACCAAATACAATGCATAATTGGCTAAAAAAATAAGCATAAGATTACCCATAGTCTTATTCCAGAATGCGATAATTGACCAGAAAACATACTCTTCAGATACATAAATAGATCAAAGATGGTCCATATTAAAATTTAAATAAGAAATGTGGCAGAAAAAAGCTAGAGAATAAAAACAACAGAAAATTTTAGCAATAATATAAGCCTTCAGATTCTCCCCCATGTCCTAGCATAAGAATCTGCTTATGGCTAATGCTTTGCTAAAATATCCTCCTACATGGACAGACCTCGAATTGATAGCGAATATACTCGAAAACAAGGTAAGCTGGGACAAGAGAATCCTGGGCAGAAAGAAATCACATTGAGGTGCTTGATGAATTTTTATAGTTTGCTCGAGTACAGCAAGATCGTAGTTTGCTCCAGCTGGCATATGCGGTATAATGAATGTTGACATTGATAACAGTCAAGCAAGATCACTATTTGATTTATATGACATACTGGCATTGATCAAGGGATACCAAATTTAGCATCAAATCGATGTCAAGGGATACCAAATAAGCAAGTTATAAGAGAAAGACCTACGTGGATCCTCTTTGAAATTGGAGAGAACCGTCTTGATCAAAACGACTGACTACTAAAGATAGTTAGATTTGGCTCCATGCATAATTCATGGTTGATTGGTGTATTGAATGTAATCCAGCTACATAAATTAATATATAATTTTGTATTTTCAAAGCCAGTGACCTACTCATGTAAAGGACAAATATAAGTGACAGCCGACAGGGGTCATAAAACTCAGTTGAATGTTTACATAAGGATCCATAGTAGTTCATTTTTTCTCTCGAAAACATTTTTGTATCGCCTGAGACAAACATCAATTTAGAGTAAATCCATCCAACATAAAGTTTTTTGAAAGGACATCCAACGTATAGTTATTGTAGAGATAGATATTATTATATGATATATACCTGTTCGTCATTTTTTATTTTTCTCTGGACTACTATGTATTTTACCCTTGAGGTCTCTCCCTATATAAGAGAGCCTAGAGTTCCCTTGAATAAGAGATCACTGAGTTTTCACAACATGGTATCAGAGCCTAAACCCTAGAGCTCATCCCACCCACCACCCCCCCTCTTTCCGCCGCCCTTCTCCTCTCGGACCATCTCTGTCGCCCTCGCCGGAATCCAACCCTGCCCCCCCCCTCTCTCTCCTCGCCAGTTCCAAGCCCCCGCTCTGGGGCCCCGTCGTCAACAGCCATGCCGCTCCGAGGCTCCGCCACCGCCGTGCCCTAGCCCGGCCCCCAGCCCCACTCCGGGGTCCCGCCGCCTTCAACTTGGTCATGCCCTAGTCGGCTACCGGTCCCAGCCCTAGCCGCCGTTACCACAGCGCCTCCTCTCGGCTTGATTGTAGCCGACTCGTACTCCGGATATACGGATTTAGGTGTGTAACGTCTACATACACACTCAAATCCTATGCAGTTTGTGTAGACATCTGCCACTTTGTCTACAAACCCTAGTTCTTCTCTAGCGGCGATATGTCAGAATCTAAGGTTGATATGCCCTCCATAGGCACGTTCAAAGGTCCCGCGCCAATAGTCAAAATGGATGGGTCGAACTATGAGCTCTGGGCGATGCAGTTCATGAGTCTCATGAAGTCGAACGGTAAGAAGCACATTCTTATCGAGGATGAGCCAGCAGAGAAGACAAGGATATATGCCTCGTGGGAGGCTGATGATTCGTATGCCAAGGTCTGGTTGTCAGGAACACTGTCAATGGAGATTGCCAATGATGTTCTCCATCAACCCACTGCCAAGGCAATGTGGAATACTCTCGCTTGCTACGTATTCCCAGGTGTACAATGAGACCAAGATGTTACAGCTTCAGCATGATATATTCACGATGAAGCAGAACGTCAGACCTCTTCACTCTTTGTATACATCTCTTAGAGGGATGTTTGAGAAGTTATACAGCACCATTCCACTCACAGCAACCCCTGAACAGCAGAAGACATTTCGGAATGCCACCATGGTGGGTGTTCTACTTTCAGCCCTAGATCCTGAGTATAAGGCCGCCCGCTCTCAGATTTTGGCCGATGCGGTTATTCCTCCAATGGAGGATGTTTACAGGAGGCTCAGTCGGATCTCAATTTCTTCCAGCTCATCTACTCCACCCCCTTCGGCGATGGCAGTATCGCGTGGGAGAGGTGATCAGTCTTCTGGTCGTGGACGTGGACCTCGGGGTAGGGCAGGTCGTTTTCGTCAGTCGTGCTCATACTGTCACCGCACAGGCCACTCGGAGGAGACATGCTACTCTAAGCATGGGTTCCCAACACCGGCACGTGTAGCAGAGCATTCTATGTCCCAATTGGCATCTACTGCGGACAATCGTTTCAAGGAACTTGTGGCACGTCTACGTGATATTATGCCACAATCATCTAGTGATTCTTCTGGTGGACCTTCAGATGTTTCTGCTACAGCATCTGCCAGTTCCTCTGCTGCTGCTAGTACCTCAGGTAGTGCTACGACATTTACATCTTCTCATGATATCTCTGATTAGATTATAGATTTTGGTGCCACACATCATCTCTGCCGAGATCGAGAGAGACTTGAGTCCTACAGGGACATTCCACATGGCCGCTCAGCACAGATCGCAGATGGTACACATTCCCTCCTTGTTGGACAGGGGAGGTTTTCCTATCTTCTACTATGCATCTACAGACTGTCCTACGTGCTCCTGAGTTCTCGATGAATCTGTTATCTATTAGTCAGATTACGAAGGATTTGCATTGTCGTGCTATATTTGACCCGTCTTCTCTTATTTTTCAGGACATACTAACGGGCAGGGTGAATGGTTGTGGCTCTGAGCAGAATGGTCTATATCGGCTGGTCCGGAATTCTTATGCTGGCATCTCTTCTCATTCTGCCGGACCAGTTTCTCCGTACATCTGGCATCTTCGTTTTAGTCATCTCCCGCTCCAGAAAATGCGACATCTTCTGCCTCGAATCTCTCCCAGCTCTTCCTTTCGCTGTGAAGCGTGTCAGTTGGGAAAGCATCATCGGTTGAGCTTTCCTAGTCGTCAGAGTCGGAGCGGTAGCTCCCCGTTCGAGTTGTTTCACATAGATATATGGGGTCCAAGTCGTGTACCCGATCATCAGGGACATAGATTTTATTTAGTGGTAGTGGATGATTTTTCTCGTGTTTCTTGGGTCTTCCTTTTAAAGAATAAATCTGAAGCAGGTAATGTGATTAAGAATTTGATTAATGAAGTGCACAACGTGTTTTCTTCTACTGTCAAATATGTTCGTACAGATAATGCTCTCGAATTCTGCACACGGTCCCTCTCTCAGTTTCTTTCGTCAAAGGGCATTATTCACCAAACCACTTGTGCCTACACATCTCAGCATAATGGTATTGCAGAAAGAAAGCATCGCCACCTTCTTGATATTACTCGAACCCTACTGATTCAGAGTTGTGCTCATATTTCTTTCTGGGGGGATGTTGTTCTTACCGCTTGCTACCTTGTCAATCGTATGCCATCTTCTGTCCTTGGTAAGAAAATTTCCTCTCTCTATTATTTTTCCTGACAAGGAATTATTCTCATTTACTCCTCATGTCTTTGGTACTGTGGCATTTGTTCATCTTCTGACTGCTGGACTTGACAAACTCTCTCCTAGAGCTGTCAAGTGTGTCTTTGTCGGTTACTCTCGGACTCAGAAGGGCTATCGGTGTTATGATCCCATAAACAAAAAATATTTTGTTAGTGCTGATGTCACATTCTTTGAGTATGTTATGTATTTTTCACCTGCAGGTGACAGACCAGTACCATCCACTACCAACGATGATGTCTATGTCCCTCTACCTCCTACTTGGAGTTCACCTGAGTCCACTCCTGGTCCTGTCTCTACGTCATCTTCCACCACCACTTCCACGACCTCCTATTCCACCTTTACCAAAATTCTATACGCGTCGGTCAGGTCCTGCTCAGGCTACACGTCAGACATCCATCACGCCTCAGGTATGTTCAGATGGCACTACTGACGGGTCAGATATGGTCCATGTGCAAGATTCTTCATTGCAGGAGGTGACTACACCATCCAATACAGCGGAAGATGATCTTGATATTCCTATTGCTATTCGGAAGCAGAAGCGGACGTGTACATCTTATCCCTTTGCTTCACAGGTGTCTTTTCATCGTCTCACAGGCGACTTTCAGAGATTTGCTGCAGCTTTGTCTTCCGTGAACATACCACGGAACTACCAGGAAGCTATGAAGATTGATTGCTGGAGAATGGCTATGAAAGAGGAGATGCGTGCATTACAGTCTCGTGGCACATGGACCTTGGTTATTGCTCCTCCTGATGCATCTATTGTGAGCTGTAAGTGGGTATTCACGATTAAATACCAAGCTGATGGCAGTCTAGATCGGTATAAAGCACGGCTGGTCGCGCGAGGTTTTACACAAACATATGGCGTGGACTATATGGATACATTTTCTCCAGTGGCTCGTCATTCTACTCTTCGCATTCTCTTATCAGTTGTTGTTGTACGTGACTGGAGTATATCTCAACAGGATGTCAAGAATGCCTTCTTGTATGGAGATCTGCAGGAGGAAGTCTACATGCAGCAGCCACCAGGGTTTACTGCTGAGGGGGAGAAACATATGGTGTGTAGACTTCACAAGGCAATTTATGGCCTCAAACAGAGTCCAAGAGCGTGGTTCCAGAAGCTTTCCAATCTGATTGAACGACAGGGATTCAAGAGGTCGAATGCAGACCACTCCTTGTTTGTTCAGAAGTCATCGGCATGTACGGTTGTTATCATGGTCTATGTGGATGATATTCTGGTTACAGGAGATGATATTCAGGGCATAAAAAGGGCGAAGGCATTCCTAGGCCGTCAGTTCGTCACAAAGGATCTTGGAACCCTAAGATACTTTCTGGGGCTGGAATTTGCCAGGAATGCACATGGTCTGATGATGACCCAAAGGAAGTACACTACAGATTTCATGACTGAAACAGGCATGGTTGGATGCAAACCATCAAGTATTCCTATGGATCCAAGCATGAAGCTGTATGATGATGACACTGCTGAAGTGGACAAGAGGAGATATAGAGAAATGGTGGGTAAGCTCCTTTATATTACCATAACTCGTCCCGATATTGCTTTTGCAGTAAGCAGGGTGAGTCAATTTGTGGAGCAGCCAAGACAAGCTCATATGGATGCCATATACATGATTCTGAGGTATCTGAAGTCTTCTCCAGGTTCAGGGTTGCTGTTTCGAGAGGGCACAAATTTGTCTATCTCAGCATGTGCAGATGCCGATTATGCAGGATGCCCTAAGGATCGAAAATCAACTTCAGGATTTGCAGTTTTTGTTGGGAGCTCTCTGATTTCTTGGAAAAGCAAGAAACAAACTGTTGTGGCAAGGTCCAGTGCTGAATCCGAATATAGGGCCATGGCGCAAGCAAGCACGGAGATGATGTGGGTTCGATCTGTACTAGAGGATCTACATGTAGCCGTATCTCTACCCATGCAGCTTCAGTGTGACAATCAGGCAGCCTTGTTTATTGCCAACAATCCAGCTTTTCATGAAAAAACAAAGCATATTGAAGTTGACTGCCACTACACTAGAGACTTGATCCAGAGAGGATTGATATCTACAGCTCATGGGGGATCAGACTGCTGACGTACTCACCAAACCATTGCTCAGAGGACCTTTTTCAGAGATGTTCTTCCAAGCTGAGCATGATAGACATCTATGCTCCACCTTGAGGGGGAGTGTAGAGATAGATATTATTATATGCTATGTACCTGTTCGTCATTTTTTATTTTTCTCTAGACTACTATGTATTTTACCCTTGAGGTCTCTCCCTATATAAGAGAGCCTAGGGTTCCCTTGAATAATAGATCACTGAGTTTTCACAACAGTTATCACATCAGAATTTTAAATTATTGCATCTATTCCTTTTTTATAACATAACTCAGCCATGGTCGGTCCCAAGCCCGAGTAAATTAACGAGGGTTGTGCGTTAAGTAGCTGACAACCAGCGCAAGAGATTCCTAAATAGTGTTCTTTTAAGAACAATATTTAGGAATTTGTCTCGAAACCATTCGGATAAATTCCTAAATAGTGTTCTTATAAGAACACTATCTGGAAATTTGTTGCGAATTCGTTCGGATCTTCTAATCATTGATTTGAGCAAACATCTAGATTTCGTAGGGGAGTTTCCCTACTAGCGACGTGTTGCATCGTTCAAATGCAATGAGAAGTTGGCAAGGGCTGCTACATCACTACCCGGATGTAGTTCAAAATTTGCAAGGATTCTCGCATGAGGAACGTATGCGAGTAAATAAGCTAGTTCTGTTGCATTGTCGTCCGGATGCAGTCCACAATTTGCAAGGGTTCTCGCACGATGGATACATGTGGGTAAAGAAGTTAGTCCAAAAGTTGTTGCAAAGGAAGTTGTGGATAGGTAGTTGGAATATTGGCGCTTTAACTGGAAAATCAATGGAGATAGTTGATGCGATGGAAAAAAAGAAGATTCAGATATTATGTCTACAAGAGACAAAATGTGGTGGAGAGAAAGCAAGGGAGATTGAGAAGACAGGCTTTAAACTTTGGTATTCATGTAAAGATAAGGGCAAAAATGGTGTTGGAGTGGTTGTTCATAAGGATTTTAAGGATTGTGTGGTTGAGGTGCAAAGATCTGGGGATCGGATTATATTGCTAAAGGTGGTGCTCAAAGAAGAAATTATAAATATCATCTCAGTTTATGCACCACAAATTGGTTTAGATGCCGATTAAACAAGCTTCTTAGGAGGATTTGCATAAGATTATGCATGGAATCTCACAAAGAGAGATGATTTGCCTAGGTGGAGATCTTAATGGATATGTGGGAAAGGATGCTTCAGGGTATGTTGGTGTTCATGGAAGACATGGCTTCGAAGATGGAAATGAAGAATGAAAAGTCTTTCTGGATTTTGTAAAAGCTAGGTAGTCAAAGAGATGCTAGGTGAGTTAAAGGGAGGAGCTCCAGATCAAAAGGAGGCTTGGCGGTGGAGTGGA
Organism: Ottelia alismoides; assembly: GCA_037367405.1. NCBI lineage: Eukaryota > Viridiplantae > Streptophyta > Magnoliopsida > Alismatales > Hydrocharitaceae > Ottelia > Ottelia alismoides. The sequence continues at coordinate 432,609 of JAZKJV010011335.1, read as the reverse complement.
CGGTGCATGAGAAGCTCAAAATTAAAAGAGCTTGCTTTAAAGCTATGTCTAAGGAGAAAACATATGACATTGTTACAAACTACAAAATAGCTAAGAAGGAAGCAAAGAAGACGGTAAGCGAATCTAAGTCAAAAGCTTATGAAGTTTTGTACAAAAATCTCTATCCTAAGGAGGGTCAGAAGGATATATTCAGGCTGGCTAAAGCAAGAGAAAGAAAGACCAAATATCTTTCTCAAGTGAGGTGCATTAAGGATGAGGAAGGTCACGTTCTTGTTACTCAGAAGGATATAGAGACTAGATGTAAGCAACACTTCCATAAGATTTTCATTGGGGAAGGAAATAGAGAGATCACTTTCGGAAATCTAGCTAATAGTGAAAGTTACTTGAATCGTGCAAGCCATGGACGAATACAAAGGAAGTAGAGGAGGCTTTGAAGGTTATGAGACATGGGAAATGTCTACGACCTGATGACATTCATGTAGAAGTTTGGAGAGTTTTAGGTGAACGTGGTTTGACTTGGCTTACATATTTATTCAATGTTATTTGACGACGCAAGAAAATACCTAGAGAATGAAGGAGAAGCATCGAGGTACCTCTTTATAAGAACAAAGGAGACATTCAAAATTGTTCAAATTATAGAAGTATCAAGCTGATGAGTCACTATGAAAATTTGAGAATGTGTGATCGAAAGAAGGTTGAGGCAAAACCAAATCAGATTCATGCCAAGTCGCTCAACTATTGAAGCCATCCACTTGCTGAGGAGACCAATAGAGATTTACAAAGCTAAAAAGAAGAACCTTCATATGATTTTTATTGACTTAGAGAAGGCTTATGATTCTGTCCCACGGAAAATATTGTGAAGAGTTTTGGAGAAGAGACAAGTATCATCCTATACATTAACCTCATAAAAGATATATGTGATAGGGCTTCATCTTGTGTAAGGATAAAGTAAGGGAAGACTGACTATTTTGACATCAACACCAGTCTGCATCAAGGTTCAACTTTGAGTCCATTCCTTTTTACTTTAATTATGAATAAGTTGACAAGTCATATTCAGGATGATATACCTTGATGTATGTTATTCGTTGATGATATTATGTTGATTGATGGGACTAGAGATGGAGTTAATGAGAAGCTTGAGATATGGAGACATGCTTTTGAGACTAAACGATTTCGTATAACTAGGGCTAAGACTGAATATATGGAGTGTACTTTTGATGGAAGCAATGGTGAAGGAATCGATGTTAAGATTGGTGATGATAACATTCAGAAGAGAGATTCTTTTGGATACTTGGGATCTATTTTGCAACATGATGGAGAAATTGATGGAGATGTTATAAATAGAATAAATGCATGTTGGCTAAAGTGGAGATGAGCCTCTACTGTTCTCTGTGATAACAAAAGTCCTTTGAAAATCAAAGAAAAGTTTTACAAAGCAGCTGTGAGACCTGCTATGCTCTATAAATTTGAATGTTGGCCTGTGAACCATAGACATGTGTAGAGAATGGCAGTAGCAAAAATGAAAATGCTACGGTAGATGTGTGCACACATGTAAAGATCGAATTCGGAATGATGCCATCAGAATGAAAGTGGGTGTAGCTCCGATCGAAGATAAGAAGCGAGAAAATCACTTAAGGTGGTTTGGTTATTTGCAAAGGAGATAAGCTGATGCACCGGTGAGGAGATGTGAGTTTTGGAATGTTGAGCCGGCTAAAAGAGGGTATGGAAGGCCCATGAAATGTTGGGCTGAGACTATATGAAGGGATCTTAGTTTTTTGGATCTAAGCCCAAGAATGACCCAAGATAGATCTGGATGGAGGTAAAAAATCCAAGTAGCTGACCCTACTTAAAGTGAGAAAAGGCTTTGTTCTTGCTGTGTTCCTCTTTATAACATGAGTTTTCAATAATTCACATTATTTCTATTAGGAATATACAAGTAAATTTATTTTAAATTATTAATTCTTTGTCTTATTCCCTTCACTTGTGCAACCAAACACGAAAAATTAGTATCCCTCCCTTTATCTTGACGTCTCTCAAAAAACTAAATCATTTTGTTATCATGATCCTTGTTGATTAACTTTCAACAACACCATTGATAATATAAATCATTAAAATCGTATTTTAACCTTTCATAATCTACCAAAATCACAGATCATGCCCCTTTTCGTCCTCAAAGCACTCGACTACCATCACCCCACTCCGCGGTGAATTCTGCATTCTCACAAGCCCCCACAGTGAACCTTCCTCACGACTCACCTTGGTAATTATACGACTTGGATGTAGTTCTTTGCATTTTCGCAAACTCTCTGCAACTAACTTTAGGCTTCAGGTAATCTCTACATGCTTCCATCTCAACAAGTTCCCCTAATTTATCTATCCCATCCTCAGCTTCACTTCCACATTTGTCTCGCTTCGATCATACCTTCTTATTATTATTCTGAGCAGCATTGCTATGCTCGTCCCTCGTAGCTTATGTATACCTTCAAGACACCATCCGCTCTATATTGCTCAGCTAATAAAGTAATTTCCTCATCATTGATGCAGAATATGAAATAATTACTTCCATACCATTCTAAACTTCATATTAAGGCAATACATATAAAATTCCATATATCATTTTTCCTTTTTTAGGATAAACATATGACATATAACAACTGCTAATTCTTTCTTTGGTTGATATTATAATGCACCTCACATTAATAAACTTTATATTTAGTTTCAAGTAAATATTGAAAAAAAAATACTTCTTAATCCTATTCATACTCATGTCGAGAATCAATTCTTGAAATATAATTAAAGATCGATCCCAAGTAAGAAAATGGGACACTTAGTCTGTAGACCATATAATCCCATCTATATTCACAAGAAGGTGCATACTTACCTTTCTTTGTTGATAGAGTTTATAAAGTAGGAACATTTTTCGATTGACTTCTTAAGTTTTGGACGAATGGTACGTGTGTACTATAGATGATTGTTAGAATGATATGTGCCAATGACTAATAGTTTTGATTCAAAACTTGTAGTGACCGATATTATTATGTTTTGTATCTTTTCGTAATTCCTGTTTACTCTCTGGACTACTATGTACTTTACCCGTGAGGTCTCTCCCTATATAAGAGAGCCTAGGGTTTCTCGGAATAATAGATTTGCTCATTTTTCCAACATGGTATCAGAGCCCAGGGGCTAACCCTAACCCCAGCCCTAGGATTTCTTTTGTACCGCCGCCACCTCTCCTCTACCACCACCTTTCCGCCGCCGCCGGGCCCTCCTCCCCGCTACCGAGCCCTCCTCCTCTCCACTCCGGGCCCCTCCTCCCAGCTGTCGGGCCTCTCCCACCGCCGCCGGGCCTCTCCCACCGCCACCGGGCCCCTCCCTACACATTGTCGGGCCCCTCCACGCTGACTCTGGGCCCGCACCTCCTCCACGTGAGGCCCCCAGCGGTGTCGTAGGTCGCCCTACGTCACCATCCGTCGTTGAGTCAACCCCTAGGTAGGGGACCCCAACCGCCGGGTTCCCCTTCCTTACACGTCGACACCTACACCTTCGTCGGTCGGTCTATCTCCATGGATTTGAGTGCGTAACGTCTACATATGCACTCAAATCCGATCAAGTTTTTGTAGACACCAGTTTCTAGTCTACAATCCCTAGTTCTTCATCTACGGCAACATGTTAGAGAACAAAGTTGATATGCCCTCCATAGGAGCCTTCAAGGGTCCTGCGCAGCTGCGCCTATAGTCAAGATGGACGGCACAAACTATGAGCTATGGACGATGCAGTTTATGAGTCTCATGAAGTCCAATGGTAAGAAGCATATTCTTACCGAAGATGAGCCGGCAGAGAAGACTGGGATATATGCCTCGTGGGAGGCTGATGATTCTTACGCCAAGGTTTGGCTGTCAGGCACACTGTCGATGGAGATTGCCAATGATGTCCTCCATCAGCCCACTGCCAAGGCAATGTGGGATATTCTGGTCGCCACGTACTCCCAAGTGTGGAATGAGACCAAGATGTTACAGCTCCAGCACGATATATTCACGATAAAGCAGAATGGCAGGCCACTTCACTCATTGTACACGTCCCTGAGATGAATGTTTGAGAAGTTATACAGTACCATTCCACTCACGGCGACTCCTGAGCAGCAGAAGACATTTCGGAATGCTACCATGGTGAGCGTTCTACTTGCAACCCTAGATCCTGAGTACGAGGCAACCCGCTCTCAGATTTTGGTCGATGCAGTTATTCCTCCAATGGAGGACGTTTACTAGAGGCTTACTCGCATATCAATTTCTTCCAGCACATCTACTCCACCCTCATCGGCGATGGCAGTATCGCGTGGGAGAGGTGGTCAGTTTTCTGGTTGTGAACGTGGATCCCGTGGTAGGGGCGGTCGCTTTCGTCAGCCATGTTCGTTCTGCCATCGCACAAGCCACTTGGAGGATACATGCTACTCTAAGCATGGCTTTCCAGCATCGGCGCGTGTAACCGAGCATGTTCTGCCCCAGTCAGCATCCAATGCAGATAGCCGATTCGAGGAGCTTGTGGCACATCTACGTGATATTATGCCACAATCATCTACTGACTCTTCTGGTGGACCTTCAAATGTTGCTGCTACAGCTTCTGTCAGTTCCTCTGCTGCTGCTAGTACCTCAGGTAGTGCTACTGCCTTTACATCTTGTCATGATATATTTGATTGGATTATAGATTCCGGTACCACACATCACCTCTGCCGAGATTGAGAGAGACTTGAGTCATACAGGGACATCCCACATGGCCGCTCAGTGCAGATCGCAGATGGTACTCATTCCCCCTTGTTGGACAGGGGGAGGTTTTCCTATTACCTTCTATGCGTCTACAGAATGTTCTACATGCTCATGGGTTCTCTATGAATCTGTTGTCTATTAGTCAGATTACGAAGGATTTGCACTGTCCTGCTATATTTGACCCCTCATCTCTTATTTTTCAGGACATACTAACGGGCAAGGTGATTGGTTGTGGCTCTGAGCAGAATGGTCTGTATCGGCTGGTCCGAATTCTTGTGATGGCGTCTCTTCTCATTCCGTCAGAACAGTATCTCCGTACATCTGGCATCTTCGTTTTGGTCATCTCCTGCTCCAGAAAATGCGACATCTACTGCCTCAGATATCTCCAGTTCCTCATTTCGCTGTGAAGCGTGTCAGTAGGGAAAGCATCATCGGTCTAGCTTTCCTAGTCTTCAGAGTCGAAGCAGTAGCTCCCCGTTTGAGTTATTTCACATTGATATTTGGGGTCCAAGTCGTGTACCTGATCATCAGGGACACAGGTTCTATCTAGTTGTAGTGGATGATTTCTCTCGTGTATCTTAGGTCTTTCTTTTAAAGAATAAATCTGAAGCAGGGGATGTTGTTAAAAATTTGATTAATGAAGTGCAGAATGTTTTTTCTTCTACTGTCAAATATGTTCGTACAGATAATGCACTGGAATTTTGCACCCGGTCTCTCTCTCAGTTTCTCTCCTCCAAGGACATTATTCACCAAACCACTTGTCCTTACACATCTCAGCAGAATGGCGTGGCAGAAAGAAAGCATTGCCACCTTCTTGAGATTACTCGAACTCTCCTCATTCAGAGTTGTGCTCCTATCACCTTCTGGGGGGATGCTGTCCTTACAGCGTGCTATCTGGTCAATCGTATGCCGTCATCTGTCCTTGGTGAGAAAATTCCTCTTTCCATCATTTTTCCTAATAAGGAATTATTCTCACTTACTCCTCGTGTCTTTGGGACTGTTGTGTTTATCCATCTCCTGTCTCCTGGACTTGACAAGCTCTCTCCTAGAGCTGTCAAGTGTGTCTTTGTAGGTTACTCTCGGACTCCGAAGGGTTATCGTTGTTATGACCCCATAAACAAGAAATATTTTGTCAATGCTGATGTCACGTTTTTTGAGTCTGATGTATTTTTCCCCTGCAGGCGACAGGCTGGTCCCATCTACTACCACTGATGATGTATATGTCCCTCCGCCTCCAAGTTTGAGTTCACCTGAGTCCATTCCTGCTCCAGTTGCTGCGTCGCCTAACCCAACGTCACCTCCACCACCACCACCTCCACAACCTCCTATTCCACCTTTACCAAAATTCTATACGCGTCGGTCAGGTCCTGCTCAGGCTACGCGTCAGGCATCCATAACGCCTCAGGTATGTTCAGATGGCATCATTGCTGACGGGTCAGATATGGTACATGTGCAGGATTCTTCATTGCAGGAAGAGACTCTACCATCCAGTATAGTGGACCGTGACCTTGATATTCCTATTGCTATCCGGAAGCAGAAGCGGCGTGTGCGTCTTATCCTTTTGCTTCCCAGGTGTCTTTTCATCGCCTCACAGGCGACTTTCAGAGATTTGCTACAGCCTTGTCTTCCGTGGACATACCATGGACATATCAAGAAGCCACGAAGATTGATTGTTGGTGACTGGCTATGTAAGAAGAGATGTGTGCCTTACAGTCTCGTGGGACATGGAGCTTGGTTAATGCTCCTTCTGATGCATCCATTGTTAGCTGTAAATAGGTATTCATAGTTAAATACCATGCTGATGGGAGTCTAGATAGATACAAGGCAAGGCTGGTCACGAGAGGTTTCACACAAACCTATGGTGTGGACTATATGGATACATTTTCTCCAGTGGCTCGTCACTCTACTCTTCGCATTCTCTTATCAGTTGTTGTGGTACGTGACTGGCCTATATCTCAACTTGATGTCAAGAATGCATTCTTGTATGGAAATTTCCAGGAGGAAGTCTACATGCAGCAGCCACCAGGGTTCACTGCTGAGGGGGAGAAGCATATGGTGTGTAGACTTCACAAGGTAATTTATGGCCTTAAACAGAGTCCAAGGGTGTGGTTCCAGAAGCTTTATCATCTGATTGAACGATAGGGGTTCAAAAGATCAAGTGCAGATCACTCGTTGTTTATTCAGAAGTCTTCTGCAGGTACGGTTGTCATCATGGTCTATGTTGATATTCTGGTGACAGGAGATGATGTTCAGGGAATAGAGAGGGCAAAAGTATTTCTGGGCCGTCAGTTCGTCGCGAAGGATCTTGGAACCCTAAGATACTTTCTGGGGCAGGAATTTGCCAGGAATGCACAAGGTCTGGTGATGACCCAAAGGAAGTACATTACAGATTTTTTGACTGAGACAGGTATGGTTGGATGCAGACCATCGAGTATTCCCATGGATCCAAGCATGAAGTTGTATGATGATGACACCGCTGAAGTAGATAAGAGAAGATACAGAGAAATGGTGGGTAAGCTCCTTTATATTACCATAATTCGACCCGATATTGCCTTTGTAGTAAGCCGGATAAGTCAATTTATGGAGCAGCCAAGACAAGTTCACATGGATACCATATATATGATACTGAGGTATCTAAAGTCTTCTCCAGGTTCAGGACTGTTATTTCGAAAGGGCATAGATTTATCTATTTCAGCATGTACAGACACCGATTATGCAGGGTGTCCTAAGGATCGAAAGTCGACCTCAGGATTTGCCGTTTTTGTTGGGAGCTCTCTAGTTTCTTGGAAAAGCAAGAAACAAACTGTTGTGGCAAGGTCTAGTGTTGAATCTGAATATATGGCCATGGCGCAAGCAAGCACGGAGATGATGTGGGTTCGATCTATGCTAGAGGGTCTACATATAGCCATACCTTTACCCATGCAGCTTCAGTGTGACAATCAGACAGCATTGTTTATTGCCAACAATCCTGCAATCCATGAAAGAACAAAGCATATTGAAGTTGACTGCCACTACACTAGAGACTTGATCCAGAGAGGCTTGATATCTACATCTCACGTGAGCTCAGGGGATCAGACTGTTGACATATTCACCAAGCCGTTGCTCAGAGGACCCTTCTAGAGATGTTCTTCCAAGCTGAGCATGATAGACATCTATGCTCCACCTTGAGGGGGAGTGTAGAGACTGATATTATTATTATGTTTTGTACTTTTTCGTAATTCCTGTTTACTCTTTGGACTATTATGTACTTTACCCGTGAGGTCTCTCCCTATATAAGAGAGCCTAGGGTTTCTCGGAATAATAGATTTGCTCATTTTTCCAACAAAACTTATATCGAGTAATTCAAGTTATTTACACCTCCATATCTACTAGACTACTATACGATAGTAAAAATATCATACATTAAACTAGGAATCTCTATCAGGGATCGTCATATCGCGATATATCGGCGATATATCGGTATCGACAGGTCACCGATATATCGCCGATATGGACGATATCGGATATCGACATGAGAAAATGCCTTGGTGGATACCGGGTTTCGGCGATATGTGTCGATATATCGCCGATATATCGGCGATATATCGGTATCGACATTGTATCGAAACGATATCGATACCGATATTTCCTTCCTTGATCTCTATCACAAAAAAGGACAAGAAAGATTTTTTGGTTGAGAGGTTGTGATCTTTTAAAAAAATCAAAATATCATTTAGTTAGTTCAATCGTCGGAGGCAGTGCCTCATAAGTGCTTTGAGGTGCATGCCTCATATTCAGGGTGAGGCTTAAGCTCTGACGTGTTTTTGTCAAAAATGCCTCAAGGTGTATTTTTTTAAATAATGTGTCCAGTATGCATTAATGCAACACAAAAGTAGGAATTAGGGCTACTTAAGTTTTTATTAGATTAGGATTGTCTTCTTTCGCCCAGATACAGTCTAATTAAATCAAATTAAATTAGCATTAGGGTTAGGGATAATCTTAAAATATGTCTCATTTGAGTTATTTGCAATTTTGATTTTTATTTAAATAAAGAAATCATGCATGTCATTTAGTTAGTTCAATTGTCCGAGGCAGTGCCTCAGTGCCCCATAAGTGCTTTGAGGTGCATGCCTCAGATTTAGGATGAGGCCTAAGCCCTGACGTGTTTTTGTCAAAAATGCCTCGAGGTGCATTTTTTTTAAATAATGCGCCCAATATGCATTAATGCAACACAAAGTAGGAATTAGGGCTACATTAAGGTTTTTATTAGATTAGGATTTTTTTCTTTCGTCCAGATTCTGTCTCATTAAATCAAATTAAATTAGCATTAGGGTTAGGGTTAATCTTAAAATATGTCTGATTTGAGTTAATTGCAATTTTGATTTTTATTTAAATAAAGAAATCATGCATGATCTAAAATAAGTGATTTAGTTGAGTCAATTTGAAGTTAAACTAGGGATTAGTTTCATTTTTTATTTTATTTTGTATACTCACCCCTTTTATATAAAGGGGCTACGATGCATTGTATTAAACAAGCAAGATATAGAAAAAATTTGGGTTTTGTCGATTATCTTCTCCTATTTCCGTCTCTCCCCTGCGCATCTCCGCATTTCTTCTCCACAACCCCATGCGATCAGTGTGCCCTCTTCTTTTCCCTCTCCTCCCAATTTCTTTTCCGCCCAAATTTTCTTCTACATTAATTGGTATTATAGCATGGATTTCGAACCATACCTACTAATTGACGATCATGTCGAGTATGGGCGATTGAAATACAAAGCATGTCATTATGATACGAAACGATAAAGGATGAAGTCGCGCTACAAAGCAAGTTTGAAGGTCCAGGTTTGGTTGGAATCCCAGTTCAACAAAGATCCATTTACCCAAGAAAGGCTTCAATAAAGATCTGTCCATCTAAAGACCATTCAAGGTGATTTTAAGGAGTAGAAAGACAATGAAAAGGATGAAAATCATTCTTCTTCGATTATTATGTTAGGTTATGTGGTGCATTGACCCAGGCCATTATTGTCACGATCAACCCATTGGAACCCCAAGGCAGCACACATTTGGATGATGAAGATAACCGCCATCTCCATCAATCCTGGGTCACAATACTCATTGAGGAGGACTTCTAGGAAGTCGATGTGATTTTGCCATCACTACCAAGCACTCCTAAGTTCTTTCAATCCCCGTTGTGTCAATGAGACCCTGCCCAACATCACTAGAGTGGTCGTGTTTTAAGTTGGATGATTCACCACTGCCACCCTAGGATTTGGAGGCTCCAAACCCATAGTTAGGTCTTCTGTCATCACCAACCAAGTCTTGGTAAGCTCCACCCGATCATTACTAACATCATCTCTGTCACAGCAACCACCAACCTCATCATGTGAGTTAAGTGTCGATGCCGCCTGCCCTCCGAAAGCCATAAACTTCAGCCTCGCTGCAAGCAGCCCACGTTGCACTCATCAAGCATCGCCATGCATTATCAAGCTCCAACCACTACCATTGTCGTTGCATGCTCCTCAACAAGTTATGCCGCTTTGAGCATCGATGTTGCCCAATCGATGATGCCTATCGAAACCACCTTTCGATACACGATTACCGCTGGAGATGCCATGACCATCATTCCCGACCCAATGTCAGCTGCCCAGGACGTGTTTCAAAGAAGTCCTTCACTCCAAAGTTCTTTACTAAAAGGTGGAAACTGGGCCCAACATGGGGAAGAGATGTTATACTATTGAAAGAGTAAAAAAATTTTGAATATGCCCAAAAATTTTGAATATGCCCTTCTTTCAACGAGAATTGCAAAAGAAACATTGAGGATATAAAATATTAAAAAAATTGGGATCACAACAAGACTATTGCGTCATGTAATATTGCAATCAAAGTTCAAGCAATTGAGCATGAGATGAATTTTTCCAACAAAGACAGCTGATGCAACACGAAATTAGGAATCAAGTCTAAAATTAGGGATTTATTTAATTAGGATTTTTCCTCCATCCATTTAGAGTCTAATTAGGGACAAGGTTAAGATTAATCGTTAAATTTTTTCTAATTTAAATTGATTGCAATTTTTATTCTTAGTTAAATAAAGAGATTATTGGTGACTTATAATCAATGATTTGGTTGAGTCAATTTAGGAGCCAAATTAGGGATTAGTTTCATTTTGTTACTTTGTTTCTTATATAAAAGGGCTATGAGGCATTGTATTAGACTGTAACACCCTAAACATAGTACCATACCTAAAACTCACAAAGTGTAGATGTGGCTTATAAGTGATGGGGATTACTACTTGTAAACTTGGGCTTAAGCATTTTGGGTGGTTGTCAACGGATCCAATAGGGCCCGAACCCAACAAGTTGTCAGGGACAGTTTTCCTCGATAGTGGACCGGGGACCTAAGCTCGGGACGTTACAAATGGTATCAGAGCCAGGTTCTCTCTGATAGTGGAAAGTGCTACCCGAGAGGTGGAGCTGCCCCTACAAAGAGGTTGGAGGAAATGGCTACCCGGAGCGTGCAGCCGCCACTATCACTGGGAAGAAATGATGGGTCATGTCGCAACGAGGACGTTACGAATATAAGTGGGGGAGGTTGTAACAACCCAAACATAGTACCATACCTAAAACTCACAAAGTGTAGGTAAGGCTTATAAGTGATGGGGATTACTACTTGTAAACTTGGGCTTAAGCATTTTGGGTGGTTGTCAACGGATCCAATAGGGCCCGAACCCAACAAGCTGTCAGGGACAGTTTTCCTCGATAGTGGATCGGGGACCTAAGCTCGGGACATTACATAGACAGTTCACATTATAGAAAAGTTGGAGTTTTCTCCACTATCTTCTCCTTTTTCCATCTCTCCCCATGCGCATCTCTGCACATGTTCTCCAAATCCCTGAGCAACCCATGCATGCTTTTTTCCCCTCTTAATTTTTCTTCAGCACTATGCATAGTCTACCCAAGGTTTTAAAAAAAGTAAGGCATATCAAGGTGCTTTTTCATTGTAGAATCAAGGCGTAAGCCTCAAGCAAATTGAGATGTAAGCCTCCCTCCATATAAAAGTGTTCATACAACTAAAACAATCATAACTTTAGTTTCATAAGATACTAAAAGTGAGACATCATTATTGGAAACACATATCCATGTTATTTCAAGAATTCTAAGGCCAAACTATCGCATGAATCTATTCATTCAAAAGGTTTCGAACATTGCCCAAGCCTGGGAGGTGTTTATTCTTCCTTATAGCAATACTTTTAAGCTTCCATTTAACATATAGCATTTCTAACCGTTGGCGTTTCGGTAATGTCAAGGATGTATGTTGAGAAACATTTCCATCTTAGGGGTATACTCATTTTTACCATTATGGTGTCAAAATGATGTGTCCCTAACCCTAGAACTATCCCCATATAAGGAACCTAGGCCCCTTCCGATGTGTGATAAGCCCCCACCATCTTGTGACAGGTCCCACCGTCCACCCCATGCCCCACCAACCCGAGCTAGCGATTCGAGGCCCCATTCCTCCATTGATTCCACGTCAGCAGTCATAGATCCCCTTTACCTCAATCCCCAGCAATCCCCATCTGGGTTTCAACATCACATATTTTCTTTCTATTGTAACCATGCACTGGCACCATACCATATAAAGGTATAGTTATACATGTACATCTATATTGAAAAACTTGATTTTAACACGTTGCTTTTGATTTTCTATGTATGTCATATTCATCGTATAATCTTCCATATTATACTTTTATGTAATATTAAATACATTAGAGGATTTTCTGGCATTAGAACACCACCAGAATCACTTGCTCATGGAACGTAAGAATAACGAGAGAAATTACATCAAAATCAAACTATGTTGGAACAAATCTCAAATCACCATCAAATAATCTTTTTAAAAAATTATAATATGATGAAATATGTCCTTGCAATGCATGTCGTATTTCAAAACCCACATTGACAATTTTATGACTCCTAAATGATAAAATATAGGCAGCAAAATTTGCAAGGATTCTTGCATGATAGATGCATACGAGTAAAGAAGTTAGTCCAAAAGAGGTTGCAAAGGAAGTTGCTGATAGGTAGTTGGAATATTGGCACTATGACTGGCAAATCAATGGAGATAGTAGATACGATGGAAAGAATAAAGATTCAGATACTATTTCTCCAACATACAAAATGGGTTGGAGAGAAAGCAAGGGAGATCGAGAAGACATGCTTTAAACTTTGATATTCAGGTAAAGATAAGGGTAAAAATGGTGTTGGAGTGGTAGTTCATGGATTTGAAGAATTGTGTGGTTGAGGTGCAAAGGTTCAGAGATCGGATTACTTTGCTAAAATTGGTACTCAAAGAAGAAATTATGAATATCATCTCAATTTATGCAACGTAAATTGGTTTAGATGAAAGGATTAAACAAGCTTTTTTCAGAGGATTTGGATAAGATTATGCAAGCAATCTCGCAAAGAGAGAAGCTTTGCCTAGGTAGAGATCTTAATGGACATGTGAGAAAGGATGCTCCAGGGTATGCTAGTGTTCATGGAGATCATGGCTTAGGGGATCGAAAAAAGAGGAAAAAGTCATTCCGGATTTTGTAACGCATAACGTCCACAAGATCTGGTTACACGTTTACATAACATTCACAGTATTTAAGTTATGATTGATTCTACTAAGTTATGAAAATGAGAAAAAAAATCACGATTGAATAACATTCACAATTTATTAACCAACCACGTAACAACCCATGTCACTTCAGAACATTTTGCATTTATATACATCTAGTACAACATGTATCAAAGAAATTTTTCATTATTTATACATGTATCTCAGAAATATTGACAGAAGAGAAAAAGAAACGGAAAAATAGATTCATTTATCTACACAATGACTATCATGTGTACCGTCAAAGGCAAATGTCTGATCACCAAAAGCTAAGTGTCCTGAAAATCGACTATTGAGTCGCACGCTCCTTTCTTGCCCTCCAAGTTAGGAACAAAAGGATGTCAACAAATGCTGAGTACAACAAAATTTATTAAAATAATAGGTATTTAAGAGGTTACAAAAAGAAAGTAAGTACATAGGTAATGACATTGTAATTATTTAAGCTACTTGCATGGAAAGTTGGTTTTCTAGGTGTTTCGTATATAATTCCCTTTTTCACTCACCATGTTTCAATTTTCAATAATTAATTAGTTCCTTGATTCATGATACAATCATGATGGCAAAGATGATCTAGATCTAATTTACATTGTTTTTCATTATTGTTAATTATAAAATGTGATGATAGATCTTACTGAATGTGAATAATTGATGAAAGTTTTCATGATCTAATCTTTATCCTTGCCAGAACCTGCTGGCGTAACAGTAACCAAACTCAAGCGGTGAAGAAGCCTCCTAAGAGACTCCTATGTCTCACTTTCCCAGTGGAAGTGTGGTCAAAGAAAAAGCTAGGCAAACTCCAACAACGCCCCTGTGAGAGAGACTTCCCGGTCCGAGTTACTCCAGTCATGTCCGACCGGTGTAGGTTCGGGCTAAACAAGCTCGAAGAAAAACTAAGGTTCCTCCAATCTAGGCACCCTAATAGAACACAAGGTCAGCGGAAGGCGAAAAAAATACGAGCTCACGAAAAATCGTGAAAGAGATTAGGATCCTAGACCAACATACTAGGCGATCGCTGCCTAAATTGGACATCCTATCTCCAGCCCAGTTGAGGGCCACTACACTCTCGTACAATCAGGTGTAAGGGCCACCTTGACCGGCACAATTAACAGTCACCATTGATTCTCGTCAACAATGTGGATTTACTTAATTACACATTCATTTCACAATATTTTATGGGGTTAACTTTATAGATCTAAGTGTTTCATCAATAACTTATCAATAGTGGATAGTGATATATAATTAGTAGATTATGCTAAAGGATCATTTGATGAAGATTATTAATCATAATAATCACAGGGAATTATCAAATCATAGATTGATCCGAGTACTTTTGAGTTATTTTATTAAGAATATGTGAACCTCCTAGATATTAACACCCGATCATTTTATTAATACTATTCTTGGATAAAGTCCCATACGGGTCAATCATTCTTTGGCTTCGAATGACAAGGGTATCAGACATCATATAATTGGTATTTAGAATATATTCTTAATTATAAGTCAAGGCTTGAGAAGAGAACCATACATATAATTTCCCGTGAAAATGCTTAGAATATTAGTGCTAAAATAGAAGAAATGCTTAAAATTTCACCCAAATTTCCTCTAATGTCAGTATTGAAGATACTAGCAAAAAATACTTAGAATATCCCCAAATTTCTCCATATTTCATCTTTAATTTTTGAAATTCATGAGCTAAGAAATTGGACTTGAATTTGGCCTTTACATTTTCAAATCAGTGAATAATGAGTACAGTAACTTGCATGCTAAAAATGTTCAATTTTTCATCTTTAATTTTATGAGATCAGAGCCTAATAATTGGTCTGAATTTAGAAACAAATTCATGCAAAATCCCCAGATTTTCATCTCTAAAAATATGAGATGGGAAGCCTTAATAATTGGTCTGAATTTAGAAACAAATTCATGCAAAACCCCCAATTTTTCATCTTTAAAAATATGAGATCAGAAACCTTAATAATTGGTTTGAATTTAGAAACAAATTCATGCAAAACTCTAATTTTTCATCTTTAAAAATATGAGATCAGGAGCCTTAATAATTGGTCTGGATTTAGAAACAAATTCGTGCAAAACCCTTAATTTTTCATTGAAAATATGAGATCAAGAGACTTAATAATTGGTCTGGATTTAGAAACAAATCCTACAATTTAGTGACTTTTAAAACTCAGAATGTGTATAAACACATAGATGGCAGCAAGAGAGGGGTTTAATTGTACCTCTCGGATCTCCAAAATGGAGGGAAAAATGGCCTTAAATCAGTAGCAGCAAGAGCTGCTACTGCATGCAGCAGTAGCTGCAAGTTCTTGACAGCAGCTCCAGGTGCAGGACTCGACATTAGCAGCAGCAACAGGAGCACTCACCAGCTGCTTGGAAGGGAAAAAAGGGTCACGTATGTGCTAGAAGTTAGGGATATATGTGTGTGTGTGTTAAACTTGTATAGCCTTTATTTCTAACTTATTTAAAATAATAAAGGCATCATCATTTTCATCATGAATCTCTGATTTAGATGAATAATGATTCGTTTTGACCGTCTCGGAATAACTATTAAAATGAGTATAATATTCATATTCTTCCGATCTAAGATGGATTTAGAATTTGGCAAAATATGATTTCGATTTATGATTAAATTTTGCGATTTAAACATGTCAAATGACCTTCGATCAACAAGCGATCAATTCTGTTGGTTTTAATGTATTGAAACGAAATTTATGATAGTCTCTATTTATTTTGTGGTTCAGACCACATTGCAGCTTTTCCGATGACATGAATTACGGTGCAATCGATTTTAGGTCGATTGTAAAACCCAAACGAATTTGATTTGCAATCTATGGATCGATCCAAGTTCATTTAATATCGATTGAAATTTTTTTATCGGATCGTATGGACCCAAATCGGGTTACATTCGGTTTCAAATCTAAGTGTTAAATAATGGCTTACGATCTTTTCATAGGGAACACTCTCTTCAAGAAGAGGGAGTATCATTTAATTATTTAAAAGAGTGGCTTGGCTAGAACACAGATAAATTACTTTACGTTGAGGAGAAGAGATCGATTGTGTTGCAAAAACTGCAAAGTAATCCCATGAGAGAGTTTGACAACTCAATATCACTTGTTAGTCATGGATGTGCAAATAAAAAGGCTGGTAAAAAAAAGAAGGTTTCCAAGGTCACTTGAACTAGACGGTGGAATCTTCAATTGAAGCAATCAAGCATTAGGGAGAATTTTCAGATAAATTACCTTAGGATTGTAGCGGAAGTGCAAATGAGATGTCGGAGGCGATAGCATCATGTATTCGAAAGGTAGCCAAAGAGATGCTACATGAGTCAAAGGAAGGATCTCAAGGACAAAAAGAGGCTTGGTGGAGTGCAGGGGTGCAAGAAAAGCTCAAAATTAAAAGAGCATGCTTTAAAGCTATGTCTAAGGATAGAACAGAGGAAATTGTCACAAACTACAAAATAGTGAAGAAGGAAGCAAAGAACGTTGTAAGCAAAGCTAAGTCAAAAACTTATGAAGTTTTGTACAAAAAATCTTGACTCTAAGGAGGGCCAGAAGGATATATTCAGGTTGATCAAAGCAAGAGAAAGAAAGACCGAAGATCTTTCTCAAGTGAGATGCATTAAGGATGAGAAAGGTCACGTATTTGTTACTCAAAAAGAAATAGAGACTAGATGGAAGCAGTATTTCCATAAGTTTTCATTGCGGAGGGAAATAGATAGATCACTTTGGAAGATCTAGCTAGTAGTGAAAGTTACTTAAATCGTGCAAGCTATAGACGAATATAAAGGAAGAAAGTGGAGGAGGCTTTGAAGGTTATGAGATATGGGAAAGGTGTAGGACCTAGTGAACTAGTCTCTCCATATATGTGACACCTTCGTTTTGACCACTTTCCTCTACAGAAGTTGTGTCATGTTCTTCATTAAATTTCTACGAGATCCTCCTTTCAGTGTGAGGCATGCCAGCTAGGGAAGCATCATCGTTCTTCCTTTCCATCCCGTCAGAGTCGAAGCAGTTCTCAGTTATTTGAGCTCCTTCATTTAGACATTTGGGGTCTGAGTTGTGTTCCTGATAACCAGGGATATTGTTTTTATCTTGTTGTGGTCGATGATTTCTCTGGACTTTCTTAGGTCTTTTTTATTGAAGAATAAGTCTGAGATTGGATGCGTGATCAAATATTTTATTATTGAGATAAAGAATACCTTTTCTGCCAATGTCAAATATCTTCACTCTGATAATGCTTTAGAATTCTGCACCTTACATCTTTCTGAGTTTCTTAGATCTCTTGGCATTGTTCACCAGACTTCATATGTGTATACTTCCCAGCAGAACGGTGTTGCTGAGCGCAAACAACGTCACTTACTTGATGTGACGAGAACCTTGTTGATACGGAACCGTGCTCCTCACGCTTACTGGGGCAATGTTGTCCTTACTACATGCTATTTGGTGAACCGCATGCCTTCGTCTGTGCTGGAAGAGAAGATTCCTTTCTCGATTGCGTTTTCCGAGAAGGATCTTTTCTCCCTTACACCTCGTGTGTTTGGATCTGTTGCCTTTGTTCATGATGTCTCTCCAGGTCGTGACAAGCTGTCTCCTAGAGATGTCAAGTGCATCTTTGTCGGCTACGCTCGTATACAGAAGGGGTACCATTGCTTTATCCGCTAAGGCAGAAATACCTTGTCAGTGTTGCTGACGTTACTTTCTTTGAGTTTGTTTCTCCTACAGGTGACAGACTAGCTCCATTTGACTTTGACGATGAGATCTGCATGCCTCTACCTCCTATTGTTGTTCCTCCACCTCCCTCTACTCCTCTATTACCACTTCCTCAGTCGCCACCACCTACACCTACTCATTCCTTTACACGTGCTCCTATGGCTCCACCTTCTACTGTGACTCGATATTTGCCACATGTTTTTACTCACAGGTCTCGCTCGGTTCCCCCTGCTCACAGATCTTCCCCGTCATCCAGCACGCCTCAGGTATGTAATGAGCACATTGTTTTTATTGATGGCACTATTGAGTTGTCTGTGCACTGTGCAGCCGGATTCTATATAGGATGAGCAGGAGCCCTCTCAAGAGGGGAACTCACATATTACAGATTTGGCAGATGATCTTGATGTGTTGATTGCTCTGCGTAAGTCGAAATGTAAGTGTGCTACTTATCATCTTGCAAACCAGGTTTCCTTGAGCAGGCTATCAGAGGATTTCAGGAGATTTACCTTGGCATTATCAGTTGTGGAGATACTATGGACATATCATGAGGCTCTTCAAGACAGTCAGTGGAGGTTAGCCATGGAGGAGGAGATGGTCGCGCTACAATCATGTGATACATGGAGTTTTGTTTCTGCTCCAGTTGACATATCCGTTGTGGGATGCAAATGGGTGTTCACTGTGAAAAACCATGCGGATGGCAGTGTGGATCGCTACAAGGCAAGACCAAGGCCTTAAATGTTGGTTTCGGTCACCATTTCGGTGACCGACCGAAACGGAATTTCGGTGGAATTTCGGTCGAAATTCGATCGAAATTTCGGTCATTTCGGTCACTTTTTGTACTGCGACCCTCATATTTCGATCATTTCGTCCATTTCAGTCGAATTTCAATTTCGACAAAATATCGATATTTGACTGAATTTCGCTGAAATTTGAGGCCCCATGGGCGAGACTTGTGGCACGTGGGTTCACCCAGACATATGGGGTGTACTATCAGGATACTTTCTCTCCAGTTACCAGACATTCTACTCTGCGTATTATACTTTCCATTAATGTGATATGAGATTGGCCCATGAACCAGCTTGATGTGAAGAATGACTTCCTCTATGGTGATCTACAGGAGGAGGTCTGCATGCAGCAGCCATCTGGGTTTGCTGTTGAGGGGAAATGTTAGAAGGTTTGCAGGCTACACAAGGCTATCTATGGCCTTAAACAGAGTCCAAGAGAATGGTTCCAGAAGCTCTCGAACTTGATAGAACGGCAGGGGTTTGTGCGATCGACTGCCGATCACTCCTAGTTTGTGCAAAGGATCGAGAGAGGTAATATTATCATTCTTGTTTACGTTGATGACATTATTGTTACAGGAGATGATGAGCAGGGCATTCAGGGTGCCAAGAACTTCTTAGGTCAACAATTTGTGACCAAGGGCCTTAGACATTTACGTTACTTCCTTGGACTGGAATTTGCCAAGAACTAGCAAGGTCTTGTGATGACCCAGAGGAAGTATGTTACAAATCTTCTTTCAGAGATAGGCATGGCAGATTGCAGACCTACCACTACTCCTATTGACCTGAGCTGAAGCTCTATGATGATGACACTGAGGAGGTCGACAAGAGGAACAAGGAGCTTGTTGGCAAGCTACTATATGTGACTATTACCAGGCCCGACATATCCTTTGTCGTGAGCGAAGTGAGTCGGTTTATGGAGCAACCCAGACAGGCGTATATGGATGCAGTCCATATGATTATGAGATACCTGAAGACTTCACCTAGTACGGGACATCTTTTCAGTAGGAACACATCTCTCTCAGTTATAGCATGTACAGATGCAGATTATGTTAGGTGTCCAAAGGATAGAAAGTCTACCTCGGGCTTTATTGTGTTCATAGGGAATTTCCTGGTTTCATGTAAGAGCAAGAAGTCGATTGTGGTTGCCAGATCGAGTGTTGAGTCGGAATATAGGGCCATGGTGCAGGCTAGCACAGAGATGATGTGGGTCAGATATGTTCTTACTGATCTGACTATAGAGGTGTTTCTTCCCATGCACCTCCAATGTGGCAATCATGTCGCTCTTTTCATTGTCAACAACCCAACCTTTCATGAGAGGACGAAACACGTAGAGGTGGACTGTCACTGCACTCGTGACATAATAGAGAAGGGTCTTATCGCCACTACGCATGTCAGCTCTGGAGACCAGACAACATATGATCTTACTAAGGTCCTAGCCAAAAGGTCTTATCAGAGATGTTGTTCCAAGCTGAGTCTGATCGATATCTACGCTCCAACTTGAGGGGAGTGTTGGTATATTAGTTATCTTTATTATTGCTATTTTCTACTTTTTTTATCTTCTTCTTGTAATTTGTCCAATAAGTTCCTCTTCTATATAAGAGAACCCTATGGCCTCTCATTAATGTAATTCATTTCTCATTAATGTAATTCATTCTTTTCCCTCAACATTTATCAAGATTAAATCTATTCTCTTTACGTTCCCCAGCTCCCCTTCCATCCAGAGTCTAACTGAGTTGGCATGAGTGACCCCGGAAATTGTACATTTCCATGGTATAATGGAAAGTAACATAAACAAAAGTAAAGGAACTTCATTTTTTAAAGAATAATGTGTTAGTAAGTTAACAACAAATGAATTAGTGTGTCCGTGCTTTAACGTAAACATAAGTCTTTTAAGAAATTGTGGAATAGATAAAAACGTTGGTGAAATTAAAATAAATACTTTCCACGTCCGTTTCCGAAGATGGATAGATGGAAATAAAGGGATGGCTCTCCCTGTGTGATGAAAGGCAAAGAAAAGCGAAAAAAACACCAAGCTCTAGAATTGCATTACTTGATCCAAAACAATTTCCTTTCCGTTCTATCAATTAATCCCACAGCACTAATCCCCCTAAATGTCCCAAAACCTTGGGCAGAAGTGGAAGTCGAAAGGAAATGAAAAGTGTTGATGCCAAAAACCTGAGATTCTCTCCTCTGGAGCTCGAGGATGATCTCCTTGGCCCTCGCTGCCTCCTCCTCCTGCCTCTCGATGTCGGCCAGGGCGCGGCGGGCGACCTCAACTCTGCGGGACGCCTCCTCGAGCCCGTCGAGGAGGTGCCGGTTCTCCTCCCTCTGCAGAAGCGCGTCCACCTGCTCGCTCACCAGATCCGGCAGCGAGCCCCCGCCCTCGGCGGCGCATCTCGCGCGGAGCGACCGCGGCAGCACCCTCCGAGAAGTGAGTTTGCAGTGGACGGGGAGGGCGACGACGCCGACGAGGGGTGGGAGGGGGTTAAGGTTATATACGGAGTTATGTGCGAGGGCGGAAGGAGCGCAGCGGAGGGTTTGCATTGGCGCGCGCAAGAGCGTCGGAAGCGGTGGCGATGAGCGGGGTGGAGTAGAGATGGAAGGCCCAAACACGTTGTCGTTATAATCGTTATCCCCATCCCTTTCTCTACGTACATTTCCTATAATAAATTTTCCATAAGTATTGGTGTACTGCATCAAAACTTAAATAAAACTACTTATTAAAATAATTATAAAAAAAATATGTTGAGCCGTTACAAGAAAATTGGTACATTCATCACATTCACTGCGTTCACTAGTCATTAATCTATGTGGGGATGAGGGAATGCATGTGCATATACCTTTTGAATATGTGCAGTTTCAAATGTCGATACAAATAAGTGGTTAGGAGATGATGAATCGGGAAGTCACATACAGTTAAGTTGCCACCTATCCACCTTTAATTAGGGCACTAAATTTTGATGAATTTCGATTAAATTTTGGTTGAAATTTGATTTCGGTAGGATGTCGATGCCAAGATTCAAACCCATTTTCTTTTCCCGGATTTCCGTGGAAATTTTGATCGAAATCATACATATTTCAGCAGCTTCCGACCGACATGAAAAATGTATCCAAATTCCTTCACAATTGTCACCAAAATTATGTAAGCTTCAGCCCCTTCGGTCGAAACTACCAAAGGAAAAATTTTTTCATATGATCAGACCACTATTTCCAACCTTTTAGGTCACTAGAGGAACTTTTTGAACTTTTAAATGGTATATCACATTGTTGTCATTTCATTTCACAACTCAAGTCATAAGTGCTTAATATTTTGTTCTAATAAGTGTAACAAATCGGGTAATTTGGAGACTCCTATTCGGAGACTTCGCGTGACTGATTCGATTTTTGTTAGCACTCACTTAGTAAAGGATGGGCTCAACGATTCAATCTAACAATTTTACCTAACAGTGTCGTATTACATTTTTTATACTCGTATTCCAATTACAGACATTGAAATTGCGGATTTAGCTAGCAACCCCAATCCATTCCCATTCAAATTACAATCTTTTAAATTCCAATGTCATATACCTTGAGTAGCAAACAACACAATTAGTAGACAGTGCTACTTCGAGGCCATGTATCTAAAAGTTTGTCACTCCATTCGTATTCTTTTCCCCGATGTTCATTCAGGACTACTCAAAATGAATAAATACCTAGAAAAAAATCTTATTTCAACAATAACCTAGATAAAATTGGATTTTTTTGAAGATATAAAATCTAGGTACTTGACTTTAAGAACTTCATTTTTAATTAACACTCATTGTTAACGACTTTATTCTAGGGTAAATGATATGTATTTTATGGCATGACTATTGAAGTCAAAGATCGACAATCTGCCTTTGTCTAGAATTGAGTAGATATGCATACTCACATAAACACATATTTACATTACATTTGCATGCATTATGCGATGCATATCTTAGATATACACATATATGTACTATGTATATTAATTCCAAATAGCACATTTACGTATTTATTTACATATACACTAGTTTCAAGTAATGCACATATTGCTAATCCTATTTGCACATGTCATAATTCTCTTCATGCCCAAAGGGTGAAGATAACAGCTTTTGACTTCGATGTCGAATTTGATTATGCTTCTGAGCGGCATACTACAATTGTTGGATAGTTTGGATGGAAATATGTTATTGCCCCAAGAAGCAACAACTCCAAACCTCAATGCATTTTTGTGGAATTTGAATTGGAGGAGGTTAAATCATGAGACTAAAACAACATCTCGTTGGAGCATGCGTGAATGTCATTAAATGTCCCACATATCCCAGAGAGAGTAATGCTAAAGTAAAGGCTCGTTTAAAAGAGAATATCAAGAAGAAGACAGAAAAAGGTGAAAAGATGAGGAGTTCAATGAATCCATGTTCCATAAAAAATTTAATGTCTTGCCTAATTCCGATGATGATATTTTCAAATACCCACCTAATATACAAGCCGTGTCTGATAGAAACACGTGTAAGATGGCATTACACGACTCTTTGAGGGGTGAGCATGAGAGATGATAATTTGATGGGCCTTGGATGTGTTTGTTGCAGTTCAAGGTTCCTTACAAAATATTGGATCGTGAAGTAGGAGTGGAAGCATAAGTGGTGCAGCTAAGGTACCACCAAAGAAGAAGCATAACAGCAGAGGAATGGAACAGTTTTCGAGAAAGAGTAGTTCTATTAATTATGTTCTAAGGAATGATCCAAAGCAAAAGAAGTTAAAGGCATTGTTCGGTAATAAGAGGATGCGAATTGGAAGGGATGTTACAAAGTTATTTGTTGGAGAATGTATTTCGACAAATACGGCAAAGAGGCCCTTCTTGCACTATGCAATTGATGAGACAGCTGCAACGAGGGGGAGACATGAGAGCTCCAACTCTTTACGAGATAATGAAAAAATATCTCCTCATGGAGAAGGAAAAGTTTGGTGAACATATTGCTGAAGAAGAAGATGTGACCTGAGTATGATGTGATCCTCATGTGTGATCATTTGAGGAATATGAGAAAGTAAATCATTAACTTACTTGTATATTGAGATGACAAGATAGTATTTATAAAGTCTCTAGATGCATCCAAGAATGTCAAGAGTCAAGTATATACTCAAAATCTTGGAAGATGTCATACAAGACGTCAGACACGAAAACATTATGCAAATCGTGATTGACAATTGTAGCAACTTCAAAAAGGCAAGTGAGAATAATCACATTTTCTAACAACCACGGCATCTTCTAGACATCGTGTGATGCATGTTGTATTGACTTGATCTTCGAAGATCCTAAAAAGAGGAATGTGGATGATCACACACGTTTAATCACAACATCATCCACATATATTATAAAAAGTCTTAACGTTGATGTGGAAGGTGTGTGTGGGCAACATCGTAAGGCCTGGAATTACAAGATTAGCAACCAAATCTGAGCATGAAACAACACAAGA
Source organism: Ottelia alismoides (assembly GCA_037367405.1). NCBI lineage: Eukaryota > Viridiplantae > Streptophyta > Magnoliopsida > Alismatales > Hydrocharitaceae > Ottelia > Ottelia alismoides. The sequence continues at coordinate 408,232 of JAZKJV010011335.1, read as the reverse complement.
TTAGTTTGAAGAAAATGTATTGTTCAGATGAATGGTTCGGGATTCTCGAGATTCACACAATTCAAGGGAGAAAGGCAGAAACCTTGATCAACAACTTCAGTTTCAAGGATGATGTCACCCAGGCAATAAAGATTGTGGAATCGGTTGTGTCAACCTTGAGATAGGTGTATGGTGATAAAAAAACAATATAGGTGTGATATATGAAGCAACACGGGTGACGAAGGAGAAAGTAAAGAATCTTTTAGAAAAAGTTATAAGGTGTGGTTATGCATCATTGATAAATGTTGGTTGGAGATGTTATCACATCCTGTTCACCAAGCTGATATGCATTTTGTATGTTATACTCTTACTTTTTAAACTTTCATATTCATCCAATCATCATTAAAATAGTTATTATTTTTGTTTATTTTTAGCATATTATCTTAATCCGAGGTGCCACAACAAATACAACCTCGACACTCACCATGAGCTCTTATCAACCCTTCAAATTGTCACGGAGAAACCATTGAAGTAAAAAGATTCACGGAAGAATTACATGAATGAGGTGTATAATATTTAATCATCTTGATAACTGATGTCTTAATAACTTTATCATTGATGCCGATGTTTATCATAAAAAAGTAGAGCATTCCCTACCTTAAATAGTGTCGGCTACATGGATTCTTGCTCTATGAAACCCCAAATTATAAAAAATACTAAAACTTGATTTTTCGACCCGAACCAATGTCCAAATTGGACAATACTTTATCGTATGGTACTCATTGAGATCTTTCGAATGAGCCCAAGAACGTTGAAAACACACACTATATGTGAAAGTTATGCATGAAATATGATCATTTATGGCTTTTGAGTTGTAAATCCGAGACTATAAATGACTAAGTAGTTGAGCCACTTAGGCTAATTCTATCCAAGCTCATCGTCGGAGCTCCACCGTAGAGCTTTCCAGAGCTCTGTCGTTGCCAACTTTTCTGGCGTCCAATCAGATCTAAAGGTGACATTTCGAAGAGCTCGTCAAGGTCCACACCATGCTTGTGTGTATTTCACATTGTTGTCATTTCATCTCACAACTCAAGTCATAAGTGCTTAATATTTTATTTTACTAAGTGTAACAAACCAAGTAATTTGGAGACTTCTATTCGAAGACTTCATGTGACTGGGTCGATGTTTGTTAGTACTCACTTAGTAAATGACGGGCTCAACGATTCAATCTAACAGCTTTACCTTACAATGTCGTATTACATTTTTCAGACTCATATTCTAATTACATACATTGAAATTACGGATTTGGATTGCAACCCCAATCCATTCCCAATCAAATTACAATCTTTTAAATTCCAATATCATATATCTTGAGTAGCAACCAACACAATTTAGTAGCTAGTGCTACTTCTGGGTTATGTATCTAAAAGTTTCTCACTCCATTCGTATTCTTTTCCCCAATGTTCACTCAGGACTACTCAAAATGAATAAATACCTAGAAAAAAATCTTATTTCAACAATAACCTGAATAAATTGGATTTTTTTAGAAGATATAAAAATTAAAATCTATGTACTTGACTTTAAGAACTTCATTTTTAATTAACACTCATTGTTAACGACTTTATTGTAGGGTAAGTGATATGTATTTTATGGCATGACTAGTGAAGTCAAAGATCGGCAACTTGCCTTTGTCTAGAATTGAACAGACGTGCATGCTCACATAAAATACATATTTATACATCACATTTGCATGCATTATGCGATGCATATCTTACATATACACATATATGTACTATGTATATTAATTCCAAATAGCACATTTACATATTTATTTACATATATACTAGTTTCAAGTAATGCACATATTGTTAATCCTATTTGCACGTGTCATAATTCTCTTCACGTTCGAGGGTGAAGATAATAGCTTTTGACTTCGATGTCGAATTTGATTATGCTTCTGAGCGGCATACTACAATTGTAGGATAGTTTGGATGGAAGTATGTTATTGCTCCAGGAAGCAATAGCTCGAACCCTCAATGCTTTTTTGTGGAAATTGAATTGGAGGAGGTTAAACCACGAGACTAAAACAACATCTCGTTGGAGCATGTGTGAATGTCGTTAAATGTCCCACATATCCCAAAGAGAGTAATGCTAAAGTAAAGGCTCGTTTAAAAGGGAATATCAAGAAGAAGACATAAAAAGGTGAAAAGATGAGGAGTTCAATGAATCCATGTTCCATAAAAAAATTTAATGTCTTGCCTAATTTCGATGATGATATTTTCAAATACCCACCGAATATACAAGCCGTGTATGATAGAAACACGTGTAAGATGGAATTACACGACTTTTTGAGGGGTGAGCGTGAGAGATGATAATTTGATGGGCCTTGGATGTGTTTGTTGCAGTTCAAGGTTCCTTACAAAATATTAGATCGTGAAGTAGGAGTGGAAGCAGAAGTGATGCAGCTAAGGTACCACCAAAGAAGAAGCAGAACAACAGAGGAATGGAATAGTTTTCGAGAATGAGTAGTTCTATTCATTATGTTCTAAGGAATGATCCAAAGCAAAAGAAGTTAAAGGCGTTGTTCGGTAATAAGAGGGTGCGAATTGGAAGGGATGTTACAAAGTTATTTGCTGGAGAGTGTATTTTGACAAATACGGCAAAGGGGCCCTTCTTGCACTATGCAATTGATGAGATAACTGCAACGGGGGGAGACATGAGAGCTCCAACTCTTTACGAGATAATGAACAAATATCTCCTCAGGGAGAAGGAGGAGTTTGGTGAACATATTGCCGAAGAAGAAGGTGTGACCTGAGTATGGTGTGATCCTCATGTGTGATCATTTGAGGAACTATACGAGAAAGTAAATCATTAACTTGCTTGTATATTGTGATGATATGATAGTATTTATAAAGTCTCTACGTGCCTCCAAGAATGTCAAGAGTCAAGTATATACTCAAAAATCTTGGAATATGTCGTACAAGAGGTCAGACACGAAAACATTGTGCAAATCGTGTTTGACAATTGTAGCAACTTCAAGAAGGCAAGTAAGAATAATCACGTCTTCTAACAATCATGGCATCTTCTAGACATCATGTGATGCACATTGTGTTGACATTATCTTCAAAGATCTTGGAAAGAGGAATGTGGTTGATCATGCATGAACAATCACAACATTAACCACATATATTATAAGGTCTGAACCTTGACGTGGAAGGTGTACGTGGGCAACATCATAAGGCATGGAATTACAAGATTAGAAACCAAATTTATAAAGCATGAAACAACACAAGATTGGTTTGAAGAAAATGTATTGTTCGGATGAATGGTTCGGAATTCTCGAGATTCACACAATTCAAGGGAGAAAGGCAGAAACCTTGATAAACAACTTCAGTTTTTGAGATGATGTCACCCATGTAATAAAAATTATGGAATCGGTTGTGCCAGTCGTGAGATATGTGGATGGTGATAAAAAAATCATAGGTGTGATATATGAAGCAACGCCGATGATGAAGGAGAAAGTGAAGAGTCTGTCAGAAAAAATTATAAGGTGTGGTTATGCATCATTGACAAATGATGGTTGAAGATGTTATCGCATTTAATTCACCAAGTTTATTTGCATTTTGTATGGTATATTCTTACTTTTTTAAACTTTCGTATTCATCCAATCATCAATAAAATAGCTATTATTTTTGTTTATTTTCAGCATATCATCTTAATCCGAGGTGTCATAGCAAACACAACCTCGACACTCATCTTGAGCGCTTATCAATCCATCAAATTATGGCGGAGAAACCAATGAAGTAAAAAGGTGTGCAAAAGAATTACATGAATGAGGTATTCAATATTTAATCATCTTGATAACTGATGTCTTAATAACTTTATCATTGATATCATTGTTTATCATAAAAAAGTAGAGCCTTCCTTACCTTAAGTAGGGTCGGTTAAATGGGTTCTTGCTCTGTGAAATCCTGAGTTATCAAAAATACTAAAACTTGAGTTCCAACCTGATCCTAAATTAGACAATACTTTATCTTTTAGTACTCTTTGAGACCTTTCAAACAAGCCCAAGAACGTTGAAAACATACACTGTATGCGAAAGTTATGCACGAAATAAGATCATTCACAGCTTTTGAGCTGTAAATCCGAGCCTATAAATAACTAAGTAGTTGAGCCACTTAGGCTCATTCTGTCCAAGCTCATCGTCGGAGCTCCATCATAGAGCTTTCCAAAGATCTGTCGTTGCCAACTTTTCCGGCATCCAAATCAATGATCTAAAGGTGCATTTCGAAGAGCTCGTTGAGGTCCACACCATGTTTGTGTGCATTTTCACATGAAGTGCCCCAAGATCATCAATTTTCGGGTGGAGGAGAAATCTGGAGAACAACCCATGAAGGCACAAATTTTAGTTTTCACCGTGCTATTGGATCACATGTCTTTCATACTTCACGTGCATGTCATTTTCACATCGATTCACTGTCGTGATTGCCCGTATTTATGAATGCAAAGTAGGATTTCATATCATATCAAAGCCTTCCATCGTGATTTTTGAGATATCTAGTGTTCCAAATAACAGTATCCTTAGGTTAGATTTATACTTGTCCATGCTCTATCCATGCTTGTAATTTATTTCGAAATCAAAGAGAAAAATTTGGACATAAAGTCAGAGCACTTGTCGTATTCAATCATGTTTTCTAAGAGTTTATATGATCTTCAAAATATAAAATTTATATCATCAATCATGTTTTCTAAGAGAATGATGTAACTCGATCATCAATTGTTGCACTCGAATTGACAAAAGCATGGTGTTTGTTAACACTCACGTCTCGCGAGAATGTGTAACACAATCGATCATCAGTATCTTCGAACTTGCATGAGTCATCAAATACCATAAGAGCGTTCGCTGGACAATAACATCTATGCATGTGACTCCTCGCCCTTCCACGCTTTGCAATCAAGTCGTAGGGAGAAGATATGCAAAGAGGAATGAAAATGAATGAAAATAATTACAAATCACTGCCATATCAACTACCAAACCATTGAACATCTAAAAACACAAACACGAATCGCGACGAACAAGGGAGAGGAGGGGGTCGATATACGAGGACAAACCTCAATCGATTGAATATGCAAAAGGAAAAACAAGAAGATTACCCTACCCACGCAAGAGGCTACAAAATGATGAAATATGGAGACAGCAACTAAGGAGGAGAAGCTCGACAAGGCACACAAAGCAACCAAGCTATGACTTTCAGCCCCTTTTATAGGCAGAAGATGCGGATAAAGAAACCGTGGATTCACAGTTAGATGTCATGATTTAGAAAGACAAGAGGACTATGTCTACCATACCAGGGATTGTCATATTAAATTGAGGCATCCACACCTCCCCACAAAGGCCATTAAAGTTGCTACCACAACTTTTCAACCACATCGGGACAAGCAATGCCACCCACTACAGTTATCGACAAGGCATATGGCCTCGAGCAGATCAGAACCCGCAGAAAAAGGAGAGAAGAGGAGAGGGAGGAGCAAGATTTACAAGAAAGGGGGAGAGAGTGGTTGGGTGATGGTAGGAATACATGAATCACGAGAGATACTCAATGCTCCCCTCTTCCCCCAAAGAGGCCTTGAAGGCAGTCTCCAAGAAGAAGGATGGGAAGTTGCGGTGAAGGCATGTACTTCCCTATCCATCTTGCTTTTCTGAATCCGAACGACCCCTTAATGGATTCTGATCCAACAACGCTTTTCTGAATCCGAACGACCACTTAATGGATTCTGATCCAATAAAACTTGTTGACAGATCTCATAAAATATTACACCCCCAAATATGCCCCCATATATAAAACTCACAAAGTGCGTGAATGAGATAAGAAAAAGTACGAGAACGAGAAAAGAATGCTAGGGATTACTACTTGATAGCTTGAACTTAAACATTTTGGACTATTGTCAACGAAGTTGATTAGTACGTATCCAACAAGTTATTTGGACCAGACTTCCTCAATTGTGATTTGATTTGAGATCTAAACCCGAGACATAGCATCGATTAAGCTCCATCACTTGTTACCCTCGCCCTTTGACGCAGCCTTAGGAGTAGGGGTGATTCATAACTTCCATTTATAGGAATGCAGTTTTGGCATATCCTATCGGTGTTGCCTCCACCAGATAAACATTTCTTTAGGATGAACCAGATTGCAACATTAAACTCTACGTAATTTAAAATACAAGTGCTCCAACTGATTAAAGCTCCCCTGATCAAATACCATTTAACAATGCCACAAGAAAGCAGTCATTTGCTTCTTAATCATTCGTATCATAAACTTTGCAATCAGCTGAAAAAAGAAGATGCAAAAACCTTCCGATCACAAGTGTATACTGCTACAAATCGACTACTGTTAAGTGGTGCGCTCGAGTCAAAAAGTATGAAGTTGCACTTCTATCTGCTGCCAGCCCATATTTCGGCTGACACTGCACAAAACCATCTTCACAAGCTCCACTACTCTTCTACGACGATCACCACTGCACACTGACCGTTGCTATGTCCGGCTCTAGAAAACCGCTATACACAACACACATGATATAGATACATGGCATAAGTACAGTTACAAAATGGTATGATTTCCACATCTGCCTTACTAATGCATCTTTCTTACCCAAATAGGCCTACCCTCCCCCTCACAAGCACCTCTGCTATTATAACACGGAGAAAACGGCTTCTCGTATAATGAACACTTGGTCCCTAGTCGAGGTATGTATATATTGTTTACACCTAAGTTACCTCTCCTGTCTTAAGAGTGGCTCCTCGGCAGAACCTGCAATTGGATTGACTACTTGTTCATTTATGGGAAAAGATAAGAGTTACTTTAAGAGAAAAAAAATCAGAAGCATAGGTACCGGTATCTCCTTCAACGCCTTGCTGCTCCAAACTATCGGTAGAAGGCTTGTTTTTGCGGCCAATAATCTGAACGATTTCCGCTTTAACCAGAAATGAAAGAAGGACGCCTGCTAGGAATGCTCCGATGGTCAGCATCGCAAACACTGAATCCCAACCGAAGCTCGAGAGCAACCCAGTGAGAAGTGGTCCAAGAGCGGCACCAACAGAACCTGTTCCATCAATTATTGCAGTTACAGTGGCCAGAGCCCGGGAATCTCCCTTCAGGGAGCTATGAGTTCCCAGATCTGCAGAGACGGCAGTTGTAATGAGGGCATACGGACCATTTACGAAAAGTCCGGCAATCATCATTAACACTATGTTCATGGATTTGGAAGAGCCTCCGTAGGTGCGGTAGGCATATAGCGAAGGGATAGCCAGGTACATGAAGGTCGCTGCGGTAATAGCTCGAGCATTTAGTTGATCAGAAATGTAGCCAGCGAGAATTCCACCAAAAATGCCCCCAACATCAAAAAGGGTTGAAAGGTTTCCTGCAGACTTCACTGACATATACTCTCCTCCGATTTCTGCGCGTGCGATATTTGTTGAAAATCATTGGTTAACGATGACAGTAGATTGTGCAAATTGAGGTTATAAATGCATCAACGTAGACGACAGAAGTTATTTTAAAAAATGAAAAATCCGATGAACTTCAGCATATGAACAAACATTCAGTGTTCAAAACACCGTAAGCTCGCAATATGGGAAGTTAGAAACAATCTCCGAACTCTGATTAAGAAGTTTCATATATTGTTTGGGTTTTTTTATGTAAATACCATAAATCATGTTGATGTTAAAATGTCAGGAGGTGGATCGTTGTGTCGGTGGAAAGATCGCTTGCGTATTCTGCTAAACGCCTTCTAATTGTAGCAGGTGCTGTGTTTCCCACCATCAAACACGGCATTAGTGCTACCTCCAGTATTCTTCTTGTATATAGAAGGGACTTCCACTTCGTTGGAGGTCAGGGAGAGGGATTGAACTCAGAAGTGGCTCCAACGTGTTACAGCAACTCATGTTACAGCAAATGTGTTATGATCCTCTCCTTTTTACGGAATTGATTTCAAAATTCCAACCGTATAGATTGAATCGTTGTTTGATGTTCTGCATATCTGCCCAACTTCACACAAATCTGACGTCATTTGCTATTTTATCTCAACGATCAAAGACTCGGTCCTTTTATAATGGGATTTAAGATGCTTAAATGTTGGTTGGACATTTGACCCTTACGATAAAATAGAAACAATATATTGTTTGTGCTGTTCCCTTGTATTTGATAAATATGATCGTTCTTATTTATATAATTAGCCAAAGTGACGATATATCACTATGAATTGATCTTTTTGTTGATTTCATCAATTTCTAGTTTATTGTTATGTATTTTTTAACATAAATTAAAAAATATAAAATGTGACTTTTATTTTATATTGTCATCATTATAAGAATTTGTGTTGTGTTTTGATTTAGTACTAGCAGTCTAGCAGAAACATTGTTCCTCTTCACAATGAAAAATTACATTACAAATATTTGAGGCTTACGCCTCGACCACCTCAAGGTTATGCCTCCCCATTGTTCCTTTTCACAACGAATACGCCTCGACCACCTCGAGGTTATGCCTCACCATCGTTCCTTTTCACAACGAAAAATTACACTACAAATATTTGAGGTTTATGCCTCCACCACCTCGAGGTTACGGCTCGCTTGGATTCCAGGAAACTGTCATGTTCTGCCTTTTGTTTTTTTTAAACCTTGTCATTTTCTTTCCAAAAATAAAAATAAAACCTTGCCATTCACTTATACATTCAACACCTACTCTCCTTCCCTTTCCCTCCCCCTCTATCCATTCACAAGAAATTAATAAGCATTTTATCCCTTTCCACCAAAACAATCATGTAATCACACAATAAGTGCCCATCTATGATCCTAAAATAACATCACCAAAAACAATCGTGTGGTTACCCATTACCTCAAGTACAATCCAACACAAATCCGTAGAGTCAAAAATAAATCATCCAGAAACCCCTCTTCCTCCATTGCTAGAGCACAATATATCATGAAAAATAACGAAAATAGATCAAATGTGGCCTAACTGTTTAGTTCTGGTTCTATATTTTTATTGCTGACATATGCAAGGTCAAGATAGAAATCTAGAGCAAGAAGCGCATCTACCAAGAGAATAGATGATAATGAGGCACCCCGCTCTCATTAGCATCAACGAAATATCTCCCACCAACCACATGGATGGTATAATCACGAGGAACTTGATTTGATCCAGAGAATGGAATGGACCAAACAGGAATTTGCAAGATATGTTAGAGACGCTCCCTTAAAAATCAAATATGTTGCATCTGATAATAACGACCATAGCAGAACGAGGAATTTTATCAAGGAGGGGTCATGTATATCTATCATGTATGTTCAAAAATAAAAAAATATTGTATTTTCAAATGATATTTTTAAATAGAGCATATATTTTAAAATAAATTCCTTCAATTTTGATAAACTTACCATTTAAATCAGTTAAGGTTAGATTTTGTAATAGTTTATTGTTTTCAGTGGTGAATTTTAAATTTTGATTAATCTACTGATTTAAGCCCTTCTAAATCCGTCCCAAAAGGCCAAATTATCAAGTAAAATTTTGGAGGAAACAATCAAATTTATTTCATTTACAAGAAGTGCTAAAAACAATGGAAGAGATAAATGAGCTCGAATATAATTTTATATCAATGTATAATTATAATTGTGATACTATGAAGTGATTGAATAAATTATATAAAAAAAATAAATTGTGGAGATGTGCGATCCCTGGCCTCCAAAACAATTACCATATCAATCTACCACTTGACCATTAAATAAATTTATAACTTTTCTCTTACAACACTATTCATTGCACATTTGGGATGGGCCATATTAAAAACTTAAGACATGTCACAAGTGAAATATTATAATCAAGGAGCCCCCCCCCCCCCCCCCAAAAAAAAACCAAAATCAAATATATTGGTTCCCCCTTATATATTGCTAGGGTTAGGACAACCAATGCCCATTTTCCTTGTTTCGGAAAAAAGTTGCCTCTTCCATCGACAATCCTAATTTCTCAACTTAGAATTTACTCAAACAATCTTGTTGGGTTGCCATCCAATCAATCTCCATGCCATTGCAGTTCTCCTACCTTTAATTCTCTAGTGAAATCAAAGAAAGGAGTAAATGAATTTTCAGATCACATCACTGTTTCTCATGCCACCCTAAACATTCAATTACTTGATGCGATTCTGCCACGTTTTTGTCATATCTACACCCACCAAACGGCCTATATTGGGCTTAGAACGAGATTGAACCCATCTAACCAACTTTATCAATCCATTGAAAAAATTGACCCATTCTCTTCAGATCAAAAAAGTGTAACCAACAGAAGCTACGGTGCCATTCCCATTCCCAATCAGCTTTGATGATTGCACACCACAAGAAGATTTTATTGAGCTAAAAGAAAATGAAAAAGAACAACGAGACCCGTCTTGGAGGCTTGCTGTGCACTTTTTGGAAGGCTGACAAGTCATCATCAAGCTCTCATGCAAGCTAATCATGGGACCTTAAAGTATCTACTAGCATTGCCAAAACAAGCTTCATACCGAAGTCCTCTGGTCATCAATCGCACCATGCCGTGCCAATGTTATTAATAGGAGTGGACATTGATAAATTCCAAATATTCTATATCACCCAACTTCTTGGTGTTTTTGAATGATAATCAATTATAATTCACCTCTAGCCGGCCCACAACACTTATACTTGTCTTGATATACACTAGCATGCAATTCTCCCAACTACGGTTCTAATTAAATAATAAACAGCAAAAAGACAATTCTACATCACCCAACTTCTTGGTTTTCCATAATAATCAATGAAATCAAGCCCAAGCCCATAGGATTCTACTTGTCTCGATCTAGAGTAGCATCATGTTGACCCAACCATGACTCTGATTAAATTACAAACACCTAAAAGTTCAGAATAATATTCATCATTGCTAGCAAGACAATACAAACGAAAAGGATGCTCAAAGCAATAAACACATACCGGTCTGGCTAAGATAGAAGGGCAACCAGTACAGGAACGTATACGCCACCAACTTGGAGAAGAACAGGCACAGCGCAAACGGTCTCACCCCTGGAATCCTACATGCCTCCCCAAGCCCCACAGCGCTCCCCCGCCTCCTCGACACCGCCACGGTCCTGTCATCTGCCACCACACCCGCCTCCGCATCCTTCTCCTCAACCTCCACGACCCTCTGCCCCATCCCACGCGGGCAAGGCAGCCCCACATCCTCCGGGTACGCTACCAAGAACAGGTACACCAGCACTCCTCCCGCAGCGATGAGTCCACCAGGAAGTATAAACGACCAACCCCACCCATACTGCAGCACGCTCGCAGCGAGCAGGGAACCGCAGATGTTCCCAACAGACGTGTGCGCGTTCCAAATCCCCATGATCAGCCCCCTCTTCCGCTGCCCGAACCAATTCCCGACAACGGCAACAACCGACGGCCACCCGGTGGCCTGGAAAAGGCCTGCGAGAGTCTGCATGGCCAAGAAGTACCCGAATACGTGGAGATCCCAGAAGTAGCCCATCCCGAAGAGCGCGACGAAGGAGCCGCTGCCGATCATCCCAATGGCGAGGAACAGGCGGAGGTCGAGGCGGTCTCCGAGGTGCCCGGCGACGTACATTCCCATGGAGTAGAAGGAGAGGAAAGCGAGATCGATCTCGCCGAGCTTGGTGGTGCCGTGGGGGCCGTCGAAGGGGGACCAGCCGTGCCTGCGGGGGGCATCGGGGAAGGCGAGGGGCACGAAGACGTCGCCGAGGGGCCACGGGCGGGGCGGGGAGGGGAAGAAGGAGGAGGAGTTGAGGAGGAGAGAGGGGTGGGGGTCGAGGACGCTCTTGACGATGCTGGGGGGCTTGCGGGAGGCATGGTAGCACGCGTAGGCGACGAAGGTGAGGACGAGGACGAGGGCACGGTGGGCGTTGAGGAGATCGCGCTCTCGCGCGGCGGAGAGGAGGGGCCGGAGGAGGCGGATGCCCGGAGGAGCGCGCGTGGGTCTCCCGCCGCCTCCCATTTTGTTGGGGTGGGGGTGTGGGGGCGTTTGGTTCATGGAGGAAGGGGGGTCGGTGTGGGGAAGAGGAGGGGTGGGGTGGGGGAAAAGGGAGAACGTGGCGCGAGGGAGGGGAGGTTGGAGTGTGGGAGGTGGCGGTGCGTGGGGTCGACCTGGGAAGGCGGGTGTCAGAGATAGGGAAAGGTGATGGTGGTGGAGGTGGTGGGTAAATACGTACTCGCGGGGTGTCTACGACGAAGATACGTAGACGATCTTAATAATTACTACTTGAATTGGAATAACTTGTATTTTTATTTTTTTAGAAGTAACGTCTGTTTGGTTAATGGGATGGGGTTGGTTGGGATATCCACTTGTGAATAGTAGGTGTTTGGATAGTTATGAGGGTTGGGAGAGGGTTGGAATAAGAAATGTGATGTGATATGACCTTGATTTGTGATAGATTTCCAACCCAGGATTGGAAGGGGATACACCAGGGTACGTCGGGGTACCTCGGTAACCAAACGGGCCCTTAAGGTAGGTCTGTTGTAGGGTGTAAAGTGTAAACCATTGCTTCGACTGAATTGAATAGCTTGTGTAATTTTATTTTTATATTTATTATAAATAAGTAACGTTTGAAATTGAATGATGGTAAATTATTTAATTGGGCTTGATGTTATTCTTTTAAAGCAGATGTCAGCGTACAGGGGATATGAGCATTAAAAACTCTTCTTTCGCGGGCGAGGATGCGAGGAGAGAGTTGTGTGTGTAACAATGTTGAATGTGTTGTGTTGTCCAAAGATTGCACTATATCGAGAGTTAAGAGATAGCAACATGATGTCATATTTCCTCGGAGAGTAGTGAATCGTATCATGTTCTTATATTCTTGTTCTTTCACACTCAAGAGATTTAAAAAAGTGATTATATTCGTTCTTTCGAAGGATAAGGAGAAAGGGGGTAATGGAGTGTGGTAGAGATTGAGAGAGGTTTATTTTCAATTTTCATTTTCATTTCCTTACATGGTATACGGAAATAAAAATCTTAGCCTAATACATATAAATATATCTAACTTGTACAAATTAACATGGGTCAATATTTGTAAATAGGACATGAATTCATGTAATTAAATAAAAATAAATAGATAGAGAAAGAAAATAAAAATAAAAGGAAGTATTATAAATACTGACTAACCCTATACTTCCAGACTAAGTCAATATTGACTTGGTCAATAAGGAACAAAGTAGCGAAAGATATGCGCAAATAAATACAGACAAAATAATATAGGCATCTGGAAACCCTAGGTGCCCACTACACTACATATATAACCAAACTTTCACTAATTTATACGCATTCTTACACGCCACAAATAAATATATTTTCAACAAAAAAATATGTGCACATTAATGTATACAAAAATACGAAAATATAAAAATAACTGCACATGAAAATAGTGCACAATATGACTGGGATACACATAAGACATCTGTAAATAAAACTTCACGAACCCATATCTTCTCTGTATGAACTCAAAATTGACCAGACTCACCTTTAATGTACTGTAAATTAAATTATCTATCTAAAGAATAAAGATGGTTTCATTAAGATTAGAGTTAAAATACAAAAGTTGCCTTTTGTAACCCATTGTACTATACACATATACAATTCACTCAATTAATTCATTCTATATAATTTTACTCTTTTTATATTTTTAAATACTTGTAAATATTGTTTAAAATATATTAAAAATACATACCTAAAAAGAAACCATTAAAAGTTCACTAAAATAAACAACCTAATAAACTATATGTATATATTATACATATATTATACATACCTATATCTATTCAAGTATACATATAAAAACAGATAAATAAAATAAAAATATGTAAATATGTATTTAAATATATTGTAAGTATATAAATTATGTGCATATAAAAATAAATTTTAGAATATAAAATAAAATTGTAATACATAATACATGGGTATTTATAGATATAAAAATACTTGTATAAATTAATATATAATAAATAGGTCAGAATATATATATATCACTTAAAACGGTACATCAAATAATAAACAACTTTCATGTTTTGAGTTTTATTTAATAAAACTATTTTATATTTTATTTTCATTTTCTTTCTATTTTTATTTCTGGTTTGTCTTCTTGTGGCCAACGTGGACTAATGAGGTGTTGGTCTCGATTGACCTAGGTCAACTTCCTGCCCTCCTCTTGGACCAATTTGTTCACTACGCTTTACTTATTTTTGCCAAATTTTCTAGATCGATACAAATCTCTCCTGCCCTCGATCCCTTCTTGTGATTTCTTCACCTACCTCTGATATTTCATGTGGATCAAGAGTTGGCATCGATCAACCCTCAATTCAACCACAAAACCTACGTAAAGATGATTCCTCAAGCAACTTGTATATATTGTCTTGTCTTCCATTTTTGAGATTTAATCCTTTTCCAATCCGATTTTTTCTCCATGAACATCACTTCTGGAGCACGCCCTTCATGACAGGAAGTGGAGCCTCCTGATTGGCGATGCCGAGAAATGGTGGAGGAGGTAATTCAGCCATTGTCGGAACTATCTCCTGGTGATTCTGCTCCCAGCCTTCCCAGGCAGGCGAGCTTCTTATTTCTTTACTTTTTCGATTCTTAGGAGTAGAATTAACTTAGACTTGAATTTTATTTTGTTTAATTTCATCTATTTTAGCTTAAAAATCCAAATCGTAGTTCGTTGGAGCTTCAAGCTCCAGCCTCTGTTCACCAAGTTTCCGACTGTTGACCAAACAGCTGACCACCTCCATACCTTACCTCATCGACTTCTATTGTCCCGAGCCATCATCCCCTCGAGACCTTGCTCAGCTCTGGGAGATGGATCTCCTTCCTCTACTAGTCGTCGGAGATTACCACCCGCTCCATTTCAACCCCATTTTTATTCATCATTGGGTCGAACGACTTCGCCCTCGAACCCTGAAGATCGTGGTGCAACAAATATCTCCATCTGAGGGACAGATCGACCCAACCAGGCAGCACCTTGGGGCCCGAACTCGTCCACACCCTCCAGGCCTCCTCCATTGAGGTTTGGATCTTTTTGAGCCGTCTCCCAGTTGCGGAATCACTCTAGGAAGGTGAAGCACATCTCAGCAGCTCGGGAGACCATCAAGATCAAGTTGGAGGCTCGATCGAAGTTCATTCCCTATCTATTCTTGAGTTGTTCTTCCTAGTCACCTCAAAATCGTTTGATTGAGGCTCAAGCTCCAGGTGTACACCAACTGTCAGATCCGACGAGGAAGGGTTATCAGATCAAGAACTGAGGTCTAATCTTAGTCGCTCCTCGGCAAATTGCCATCCACCTTTGCCAACGTACCACATGTTTAAGTGGATCGATCCAGAACGTCCGTCAGCACGCTACGAGGGGTATTTTGCAACTTAAACCCCTCTGCCTTTTGTATTTATCTATAAACTTTCATTTATCATTGTTAAATATTTGTAATACTTGCATTAAGGACCATGAGCTTATTTGTATATGCACTTTAGTCCATTCCACGTATCCTCACGTGTTTGTGCGTGTGACGGGCGGGAATTTTACGTGGACCCCCATATCTGTATTGAGTTCTTATTTGACCTACAAATTTTGAATATTAGTTGAAATAGGTAAATTTTCAAACCTGGTCGCGTTGTTCTATTTATTTGCATTTATACCCCTGTCAGTCGGGTATTGTATTTTTATTATGGGAAAAAATTGTAAATACCCTCGGACTTTGCTAAAATTTTATTAAAGGTTAAGATACTTTGTGAGAATTGTAACTTCTGTACTTGAGTTTTATTGTGAGGATTTTCTATTTCATATTCACTTATATTATACAGTATATATTAAATAGTTTTAGAAAATTTTGAGCTTATTATCTATTTTTAATACCCAAAACAATTCAGTATATCTATTATATTCAATATTATATATTTTGAATGCATTAAAAATACATAAAATTGGCATATATATATATGTATATATTTCAAAAAATTAGATAAAAATGTCTAGAAAAGAAAATTTTATTTATTATCTAAATTTGGATTATATTTATATGTATTTAAAATTATAAGATCCAATAAATAATGTATATACTTAATAATACTCATTTTCTACTTATTATTGTTACTTATAAATATCTATTATATATTTAAAACCTTCGAAAATAAAAAACATTGTTCCTTTATATATTTCTATGTACATATTTATTATATATATCCAATATATTATTTATAATACTATATTATTGTTACCATATGTATAGATTTTATATCTTTAAAAACAAAGAGAAACTAAAAAATAAAAAATAAAAAAGAAAATAAAATAAAAAGTAAAAAATGTATAAATTATATGATATTAAATATCCATTAAAATTAAATATAATTAAAACCCATAAAAAACGAAAAAATACACAAAATAAAAAATAATTATTATTAGTTGTTAATTGATAATAAGTATACATATCCTCAAAATTACTCTTAGTAGTTCTATCCTTCCACTTGCCGACTATAAACATGGTTTGTAGAGTATAATAAATTTCACCCCCACACTTTACTGTTTAAAAACATATCATGGGTTGATCTGATTGATTGAGATACATTTAAAGTACAGTGAGAGAGATCGCCACAACGATTGTTGTTTCCATGATGCGCTTGAGGATTCTTCATATCCTTCAAGTGGTATCAGAATCTTAGGTCGGAAAAGGTTTTGGATACGATATGTAAACCTAGGACGACTTGGGTTTGAAAGGGTTGCGAAATTTTTATTGCATTTCAATTTTCACATTTCTGTTTAATTGACTTTTTCGGCACTGTTTAAATTGTTTAAACACGAAATTTTCAATTGTATTTTGTTTCCCATTAAATAAGGAGACCATAGGATCTGAGTTTATGAAATTTGGATTCCATTTGCTCAAGATACGGCTCTTTGAATAAACATGTATTCATTGTTGCGGGAACTGAGAATCTAAACATGATTAATGAGTTAATTACTATTTTTATACGCCTTGAAATGCATTAAATATCACTTGATTTCTGTCATAAATCAAATTAGCAATCTTAGGAAACTGATTTTGCGTAATTTGGATTTAAATTGATCAAGATATGTTGATTTTAGTGAGTAGGGTCACGGCTGAAAATTGACGAATTTGATTATGAACCATGTGATAATCATTCAAATAAGTTGATGAAAATTGATTGTTAATTTTCTGAAATAATTAGCGATAAGTATTTTTGAAATATATAAAGAGATAATTATTTCATTGAATGACATTTCACTAGCCAAGATGATAAGATGGTTGATCTTGATCATTAATTGGTTGATATGAAATCATCAACAAATATTGTTTTCATGAAAAACCTTAGTTTATCCTACAATAGTTGTGGGACAACTTTTACATGCAAGACCCTCTTGCTTGAATAGGATTGGGGATTTGTTTAACAAATCTCCTTATAATATTATCAAAATGGTTTTGATGAATATTATATGGTATAATTTCGATTGAAAAACCGATGAGCATCTCAAAGAACACAATGATCTATCTGGCATTATCCTTTCCTGAGGTAGATATGGTGTCTAGTTGGGGAACGTTGGGGTAGCGGGTTGTACCGGATGTGGTCCGTCCCACTCCCGTCGGTACTGGCCATGACAGCGGGTAGGGATTCGATAATGCCGGAGAAATCAAAGTGTTTCTAATTATTAAAATTCGAATAATACGTACTTTGAGATTATACCTACTATTCAAGTAATAATCAAGTTTGTTGATTGAAAATTGGATTGATAATTAATTTAATGTGATTGAATTGATTATATCCAATTAAAAGCACTCTATTATGAATAGATGTGTATTTCTCTTGGAAGAATTAATTATGTGAATGTGATTCACGATAATTAATTATTACAATTTGAATATGAGGTGGAGGATCACATAAGTGACATCCATGGTCTCCCGTCAAGGCAAAGGCAATAATATGTTATTCAATGCATGAGGATGTGAGTACAATTATGCCCAAAAAATATTCCAAACATTGAGCAATAAAAAAGCAGTTTAATTTCATATTAATTTTAGCATCAAGATTCATCAAAGATCAAACAATGGCACTAAAATAAAGAACATATGACACATAATCACGTCAAAATAGAGCATGTTAAAACATATGTCAAATCAGAGAAATAATATTTCCATTAGATAGATCACTAAAAGATCATTAAATTGTAACTGGAATCAAAACGGAGTTCATATGCTCAAGATGCGAGCATGTTAGTCCATGACATAAATGCAAGAAAACTACAAAAAAGATAGAATATATCTCTCAACCAAGCCCTTGAAAGGTATTTTTGCATTTTTGAAAAGTCACAAGGGGCTTCCCTATAATTTTCCAATGTGTGTGGGGTATATCTGCGTTATTTGGAAGTTATAGGGTCCCATGTGCAATTAACCCAGACACGACACATGAGGCATGCGCGCATGGACCTGGATGCGTTCTTGGAGAAGGTCGGGGCTAAAACTACAAAATGACACGCGTCCCATGCGCAAGGCACATGTGCATATGGTCCTAGGCCCAATCGGTCACTGGTGCAGAGGCCACGTAGTGTGTCCTCCATGCTTCGAGGTGGGCTAGGTCCCCCTGAACCTTCTAGTCTAGCTCTAAGGATGGGGAGAGATCTGGTTCGTACGATCAAAATGATCAAATGGTAGATGCATTGTGTTGCTTTGAGATCTTCCTCGTCTCGTGTGACAGAGATGACAATACATCGATGAACCTCTAGAAGCTCCTTTGTGCTTCTTCTCAGGTCCTGAAGGTCAAAGAAGGACTACAAGAGGCTAGCGAAGATCCTATAAGGACGAGGCAGTGTTCAAGCTCGACGACGAGGCAAATCTATCCATCCTCATCGATGTAGATGCTATAGATCAGAGATGCCTCGAAGATTCCAGGCGAAGCTTATGGTTCCTGCTAAGTTAGGAAAAAGGCCACGGGTGCTTGTGCGAGTGATGTGAAGGTGAATGGAGGGCATCAGATGCAGAGAAGATGATGCCCTGGATAGGTTCATCTCCAGCTCCATCAGAGATGAAGGCTTGGGATGGAGAAGGTTCTGGAAGAAGATAAGTGGTGAAATAAAGGCAATGCAAAGGTGTGGGATGATCGACGGAGGTAGTGGTGTGTTCAATCGATGGTACAATGAAGACAACTCGGATGAATGTATTGGCCTAGGTTGAAGACCTAGGTATGTCCTTGAGTTATCGCTCAACCTGGACGACCGGTTCAGGGAGCTTGACGGTCGTCGGAGGCTTCGTGACACGACTATGATGGTCATGGGTAGGGGTGTAAACGAACCGAACATGAGCGAACCTACATGAGTTTGGTTCGGTTCATTTAGTAAGTATATAGGTTCATGTTGGGTTCATTTCGATAAGATTAAAATCATGTTCAGGTTCGGTTCGATTTGATTTAGGTTCCTGAAAGTTCAGTTCAGTCTGTTAAAGGTTCAATTATGCATAAAAATTTGAACATAATAAATTGATAACTTATAAGTTATTTGGTCTTGCAAGAACATATACACAAAAACAGAAAGAACACAAATTCCTGAATGTATATAATATATCGAGTAGTGAAATAAAGAATGAGATCATAATTAAACACAAATCTTGTGTGCTTGTTGTCGTTGATGGCATGTCCCCATTAGGTCGTCGATCTGGGGAGGAGGAGAGGCATTTGGGATGCCGAATTGGGAGGAGAAGAGGTACGTAGGATATCACCAGTGGGGAGGAAGAGAGGTGCATCGCCTCTGCAGTGGAGGAGGAGAGGGGTACGGGTTGCCGATATGGGGAGGAAGCGAGGGACGGGGGCTGTCGCTACTAGGGAGGAATATATGTGTGCAGTTCATCATTTTGAGACGTCGCTAAGGGGGAGAATGAGAGGTGTGCTGCCGCAACTGGGGAGGAGGAGAGGTACGCTGCCACTGTTGGGGGGGAGGAGAGGTGTACGGGCGGGTCGTTGATCTGGGAGGAATGGAGGCGTGTGCACCACCGCTGCTAGAAAGGAGCCAAGGAGGAGAGGTGAACATCCACTGTTGGGGAGGAGAAGAGTTGCGCATGCAGTCCACCATTGTTGGTTAGGGGGAGGGCGACAGAGAGACGCTCGATGGAGGGAGATGCACAGTCATGCGCCTGGCAGTGTGGGTAAGGAGGCTTAAGAGGGATGGTGGCAGTAGTGTCGTGTGGTTGGGGGTGGAGAGAGGGAGGTTAGGTTAGGGTTTACTCAGAATTTGAGACAATTTCACATTCCATATGATATCCATACATAAAATCAAAAAAATGTTATATAATCCTTTGATTTTTGAGAACTGAACATTGTACACTATATAAATGTTATGGGCTTTGTCCGTTACCATTATTTATATTTTCAGATCTTAAATCACATATATATATATATCGAACTTTTAACAAATCGAACCTGAGTGAACCTACCATTTCAAAGTTTGGTTCATTTATATAAAATTATAAACAAGCCTGAAGCAGTGTTAAGGTTCGATTCATTTATGTTCGAACAGAATTTGAATCGAACTCTTATCGAATCGAACTTGAGCGAATATCGAACCTGAGATTTTCTAGACAATACTAGCCATGGGTCAACACCGACAAGGATATCCACTATCTCTCATCAACTAGACTCTCCGCTATTACATGAGGGGGGAGGATGGCTATGGCTCCACGCGTAAAATGGTGAACGAGGAAAAAGGGCGATGGAGCAGAGGTTTTAAAGGGAAGGAGAGCCATCCATTTCTGGTGGTGGATGGTGATTTTGTTCTCTCTTCCCTCTCTCAAAGTGTGGAGCTAAGCCTTTTCCCGTAACTAGACTATAGGAATATACATCATCTGAGAAGTGAGAAGGAAAGTGAAGTATGATCTCACCACTACGGGCCGACCTGTTTTCGGGGTTCCATATCCTAGGACTTGAAGTTTATAAGGATGCCATGCTCACGTTCGGGAAAGAAATTATAAAGCCTTGAACTTTATCCCTCTCATATACTACATTATAAGATCTGGCTCGTCAAGTGGAAATCAACGGAATTTGTTTCGTATGAATCGGACTTTGTTTGGAACAGTTATGATTTTCGGAAGAAAGAGAAGTAAAGAGATTTAAGACGTCATTAACCCATAATGACCATCATTAAGACTAATTAAACACGATCAAAGAAACTAATGACGAATTGAAAACTACTAATGACCATTAGCGAACACTAATCAATAGTTAGCAAAAGACAAGTCTAAGCACGAAAGTTAAATCATGATTAGTGAAAGTTAATCATGATTAGCATTAACTAAGCATCATTAGAGAATCTAGAATCCTCTAAAATGTTCTAACTTAAGCCCTTAATTTAGGGATGAAGATGGATCCGGATATATCCGAAAATCTGCTTACCATATTCGAAAAATTATCGAATACGGATATCCGGATTCAGATATTAATTCGAATACGAATCGGATATGGATATGAGTTATATTTTGTTTTCGGATACAGATACGAATGTGATCATGGCATAAATATTCGGATTCGGATCCGAATATCCGAATACAACATTTCACTTTATAACATTTTACTTAATGTGATATAATAAAGTTTAAAGGTCCTCAGTGTAAAACTCCGAACTCTCTCTTTGGTCGAACAAGCAAGAAAACCCTAGCCGCAATTCCCTAAGTCCTTCCCTGTACCATTGGTGTACAACCCATCCTTGATTGGTGAATCGATGATTCGCCATCCTCGAGTCTCGACCCGACGACCCTGACGTCGGCGACCAAATCTCATCCTCATCGCACTATAGAGACATACAAACCCTAAAGTGATGTCTTATTGTCTTATTTAATTGTCATTCCTCATTATGTTGAGAAAACTTGCACATTGCAACCGCACACATTATGTGTCCAATTGCAAGTACAATATCTAGATCATGAGTCCAATCCATGATATTTTACTGGTTATTATTGAGTATAACATTGAGTGGGTTTTATGAAGGATTATCTGAAATAAGAAATTTGCATAAGTTTATATATTTGTATATATATGTATACATATTTCACTTTAATTTAGGAAATTTTATATCAAAGTTGTCTTGCCTTGTTGACAATGAAAGTTCATTCCCTTAATCACTTTCAGTGTAAGAGATATTCTTACCACTATATCTCAAGCAAGATCTGGGATCTCCTCTCTATCCTTATCACATCCCAATAATATGAGAACCTGCGACTCGAATAAAGAGAAGAGGGAACACATTCTGCCTCGCAAGTCCAACTTGCATTTCCCAATTCGGTCTTTAACACCCGGGCCCACCACCCCTAAGATGATGTTGGCCCGTTGTTAATTGAACCAACCGTCAACAGGCTTAATACTCGCTATATGTAATCCAATATCGCCCCAATAATACGAGGACCCGATATTGGGGTCACTACGTATACGACTTTACTCTTTCGAGAAGCAAAGAACCCAATCCAAATAAATCATATACATGATCTGTCACTTCGGACATGCGTCTCCTATATACAATATCGGGCGACGTGCACCTCGTAACACATGTAATAAAACTAAAATAAAAGAATTTCATTGTCGTTATGTTTTGTGTGCATCATTGTTTAGACATGATCATTATGTGTTTTGCATCATTTGCATCATTTTATTGTGTGAATTTTATCTATGCATCTTGTATGTCTATTTTATCTACATTAGAAGACTTACATCAAAGAATTTATTCACTCTTATTTAATCAATAACTTCCGATAAATCGACGAGGCAGCTCATGCCCATGAGTTCGACCTTGGTAGACTCACCAAGTCATAAATATTCCACATATTCAAAAGTGTGGTATTTTGCATGGATCTGAAATTGTCTCCTATACTACAATAATAAAACAACATATTAAGCACGCGATTTATCTATTCATCAGAAGGCACTGTTGCATAATGGACTCAAAATATAGATGATCACTAACCAAAGCATACAAGATAAATACGGTTGAACCTTTGTGGCTTTCATGTATGAAGTTGGTGAAATCGTAGGTATCATTACTTGGTTAGTTGAGTCCGAATGTATTTCCACCCAACCTTTCCATAACCGTAGTCGTGATACCCCCATCTCCACGTATTCTTCAACCATCCTTGTAGATCCACCACCTCTCTAACCATGACTACAACATGTCCCCCTATCTCAGTTCCACATCTAAATACTTAGGATACTCTTCAGCCTAAGTATAGGGAACAATGTTATCTTCTGACTGTTCACCTCAGGTCCCTCCATCCTGATTGTGTATTCTCTACTTAGGCTCTTTTCAACCTAAGTATGGGGGGACCCGTCCCGCTTGTCACCTTTTCTACTCTTTTTATCCCAAGTCAGTTCATGTATGCTTCTATATTTTAGCGTGAGCTATGGCTTCATATTACTTTGTCTTGTGAGGACATAATAAAGGCTATGTATAGGGGGTGTACAGTATATATTGTTTATATACTTTGACCATGGCTCATATTTTGATGTTTTTGAAACTTTTGGGGCTAGGGTAAATTATCTTGTGAATTGATTTTTATAATATGGTTTGTAAAATCTTTGAAAATTTTTTAAGTTGTGTGGCAATGTTTTGAAAAAATATTTGACAATGATGTGAAAATGGGATTTGGCTTATTTTGAAAATTGTTTGAAAAGAAATTGAATACATGCATATATATATAATGTGATTTTATTTGGAAAATATTTTCAAAATCCTTTGAAATTTTAAGGGATCCTAATATGTATTCTTCTAGACTCATTCTAAAATTCCTTAAAATTTTAAAAAAATTAAAAAATTTTTCTTGAGCAGTAGTTATAACTACCGAGCTTAAAAATGAGTAGCTACTTCTCAGTGAGGGAACTATAGTCTCCCTTAGCAGAGTGGGTGGTTAAAAGGCAATGCGAACGACACCATCTTAAAGTAATATGGTAGCCATCTATCGGTCCGTACTTACGTACATATCGTCTGAAAATGATGCAATTATTCATCTGAGCTTGGGTCAGTCAATATTTCTCTAAGGAAATCAAAAAAAATCCATAAAATTTTTAAAATTCAGAAATCACAAAAATCACTAACTTCGGAGCTGGTGTATTCCTGACACATTCATTATCACTCAAGGCTTAAGGATTCGAGGACACTTGATTTTTGCGGATCTTGAGAGTCTGAGTTAACTGATCTTAGTCATTAGGGTTTGAAACTTAACAATCAACACTTCCCTAGTTTGAAAAATCTTAGCGCTGTATTGCACTCTTCAACTCTACCTTCTAAAGAATATGATTAACACATCACTTTCACAACTACATGAATGATAAGATGAGTTGACTTATCACTGAAGAGACTGGAACAGAAACCGGAGATTGAGTCTAAACATGATTTAACGGTGCTCGTGGATGGGATAAAGTCAATGAAGGCTTCTAGAAACCTATGTGTCAACAAAACCCTAGTAATTATGTGAACAAGTTCTCATGCTATCATTTGATATTGACCTATATACCAGGGTGTGATGAAACTAAATAGTTGTTGATCAGTGTGCGCTAGTTTGGTAAACGCAATGGAGCTAGCCTACCAAAAAGAAAAAAATATGAATGAAAAGATCTCTCAAATAAAAAGTCTAATCAAAAGAGTTTTTGTCAAAGGTGAGCGCTTCCAACAATTTCAAAGTGTCCACTCAGATCAAAGCTAAATAGGATCATCGAGTCGGGCTAGTACCTTCAAAAAGGGCTATGCATTATAAGCGATACAAGTCTGGGTGTAAGTATTTTAGATACTCAAAGAAGTACAGACGACTCAACAACTCTTGACACAGACATTGATCAGCAAACCAAAAATACATGTGTTGAATAATAAGGCACTCGAGAGGATCTTTGTTCCAATGTGAGAGAGAGAGAGAGAGAGGAGAAAATACATAATCTGATATCTCCATTATCAGGCATTTCATCTATGCTTTCAAGTCTGACAAACAAATGAGACAGTGGATTGAACACAAGAAGAGACTTATTCCCTAGTGTCGATGATTAGGTCTAGAGGAGAGTCTCCTAGAGTTGGACATTGGGTGACATTTCAACTTGACTCTCGTGATTGCAATACACTAAATGCCATATCCTTATATTATGTGTACAAAACAGGGAGTATGAAAATTAGAGAAGTTGGATTCCTTTTGTCCAGAGCCTGGTTGGGCTTGGAATTCTAGGAACACTCAAATTAAGAATCTTTAAAGGAATTGAGTCTCGAAAATTCACATGCACACGTGTTAGGAAGTAGTCCGTCTCCTTTATTCTTTCGATGATCGTGGACGAGTCCTTTATTCTTTCGATGATCGTGGACGAGTATAGTTTAAGTATATGGATTGATGAATCTCTGATTAATCAAATCATCTATTAATTGTTATCCTCATAGATTAAACATCTTTGTCCAAATATTCATTAATTTGCATTATTAACAATTGATCCTTCTATTGCAAATAACCCTAATTGTTGTTTATAAAATTTACCCCTCTTATTTTCTTTATTTTCCTTGTTTTATTTTTTTATTAAAATTCCCTTAAAATAAGAGTAATTATTGTAGATATTTATTTTGATTTTAAAAATAAATCAAAACTCAAAAAAATAGCAAAATAATTAAAACATGTGGTTTAATCCTTTAAAAATATTTTCAAAAATGTTTCCTTGTATATGGACTTCTTCGACTTTTTGTCCAACATGGAACTTGTAGATTTCCTCGAAATCTACAACTTCTATGTGTTTGACTTTTTGTTAATTCAGCCTCCTTTTACTTCTTTTGCATGTTCCTCTTATTTTCTCTTTACCCGCCACATGTCCTCCTTCCTCTGCCCTTGGATCACCTCCTCCCGCCTCCATCTCCACCATTCCTTCCTGCTCGCTCCTCAGCCGTCAGATCCCCTCTTCATGATGCAATATGGGTTGCCCCCTTCCGCTTTAACCTCAACCCCATGATCACCTTCCATCCAACAACTCCACTTATTCCATGTCATTCCCTTCTCTCATAGTTGTATGATCAACCACGAACTCATATGGGTCGACCTCTCGCACCTTCATCGCAGCTGTTAGATCACAATATCCAACGGTTGGGGACCCTGTCTTCCTCCTCTGAACGCCCCTCTCTCAGGCGTTATACCTCACCACACCATCGTCCTCTTCCATTTTTTAGCTTCCACCTCAACCACCCTCTCTACTGCTTAAACGCTCCTCACATAGCCCTAACCCCTGTCTTCCTTGCGGAGCCTTCATTGCCTCAGAGCCACGCCTCATTCCGCTCCTACCAGTCGTTGCGAAATAACCATCCATCACCTGAAACAGTCGATTCTCCTCCCCTTTAAAACCCTCCGCTCCGTACACCTTTTTTCCTATCCACCATTTTGCACATGGATCCCTAACCATCCTACCCCTTATGTGTCAGAAGAGGATCGAGGTTGATGAGCGATAATGAGTATCCTTGTCGATATTGACCCATGGCTATCATGGTTGTGGCATGGCACCTCCGACGACCGTCAGCTCCTTGATTGAACGACCAGGTCGAGCGGTAACCGGAGGACACACCCATGTCCTCAACCCAGGATAATACATTCATTCGTGTCATCTTCAACCTCAAGTATGATCCTTTTCCTTGTTTTACTTGTTTCTCTTCTATTTAACTACGCGTACACACTTCACTTCACCATCAATTGAACACACCACCACCTCCGTCGATCATCCACACCTTCGCATCATCTTTAGTTCACCACCTATCTTACTCCAGAACCTTCTCCTTCCCAGGACTTCATCTCCGACAGAGTCGGAGATGAACCCATCCAGGAAATTATCTTCTCCGCCTCTGACATCCTCCATTCACCTCTCATCACTGCACAAGCACCCATGTCCTTTTCCTAACTTCACAAATACCAGAAGCTTCAAAACCCTGAAGCTTCGAGGCATCTCTATTCTAAAGCCTCTACGCCAACGATGATGGATCGATTCACCTCGTTGTCTAGCTTCAACACCACCTAGTACCTCCATGATCTTCTCCACCCTCTGATAGTCCTTCTTCGACCTCAGGGACTTGAGAAGTAGCACGGAGGAGCATCCTGCGGTTCGTGGAGCCCTGTCATCTCCACCGCACAAGACGAGGAAGACGACAAAGCAGCACCGTACAATTACCATTCGATAGTTCCAATCATACATACCAGATCTCTCCCCATCCTCAGTGCTAGACCAGAAGGTTCGGGGGGACTGAGCCCACCTCGAAGCACGGAGGGCACTCCACGTTCCCTCCGCGCTTGCGATCGATCGGGCCTAGGCCCGACCCTACGCATGCGTGCCTTGTGCATGGGGTACAGGTCCTTTTGCAACTTAACCCCGACCTTCTCCACAATTGCATCCAGGTCTAGGCGCACGTGCCTCATGTGCGGCACCTGGGTTAATTGCACAAGAGCCCCTCAAACTTCCAAATAATGTAGATATGCCCCGCACACTGGAAAATTTATAGGGGAGCCTCTTGCAACTTTTTAAAATTGCAAATACCCTTCAGGGGCCTGGTTGAGATATACCTTTCACCTATTTTTGTTATTTTCTCGCATTTATGCCCATGGACTAAAATGCTCGTATCTTGAGCATATGAGCTTCGTTTTCATTGATTTATTCATTTTGATGATCTTTTAATAATCTATAAAACGGTAATGTTATTTATATGATTTGACAAATATTGAACATGCTCTATTTTATAATGATTCATTTGTCATATGTTCTTTATTGTTAATGACATTATTGGATCTTTAACGAATCTTGATGCTCAAATTGAAAATGAAATTAAACTATTTTTTGATTGCTCGAGGATTGGAATATTTTTAGGGCATAACTGTACTCGCAATCCTCATGTGTTACATTGCATATTATTGCACCTTGAATCATATGTAATTAAACTAAACAAATGCATTACCATTCTGGTCGTGTGCATCTTGTTTCTACACGATCACCATGTCTTGCATCATTTGCTTTATTTATTTTGTGTATGTTGTAAGTGCATCATGTGATATGTCCATTTTGTCTGCATTAGAAGATCTAGATCAATGAATTTATCTACTCTTATTTAATCACTAACTTCCAATAGATCAACGAAGAGGTTCGTGTTCCTAAGTTCAACCTTAGTAGACTTGCTAAGTTATAAATATTCCACATATTCAAAAGTATGGTATTCTGCATAGATCCGAAACCGTCTCCTATACTACATAATAAAAACAACATATTAAGTTAAGCATGCGATTTAGCGGTTCATCACCTCCCGCTATGTACATGAACAAAAGTACGACATGCCTCATTTATGGCGAGCTTAGTGATTGTGTTGAAAGGGACCTCCCTCCCCTAACAAAGGAGTGGAGCTTTTCGTTCTTGTTAAAGATACTATCCCTTTGTACACCTACCAAGCTTAATTGGCTCAGAGGAATCGTAAGGTGATGTAAATATCATCATGGCTTGTACAATTATAACAAGGGATAAATGGGGTTGCCCCCTAGGAGGAGCTAACTTAGCTCCCCCCGCCCCATTTTCATTATTTTTTTATTTTTTTTAAAATTTCTTCCATGAATATTCATCACTACATCCCTATATTATGCTATTCAAATTTCGTGTGAAACAGAGACTCCTACGGCCTCCATCCAGACAGTCATTTTTTTAACGGTAACAGGATTTTTTAAATCGACCCCGTCTGGATGGAGGTCGTAGGAGTCTCTGTTTCGCATGAAACTTGAACGACATAATATAGGGATTTAATAATGAATTTAAACGGTTTTAGATTTCAAAAAAATAAAAAAATATGTGAAAAAAGGACGGGGGAGCTAAGTTAGCTCCCCCTATGGGGCATACACATTTTTCCCTTATACAATCAGTGCAATGTACTCCTTATTCATTTTGAATGCAATTGCTTGCGATTACAGAATTCAAACGTTGGCCTCTTCATTATATTCCAGATGTGTAGATGGATCCTCAACATATCCTTGCAATATAATACAAATTTTGCTCTGGAAATGAAATTCAATATTCGCGAACCTTCAAAAGGAGCCAACCGATTAGGATAGGCAACCGATTTTCTCCGAAGTTCGAACATGTCTGTGTTTGTTATGCTTACCGATTCAATAAAATACAGAAGTTCGAGTTATATACGCCTAGAAAGAAGCATTGCGAATCATATGCACGTGTTATTTTTTCTCGAAAATTTCAGTATTTTTTAGAAAGAAATCATTTTATGTAATTTATACAAACATAAAATTATCAAATATAAACACGTTTTCCTCTCACTAAAAAAGGTATCTTCAGAAGGCCATTGTCAGATATAATTTTTCATCAAAGTTAAAACTAGTTTCCTGGGTTGTGAGATGTGACAACTTGCCCCTTTTCACTTCCTTTAATAAACAAAAACATGCATAAAATGATTCCAAATTCGGTTACCATCTCTCTCGTTTTAATCTTCTGTGACACCCCAACCCCAAACATAGTGGTGGGGATTACTACTTGACAACTTGGCCTTAAGCATTTTGAGTGGTTGTCAACGGATCCAATTGGGGCCGAACCCAACAAGTTGTCAAGGCCTCGCAGATAGAGGATGGGAAAAAGTGACGGGATAAAGGATAAATGAGGTTTATTCATCATTATTGTCTATGATTTGAAGGATGAGTAACAGATAATTATTGTAGATAGAGATACAACGAATAATGTAATCACGATTTAACTACTTATCCAGGGATAGCTTTATCCTGAGATAAGGCCCCTTCATCCCATGATAGTATCCAAACAATAATGGTAAAAAGCTGAGCTCCCTCTCCATTTCTCTGCATTATTTCATTGCTTGTTGTATACACGGGTTTAGGATGATTCTCTCCACCGATATTTCTGAATTTCTGTCACCGTTGTACTTTACGTTGCTATTAGTTTCTTCTTGGTTAGGTTATTACATATATGCCCCTTGGCGTAATCTTTTCATCCGTCCAATTCATTTGACTCGATATTTTGTGTTTTAGGGCCTGTTTGGTTACCGGGTTGGGCAGGGTTGGGTTGGGCTGGGTTGGGCTGGGTGAATAGTAATCTGTGAGTATGAAGTACCCTTGTGAATAGTAACCAGGGTTGGGTAGGAAAATATCATCTTTCCCTCGCTTTGATATGTCATATTTACACTGTGTTCGCTTATGAAGATGCATTCTACCTGTTTATTTTTGTCGGTGTCTAATGGTGTTTAAAAAATCAGTCGGTGCGACCGGTTCAACCACATATACATCTCACATCACTTGGACCCATTGGTTTGAAAATTTCTATAATAAATATTCAAGAACTATTAGACCGGTGGTTAAACCGGTTGAATAAGTTCCAAAAATCATATTGTTTCGTTAGCTTTTAATGACCTATTCAAATAAAAGAAAAAGCTTCGATTTTCCCCGTGCCAACTAAAAAAAGTTATCTTATCCAAAGGAAGGTCTCCTAAAACTCGAGTAAATACTTTTTTAACCCACGTCTCAATTATGGAAATTTGTCAATGTATGAGGTTGGCTCCTCTAATCATTCACTCTCACCCCCATGATTTCCTCACCTTGTTCCATACGAAGGCAGGGACGAAGCTAGGAATTTCTGGTTGGGGAGGCCAAATTATTAAGACTATACATTTTGAGAAAAATGAGGCTACCTCCAGAGCAGCCAACGAGCTACCTCTGCCTCATTTTTCTCCAATTTTTTTTTGAAAAATTCCGTCATATATTTCCATCACTATATCCATCTAATATGTCATTCTAATTTCGTCAGAAATATAGACTCCTATACCCAATCCAGAATATATCGATTACAATAATTCTAAAACCATTAGAATTACATGTTCTACATGAAGGGCATATGAGTTTCTATTTTTAAAGAAAATGGAATAACATATTAGAGGAATATGATGATGAAAATATATAGTGTAATTTATAAATAAAAAATAAAAAAAATGAAGAAAAATGGGGTGAGAGTAGCCACTAGGGACAACTCCATTTTTCTCATATATAATTTATCTTTGTTATTATTTCTCATAATGTTACAAGTGTATTTCACAAAGATACCCTTGTAAACTTATAGTTTCACATAAATATCTCAACAAATATTGTATCGACAAAAAGAACGTTACAAAATTCTTCAAATCAAAATGTACTTTCATTAACATAATGTTAAGTTATACCATTAAATTAAGATTTTTAAAAAGTAATATTACATCTCTCCTAACGTAGGAATGTAAACGAGATATATATGTACCAATTTCGTATAATATTGCATATTTTGGGGTGTATATGGATCGGATTTTAGCTTAATCCATGTCCAATCTAAATTTAACGGATTTTAACCTTTTCCAATCCAACCCAATCCATCAAATATCTGAATCCAGACAACTCCAATCCATCGGATTGCATATTGTATCGGATTGGTTCAGATTTTTTATACTTATCTATTCCATCTCAATTGTTTACCCTCTCATGTTTATACTTTATCGTATGCTAGTTCTCAACATTTAAATTATGGATAAAAAAGATCATTTTACAACGAAATGATACATGTCATTAACAATTTAAAAAGAGACATTATGGTGATGAAATAAAAAAATCATTATATAGTTATTTTATTGTTGGGGTCATGTGTAACACGTAGTTACGTAAAACCTACAAATGTTGATAATTAGATTATTGCATTCATGTCATATTATGATTTTTTTTGATAGATTGGAGAAATTGGAGATGCAGGCATATGGGTACTGATATGGATATAGGTGTTCCAATATCCTTATTTGATTTTAAATACGAATGCGATGCACATAGATATTGACGAATGAAAGTATATTACCATATCTGTAAAAAATGGATACCAATCGCATATGAATAATATTATAAATACTCTATATATTAGCTTAAATACACATGTATTGGTTGGAATACAGAGAGACCTCAATGCCCTACTTCACTGACCTCACGG
Organism: Ottelia alismoides; assembly: GCA_037367405.1. NCBI lineage: Eukaryota > Viridiplantae > Streptophyta > Magnoliopsida > Alismatales > Hydrocharitaceae > Ottelia > Ottelia alismoides. The sequence goes on along the minus strand of JAZKJV010011335.1, from coordinate 376,217 downwards.
ATAGGAACCTATGTCCTTCTCCTCCGCTCAAGTCTCAGACGCACTTTTGCTTCCTGAGGTGCTTCCGGTTCGTCCCACCCCTAACGCGAATATATATTCCCTCAAAGTGCAAATTGCTTCCTTTCACTGAGGTAGGAGAACTAATCATAGACCTCCGACGAAGCTGATTTAGATCTTCCTGGACTGAAGAGCATCCTGGTATGGAATGAAGGTCGTGTTAGCCTCTCACTGGCCGACTTTGACCCAGGGTCATATCTAGTATGAAGACTTAGCCTCGATTTTGTACCGCTCTCGCGGCCCGCACCGAAACAGTGCTTGACTTCAACAGATATAAATATTCAAAATGTGCTTATATCATAACAATTATGCCAAATATGATAAAAGAAGGTACACGATTATGTTATGTAAAATTTAAAATAAATGAACAACTATATTTATATATAAAAATGGATACAAATACATATTTTTGTTGATATGAATGTAATATCGGTATCGGTATACATTTGAAAACAGATGCGGATATGGATGTGAAAATATGTATGATATGGATACAATAACGGATCATATACGGATATATCCATATCCATACAACCTATAAATGGGAAATGGGGGGCCATTATATACAACTTATTACTATCTATAATTAACTATTTATATACAAATCATATTCTACTAAAATTATATATATATATATATATATATATATATATATATATATATATATATATATATATATGTAAGAGTTAGTTGGGAGACGGGGGGCCAAGCCCCCTCCCCCTGTCTCCGTCCCTGTCTGAAGGTACCTATCAAATTACACCAGCAAAATAATATCAAATCATACGAGCAAAATAAGCCAGACTCGGACTTGAACTTAACAACTTAGTTCGAACTCGATAAAGTCCAATCTCGGTATGATGGACCTAAATTCAAACCTATTCGTTGCTTGCGAGCTTTTACACGGGTGGATTGTTGGAAAAGGGAGAGGGATCTTTTGTGGAAGAGCTGGGACAGGATATAAGTCGCGTAAGTACCACAATGGCGTTGGGACGATATTGTTCATGGGTATTTTGCTGGTTATACAATGATGGCATGGCGGGGAGGAGAGGAGTTTTAAGGCAAAGATCGGAATGTACACAGTGACAACACGCTCCTAAGCAGGTGGGAGGCCGAGTGAATTAGGTTAGAAGTCAAGACGTAAAATTCTACGTTCCTTTGATTGATAAATGAGTTGGAGGAAATCAGAGTAAATGCATATGTGATTGAATTTAACATGTACAACGAGTTATCTGAGTCCGGTTAATGGTTGGAGCACCATTGAACTTTGAACTCCGACTCAATAACGATAACAGTTTGCTACATGTCTCTAATTCGATCGATTAACTATTTGTCCTGACTCAAAAGCCTCAATCTAACCGAACCTGTGTGGGCTACCCAGACATACCTCTAGCTCCAACCCTGCATTCTTAGGTTGGGATTATTTGTATTGATCATACGATTTCTTTGGTATAATTTATTTTAACCATATTCAAATAAAATTATTAACATAAAAATATATTATAATAATTAAAAAAATTAATACAATACATAATCAATATCACATCAAATCCCAATTATCATTCCAACCCTCCCAACATTAAGATCCGATTAACCAAACAGGCACATGAGCAGCCTCACCGGTACCCCCGAACCCGTCACCCTGTTTCGTGTTTCCCTATCCGACTCCTACCCTACTTCTTCTTCCTCACTGTCCTAGTTCCCATTGGCCCCACCAGCTCTCGATCTTGTTCCTCCGTCGCCGTCCACACCCTCCATCTTTCTCATAGTCCCACCGCACATTGCTGCCGCCGTCCCCCCCTCGTTCGCGGACCTTCCTCGGTCAACCCACCGCCGCCGCTGCACGCAACCCCACGCCTTCTGGTCCTCCGTGCATCGCAGTATCGCACCTGGAAGTAACTGCTCACGTCCCTGCCATCGCGATTGCGGACCACAGGTTCTTCCCGTTATAGTTTTTTTTGCCGAGTTGAAATCTATGAAATATAACGTTCACATGTTACCAATATAGACATCAACGACATATCAATGTAGCTTCAATTATCAAGAAAATATACGACGTGTGTAAGATCTGGGCAGACAAAATCGCATAGTCTTGCTGAAGCTTTTCGCAATTATGTGAAGGAGTTAAGCTTGGATGTAACCGAGATAGGTAGTTTCCTTGGCTCAAGTTTTGAAGCAAGGAGACCATATGTGGGAGGAATCAGTGGTATCTACTAGAATGGAGGATGCCTAACAGAAATCTGACACGAGAAAGAGTCGAAATGAATGAATGGATTGGTTTCTTGCGAGATTGATGACCGTGTTTAGTGGGAGGTATGACCACTTTTCACGGAGGGTTTCCAGTTTTTTTTCTAGGTGTATGCCCCTGCAGTAGCAAAAGTAATGATGCCGTCCTTAAATGTTAAGAAGAGCTCCTCTCTCTCAGTACAACTATCAATCTTAATCGGCTCAGAGAACGAGAATTGGTTACCTTTTTAATCTGGGGGTGGGATGGGGGAGTTAGGGGTGCATAAAGGCAAGGGGATTATGTGATTTCCGGCAATATAACATTGTCACAGCTTTTGCAACCATAATAACAAGTTAAAGTTGTCTCGATCTATTATTTTTCGGATGCAATTGGGTGCTATCAAGACATTTAATGTATGTTAGCCTTTTCATTATTCAAATCCTCGATCAATCCTGTACCAATTCTTGCAATAAATGCTCCAAAATTTGAAATTTATTTTTGCAAACCTGAAAATGGAACCGGTTAGGATCAGAAACCAATCTATTCCTTTTTCTTTTACAAAATGTACTTATATGGTCTGAACTCTTATGTGTTGGACGGTAGATATACTGCTCATTTCTGGCTGGTCCCTTGGATGTCTTTTAGGGTTGAGCTTCGTCGTCCTCATGCCGGCAGCCATGAATTGGCTGTGTTCCCGACTGAGACAGGTCTTTTTGTAATGTTTTGGCTCTCAGTTTCTTATACCCTTTCGATTGTTGTTATTGAATGGTGTCATAATGATGCCAATTTGCGGAACATGATGTTCATATGCTTCTTTGGAAACTGCAGCAATTGTGCAGGAGAAGAGCTATCGGGGAATATCGAGGGCGTCGTTTCTCCAACACCACCGGCAGAGGTACTTATGTTTCTTTGAGTTCTCGAGGAGAATGTAATCAGGTTTATGTTTATGCTTTTTTTTTTGTGGCGGAAAAGGGGAAACACGCTAAGGTATCCGCTCTTGATATGTTTATGCTTGTTCAGTTTATCAGTTCAGATAGAATGAAGGTTCAAGTTGCATCTGTTTTGATAAGTTGAAAACAATGTTCATGATCAATAATTTGGTTTGACATTGATTAATGAATGGTTCATTTGGATTTGGTTCATCAAATGTTCTTGTAAAATCAAATCTTTATTGGTGTTGTACTCATTCCAATTTAATTGAGGTTTGATCTGATTAATTTTTTTAATTTAGCAAGAATCTATCTTTACTTATAGCATGTTTCATGATCAATAGTCACAACCTCCACAATTTCTAATTTCCACATACAAAAAATATGTTGTCTCATTGAACTATTAATTAATCAAACCTGAATGAAGTTGCCTTGTTCATCTATAATTTGTTCACGTAAGCAAGCCTGCATTTGTTTTCATGTTAGGTTAGTTTTTATTGCATCGAATATTACCGAACTTTTAACGGTTTGAATTTGAATGAATGGTAAACACCGTAAACCCTTTAATTATCTGACAATGTTTCTTTCTAACCTCCTGAAATAGGTTGGAGCATGCCCAACCGTGTATCCAAATACTGGATTTTATAACTTTATTGAGTTGTTCAAAACTGTGAGGGGATTTCAAGTTCATGGACTACAAGGGCTAATTTGCAAATTGTGGTACCCCTAATGGAAAAACCATTTGTAGGAGACCTATAAAAATTTGTGTGTATTTTGCTACGAACTTTCATTCATATTACAATATCGCCCATCATGTGTGGGAAGGGTTTGACCACTTTTGGGTCAACGATCATATGCAGCATATGATTGCATTTTTTTCGGGAAGCTGCTTCCACAACCCAAACCCAATGGCTCTTCTTTTGTTCCCTAATGCAACATTTCTAGAATATAGAAGTTCATCAAAGCTTTCTAAATGTACTGGCTTTTATTGTCTTCCATTGCGTGGTGGCTATTAGCCGGTTCTTTCATGGTTTTAGCAGGTTACTTTGGGACTTGTGTTAGATTAAACCATTTTTGATCGAATTGGAGGTCGAATGCTATTCTTGGTTGAAGTGAAGGTGGACTGAAAGGTTATCATCTCATTCATTGGTACCTGATCATGTTTGCTATTGATTGCATGTTCAATTTATTTTAATTCTAAGCCAACCAATTCAAAGGGTGTTAGGTCGTAATATGCCAGCACATCAACATCGAGTGATATCGGAGATCAACATCGAGTCATATCGGAGTTTACTCTATATTATATTAGGCATTAGATTAAAGGGATTTTTCTTGTTCGAGTTTTTCGCAAATATACTTATGACCTAACTTTTTTTGCAAATACCCTCGTGCCCTAACACTCTTTTTAACATTTGTGCCCTTCTGTTAGTTTGATGGTCTATGAGACTAACTGGACCATGGTTTATTCAAACCAATATTTGGTTAAGAAATATTGTTTTATAGTTGTGCCCTTCATTTTTGACCACATACCTTATCTTTTTCCAGCCCTTCCTCATTGTACCTGCCTTTTTTACTTTGATCTCTGTGACCTTGACTTCTTCTAAGCGGCCATTCTCTCCAACACCATCGTCATCATCGTAAGAAATCAAGGATGACCATCATCAAGTAGAATGCATGAGGTGTGGGGATAGGACGAAGGATGGGGCAGAGGAGGGTTTGGGGGCTCGATTGTGGAGGTGGGGGGTTAGGGATGATAGAAGACGACGATGTGGGATAGAGCAATGGAAAGGGGTGAGGTGTGAGATGGAGGGGATGGGAGGAGAGGGCATATGAGGGTTAGGAAGGGGAGCTCTGGGACAGAGGAGGACATGGATGACTGGAGTGGTGGAGGGAGGGTGAAGTCATGCTGAGGGCTTCAGTGGGTTGTGGGTGGAGGGGGTTCTTGGGTTGGAGATGTTTGGAAAGGGAAGGGGGAGGAGGGCGTCGTGCTGGAGTTGAGGGTAGGAGGAGGGGGATGACAAGGACATGGGTCGCTTGGTTCTGATCAAGTCAGTGTTGTCAACCATTTTGAGTTTCTACCTTTCAATGCACATGGTGTCGATCGAGATTTAACCGCATTTGAAGAGTGTAATAATGCTCCTGTTTGGTCAAGAGAGTCACAGGTTTTTTTGGGATGCTTTTTTCAGACCCTTAGAGGAAGGCAATCTGTGTCATTCTTTTACAGGAGGTGAGCAAGGCCCTACTCATAAAGTGATGGGTGAGAATTTGGGGAGAAGGGAACCACTCATTGCTTCGGCTGTTGTATGGTATATATGGAGTTGCCGTCGATCTGTTTGTGATGTGTGAAGATGAGGTTTCCCTCGAATATATGGAAGGGTCAGTGCCCGATGTTGGCAGAGGTGGTGCTGTTCTCGAGACCAATGGTGGGGGATGGTTTGACATTTTATTTTTGGTGAGTTAATTGGTCGTAGTAGGGGGATCATGTGAAACATGTTCCTAATGCTCTTGCCTTCTCTGTAGATAGGGAGACATCAGTTACAAATTACCAATCTCCTTTTTGAAATAAGAGGAGGTGTGTGGGTGTCGATTTTTCGATATCATTCTGTCAGCAATGTCTTTTTGAGTTTGGGCAGTTATCGTAAAAAATGGAGGATGATAGGGTCCAACAAGCAGTTAGGGGGGATCATTGGATCGGGTGGGAGGAGGTCGCCATTGAGAATGTACATGGCTCTTGTACCTCATAATGGCATAATGGAGGCTTACTTAGATAAGGATTGTAAGATTTTGTGGACAATTCATGCTACACTATGAGTGAAGTTGTTCTTTTGGATGATCAAACGGAAGAGGTTGATGATGGGAGTATTAGCGACATGTTGTCCAGAGAGCTGAGGTTTCTTGCCCCGTTTACACGGATTTGAGGAGGACACAACTATTTGTTTTTCTAGTGTAACAATGTCGGGGAGGTTTTGAGGAGGGTTGAGGTCATTTGGTTGGATTTTCCAACACAAATCAACTGTGGAAGAGTTTTAGAGCTGTGCTGTATTGGTCGAGAGCTGAGAGGGTCAATCCTTTTGCTATTCTTTAGACATTGCGGCTCATTAGTAATGATGCGGTTTTTGGAGAAGGGACATTATGCAAGGAATGATTTCACATATGTGTGCTCTTTAATCGAGTCTCAATCAAAGTACTTATAAGCTATTACTTTACAATGAATGATGTTAGTGGGTTATAACTTATAAAGGGTGAGCACCATTTTTCTAAATGAAGCAAAAAATTCAAATATATCTCGAATCATAGTAGGACTTTAATCATTTATTTAAAAAGGAAATCATGCTTATTAGGATGGTTTGATCCATCAATATTGATATCATGCAAGTATGGAAAGAGATATATTAAGATATTGACAATATTAGTGGAAATCCCAAAAATATTGCAAGAAAATGTTTTTCTCGTGAGACGATATTATCATAGTTTTTACAAAAATAAGTAACATACAAGCATACTTCCATAGTCAAGAAAGAGGTGTATTTAGCACAACAATGTACATTATATAACACATATTGTAATATCATATACATAATATCCTTTGTTGAGTGCTGTCTACTGAACTTCCCGAGAAAGAAGCAAGGCTATGAGGATTTGACCATCACTCTTCCCTCCTTCAAAGAGTCTTAGGGAAGGAGCTTTCTCTCCTATTCAGCTCTTTTCAAGCCTCACAAGCGGTCGATCTTGTACTTGATTTTCTAAATTAATGGAATGAAAAGCAAGCAGTCTCATCCCGGCACTAAGACTACTATAATAACTAATAGTCCATAATTTACTGAGTACTCGGTATAACTCACGCATTCGTGTACAAACTAGTGCATACGAAGTAACACAAATATCTCCGGTAGTCAGTCAGTGATTAGAAATCAAATAGTGAAATCAGCACAATAAAGACATATAGAGTACACATACAACACCAACAACAACAAAGCCTTTTCCCACAATTAAGTAGGGTCGGCATATAGAGTACACATCTCATAAAAATTAAGGACTACACGTGTCCCCCCCTTTTGGCTCTAATAAATAAATAAGGACTACATATTCTAAAAACAAAGAGATATGCTCTAAACTAATAATAAAGTAAATCTTATCTGAAGACATTCAAAACCAAAAGTTGCATGGTGAGTTCATATGAACTTCCCTTCCTTGTCATTGCTCTTGTCCCATTACCGAATATCTAGGAGTACATAGCCTTGTACCCATTATGTGCCACATTTATTCATGTTCATCCACATATGAAGGGATCCCAATTACGAGGATGACAATCAACAACACTGATGCTAGAGTTGGTATCACAAGTTGCCTGAGAAGAACGCAAATGAGCTTGAGAATCTCATGAAAATGATGTAGGAATAGGAGACGATCTCTATCATAGGGGTGCTTGTTCAGGAAGAGGAGGCATTGTTGAGTACCGGTTAGGAATTATTCCGTAATTAACACCACTAAAAATGCTCGTCTTACTCTAAGTTCGGGGGTTGAGGATATGGGTTGTTTTGGTAGCTGCCTTAATAGTTTTAACAACAATAATCTTAACCATATCCATACGATGGCAGAGTTTGAGGTGGATGGGCATGAAAATATGTAGGTAACATAACATATGATATTTCTTTGTGTTGGGATCAACATCCACGCAGATGGCTTGATGTTGCTTCACCACCGTAATATGAATTACCTCCTACTTTCATACTTAATGAACTAATCGAAGATACATAGTTATTTAGGGTTTAGGGTTTAGATTCTTACCGAGAAGAAGCCACATGCTGGCGTGGATCGTAAATTATTTGCTCTGAAGAAGGAACCTGGGTTGACTGGAAGGCTGTTCAGAGTTATGATTGGAAAGTGCTTTCGATGCAAAGGATCTGGTCATTGGGTAGCGGCATGTTGAGACTCGATTCGCTTCTTCGCGTGCTGTTGCTTCGGTCGTCGGAGAGATAAATGCTCGAACGTGGATGTTCCAGTACCTCGGTTCTATGTGCCTTCTCGTCAGTTTATGGTCCTTGTCAATCGATGTTGCGCCATGAGCTTTGGGCAGATATCTGCACTGCGAGAGATGCTTTCTCGAATTGTGCGTAGCTTCTTGGGGGAGATTTTAATGTCTCGCTGCTCTTTTCTGACCGTCCACAGCTATAAGGGGGGCCAGGACCAGGGTTCTTCAGATTTTGCTGACGTGATTGATGACTTGGAGCTGGAGGTTTTGGACGTTACAGATACAAAGTACACCTGGCGGAGTTCGGGATCCAACTCACTCATAGGCCGTTTTCTTGCTTCGACGGAATTCATGGAAACGTTCCCTCTCTCTTTTGCTTCAAACAGACCCCGTACCAGATCGAATCATATCCCTTTGGTTTGAGACTTCGGTGACCAATCTCTGACGAGGGGATTTTTCAGGTTTGAGGGAGAGTGGCTTCTGGAGGACTCCTTCAGGGAGTTGGTGGCTTCCGACTGGTCCTCCTCAAATGTTTCAGGCTCAGCGACTTCGAGGATTGCGGCAAAGCTGTCTTATCTGCGTCAGAGACTCCGTGCGTATAAGCAGGAGGTTAGAGAGACTAGGGGAGGCCGGAGGTCTTTGGCGGAGATGGAAATCCAGAGACTTGATAGAGTTGAGGTTGGCAGATAGCTTGATGTTGAGGAGCTGGGGCTAAGGACGACCGCTCAAAAAGTTGTTGAGGTAGAAGATAGAAAGCGGATCGTGGAGTGGAAACAAAGATCACATCTTAACTGGCTGAAGGAGAGTGACACGAACACCGCTTTCTTCCATAGGGTGGCTAGTGGCAGGCGTAGGACCGATGCTTTCAGATCTATGATTATTGATGGCAACCGAATTGAGGGAGATAGGGAGCTGGGTAGTGCGTTGGCTGCTCATTTTCGTGTATTCTTGAGACAAGCTACTTTCAGACGCTGGAAATGGAGTGGTATTGGGGCTTCACGCCTTTCTTCGGTTCATGCAGATAACTTGATTTTGCAGGTTACCTTGGAGGAGATTAAGGCGGCAGTATGGAGCTTGAATGCTGAGGGGGCCCCAGGTCCTGAGGGCTTCCCGGTTTGCTTTATAATAAATTCTGGGATTTGGTGGGTGGAGTGGTCCTGGAGGTGGTGGAGGAATTCTGCAGGTGTAATGCGTGGTTTGATAAGCTTAACAGGGCGCTGATATTCTTCTTTCCAAAACTGGGGTGACGAAGAGGATAGAAGACTACATGCCAATCACACTCTTGAATGCCATTTACCTCATAGTGGCTAACGTCTTAGCGGTTCGTCTTAACAGAGTCCTTGACTACCCAGTCTCCCCTATGCAATCGACGTTTGTTTCGGGCCGTCAGATTGGAAGTGCAATGGAAACATGCAATGCTTTGGAAGGTAGACTTCTCCAAGGCGTATGATACTTTGGATTGGCAATTTTTGTGTGTGGCTCTGCATAGGAGGGGCTTCCCAGACACTTGGATTTCTTGGATGAAGCGCTGCATCACGATAGCTTCGTTCTCGGTTCTGGTTAATTGACGCCTTGAGGGAGGTTATCTTCAGCCGTAGAGGGGGGTCAGGCATGGGTGTCCACTCGCCCCCTTGCTTTTTGTTCTTGCGACGGATGTTATTGCTTGCATGGTGGAGCAGGTACAAACCGACGAGCTTTGTTTTGGTTTCAGATGCGGGGAGATATGTATTCCCATGGTTCAATACGCAAATGACACACAATAACAACAAAGCCTTTTCCCACAATTAAGTAGGGTCGGCTACATGGATTCTTCGCCTCCATTCAGATCTATCTTGGGCCAATCCCGAGCTTTTATCCACAAAACTAAGATCCCTTTGTATGGTCTCTTTCCAACACTTCTTGTGCCGTCCTCGCCCTCTCTTAGCCGGCTCAACATCCCAACACTTGCATCTCCTAACTGGTGCATCAACTGATCTTCTTTGCAAATGTCCATACCATCTTAAGCGGTTTTCTCGCATCTTATCCTCGATAGGAGCTACGCCAACTTTCTTTCTGATTGCGTCATTCCGAATACGATCTTTACATGTGTGTCCACACATCCACCTTAGCATTTTCATTTCTGCTACATTCATTCTCTGCACATGTCTATGGTTCACAGGCCAACATTCAGATCCATAAAGCATAGCAGGTCTCAGGGCTGCTTTGTAAAACTTTCCTTTAATCTTTAAAAGAATTTTCTTATCACAAAGAGTAATAGAGGCTCCTCTCCACTTTAGCCAGCCTGCATTTATTCTATTAGTAACATCTCCATCAATTTCTCCATCATGTTGCAGAATAGATCCCAGATATCTAAAGGAATCTCTCTTCTGAATGTCATCGCCACCAATCTTCACCTCGATTCCTTCACCATTGCTTCCATCAAAGGTGCACTCCATATATTTCGTCTTAGCCCTACTTATACGAAATCTTTTAGTCTCCAACTCATGTCTCCATACCTCAAGCTTCTCATTTACTCCTTCTCTAGTCTCGTCAATTAACACAATATCATCAGCAAATAGCATACACCAAGATAACTCATCCTGAATGTGACTGGTCAACTCATCCATAATCAAAGTAAAAAGAAATGGACTCAAAGCAGAACCTTGATGTAAACCAATGTTGATGTCAAAATATCTAGTCTTCCCAGACGGGGTCCTTACAAAAGATAAAGCCCTATCATACATGTCCTTTATGAGGTTGAAGTATATGACGGGTATTTGTCTCTTCTCCAACACTCTCCACAGTATCTCTCGTGAGACAGAATCATAAGCCATCTCCAAATCAATAAAGATCATGTGGAGGTTCTTTCTTTTAGCTCTATAAATCTCCATCGTTCTTCTCAGCAAATGGATGACTTCAGTCGTTGAGCGACCTGGCATGAATCCGAATTGGTTTTCTTTTACATTGGAAATTTGCTTCAACCTTCTTTCGATCACATGTTCCCAAATTTTCATAGTGTGACACATCAGCTTGATACCTCTATAATTTGAACAATTTTGAATGTCTCCTTTATTATTCTAAAGATGCACCACGATACTTCTCCTCCAATCTTCAGGCATTTTCTTGCTTCTCCAAATAACATTGAATACGCAGATGACACGATCCTGTTTATTGAGGGCGTCAAGGAGGAGGCGCGCGACTTGTCCCTCACTCTCGAGATCTTTGGAGAAATGTTCGGGCTTGGCTTGAACTATGGCAAATCCATTATGGTTCCCTTCGACATGTCTGAGGATGAGGCGCTTTCCTAAAGTATGGAACTGGGCACGACGTGTAGTTCACTTCCTATCCAATATCTTGGGATCCCTCTCACGTCTGGCAGATTAAAGCTTTCGGACTGGCTATTTAGTGGAGAAATTGGAAAGGAAGTTGAGTGGCTGGAAGACTTCTCTTTTGTCTCGTGGGGGACGTTTGATGCTGATTAAAGCGGTTTTGTCGGCGAATCCGGTGTTTTTCTTTTCCTCTAGGCTCCTGCTAGTGGGAGTGAAGAACCGTTTGGAGCGTTTGATGCGCAAGTTCCTTTGGAGCGGATCTGGCCAGGAGGGGAAGGTTGTTCACTTAGTTGACTGGGGGACCGTTACCTTGCCTAAGAAGATTGGTGGACTGTGGATCAAGAGCCTGGAGACCCTCAACGAGACTCTCTTGCTTAAGTGGGTGAGTAGGATCTGAGGTAAGGATGAAGATTTGTGATGCAAGTTGATCCGCAACCTCTATGGTGTCTCGTTAAGTGGCAATGATGTGCAGAGTCAGGATGCTTTAAGTTCTGCATTCTGGAAGGAGATTCAGAAGGTGATGCCTCATTTCCATGACCTTTTCCATCTGATTTTGGGGAATGGTGCCTCGTTTAGCTTTTGGACGGATGACTGGACGGGAGGTGGCCCCCTCCATTGTCTTTTTCCTCACTTGTTTGCTCTGACTGATAACTTGAGGTGCGTGTCACGGATTGTTGGGAGAATGGCAATTGGATGCCGCCTTTTAGAACCTCCTTTGATCAATGTCTGCAAGAATTTCTCTGTCTCCTCGACTCGCTTAGTCAAATGTGTGTGTGTGTGGGGGGGAGGGGGGCTTCCACTGGGCGAGATCATTGGAAGTGGAAGGACGTGTCGTTCTTGGTTAGAAAGGCTTATGGCGCCATTTTTCGGCTGCCACCCTCCCTCTCTGACAACCTGATTCGAGATTGCAGGCTTGTTTGGTCCCTTAGGCTTCTGAAAGGATTGGTTTCTTCTCGTGGCTCTTCATGAGGAAGCACATTATAAGTAAAGATCGTTGTGCTAAGATGTTCGCGGTGGTTTCTGAAACATGTCCTTTGTGCGGCAATGAGATCGAGACGTTATAGCACCTTTTTTTCCGCTGTTCTGTGTCCTCGCCTATCTGAATTGTGGTAGACTTTCGTTGGATTTGCACAAGCTCTTTTGACTCCTTCTGGGGGTCCTTTGCTGGGGTACGTGATTGGCCCAGAGAGGAAGTCCTATCCTCGGTGGCGATGCTTTGGGCATTTGGTTGGCACGTAATGGTGTTCTCTTTTTGGATCATTGTTTTTAACATGAGAATGTTTGCTCCCACTATAAGAGCCTTGATGCAAATAGGATTTTTGCAAAGATGGAGAAATTAATTTGATTGTGGAATTTTAGGTGGAGAAGAAAATGGAGTAGTTGAGAGGAGAGAACTCATCGGAGAACGTGGGATTTTTGGAGAAGAATGGCAGAGATCGCGCAGGGGAAGAGAGAGATAATGAGATAATTCTCAATTAATTTCAACTTGAACTTGAACTTCTTGAAACAATTGTTTACCATCCCCTTTATATAGGAGGGGTGGGTTTACAAAGATAGAAATAAAATTCAAATTCAAATTGACTCTAATTGATTTGAATCAAAATTCAAATCTACTTTATCCTAATTGACTCTAATTTTAAATTCAAAATGCAAATTGAAATCCGACTAACTAATTTGAGATCACATGCGATCTCTTTTATTTAAATAGAAATTGCAACGACTCGATTAGACGTAAATAAAATTACACTCTAATTAACAGATAGAAAATCAAGCCCTATTTATTAATTTCGTGCTACATCAGTTCTCCACCGCTTGAAAAATTCGTCTCTTGACGAATTGCTTGATCTTCGATGTGCCATTAATTCAGTCTTGAAATTGTAGCTTCAAACTCCCCCAATTAGATCCTTTTCAATGTTATGTTATAATTTTTCTCCATCGAGGGGCATGGCTGCAAATGTTCTACCCCTTCACTTAGCATAATATATCTTCCAATTTGTCCTTTTGATAAAAACTTATGGGAGGAAGATCATTACTGCAATTATTCCAAATTTTCCCCATTTTGAGCTTTGGATTCGAATCCCTTTGAAGAGGAGCCCTTTGTTAGGGTTTCTCTCATATTCAAGTAACGACGGCGGGCGACACCGAGGTTGGAACCAGGGGCGACGTGGGAGGTGCATGGATCAATGACGACGACCTGAGTTGGGAAGCCGTAAGCAACAATGGCTGCGTGAAAAGGGAGGCCATGGTCGGTGGCGGCGAGCGGCATGTAGGTGGGGGCATGGATTGGCGTTAGTGACGAGAAGGGTCAGTGTTGGCTTCATCAAGAGCAGAGCGACAGTGGTGTTGATTGGTTGACGATGTGGGCCTGACGATAGGGCGGTAGTGGGAGTCGAGAGGAGGAGAGTGCGACGGTATCGGACGATGGGGGCAAGGGGCGAGAAGAGGTGTTGGAGGTGGTGCTAGAGGTGTGGGGATTGCGGAAGGGGGCGATAGCGTCAATGAGGTGGGTGATTTCATCGGGGGTGCGGGGGTGGCGGCAAGAGGGGAGTTCGTTGGGGGTGCAGGGGCAGTGAGAGGGGGGGGGGGGCCTGGGGGCGTGGAGGTGGCGACAGGAGAGGGCTGCGTGAAAAGGGAGGCCATGGTCGGTGGCGGTGAGCGGCATGTAGGTGGGGGCATGGATTGGCGTTTGTGACGAGAAGGGTCAGTGTTGGCTTCATCAAGAGCAGAGCGGCAGTGGTGTTGATTGGGTGACGATGTGGGCCTGACGATAGGGCGGTAGTGGGAGTCGAGAGGAGGAGAGTGCGGCGGTATCGGACGATGGGGGCAGGGGGCGAGAAGAGGTGTTGGAGGTGGTGCTAGAGGTGTGGGGATTGCGGAAGGGGGCGATAGCGTCAATGAGGTGGGTGATTTCATCGGGGGTTCTGGGGTGGCGGCAAGAGGGGAGTTCGTTGGGGGTGCAGGGGCAGTGAGAGGGGGGGGGGGGGCTGAGGGCGTGGAGGTGGCGACAGGAGAGGGCGGCAACCAAGGAAGGAAATATCGATATCGATATCGTTTCGATACAATGTCGATACCGATATATCGTCGATATATCAGCGATATATCGACGCATATCGGTAAAACCCGGTATCCATTAGGCATTTTCTCCTGTCGATAGCCGATATCGTCCATATCGGCGATATATCGGTGACCTATCGATACCGATATATCGCCGATATATCGACGATATATCGCGATATGGCGATCCCTGGCGGCAACTGTGGTGGAGCAAGGGGGTTTGTCGGGGGTGCGAGGGCAGCAGGTGGGTGTGATGGTGTTTGTGGGACTAGGGCTGGGGGTGCGGGTGCAACAGGAGGGGGCGTTGATCCTGGGGGCTGCATCGCAGAGGGTGCGAGGGCGGCGATGAGAGATGGTGGTGTCTGTTTGGTGGGGGAAGGTGGGTGCAACGGGCCTAGGGCATTGATGGAGGTGCATGGGATGTGGTGGGAGGGAATGCTAGTGGTGTGGGGGTGGTGGAGTGGGTCCGCGAGAGGGCCGCGGGTGGGCTGTAGGTTGATTTCTGCGACATTTGCAAGTTTGAAAATACTTGGACAGCGAGCAGGATTGCATTTTTTTCTTCTGCAATGGTCTGGACTGCAAGCGAATCGTTGTTGACGGCAAGTTTTTCACAATTTTCTTCATCGCAGGTCAGGTCAGCGGCTTCTACGGTTGAAGACTTTGATTCAACGGCGCTTAGAGTCTCAATATTAGCAACCAAAACCTGTAGTTTTGATTGGAAGTCGAGCAAGATGGACATCATCTCCTTGTTGTAGGCTTCATCAGCTCGTCGTTTACGTTCAGATGAACGATAGTCTCTCGTTGCATTCCGACGCGAACGTCTGTACAGATCGCTAGACCGTGAGGACGATCTAGATGCCATGCTCCGATACCAAATGATGCAACTATGATTTTTGCAAAGATGGAAAAATTAATTTGATTGTGGAATATTAGGTGGAGAAGAAAATGGAGTGGTTGAGAGGAGAAAACTCGTTGGAGAACGAGGAATTTTTGGAGAAGAATCGCATAGATCGCGCAGGGGAGGAGAGAGATAATGAGATCATTCTTAATTAATTTCAACTTGAACTTGAACTTCTTCAAACAATTGCCTACCATCCCCTTTATATAGGAGGGGTGGATTTACCAAGATAGAAATAAAATTCAAATTCAAATTGACTTTAATTGATTTGAATCAAAATTCAAATCTATCTTATCCTAATTGACTCTAATTTAAATTCAAAATTCAAATTGAAAATTGACTAACTAATTTGAGATCACATGCGATCTCTTTTATTTAAATAGAAATTGCAACGATTCGATTAGACGCAAATAAAATTAAACTCTAATTAACGGATAAAAAATCAAGCCCTATTTATTAATTTCGTGATGCATCAAGCCTGCTTGGAAACTGGATCCTGTAATGTTTTCTAATTTTTATATAACTTAAATAAAATTTTGGGGCGGACACCGCTGCGTGTTAATCCCTCTTTTGACTTCAAAAAAAATAGTATCTGAATCTCACTTCTTTCCATAATATCTACTATCTCCATCAGTTTTCCAGTCGAAGCGCCAATATTCCAACTACCTATCCGCAACTTCCTTTACAACCTCTTTTGGACTAACTTCTTTACTCGCATGCGTCCATCATGCGATAACCCTTGCAAAGGTTGGTCTGCATCCGGATGACGATGCATCGGAACTAGCTTAGTTACTCGTATACGTTCCTCATGCGAGATCCCTTGCATATTTTGATCTACATTCGGGCAGTGATGTAGCAACCCTTGTCGACTTCTCATTGCATTCGGGCGATGCAACGCGTTGCTATTAGAGAACGTCCCAACAAAATCTAAATGTTTGTTTAAATCCATGTTGAAAAGGTCTAAATTGTTTCGAGACAAATTCCTAAATAGTGTTATTAAAAAGAACACTATTTTGGAATTTCTCTATTGCGTTGGCTGTCGGCTACCTAACGTGTAACCTTCCTCAATTTACTCGGGCTTGGAACCGGCCATGGTTGAGTTCTATAGATACGTTTGTTAATTAAATAAAAACATAATTTGTTTCCACGATCAAGTTTGATCTGATAATGGTCGAGAGTTTTGCCTATAGTTCTACATGGTTTTCCCATACATCACTCTAGGGGATGTTCATCGGATCTCATTTGTCCATACATCATAACATAATGGTGTTTCTGAGTGCAAGAACTAATACATACTTGATGTTGCCGATACTTTTCCTTTGCATGGAAACATCCCATCATCTTATCGGAGGGATGTAATACTTCTTCATATCTTATTGATCTCTTTCCCCCATCGATTAATGAGAAACTCCCTATTGAGATTTTATACGTTGTTTCCTTAGTCATTGTCATGTCTTCCCCAATATCTTGAGGATGGTAGGGGCAATCTTGCTTCCCGAGCTATAAAGTGTATTTTTTGGACTATGCGAGAAATAGAAAGGGTATTGTTGTTTTGATCCTAACAATCGCCGGCTTTATGTTAATATAAATGTGGCCTTGCTACTAAATTCTTATCGATTAATCCTACCGAGGATATTCTTGAGAAATACCCATGGTGTCTCATGTATAATTATCTCAAAATATTACAGTTTTACATGGTCGGATGGCAGCCAATCTAGGATTCCATGTACACTTCGTAACCCTCCTCCCCTCGGACTCATTGCCCTAGTTCACCTGATGTACTTAGTGATCCTGAGATGTCTCAGATTGGCACTATTTCCAATTACATGTGTAGTTGTGACATATAGTCTAGATGATCTTGCCATTTTAAAATGCTATTCAGAAGCCCTATAGATGCACTTTACATTTTCTTTCTATGACGATGTCCTCAGTCGATATTAATGATAGCTGTGAATGGTTTTAGAGGATTTTCCCATTGTAAAAATAATCATTTCACGTTAGTTATGCTCACCTTAATTCATAATGGAAAGGGGTCCTCGGAGCAGGTGCTGCTTTGATATCCAGGGGAACCTGGATGTTGATGGATCCACCTGAGATCTACGTGGTATTTTGTTCGAAATGAGTCTTCACAGTGATGCACAATTCAAGTGAAACGGTTTGCGATACAAGACATGACTAGCTTCTAGATGTTTTACCGATGCATATGGGTTGATTTCTTTGATATATTAACTCATGTTGCTAGACGTTGGACTGTTTAAATCATCTTGTTAGCTGTCATATAAAATCGTTGGTCTTTACATTAGTTGGGTGTGAATATTGCATTCCTCTATGGAGATCTTGATGAGGTGTTCTATGCAATAACCACTAGGATTCAAGCTTAAGGAGTGGTAGAAACTTTGCTTAATGAATGTCATTTATGACCTCAAATAAAGTCCCATGACATGTTTCCAGAAGTTCACAGATGTACTAGTAAGCAGGGCGTTTTTGAGATCATCCTCGGATCACTCACTACTATCTTGATCTCCATGGATGACAATCTTGAGTTGTGATGACGAGCATGGGATAAGAAAAGTGAAGCAAATGCTTGCAGATCACTTTGTGGTCAATGATATGGATCCCTTGCGATATTTCCTTTTCCTTGGGTTAGAGATAACCCATAACCGGAAAGGACTGATTCCATAACCTAGGAAATATGCTGTTGATCTCTTGCTGAAGATTGATATATTAGGTACCAAACCTGTCAAGATTCCGAAAAACCTTACGCTCGTTCATATGAAAATGGCAAGCTTGTGGAGGATGTCGAATATCGTTGATTTGTAGGAAAGTTCCTTTATCTCACTGTCATTCGACCTGCCATTTCCTTTGCTGTAGGGAAACTTAGTTCACGAGCATTGCCTATGCAGGCTCATTGATATGCAGCCATGATAGTTGTAGTATATCAAAGCCATCCCTGGAATACTGTAGGATAACTTAGTCAGTTCGTGAGCATTGCCTATGCAGGCTCATTGATATGCAACCATGATAGTTGTAGTATATCAAAGCCGTCCCTGGAAAAGGATCTATTTTTTATGGCAGGGACATAACTTGATATTACATCATATTATTACGCAGACTATGCAGGGTGCATTGCATATAGGAAGACCACTAGTTTTGGCACTTACCTTGAGGGCAACTTTGATGGTGTGTAATAGCAGTGATATCTCACTCAAGTGTAGATAGTAAATACAGAGCGGTTTTCCTTTTCCTTTCTAGCAGATATGTTTTCATCTTAGATTTTGTTTGTACAGACATAAACAATTCGAATGAATTTGTAAGAACCTCACATGCCATTTTTTTTACCTTTTTTCACTTGAAACAAATTTGCACTCGCTCACCCAGGGAGATTGTGTGACCGTGTATGCAAATTAACATTTTAATTTCTGCTTCAAACATTCTTTGCACATGTTTATGATTTGGTTGCCTATTGGGCCTATATAACATTGCGATCTCATTATCTTTTATAGTCTCCACCTTTCATTTTCGTAGGTTTTTTTAAAATAAAGAACACCCAACTTTTCCTAATATTCCGTCACCAGCTCATTTTGATGGTATAGGATTTTTACGAAAGCAAATGCTTGCTGCATGTTTGATCGTTGTGTAGCTTTTTTTAAAGTTCTTTCTATTTTGGTGAATGATTGATGGGAAGAATATAAAGTTGATCCATAGGAGAATATCCACGTATCTTTTGATGGTACTGTAGCTTTTCACTGTTCAACGTAATTTTGTATGTGAAAATTGAAATCATATACTATTTTTTTTGCTGTGCGAGGAAAGTTTACTGATGCAGTGTCTACTTGCTTTCTTATGGTTTGATAAATTTCAGATGACCCATCAATGGAGGAAGAAGTTGAGAGAAAATTTGGATATCTTCTGAAATTTATTTTCGCAGGAACTGCTTCTGCTGTTGCCTATCAGTTCTTTCCTTATATGGGTAAATGAGTCTCAGTATACAGTTTCTTGTAGTTAAACATTGATGTTATCTTAAATGAACCTCCACTACATATAGGACTATGATCATAATTCCTCAATTTCAGGGGAAACTCTTCTCCAGCAGTCAGTATCACTTTTACACGTTAAGGATCCTTTGTTTAAAAGGATGGGGGCATCTAGGTTGACCCGCTTTGCAATTGATGGTAAAGTTATACCTGCTTCGAACTTTTTAGAATTTACATGTTTCTTTTGTTTCTATTTACTTGTACAATACCTTGTCTTACAAACCATCACTCTTTTTACATCTTTCGAACAGTCATCTTCTTTTTATGTGTTGACGTCATTGCTACTATAAGAAATGGCATGGTTTCCATTTATATTTCTTTCCTTGTTCTCTATTTTTTCTTGTACTTTTCGGGTGCCATTCAAAATGTGGATTATGAGAAAAAAACTCTTTGGGAACTATTATGTAATTACCACCTATTGGGCCCTAGGGCTTGATGCCATATAAGATATCTTACCCCATCAATATAATTCCTTCTATTGCGTAGAGATATTTCTATGTTCCTATGTACCTTTTCGTTATTTTATTATGTTTATATTATGTAATTTACCCATAAGTCTCTCCTTTATATAAGAGAGCCTAGGGTTCACAGGAACTCTCTCGAGGCTCCGTACCCTAACCCTAATCCACACAACCACCCCCCTTCTCTCCCGCCGCCGGCGTCGTCTCCAGCCGAGCAGCACCATCGTGTCGCCACCCAGTTCTCCTCCAATCGCCGCAGTCCGGTCCCGCTCCAATCGGATCGCCCTTTTGTCGGTCGCCACCGAGCGGCTACTTCTCGCCGCTACCGTCCTTGCCCTAGTTGTCACCAAGCTGGTCGATCCACCACCACAGTCGATTCGCTACTCTCCGTTATCGGCTCCTATAGCTGTTGAAACTGGTCGCCACTTGGTCCGATCCCTATCTCTTGTCATCGACCTCTTGCTTGTATCGAGGTCCGTTTGGGTGGATGGATTTGAATGCACAAGTCTACATATTCAAATTCATGTCTGCGTAGACATTCATCCTTCGGTCTACACAAGCCTAGTGATCTTCATCCGACGACATATCAAAAAACAAGGTCGACGTACAAGCCACATGCGCATTCAGAGGCCCAACGCCTATTGTCAAGATGGACATGACGAACTATGAGCTCTGAGCTATGCAATTCATGAGCCTTATGAAGTCTAATGGTAAGAAACATATTCTTACCGAAAAGGAACCGATGGAGAAAATTGGGGTTAACGCCTCGTGGGAGGCTGATGATGCATATGCCTATGTTTGGCTTTCAGGTACATTGACGATAGAGATCGCCAATGATGTGTTACATCAACCTACTGCTAAGGCGATGTGGGATATCCTCGCAACAAGCTAT
Source organism: Ottelia alismoides (assembly GCA_037367405.1). Taxonomy (NCBI): domain Eukaryota; kingdom Viridiplantae; phylum Streptophyta; class Magnoliopsida; order Alismatales; family Hydrocharitaceae; genus Ottelia; species Ottelia alismoides. Next base: position 355,388 of record JAZKJV010011335.1, on the reverse strand, counting down.
TCTCAGGCGAGGAATGAGACCAAGTTCCTCCAACTCCAGCATGGTATGTTTACTATCAAGCAGAATGGATGGCCTCTTCATTTGCTGTATACATCCTTGCGTGAGATGTTTGAGAAGCTCCATAGCTTTACGCCTCTTGCGGCAACTCCAGAGCAGCATAAGACATATAGGAATGCTACCATGGTTGGTGTATTCCTAGCCGCCCTTGACCCTAAATATGATCCTGCTCGCTCTTAGATTCTAGCGGATGCCCCTATTCCTCCCATGGAGGAAGCCTTCCGCATGCTCAACATGATTACTGTTCAGTCCACCGGTTAGACTTCTTTGGCAATGGCAGCCTCCTGAGGCAGAAGGGTCTCTTCTTCTTTTCATGGACGTGGACCTCGTGGTAGAGGAGGTCGTATTCGTCAGCCCTATACGTATTATCACCGTCCAAGTCATACAAAGGATACACGCTACTCCAAGCATGGTTTTCTGACATCAGCCTGTGTTGCAGAGCAGGTTGAGTCTCCAGCTGCTCCTACTTCAGATAAGAGGTTTGATGACCTCGTAGCCATACTGCGGGATATCATGCCCCTTGCTTCTTCAACATCTCCAGGAGGCCACTCAGATGTAGCATCCTCCGCATCTGCCAGTACTTCTGCTACGGTTAGTACCTCAGGTAGTACTTTATGCTTTTACATCCTGTCATGGATTTGAGATTACCGAGTGGATTATGGACTCTAGGGTGACACATCATTTTTGTGAGGAAAGAGTTCAGCTTACATCTTATAGACATGTTCCACCAAGGACAGTTGTTATGATAGCCGATAGGACTCATTCCCCGATCACCGGACAAGGGGAGATTAGTGTGATGCCTTGAACGTGTCTACCGAATGTGTTACATGTTCTTGATTTCTCTATGAATTTATTATCTATTAATTTGATTACGAAGGATTTGCACGATAAAGCTATCTTTGACGTATTGTCTCTTGTTTTTCAGGACTTTCTAACGGGCAGAGTGATTGGCTATGGTCATGAGCAGGGTGATTTATCACATGGTCTGAACTACCTATGCTAGCATATCTTCTCATCTGGCATCTACGTTTTGGTCACCACCCTATCCAGCATTTCACCGGATTCTCCGTCCAGTGCGAGGCATGTCAGTTGGGAAAGCATCATCGGTCTACTTTTCTTTGTCATCAGAATCAGAGCAGTAGCTCTTTATTTGAGTTATTTCATGTTGATATTTGGGGTCCAAGTCGTGTTCCTGATCACCAGGACACATGTTTTACCTTGTTGCTGTTGATGATTTTTCTCGTTTGTCATGGGTCTTCTTTTTATTGAAGAATAAATTTGAAGCATGGGATGTGATCAAAACCTTTATCAATGAAGTGCAGAATGTTTTCTCTTCCTCTGTGAAATTTATGCGAGCTGATAATGCTTTGGAATTCTGTACCCGTGCTCTATCACATTTCTTTTCATCCCGTGGTATTATTTATCAAACAAGCCGTGTTTACACTTCTCAATAGAATGGTGTTGTAGTAAGAAAGCATCACCATTTATTTGATGCCATTAGGACTTTTCTCATTCAGAGTCATGCCCCACATTCGTTTTGAGGCGATGCAATTCTTATGGCATGTTATCTGGTGAATTGCATGCCCTCATCTGTCTTGGGTGAGAAAATACCTTTCTGCCTAGCTTTCCCAGAGGACATGTTCTCACTTACTCCTCGTGTTTTTAGCTCTATTGCATTCGTCCTCCAGTTGGCTCCAGGTCTTGACAAGGTCTTTCCTAGGGTTGTCAAATGTGTGTTTGTTGGGTACTCCAAAACATAGAAGGGACACCTGTATTATGATCCATTGTGCAAGAAATATTATATTAGTGCCGATGTCATATTTTTTGAGTCTGTGATGTATTTCTCCCCTACATGTGACAGGTTGGCTTCATCGAACTCTGATGATGAGGTCTACATGCCACCTCCTCCTACTTCTACTCTACCTGTGCATGCTGTTCCACCCCCACCATCACCTCTACCTCCTTCTACACAGTCGAATGTGCTCATTGTTCAACAATTACCAAATTTCTATACTCGTCAGCTTGCATCTGCTCATAATGAACACCTGTCATCCAACACACCCCAGGTTTGTGACATGTTGGCTTCATCAGACTCTGATGATGACGTCTACATGCCACCTCCTACCTGTGCATGCTGTTCCACCACCACCATCACCTCTACCTCCTTCTACACAGTCGAATGTGCTCATTGTTCAACAATTACCAAAATTCTATACTCTTCAGCTTGCATCTGCTCATGGTCAGCACCTGTCATCCAACACACCCCAGGTTTGTGACAGGTTAGCTTCATTAGACTCTGATGATGAGGTTTACATGCCACCTCCTCCTACATCTACTCTACATGTGCATGCTGTTCCACCACCACCGTCACATCTACCTCCTTCTACGCAGTCGAATGTGCTCATTGTTCCACAATTACCAAAATTCTATACTTGTCAGCTTGCATTTGCTCGTGGTCAGCACCTGTCATCCAACACACCCCAGGTTTGTTTTGATAACAAGGTTTCTAATGATTGTTCTGGAGATATATCTGTGCAAGGATCATTACAGGCGTCTGACACGTATGGAGGAGGTTCCCGTTGACCCGTATATACCTATTGTAGTTAGGAAGCAGAAGCGTACCTATGATTCATATCCCCTTGCCTTCCAGGTCTCCTTTCATCGTCTGACAAGGGAATTTCAGATATTTGCAGTGGATCTGTCTGCTGTGGACATTCTAAGAAATTATCAGAGGCCTTGAAGGATAGTCGCTGGCGCTTAACTATGGAGGAAGAGATGGCTGCCTTGCAATCACGTGGTACATGGAATTTGGTGTCTGCTTCTCCTGGGACGTCTGTTGTTAGTTGCAAATGGATTTTTACTGTTAAACATCATGCAGATGGGGGCCTTAATCATTACAAGGCAAGATTGGTGGCATGAAGACTTACTCAGACCTACGGCATGGATTATATGGACGCGTTCTCTCCAGTTGCTCGTCACTCAACTCTACGTAATCTATAGTTGCAGTGGTTTGTGATTGGCCTTTTGTTTCAGCTAGATGTTAAATATGGAGATCTACATGAGGGAGTTTACATGCAACAACCTATGGGGTTTGCTGTTGAGGGGAGTGTCGGCAGGTTTGTAGACTCCATACGTTAATATATGGCCTTAAGCAAAGTCCAAGGGCTTGATTTCAGAAGCTCTCGGATCTGATTGAAAGGTAGGGGCTCAAGAGGTTAAATGCAAACCATTCACTCTTTGTGCATAGAACACTTAGAGGTACTGTCGTCATCATGGTCTATATTAATGATATACTTGTTATAGGAGATGATGTGCATGGGATAAAGATGGTAAAAATTTTTTTGGGTCGTCAGTTTGTTACTAAGGATTTTGGCTCCCTAAGGTATTTCTTAAGGTTAGAATTCGTTAGGAATGCGCGGGGTCTTGTGACGACCCAAAGGAAGTATGTTACATACTTGCTTGTTGAGAACTTGAGTCGAGCATGATTGGGTGTCGACCTTCTACTACTCATATGGATCCTAGCATGAAGTTATACGATAGTGTTACATATGAGGTTGACAGGAGGATATATAGAGTAGGAAAGCTCCTCTATATTACTATTACTAGACCTGATATCTCCTTTGCAGTTTGTCGGTTGAGTTGGTTTATGGAGCAGCCTCGACATGTACGTATGGATGCTATATACGTGATATTGAGATATCTAAAATCATCTCTAGGTGCATGCTTACTATTCAGGAAAAGAGCAACTCTTTCTGTTTCTGCATGTGTTGATGCAGACTATGTAGGGTGTCCTAAGGATATGAAGTCATTTCGGGCTTCGCGGTGTTTATTGGCAGTTCTCTTGTTTCTTGGAAAAAGCAAGAAACAAACGGTTATGGCTAGATCAAGTGTTGAATATGAGTATAGGGCTATGGCACAAGCAAGCATAGAAATTATGCGGGTTCGAGCAATGCTAGCAGATTTGCATTTAAAAGTACCTCTATTCATGCAGCTACAATGTGTTAATCAAGCTACCTTATTCATTGCAAATAATCCTACATTCCATGAAAGAACGGAGCATATTGAGGTAGACTGCCATTATACTAGTGATATGATTAAGGAGGGTTTGATTTCTACTTCCCATGTCAGTTCAAAAGTGCAAACGACAGATATCTTTAGCAAGGCATTACTCAGAGGGCCATTTCAGAAGTGTTCTTCCCGGTTGAGCATGATTGACATCTATGCTCTATCTTGAGGGGGATGTAGAGATATTTCTATGTTCCTATATACCTTTTCATTATTTTATTATGTTCTTGTTATGTAATTTACCCATAGGTCTCTCCTCTATATAAGAGAGCCTAGGGTTCCCGTGAATAAGCAACTCTTCTATTTTTTTCCAACACGTTGCATTCTCAATTTCTTCCACGTGGTATCATATCGACGGTCCTATGTCAGAGTTCGTATTAAATAACCCCACTGCCATCACAAACCCCTTGCATAGAAACCCCCTTACCGCGAGACCGTTCCTCCTTGTCGTTGTTGGGCCCCCTTCCTCCTCACTGCAACAACAACCTGCTGACACATGCCCTTCTTTCCTGCCCCTTCTCCCTGCCTCATGCGGGATCCTCTCGCTAAAGGGTTGCTACCCTAGTCGTCCATATGCTTGAGTAGGTGATTTCAACACTTCGTTAATCTTTCTCCTTGACCGCGATGGCCATAACTCTTGTCGAGACGAAGCACGTGATGTCCACATCTTCCATGATGATTCATGAGGCCGCTATCAAATTTAAAAGCGTAAACAACCGCATGCTCTGGTCTCGGGCCTTCAAGGTGTTCTTTAACGGTTAGAGAAAAATATCTATTCTAACAAAAGAACCTATGAGAGAAGAAGATAAAGACTATGATTCCCGGCTTGGGGATGACTATTAGGTCATGACATATACGACAACAATGTCAAGTCCCACATTGCTTCCAATCTTCTATATGAGGGCATTGTAATGAACATGTAGGATGAACTAGCACATACATATTTACAGCGGACTACCAAGTCACGACTTGTAGATATCTACATGCAGATTGATATGCTTTTCAAGTATCCTCTCTCGTGGAATACTACTGGCAACTCATCGATCCATATGAGGAACTTGCCATATTCTAGCCAACATGTTGTCCCGAACAGATTACAAAGAGGTCTCGATCGCAAGTTTACAGATTTCTTGCCAGTCTGTCATCCTCGTTACATATTACAGACCTCCTATACTCTATGGATCAGAATGTTGGTCTGTGAACCATAGACATGTGTAGAGAATGACAGTAGCAGAAATGGAAATGCTAAAGTGGATGTGTGGTCATACACGAAAAGATCGAATTCAGAATGATGCTCCCAGAAGGAAAGTTGATGGGGATGTTGAGACAGTTAAGCGAGGACGAGGAAGGCATAAGAAGTGTTGGAATGAGACTATTTGAAGGAATCTTAGTTATTTGGATTTAAGCCCGAGAATGACCCAAAATAGATCTGAATGGAGGCGAAAAATCCATGTAGCTAACCCTACTTAATTGTGGGAAAAGGATGGGTTGTTGTTGTTGTCTTCATCCTAGTTATCGGACTGTGAAGGATCGATTTTTCATGTCACATATGACACTCCTCCATCCATCAAAGTCATCTTTAGTAGATTTCAACTAGACGAGACCTCCATTGGTCACACATCCTCTACATCCTGCAAAGAACTCTGCTTTTCTGGTGACATCAAGACGAGGTGGCCACTGCACTTTCGAGGAGGTTGAGACCATGACTCTGGTCGTGGTTGTGGTCGTACTCCATGCATTCATTGCTACGAACCTTGCTCCCTATCAGAGAGGTGTTGGACAAAGTTTGGCAAACCACCACAAGCTAATTTTGCATCATCTTGTTATGACACAACTATGAGAGAGATGACCCCAAACCAGGAGCTAACTGGACAACATGTCCAACCTTCTGTGACATACCACTCCAGACTCATGTAATTACTATAGAATGCTCTTGCCAGTGAGAATCATCCTACTGCGAATCTAGCTAAATCTTCGTTACTGTAGCCAACTTTGCTTCTGCCTTAGTGCTAGTATGGATTATTGACTTTAACACATCTACTCAAATGACGGGAAAAGGTAGTCTTCTGAACCCTCTTCCACTTTGAAGTCAGTTCATTTGGTCAAGGATGCCTATCCACCTATTATTGTCGTTGGGACTATGGATTTCTTCAAACTCATGTTTATATTTTAGAGGGGGGTGTGCACTATGGGGTCAGTGGTAATTTTCCAATGTCACTCGAATCCATCATCTCACCATTTATGTTTTAGAGGGGGGTATGCTCTGTTTCGCTTGAGATGTTGCCTTTTTTGCGCTCGATCATGTAGGATTATAGAAAGTTCAAATTTAGAAGGGAGGACTGGACTGAGAAGGGGGCTCATTATGATAATTTCTTTGGTCTATTATTTGTTTTGAGGGGAAATAATTGATACGGATGGACGAGATGTGGTCTAATGGCGCGTGGACCCTATCATTCCTCTTACAACTTTCAAATCTAAAGGTTGCGGGGTTGATGTGAATCGTTTAGTTGGCTACTTCTAGTAACCCTCTAACATGCGTGTCTATTGGTCGTGGTTCGATGAATCTTTCTTGGTCAAGAAGGAAACTTTGTCTGCTTCTTTTGTTTTCGATCATGAGATTTCTATTGAAGACGGTAAAAGGATATGGAGTTTGAAGGTGTTTAAAGGTGCTTTACGGGTGAAGATATTTCTTTGGTTGTCATGGGATGGGGGAAAGGGAAATGCGATGATTAGGGATTGTAGAGTAACATTCATTGAGGAAGCCAATAGTATCATAAATGGAATATGTGACAAAGGTGTGGTGGTAGAATGTTTATGTCGATCATCGATTGCCATATAGACATTTGTCAAACATCAAATTATTTTGATTGGAATTATATTGAGAAACCTCTATATATATCAATAAAAAATGTACTATCAAACATATTTCTTGATTTAGTAGTATCCGTAAGAAGTTAATACCGTACCCCCTCCCCCAATATAACGATAGCTTAGCTCAGTCGTGACTCTTTATGGTGTGAATCGATGTTAGACCAAAATACCCAACTAGCATTAACTCTACTTGAAAAGGAGGAGATGCAATCCCGGGTTCGTTTGGTTGCAGGTTTGGGCAGGATTGGGTTGGGTTTGGGTACTATTCACAGGGGTACCCCCTCCTCACAATTTACTATTCACCCAGCCCAACCCAACCCAACCCAATCCTGACCAACCCTGCAACCAAACGAACCCCTAGTATTGTCATCATAGTATTGTCATCATCTTCCCCCTCTTAATGCATGGCCAACTCCCATAGAGTGATGGGCCGTGTGTACAAGGTATGCTAATGGAATTCACAATCATATGGTTGACCAAATACTACTAGTGATTTTGACTTCATGCAGGCAAGTTGCAGCATCCAATCGAAATTGCATATTGTTTTGGATTTAGCTCACTCTTACGGGATTGCAATCTTGACATTGCTCAGAAGTTAGAAAAGGTGTGGATCCATGCTTGCTAGAGCTTAAAAGAGGTCTGGGATGTGTTTGAATTGATGGGTTACTCGAGCAAGTCTGATTTTTAGGTTTCCATTGGAACCAATTAGGGGAAGGGGGGGGGGGGTGGTTGGGAGAATGGCAGATTTAGGTCCTTGACTATCATCATGGTCTTGCTGTTGGCTTGGAAAATGTGTTGGAGCATGCTAGAGGCACTTACAGTCATGGTTTTTGTAACTTTTTGAAAGGATGGTTTTTTGTAACTTCTTGATTTGACTTTTGAAATATTAAAGTTTTAGGAGTGAATCTTTGTAGGTGCTCATTTTTTCCCTAAAAATTATATATAACATAAATGTTAAGATGTCCATGTTTGATATATAAAAAACCCTAAGCCATGTGTTCTCTCCCGTCATTTGAGTTGAAGGCTACGAGAGAATAGCTTGTATTACTAACTCTAGGGCTCTTTATATAGATAAAGACCTAGGGTTATGGGTTGTAGAGAGACACCCCACGAATCTCAAACAAGAAGACCGCAACTATGGTTAGGGTTATAATATAACATGCAACACTCCATTTTAAACCGGAGCATATATGACAATGCTTAGCTTGTGACAACTTCTTTCAATTGTGTGCGAGGGGCTTGGCGAATATGCCAACAACATGATCTGTAGAGGTACACTAAGAGTACGAAGAAACCCTCGTTGTATCACGTCTTTGGTGCATTGGCAATCAACTTATACATGTTTGGTACATTCGTTAAACATACGATTTTTGGCTATTGTGTGTGAGTAGCTCATACCATTCTTGTTGCCTGAGAAACATGTTGTTCGATGGTGGAGAAGAATCTGTGGCCTATTGAGCTATATGTTGATGTTTGTTTTGTTGTGGCGAAAGCGCTTGCAAACTACCTTCATGTGGTCATAGATTCCATTGTTCTATCGCTGCAGACTATTTTTATTTCTAGCAGACACATGATGGAGTAGATGGTTATTGCTTCGGAGGTTTTCATTGATTGGAAGCATCCAAAGGTGAAAGGGATGCTTTAAAAGGTAGACTTCTCCCAAGCTTATGCATGTATAGATCAACGCTTCATTTGGGCATCTACTTCTCGTCGATGTTTCCTTGGCATATGGATTGGATGGATGAAGAGGAGTAAGTATAACGACTGTTGGAGTATATGTGTCATATGTGTAGATGTGTAATGGGATCCCTCCAGGGTCCGATTACCACATCCAGTGATTGAGTCCCGCATCTACTATTTGTGGGATGTGGCTCAATGAGGGCTACATAAGTAGCCCCACACCACCTGTATTTGATGAGAGAAACTTCAATAGAATCATCAACTATATAAGGCGTTCTCTTGTGGTTTCATCTCTCTCATCATGGAGTAGGATTCCACGTAAGAATCCCAGTGTTCTTATCATGTTTATTCTATTTCTCTGATATTACGCTTCCACATTCTTCGATTTCTAACATGGTATTGGAGCGTGCTCGATTCTCGAGGATTGATTCTTGAATATTTTTTTGTGTTCTGTTCGAGATTCGATTATCAGAGCGAGTTCTGTGTTTGGTTGATTCTTGAAGATCTGCGTTGAAGATTTCTTTTAACAGGCGGTGCCACCCCCAGCCAGTCACCCTCCATGCGATCTAGGGCACCGCCTCAGCGACCTCCCAAGCGGCAACGATGCTACGATCTGAAGTCCATCAGCGGCGATGCACCGATCTCTCGCAGAAGCTCATCAGGCGGCAGTGATGCCTCACATCCCCCACTTGTAGATCTTGTGAGGAAGGAACCTCATCAGGGGTGACACATCACCTTCGAGCTCCTCCGACCATGCATACCTCCCAACCTCACGTGATTGGTTCCCCCTTTTGGGAACCATCTCCTCTTGGCGTGCATCTGATGGCAACACAAGTCCATGAATCATGAGTTGGGTTCCCAAAAGGGGAGACCTAAATAGCTGCTACCACTTTGAGGCCAAGTGGGTTGTTAGTGCTGTATGACAAAAAAAGAGGAGGGCTCAGTTTTCAACCAATTGGGCTGCAGTTCAAAAAAATGACAAAAAAGGCCTAGTTTTCTAAGACCACTTGGGCTGAGTTGTCTTTTGGGCTCAAGTTTGATCGTGTTTCGTGAAAAAAAATAAGGAAAATGTGTTTTGAGAATAGGCAAGCGTACAAAAAAAGGTTGTACGAAAAGCAAAAATTGATTTGAGAAAAATACAAGAAAAACCGAAAAAAGATCAGTTTATGTGATTCATTATCCCCTCATCTTGTCTTCTACCGACTTGGTCGATGTCATTGTTTTCCGACCAGTATGGGAAAAAAGAGTATTATGTAGAGTTCTGTTGCTTACATTCAGATTCTCCAGTCCAGATGCCAGGTGAGTTGTTAGACTCTACAGTTTAGATTTAGATTGGACGTTCAGATTAGTTTTGAGTCTTCAGTTTGATTCACACATGTATACGATCATCAATTGTGTGGTCCCTATCTTTGATTTGGACGCGGAGTTTTCATGCGATCCATATGGACTTCAGAGTAGAGATCCCATTCTCTGTCATTGTAGGCTATGGTTTTCATGTGGTTTCTTAGGGACTCCAGAGTAGAGATCCCATTCTCTGAGTGAGTGTGGGAGAGATCCAATTCTCTGACAAGGAGACTTTCAGACTCCACTCTACAATGATCGTGGACTCCGACGAGGATGTTTCCATGACTTTTTCAGTTTGGCCTTTTAGATATGGAACAATTGTGCGCATGATTCATAGTCTTCTACATATGAACGATTAGAGTGCTCCGACGGGGAGACTTGTTCAATTTCAATGGCTCTGATAGGCGCAATACAAAGCACATATTCTCTGATGAGGAGACCCAGTTCAACTCACACTGTAGCTCTTTTGTTCTTCCTCACTTGCAGGGCATGAGAAGTAATGTCCTCGACAACAACTGGTAGTAGAATATGCGTTGAGTTTATATTGTCTATAGTGCCTTGTATTGTGAGTTCGAGATTTCTTTCTATTTGTCTAAGCTGAGCATTACATGCTTCACCTTGAGGGGGAGTGTTGGAGTATATGCGTCATATGTGTAGATGGGTAATTGGATCCCTCCAGGGTCCAATTACCACATCCAGTGGTTTAGTCCCACATCTTTGTGGGATGTGGAGGCTCAGCGGGGGATATATAAGGAGCTCCACACCACCTGTGTTAGATGAGAGAAACTTTAATAGAAGAATCAACCTTTTGAAACGTTCTTTCGTGGTTTCGTCAAGCTCCTCACGGAGTAGGGTTCCAAGTAAAAATCCTGGTGTTCTCATGTTTTTTCTATTTCTCTGATATTACGCTTCTGCAATCTTCGATTTCTAACAACGACCACTTCTTACTTGGTGTTGGTGAACAACATGTCGGTGTGGAGTTTCTTTCAACCCTAGCAGAGAGTATGCGATGGATGTCCTTTGTCCTTGTTGCTTTTTATTATTGCGACAGATGCTCTTTTTAGGATTGTATGTTGTGCAATTGATGAACAGTTTCATAATGGTTTCAATATTGGGACACCTTTGTGCTGCTTCTTCAGTTTTTGGATGACACCATCTTTTCTATCGAGGGTGATGCTAGGGTGCGGACGAGGTCGTTGTGGTTTTTGAGATGTTCAGGGAAGTATCAAGTGTAACGTTCCAGGCCCTATCTGATTTGTTATCGATGATTATTGTCCCTAGCAACTTGTTCGGCTTGGGTCCAACTGGAGCCTTGACCACAAACCAAAATACTTAAGCTCATATTGATTATTAGTAGCCCCCTCTACTTATAAGCTACTACGACACTTTGTGATTACTAGATGAGCTACTATGTTTGGGGTGCTACAATCACCCCACTTATATTCCCAATATCCTCATTGCACAATGGTTCATTAGCTACTCTAAGTAATAGTGGAGGTTGTACCTTTTGGGTAGCCCTTTCTTCCTAACTCTGTTGTAGGGGTGGCTCCACCTCTCAGGTAACCCTTTTCACTACTAGAGGGAATCTGCTCTGATAGCATATGTAACATCTCGTGCCCTAGACTCGATTCGTTATCGGGGATTACTGACCCCTAGCAACCTTTTTGGGCTTGGACCCAACTGTAACCCTTGATCACAACCCAAAATGCTTAAGTCCATGTTGACTAGTAATAACCCCCACTACTTATAAGCTACTATCACACTTTGTGATTACTAGATGTAGTAATATGTTTGGAGTGTTATGATGTAAATAATAATAAATAATGGAGGGGTGAGCCTAAGCTCAAAATGAGCTTAGACTCAATGAGCGGGTCTCAAGCATTTTGCTAGGAACGCAGAGGTTATTTTTGAAGTAACTTTGCATAAAGCATAGAAATATTTGGTAAAAAAATGTGTTAATAAACAAAACTTGAAGGTTTTCCAAAATTTTTTTGTTATAAAAACATTCAACTTCCAAAAGGAATAACTGCACATAATCTAATTTAGTTGTTAGAAGTATTACAACTCTATAATTACTAACCATAACTGCTGATTTAACACCAATGTATCTAACTTAACTAAGTTCATGAATACTGAAACCAAACCGAGTCATATGCATAGACAACCCCAAAGGTCGAAGAACACCCTGCATATGTGGCCCAAAGACTTTATGTATATAGAATGCGGACCCAAAGTCCTCTGAACCATATCTAATGGTCGTCATATCTAACGTGTTTGTCATATTTAATGAAATCACCATATCTAATGGCTAGTTCATGACTTGCTTGAGAGCAATTGTGATGTTCAACATTCATATAGTCTTTCTTTCTGAAACATAACTCTAAGTTGAAAAGTGTATGGTATATGAATCATATCACCGCATAAAAGCTTTTCTTCTTGCTTGTAAAGCTTCGGTCGCACTATTACAAAATAACTGAATATTACGAATTCTCAAGTTGTATTATAACCTTCACTATATTAAAAGATGAAAACTAATATTTTTCTAGCATGCACAAAACTTAGAACATGGTATAATTGTAAAAATAAGATCTGAATACTACGCTTCATGTACCATGACTAACACTTATCTGATTTCTACTTAATTAAAACATGAATACTGTATAATCTAAAGATGTCTAGAAACTTTAACATTAAATTTAGTGGTCAAAATATGGATGAATACTGAAAATAGTGTTTGAGAGACCATTCACCTTCAATTTGATGTTTATGCTTCTTAAGTTTTTAACAAGTGTATCTTGATCCACCAACTAAAATGAATTGCCTCCTACGTAGTAGAAAGAAAATTAATATATGGAATTTGCTAACCCTTGTTTATGCATACTTTGATACCATATGTAACATCCCAAGCCTAGACTCGGTCCGTATCATGGATTACTAACTCGGATAATTTGTTGTGCTTGGCCCAACTGGAGCCTTTCACGACAGCCAAAATGCTTAAGTCCAGGTTGATTAGTAGTAACCCCCATTACTTATAAGCTACTACCACACTTTGTGATTACTAGATGTGGTACTATATTTGGAGTCCTATCATCATCCCCACTTATATTCACAACGTCCTCATTGCACAATGCTCCATGACCTATTCCTAATAACAATGACAATTGCACCTCTCGGGTAGCTCGTTCCTCTTAGCTCTATGATAGGGGTGGCTCCACTTCTTGGATATTCCTTTCCATTGTTAGATGGAATCTACTATGATACCATCTATAATGTCCCGGGTCCTTGGCCTGGTCCGTTATCGGGGATTACTAGCCTAGACAACCTATTGGGGTCCAACTGGAGTCCTTCACCCCGAATCCAAAATGTTTAAGCCCATGTTGACTAGTAGTAGCCCCTACTACTTATAAGCTACTACTAAACTTTGTGATTACTAGATCTGGTGCTATGATCTAGTCTGTGTATCAACAACATGTCTGGAGTCCTTCACCCCGAATCCAAAATGTTTAAGCCCATGTTGACTAGTAGTAGCCCCTACTACTTATAAGCTACTACTACACTTTGTGATTACTAGATCTGGTGCTATGATCAAGTCTGTGTATCAACAATGACAAGTTTGTATTCGTTCCTTTTGGGATGAGGATGTATAGATTGAGTTTTGTGTCAATGCTCTTGGGACCCATAAGGGGTCCCCACCCATAACTTATATGGGTCTTCCTTTGGTGAGTGGGCAACAAAGGCAGTATGACTTGGGGTCGGTGATTGAGAAGATGGAGTGGAAGCTTGTTGGGTGGCAGACGTCCTGCTTCTCTGGGGAGGGGGGTTTCTTATGCTCATAAAGGCAATGTTGTCTACGATTATGATATTCTTTATTTCTGCTAAGTTGCTTCTTGCTAGTGTTCAAGGAAGATTGGGGATTTTGATGCACATGTTTTTCTGGCTAGTAGCGTTGGAAGTCATGATATGCTTGTGGTGGGGTGGAAGACAATGGTGTTGGAGAAGTATGATGACGACCTTAGGGTGAGGAGTGTCAAGGAGATGAACATGGCTTTGCTGAGGAAGTTGGTGCCTTAGATTTGGGGAGAAGCTTCAGATGTACTAGTCCAAATGCTTCGTGACATTTATGGTGCTTCGACGGATATGTCTTGGTAGGAGGGGTCGGTCCATGCTCATTTGATTTTTTGGAAGGGAATTTAATTGGTGTTGGTAGTAGTTGTACACCTCTTTAGGTCGGTTTTGGGAGATAAGAGAGTTTTTTCTTTCTGGTTTGATTGTTGATTGTGACATGGAGTACTTTGTGATCGGTTCCCTTGAATCTTTGCTTTAGTAGCAGATAGGGTGGTTTTGCGAGTGGTTGGGTGAGAGCTGTTTGATCAGAGAATGACCGAGTTCCGGGCGCTTTTGGATGCTCTCTTTGGATTGGAGTTCCGACTTTGGGCAATATTGCTGGATGTGGGCTGATGGTAACTTCTTGCTCCTCAAGGCATACACACTATACACGGTCACAAGTTTTAATCTGTTCATTGTTTTCGTTGAGTACTGATATATTTGGAGACGAAAGATCCCTTTGCAAGTAAATGTCTTTCGAGTGGTGTGAGCAGATGGTAAAGGGGGCTTGTAGGTTATGGTTCTTTTAGGGAGTAGAGGGGTCTTCCCAACGATGCGTTGAGTTGGTTGAAGTTACATACATACCACAAAACTAAGCCAATCTCTTTGAGCCACATCGTTGTGTTTTGGGATTACATGGCTCAATAAAGGGTTGAGATGAGCTCGCTTACAACTCTGGATGCGATGATTTTTTTCGCCACATGGTTGGCCATGAATGGGGTTACTTTCATGGTGAAAAATTGTGTACTGAGAATGTTATAAAACATGCCAAGATCTTGCACGATCCGGCAGGATTCTTGGTCTTACTAATTATTATATGTTAAATTGTGAAGATAAAGTTTTCGGATGCGAATCCTCTCGATTTATCACCTTTTTTCCTTTAAAAAAGGAGAAAAGTTAAGTCATGGTTGGGGATCCCTTGCTGAATGGAATCTAGGGTCTTTTAAATCCTATCCTAGTGGATTGGCAGAAGGTATGGTTTGAGTTCATTTTTTGTCCGATTGGTTCTCTTTAGGGAGATTACATAGTAGACTATCGAGTCTCATGTTGATCGCATCACCCCTTTTCGGTTTATACTTTGCTTGCCCCCTAGTCCCTTAGGCCTCAGAAAGTCAAAGAACCAACATTAACCTCTCTAACTTCGTGAATGTCTTTTTTGAGGGGATGAACGTGGCTTTGTTGAGGAAGTGGGTGCCTCATATTTGGGGAGTAGCTTCAGATTTGCTAGTCCAAATGCTTCGCGACATCTATGGTGCTTCGACGGATATGTCTTGATAGGAGGGGTCAGTCTATGCTCATTTGATTTTCTGGAAGGGAATTTAAATGATGTTGGTATTAGTTGTACACCTCTTTAGGTTGGTTTTGGGAGATAGGATAGATTTTTCTTTCTGGTTTGATTGTTGATTGTGACATGGAGTACTTTGTGATCGGTTCCCTTGGCTCGTTGCTTTGGTAGAAGATAGGGAGGTTTTGTGAGTGGTTGGTGCCCCAAAATTTGTATGAGAGCTGTTTGATCAGAGAGTGGCTGAGTTCTTAGTGCTTCTGGATGCTCTCTTTGGATCGGGGTTCCGACTTTGGGCCAAATTGCTGGATGTGGGTTGATGATGACTTCTTGGTCCTCAAGGCATACAAAGCACTGTACACATATGCAAGTTTTAATTTAGGCATTGTCTTCGTTGAGTACAAGAATATATGGAGATGGAAGATCCCTTTGCAAGTAAATATGTTTCGGGTGGTGTGAGCGGATGGTGAAGGGGGCATTTAGAGTCATGTTCTTTTAGGGAGTAGAGGGGTCTTACCAGCGATGCATCGAGTTGGTTGAACTTACAGACATGCCACAAAACTAAGCCAATCTCTTTGAGTTGCGTCGCTGCTTTTTGGGATCACATGGATTAGCGGTGCACATGGATCGGATTGGTTCAGATTTAAACTTAATCCATGTCCAATTCAAGCTTAACAGATTTTTGTTTTTGCGAAACCAATCCAATCCATTGGATATCTAAATCCATTCCGATCCAATCCATCAGATTACAGATTGTATCAGATTGGTTCGGATTTTATACTTACAATTTCCCTTGAACATTCGAATAATGACTTAAAAGTTGGTCATATGAATAGAAGTAAAGAAAAGAAAAAAAACACATCAAGTAAAAGTTGTAGAATTCCATTAAACCATTGTAAAAAGTTAAAGACCACATAATCGAACTAAAGGATTATATTGAATTTGAAATTTAAGTTTTCTTTAATAAATAATGCATTAGTTTGTTTTTTACAATATATTTCCACCAAATGATTCCAATAAAAATAATACAAGTTAGATAAATAAAACATGTGATATGTATGATCGGATATTGAGAAGTTTATGATTAACTTAAAATGTTAAGCTATGCCAAACCCGCCCACTCGCAAGAACATCTTTCAAGGCTCTATAATATGTCATTAAAAATGGGAATCATAGAACATTCATATTCGATTGAGTATGCAAGAAAAAAATAACTTAAATATAGCCTACCAATTAGGCATCATACCTCATTTAAAATAGACTTGAACTGGACTTTATTTGTAAGATTATATCTGTAGTCAAAATATGCAAATTCTATAAAAAATAAAAATAAAAAATATATATCAAATTAGAAATGAAAGGAATTGAAATAATGTTTATTTCTTCTTAGATGGCTATGACATATTTGATTGTGTAATTGAGTTAATTTCATCACTAAACTGGGATTGTAAGTTAGAGCAAGTAAAAGGTAAGAAGCAAAGGGATCAAAAATATATAACAAATGTACCAGACAACTATCCCAAATCTATTTTCTTTTTACTGTAGATAAGAAGAGTGATAGCATTTGGAGGTCAAATGGTATCGCGTGGGAGGGGATTATATTGTTTGAGATGAGCGAAGACATCATGAGGAAGGGGCGGTGGTAAAATTGTGCTGGAGGAATAACATTGTGCAAGCGGGAGGCATCATCGAAATAGACTAAGAGGGAATCTGGAGGAATTTTGATGGCCAATAGTGAAATGAGAGAGAGAGAGAGGGAACTGGGAGAGGAATAATCAAATATGGATTTATAATTTTACAATTTATAGTCATACTTTATTATTTTAGAGATTTAACATTTGCCTTTCAAGAGAGAAGAAAGAGCGATATCAAGCGGATTTGTATCCAAGATTGATATGGAAAAAATGACATGACTAACATTGATTATTCGACAGAGATTTCGAAATAGGTGCACATAGATATTATGTATGTATGCATGCATTTATGTATGTATGTATCTACATTCACGCATGTGTGTTAACGAATTAACGGATTGGATCGGTTCGGATTTTGGTAAAGATCCGATCCAATCCATACTTTAACAGATTTCAAAAATTCCAATCTGATCCAATCCATTAGAATGATAAAACCAAACCAATCCGATCCAATAACATCGGATTGGATCGGATTACAGATTTTATCCGATCCGTGTACACCCCTAACATGGATCAATAAAGCGCTCAGATGGTCTTGCGCACAACTTAGGTCTGCGTGTTTTTTTGGCCATGAATGGGATTAATCTTTCATGGTGAAAGATTGTGTACTGAGAATGTTATAAAACATGCTAGGATCTTGCGAGATTCTCATGTTGACCGTATCACCCCTTTTCACTCTATTCTTATCTTGTCCCTAGTCTCCTTGGCCTCAGAAAGTCAAAGAACCATTATTAACCTCTCTAACTTTGTGAATTATCTTTGTTGAGGAGATGAACATGGCTGTGTTGAGGAAGTGGGTGCCTCAGATTTGTGGAGGAGCTTCAGATCTGCTAATCCAAATGCTTCGCGACATCTATGGTGCTTTGATGGATATGTCTCGGTAGGGGGTCAGTCCGTGCTCATTTGATTTTCTGGAAGGGAAGTTAATGGTGTTGGTAGTAGTTGTACAACTCTTTAGGTCGATTTTGGGAGATAAGAGAGCTTTTTCTTTCTGGTTTGATTGTTGATTGTGACTTGGAGTATTTTGTGATCGGTTACCTTAGCTCTTTGATTTGGTAGCAGAGAAGGAGGTTTTGCGAGTGGTTGGTGCCCTGAATTTCATACAAGAGTTGTCTGATCAGAGAGGGGCTGAGTTCCTAGCGCTTTTGGATGCTCTCTTTGGATTGGGGGTCCGACTTTGGGCCAGATTGTTGGATGTGGCCTGATGGTGACTTGTTGGTCCTCATGGCATACAAAGCACTAACATGGGCACAAGTTCTAATCCAAGCATTGTTTTCGTTGAGTACAATATTATATGGAGATAAAAGATCTCTTTGCAATTATTTGTGTTTCGGGTAGTGTGAGTATATGGTGAAGGGGGCTTGTAGGGTCTGGTTCTTTTAGGGCGTAGAAGGGTCTTACCAACGATGCATTGAGTTGGTTGAAGTTGCAAACATGCCACGAAACTAAGCCAATCTCTTTAAATTGTATCGCTGCCTTTTGGGATCACATGGATCAATAAAGGGCCGAGATGGGTTTGCTCACAGCTTGGGGTTGCGATGATTTTTTCGGCCATGTGGTTGTCTATGAATGGAGTTATCTTTCATGGTGAAAGATTGTGCACTAAGAATGTTATAAAACATTCCAGAATCTTGCGGGATTCCTGATCTTTGTAAGTATTATACCTTAAATTGTGAAGATAGAGTTTTCGTATGCGAATCCTTAAGTCATGGTTGGAGATCCCTTGCTGAATGGGATCCAGGATCATTTAAGTCCCATCCTAGTAGATTGGCAGAAGGTATGGTTTAAGTTGATCGTGTGTTTTCCGACTGGCTCTCTTTAGGGAGATTATATAGTAGACTATTGACTCATGTTGATCGTATCACCCCTTTTCACTCTATTCTTAGCTTGCCCATAGTTTTTTTGGCTTCAGAAAGTTAAAGAACCAACATTAACCTCTCTCACTTCATGAATTGTCGTTTTCTTGATAAAAGGGGTGAGCTCCCAAGACGAGACTTACCACAAAGATATATTAAAATTTAGAACTTAAAAGTTATACAAGTTATCAGGTCGAAATGAGGACCTTTTAATACCCAATTACATTTTTCATATATAAATGTTGGTGCTTAAAGATATTCTCAAGTATCGCCCACCAAATGGCCCAGAGTGGGAAAGCGAAACATCCTCCTGAGAGGTTCCATAGACCCGTTTGATTAAGTCCCAGAACGCCATAGCCATGTAATATCAACTCTTGCACAAATTGGAATTGAGGTTCGGCATCTGAAAATAAGTGGTTCATATCTTCCTATTTTTACCGCAGCGGTTGCAAATCAAGTTTCTTGTATGAAGAATTCTGTCTCTCCGCATCTTGGTACAAAGACGGCCATGCCTAGCAATCCAGAGAAATACTTTTATCCTTTGTGGGATCACTTTTATCCTTTGTGGGATCTTACATCTTCAGCTAATTCTTTAGTCAAAATCATCTGTACCGTGGATTGGGTTCTGTGTGCTTGTGAAAAAGCAGTGTACCTTTTTGATAGTAAGTCTGTTGTCTGCTCATCTGAAGTGATCTCTACCGACCCCCAATATTAGACATATCCCCATTCAACACCTCAAATTTCGTAAACCTCTGCTCTGAGAAGGCTGTGACCGATGTTGACCAACCATAATCGGGAGACCCAAGTATGTCATCGGGAGGCCCCCACACGAGCATCGTAGAATAATGGTAACCTCCTGAATTTTCGACTGCAAGAGACCAAGCGGAATAAAAATGGACTTCTCACTGTTAAGCCGTAACCCGGAAATATTCCCAAAAATGTCCATAATGGTTGATGCCCGATGTATATGTTCCAGCTCACCATCCAGAGCGATCACAGTATCACACACATATTGGAGTATGAGAATAGATACATCATCCTTCACAAATCCCCTGTATAAACCTCCATTTGAAGCCAAATTCATCATGACCGTCAATGCATCAGTCACTATCACAAACATGAGAGGAGCCAGATGACAACCCTATCGAACATCGTGTTGTAGTTGAAAGAAGCCATCTTCTGGTTAACCATTCACAAACACAATAATGAAGTTGTTGTAATACACCTCTTCATTCAAGCGATCCATTTGTTTGGGGAACCTCTCTTCTCCAATGATGCCCAGAGAAACCGCCACTCCACACAATCATATGCTTTAGAAAAATCTACCTTCGACACAAGACCTCTAGCTTGTGACTTCTTCCACGCAAGCACCATCTTGGATGCAAGCACCCATCCGTCAGTCATGACCGTCAATGCATCATGACCGTCAATGCATCAGTCACTATCACGGACATGAGAGGAGCCAGATGACAACCCTATCGAACATCGCGTTGTAGTTGAAAGAAGCCATCTTCTGGTTAACCATTCACAAACACAATAATGAAGTTGTTGTAATACACCTCTTCATTCAAGCGATCCATTTGTTTGGGGAACCTCTCTTCTCCAATGATGCCCAGAGAAACCGCCACTCCACACAATCATAAGCTTTGGAAAAATCTACCTTCGACACAAGACCTCTAGCTTGTGACTTCTTCCTCGCAAGCACCATCTTGGATGCAAGCACCCATCCGTCAGTCATGACCGTCAATGCATCATGACCGTCAATGCATCAGTCACTATCACGAACATGAGAGGAGCCAGATGACAACCCTATCGAACATCGCGTTGTAGTTGAAAGAAGCCATCTTCTGGTTAACCATTCACAAGCACAATAATGAAGTTGTTCTTTTTTGGCACGACGCTTGGGCGGGGGACGCCACTCTCGGTAGCTCCTTCCCTCGTCTCTGTGCCTTGGCGTCCAACTCTGGTGCTTCGGTGGCTTCCGCTTGGGGCGGGGGCAGCTGGTTCCCTTCCTTTGCGGCCAACCTCTCCGACGAGCGCTTCGATGACCTCTTATGCCTCCTGCAGCAGCTTAGGGATGCGCCATCGCCGTCCAGTGGCAGGGATCACTGGATCTGGCGTGACGGCGCCTTCTCTTCGGGGCGGGCTTTCAAGGTGATCTCACATCAACCTACCTCTGATCGTACCCCCCTTTGCAACGATTTGGGGTGGTTGTGGACTTTAAATTTGCCAGAAAAGGTGGCCTTTTTCCTGTGGCTTTTGCGCCGCGGTAGGGTATTGACCCGCGATAGATGTGCTATGTTTCTATCGGGGGTTGGCTCCATGGATTGTGTGCTGTGCTCCGGCGAGCTGGAGACTTTGCAACATCTTTTCTTCTGTTGTCCGTGCTCGACCTCCATTTGGGAGGGCCTCAATGTGCCCTGGTTGGACGCTTCTTCGGCCGACTCGTTCTGGATCTCTTTGCGCTCTTGTGCTGATCGGCCAAGGAGGGAGTTGCTCCGCCCACTCGCTTGCACTTGGGCTTTATGGCTCGCTAGGAACGCCAAGATCTTCAGGGGCCAAAGATTCTACAGGGAAAACGTTTTAGAGCATGTGGAGTTAATTCTGAATGATTGGATGCTGCGGTAATGCTGTTGTCGCATGTGGATGTTTGGGTTGTGGACTGGGGTATTGACAGGGATCTTCTCGATCCCTGGTGTTTGTATCTCTTTGTACCTCTCTTCTCCTCTCCCTCTTCTCGTTTTTAATAAAATTTTGGGGCGAACACCTCAATGTGTCTCCCCCGAACCGTTCTGATTTCAAAAAAAAAATGAAGTTGTTGTAATACACCTCTTCATTCAAGCGATCCATTTGTTTGGGGAACCTCTCTTCTCCAATGATGCTCAGAGAAACCGCCACTCCACACAATCATAAGCTTTGGAAAAATCTACCTTCCACACAAGACCTCTAGCTTGTGACTTCTTCCACGCAAGCACCATCTTGGATGCAAGCACCCATCCGTCAGTCATGTCTCTCCTGGGAATAAATGTCATTTACTCCGGATGTATAATATCATTGAGGACACCGTGCAAATGATTGTCCATGACTTAGGCGATGATGAGATAAGTCCCATTAGACAAAGCTATGAGACTAAAATCCTTCACCCTGATCCGTACATCACGCTTGGGAAGTGAGAAGTATAAGACCTTGTTCAGATGCTCCAACTTGTAATTGCCATCTCGGAACTCCTACAGAACCACAAAAACATCATCTTTTACCATGTCCCAAAATTCTCTGTAGAAGACCACATGGTATCCATCTGGACCATTTGCCCCATCAACTTTCAATTGAAATACTATCGATCTAATCCCATCCTCACTGAAAGGCATGCCAAGTGCTTCCCCCTGAGATGCAGAAATACTTTTCACACCCAACCTC
This sequence comes from Ottelia alismoides, assembly GCA_037367405.1. Lineage (NCBI taxonomy): Eukaryota > Viridiplantae > Streptophyta > Magnoliopsida > Alismatales > Hydrocharitaceae > Ottelia > Ottelia alismoides. The sequence continues at coordinate 333,018 of JAZKJV010011335.1, read as the reverse complement.
GCCAACCCCAACCAGTTCGGGAGACCATTCTACATACCCCAACGAAGTCGCTTCGAAGTGCACACCTAACCTCATGATCTCCTTGTACCACCGACTCATCCACCTCCGTTAAGATACTGTTCATCTTATCTTTCTTTTGTATTTTTTCTATTCTTTCGGTTCTCTTCATGTAATTATCCCAACAAGTCTCTCCTCTATATAAGAGAACCCTAGGGCCTCATGAATAAGCAAGTCATTATTTTCTCCCAATGTGGTATCAGAATGATAGTCCTAGATCGGAGTTCGAGTACCTCACTTGTCCCCTAACCCACATCTGCTTACCTCCGAGCTCCCCCTCCCCCCGCAGCCTCCCCGCACGTCGCAGCCGTCGGGGCTCCGCACGTTGCCACAATAGTCATTGTTGAAGGATATGGTTAGATCCTCAAGCGCATCACGGAAGCGTGATCGTCGTATCGAATACGACGAAGAACGACTAGTCGTACTAGTTGTTCTATGCAGCGGAAATTAAAATTTTTATGCGACGAAACCACATGATCCAAGAACACTTCTCGGATCGTTTCGTCTAAACCACAAACAAGTATTAGGTTTACCTCTTGAAGCGTGGTTGCAATCGAGTCTCTAAACGAAGAGACCTCCTGTCTCAAGTCCGATCCGACGGAGGAGACGCTTGCGAACGCGGGGATGAACCGCGTTCTTCTCGCAATCCATGTTGATAATCCAAGCGGCGGATCTCCTGATCTCGACACACGAGATCCGACGTCTTCTTCACGAGTAAGGCACGCTGAAGTAGACGGAGTTCCACACGCAAACCATTTGTGTTCAAATAATATGAATTATATTCACATTATTTACATCTTTGATAATCAAATCATATTTAATTATCTAAGACAGCTCTCTTTATAATATGAATCAAATTCATATTAATCATGATAATTAAATCGTATTTAATTATCCATTTTCTTAATGCTCGGATACATAGATCAACAATAGAATTATCCATGAACTCCTTCAAGGATAATGCGCTTTCTCCGTAGATACTTGGAGATAAAGACATGGCGATTGTATTGTTCCACGTATAGTGACATGGATATTGAGATCGTATCTCAAATCCAGATCGCGGGCCTCCCATAGATGCTTGATTAAATCAAGACCGTAAATCTAATCTTCTCATTATATCTGAATCACATTCAGATCAATGTCCAACACTTGGACCAAGATCAGATCACTTCTCTACTGAGAGGAGTCACTAAAATGCAGACCCGTTTCATCACTCCTTAGGAATGGAAGCGTCATGGTTATACAATCGTTTATGATCACATCACCCTCAGGTATTCCCAATACCTGTACATCCTGCATACTGGAAGACTCAGACTAAACCCGAAGTATTGGATCAACTTTATACTGTCTACTTCATGGTTTTATCAGTTTCTCATTCGATCATTGGGAGTCGGTATCGATCATATACTTTCCAAAAGCATATTTCATACCTAGGTCTTGATCATATACTTTCCCAAAGTATATATCAAACTTACAAATTCAGTCAAGCTTCCAAAGCGAGACGACCGTGCGCACGAAATTTGATTCTTCCCAATATCTCATGAGTGAGCTCATGTCTTCCGGTTCAGGGAATGAACCTGTATGTTCCCTTTGAGAGATCGTATTACTCATATACCCTTACATGCACACCAGCGCGCCGGTGTATAGACCTTGATTAGGTCATCAACCTATTGGTCTGCCAAATGTACATACTCAGACATATAGTAACACATCTGTCTCTGGTCAGAGGATGCGTGCCTATATCATGACAGCATATGATATAGGACTATCTCGATCTCGTTAAGTCAACTCTTTGACCTAACTAATCTGACACCTCCGAATCTCTATTCCTATGCAGAGGACCTGCATCAAGAGGTCGGTCAGATATCAGCCTTTAAAGATAAGGATTGCCATCTCCTACTCAGGCTGGAGACCATCTCTTAACGATCATTTGACGGTGCTCGATGAGTCCTCAATCTAACTCATTAGATATTCATCTAAGCACCAACCTCTATGATTCAATAATTGAATCAACAGCTGTATGATCATTAAGATGGCCATGGTACATAACCCTAATTGTACTAAGGGACCTATTATGCAAATTATGTACTCTTTATTTCAGTTTTAAGGAGTGAATTGCAATAACATTTATTGCATAATGGCTCGCCGTGGGCTCGCATTTCCAACAATCTCCCACTAGCCCAAAGAGCCATTGATGGGCTAATCATTTAAACACACACTCATGTGACAATCATAGGCTATTTAGAAAATAGTTAGGTAAGCTGATCAGTCACTCTGTTCCCGCTAGACTATGCCAAGTCCTTTTACGGCACTTACATATCCCCAGTAACAGTGCTCGCATCTAATGCGATTGTTGCATCTCATGCAACCAATACTCAACCTTGTTAAAGCTATTGTAGTGTTCTTGACACAATTTCTTAATAATTGTTATAACCAGTATTTCCATAATCCTTATAAGAATACCTTTATTCATGAAGATCTCTATCTCCAAAGGTATCTAGGGTTAAGACCCTTATAGATCACTACCTACAAGGTCTTAAACTTTTGAAGATAAGACTTTGAGATCACTATCTCAAAAATCTCCTCATCTATGAAGATTTTGTTATTACTGCAATCAAGTGTTTTATCTCTACAGTAGGATTAGTAACAGTTTACTACTCCCACTGCATGACAGACATCTGGTATTTGTACACTCTAGCATACACTCAGCTTCTCGTAACTAATGCACAAGTGTAAGTAGTTGTAGCATTTACTTCCTCAACTCTTTGAGGTGCTATCCCTTAAGATAGGTCAGTACCATATCTTGAGGGTTAGAAGCCTTTCTTGGAATTTCTATGAATAGAATATGTCCAAGGTGTACTACAAATGTGACAGTCCAATTATCCTCTTCTCTTGGCTTCTGAACAACTTCAGAACTAAGATCTAAGAGGTATCTTTGAAATCATATTTCAAGATATGGAATAGCCAGTCTATAAAACACTTATTATCATCCTTATATCATTTTAAATGATTAGGATATTATCTATATTTAGCATGATGAACACAAAGGCACTCCCACTAAGCTTCACATGGCTCATCCAGATTCTATCTGAAATCATAACATTTATAATTTCATCAAATCTTATGATCCAACTTCGAGAAACTTCTTTGAGTTCATAGATGGATTCCTTAGCTTCTACACCTTGCTTTCCTCAACCATGAAGCCCTGGGGCTACTTCATGTGAATATCCTCAGAGAGGTATTCATAGAGGAATGCAATATTGACTTACATCTTGAAGATGCAATAATCAAGTTGTGTAGCTAAGGTTAGCAATATTCTGATGGTTTTAAGCATGGTCACCGAAGAGCAAGTCTCATTGCAAGCAATGTCTTCTCTTCCAGTGTGTAGCTCATGGCTACAAACCGTGCTTTGAAGGTCTCTACCTTCTCATCAGGTTCCCTTTCTCTTGAAGATCCATTTACACCTTTACAGGTTTTACCCATATAGGTGGATCCACGAGGGTCCATATACAACACTTGCATATGAAGTCTACATTAGACTTTTATTGTTAACATCCATCTATCCATGCTATGATCTTCAGAAGCTTCATCACATGAAGTTCAATCATTGTCATATTTCTCTGACACATGGAATCCATCCTCAAACTCATTTGAAGAGGTAAGAGGTATTGTGTTTCATTTTTCATTGTCCTCTTAGTTTCCAATTTCAGGAGCCTCATTATCTTCTCAAGATTAAATGAGTTCCTACACTTCATTTTTATCTTGATTCTCAAGAGTCTCAACCTCTAAGAATCAAATTCTCAGAGATGAGATATTTTAAGAATCTCAAGGTCATAAAGTAGGTATCCAATACCATCCTTTATTTTTTCTAATGAAGTAGCACTCTCAAGTGCTAGATTCTAGCTTGCATGCATGGAATTATATTAAGCATATATATTGTAGTCTCTTCTACACATATATACCTGGAAACTAAGGGATAATTATGCTAAAATTCATCATTGATAAGATCATGTCACACATGATCCAATTGTATCTACCTATAACTCTATTGAGTTAAGGAGTGTTAGGAGGATTGAGATAGAAGTGATATTCATATCTCTATAAGGTATTCTTTGAATTTATCTAGTAGGTACTTGCTACCTAGATTAGATCAAATTCATTTTATCCTCCTTCAAACTTTGGTTTTTAAACCAAAAATAATGAAATCTTTGAACATTTCAAAGGTTTCTTAGGTGAAGAGAAGAAATCTCATATCATACATAATCATCAACAGATATCACATATCCATAATGTTTACTATGATATAGATGATCTACATACATCAATATGCATGAGATCCTGAATACCTTGGCATCTTACACCTTTCTCTAAGAAGGGTGCATTGGACATTTTACTTTGAATACAATATTCATAAGTATGTAAGTTTTGAAATTTTAGACATTCTAAAGTTTCATCTCTTACTAGTCTATTGATCAAATCAATAAACAAATGTCCAAAGCTTGATGCTAGATCATTGTCAAATGATCTTCATCCTCATATTGATCTTAAGTTTTAATTTTAGCATTTAGAAATGTTAATGAGCCATTCATCAATTTTCTAATTTAGTGGAGTCCATTAGATTTTAGATTACTATCTGAAATATCTCCATCATAACTCTTTATGATAGTTCTACCTCAGAATTCATGTTTATTTCCAACATTTAGAAACAAACAATGAGTGTATTCTTATAACTAGGTCATAGAGACATTCTCTAAGACTAAGGACTCTCCCACTGAAATTAACAAGTCTATCAATCCAACAGAGATTGTTGCAACAATTGCATCAATATCCATGTGGATAACTATAAACCTTTAAGATCAAATTTCCAGTCTTCTAAAACATATGCAACCTATTGCAAATGTCATCAGAAGACTGAGATACAATTATTTGACTTTATCTTATCAATGATTTATGTAGATTAATCCGATGCTCCATCCGAGTCCTTCTCTAAGGATTCTAGATAGACTTGATAGTCATACTATCAACACATCAACTTTTTGCAGTATTGGCATTCATCCAACTCTTCGGATGACATATGGAAGTCATAGATGTATAGTCAACTCTTTGACCATACTTCTTACTCAGGTCCAACCCATGCTTCCACTGTGCTCCCTTTATCTATAAGCAACCATTGCTTAAGACTAAGGATCTCTTATGTAAGAGCATTTCAACATTTATACATGCTTCATTAAATTCCTACAATATGAATATTATGAAGCTTCATGAATGACCAGAGTATAGATAGTAGAATGATGACACTCATCATCTACATCCATCTAAACTCTTAAAACATAGGTTCAGGTAGGTACTCAAACAATTTGAATACATCATCTCTTATAGAGCTACCATTCTACATGATGCAGTGGACCATGTCATTCATGATAATGTCAAGAGTACATATGTATGCCAGAATATCTTCTTAAGTCTTTATAAGGATTATTTGACAATTGCGATCATCATCAACATGTTACTTCCAAAGTACATCCGATGAGATCAATACTATAGAGACATACAAACCCTAGGGTTGTAGTCCTATTATTTATTTAATTGTCATTCCTCATTATTATGAGGAAACTTGCACATTACAACCACATACATTATGTGTTCAGCTGCAAGTACAATATCTGGATCATGAGTCCAATCCATGATATTTTACTGGTTATTATTGAATATAACATTGAGTGGGTTTTAATGAAGGATTATCTGAAATAAGAAATTTGCATAAATATATATATATTTATATTTTACTTTGATTTAGGAATTTTTATATCAAAGTTGTCTTGTCTTGTCAACACTGAAAGTTCATTCCCTTAATCACTTTCAATGTAAGAGATATACTTACCATTATATCTCAACAAGATCTGGGATCTCCTTCCTTATCTTTGTTACATCCCAATAATATGAGAATCTGCAACTCGGATAAAAAGAAGCGGGAACACATTCCGCCTTGCAAGTCCAACTTGCATTCCCAATTCGGTCTTTAACACCCGGGCCCACCACCCCTAAGGCGATGTTGACCCGTCGTTAATTGAACCAACCGTCAACAGGAATAGTACTCGCTATACGCAATCCAATATCGCCCCAATAATATGAGGATCCGATATTGGGGTCACTACGTATACGGCCTTACTCTTTCGAGAAGCAAAGAGCCTGATCCAGATGCACTTGCATACAGGAGCTGTCACTTCGGACAAGCATCTCCTACGTACAATCCCTGGCGACGGAACCCTTCGCCTTGACTGGAGACCATGGATGTCACTTATGTGATCCTCCATATCATATTCAAATTCTAATTAATCATTATGAGTCATATTCATTATGATTAATTCTTCCAAGGGAAATAACATCTCTTTTCATAATAGAGTGTTTTAATTTTACTTGGATTCCAATTAATCTAATCATATTAAATTAATGATCCAATTAATATCCAACAAACATTTTAATAGTTACTTGAATTATGGTATTATCTCAAATACGTATTATTTTGAATTTTAATAATTAGAAATACATCATGATTTCTTAAGCATTATACTAACCCTACCCGCTGTCATGGCCAGTACCGACGAGAGTGGGACGGACCACATACGTTGCAACCCGCAACCCCAATGCTCTCCGACTAGACACCATATCCACCTCGGGAAAGGATAATAGATTATTTTGTACTTGAGATGATCATCGGTTCTTCAACCGAAATTATACCATATAATAATAATCAAAACAATTTGATTAACATTATAATGAGATTTGCTAAACAAATCCCAAGTCCTATTCAAACAACATGTTTGTTGGAATGTTGATCATGTAGATCATGTAACCAATCTTGATCTAGATCACATCTAATCATTTGTTGGTTAGGGCAAAGTCATTTAAGGACATAATCATCATCAAATATTTCACAAATATTTATGAACAATTATTCCAGGAAATTAAACAATTTAATTTCACTTATTAATTAAATGACAATCAATAGGTTCTTGATTAGGAAAGTATTTTCTGCAGTGACCCTCACTTACTAAAAATACCATATCTCAATCAATTTAAATCCAAATTAAGCAAAGTAAATTTCTAAAGTTTGCTAACTTGATTTACAACAGAACCCAAGTGATTTGCACGCATTTCAAGGCGTTTCAAATCCGCAATTAACATCTTAATTACGTCATGATCCGCAGTCCCCGAAACAGTGGATACATGTTCACTAAAATGAGCATATCTAGAGCAAACGGAGTCGAAATCACGCAAACTCAGATCCTACGGTTTCCTTATTTAATGGGAATAAAATCCAAATATTATTTTCGTGTTTAAACAATTTAAACAGTGCCGAAAATAATATCAAAACAGAGATGCGAAAATAAAATGCAAGAAAACTTTCGCATACCCTAATGAATCCAAGTCGTCCTCGGTTTATGGATCGTATCCAAAACCACCGACCTAAGGCTCTGATACCACTTGAAGGATATGGTTAGATCCTCAAGCGCATCACGGAAGCGTGATCGTCGTATCGAATACGACGAAGAATGACTAGTCGTACTAGTTGTTCTATGCAGCGGAAATTAAAACTTTTATGCGACGAAACCACATGATCCAAGAACACTTCTCGGATCGTTTCGTCTAAACCACAAACAAGTATTAGGTTTACCTCTTGAAGCGTGGTTGCAACCGAGTCTCTAAACGAAGAGACCTCCTGTCTCAAGTCCGATCCGACGGAGGAGACGCTTGCGAGCGCGGGGATGAACCGCGTTCTTCTCGCAATCCATGTTGATAATCCAAGCGGCGGATCTCCTGATCTCGACACACGAGATCCGACGTCTTCTTCACGAGTAAGGCACGCTGAAGTAGACGGAGTTTCACGAGCAAACCATCGGGCAGCATAACGACGACGCTGCGGCGATAGAGAACCTCTCTGGGACATCCATGGTGGACGACCATGAGAGGGAGAGAGAGAGAGAAAGAGAGAGAGAGAGATATGCTTCTCAAGCATTGTGTGTAAGGAAGAGCAATGGGGTGCCTCTCCTTTTATAGGGTTTTGGGATACATGGATCTCAATCCATGGGACAACACAAATCCAATGGCTCTCATTGATTGTGTTTCTTTTAATGGTCAAGATCTGTGTTGGTAAAACCAACAACAATTAATTTAATTTAGATTAAATATATGTTGATAAATCAACATAATTTAATTACCAAGTTAAATCAAGATCTCTTGGAGATCATAGGAGAGAGAGTGCCTCCTTCCATGTTGGAAGGAGGGGACGGCCACACATTCCAAATAGGAGTGGTGGCCGTCCACTCCATATACATGGAAGGTGGCTCTCATCTCTTTAATGTAATCTCCAAGATTATGCAACAACTTTTGTTGCAAATTATTCTACAAAAATAATTCACAATTATTTTGTAGACATTGCAATCTTGCCATTAAAAATTTGTGAATCACATTCACAACCCAAAATAAAATGTAAATTACATTTTCAATTTAATGTTCAATATGAATCCAATTCACATTAACATTTAATTAATAAATGTGAATTACAAACATCTCTCTCTTATATATTATAAATCACATTTATAATATATATGACTAATATGGATATTGCTATCCACATTATTCATATCCATGATAATTAAATCACACTTAATCATCTTGGATCTCTATTCTCTTGTGTTCAAATAATATGAATCATATTCACATTATTTACATCTTTGATAATCAAATCATATTTAATTATCTAAGATAGCTCTCTTTATAATATGAATCAAATTCATATTAATCATGATAATTAAATCGCATTTAATTATCCATTTTCTTAATGCTCGGATACATAAATCAACAATAGAATTATCCATGAACTCCTTCAAGGATAATGCACTTTCTCCGTAGATACTTGGAGATAAAGACAGGGCGATTGTATTGTTCCACGTATAGTGACATGGATATTGAGATCGTATCTCAAATCCAGATCGCGGGCCTCCCATAGATGCTTGATTAAATCAAGACCGTAAATCTAATCTTCTCATTGTATCTGAATCACATTCAGATCAATGTCCAACACTTGGACCAAGATCAGATCACTTCTCTACTGAGAGGAGTCACTAACATCCAGACCCGTTTCATCATTCCCTAGGAATGGAAGCGTCATGGTTATACAATCGTTTATGATCACATCACCCTCAGGTATTCCCAATACCTGTACATCCTGCATACTGGAAGACTCAGACTAAACCCGAAGTATTGGATCAACTTTATACTGTCTACTTCAGGGTTTTATCAGTAAGTTTCTCATTCGATCATTGGGAGTCGGTATCGATCATATGCTTTCCAAAAGCATATATCATACCTAGGTCTTGATCATATACTTTTCAAAAGTATATATCAAACCTACAGATTCAGTCAAGCTTCCAAAGCGAGACGACCGTGCGCACGGAATTTGATTCTTCCCAATATCTCATGAGTGAGCTAATGTCTTCCGGTTCAGTGAATGAACCTGTATGTTCCCTTTGAGAGATCGTATCACTCATATACCCTTACATGCACACCAGCGCGCCGGTGTATAGACCTTGATTAGGTCATCAACCTATTGGTCTGCCAAATGTACATACTCAGACATATAGTAACACATCTGTCTCCGGTCAGAGGATGCGTGCCTATATCATGACAGCATATGATATAGGACTTCGGTTATCTCGATCTCGTTAAGTCAACTCTTTGACCTAACTAATCTGATACCTCCGAATCTCTATTCCTATGCAGAGGACCTGCATCAAGAGGTCGGTCAGATATCAACCTTTAAAGATAAGGATTGCCATCTCCTACTCATGCTGGAGATCATCTCTTAACGATCATTTGACGGTGCTCGATGAGTCCTCAATCTAACTCATTAGATATTCATCTAAGCACCAGCCTCTATGATTCAATAATTGAATCAACAGCTGTATGATCATTAAGATGGCCATGGTACATAACCCTAGTTGTACTAAGGGACCTATTATGCAAATTATGTACTCTTTATTTCAGTTTTAAGGAGTGAATTGCAATAACATTTATTGCATAATGGCTCGCCGTGAGCTCGCATGTCCAACAATTGTGCCCCCTTCCCGCCGCTGCAACGGAGCCACAACGACCCAGTGCCGCGACAATGCCTCTGTGTTGTTCACCAGCTCCAACATCATCACAATGCGTTCGCGACGCTGCTGTGCATCGTAGTACGGCCCCTCGCGACCCCTCACTCCTCCCGACATTGTATACGATCCTCGGGGTTGATTTTTCTCCTCTCCGACGTCGAATGGCAGTCTGAAACCTTCTGATTTTGACTAGAAAACGTGATTTCAGATCTCTAAATCACGTTTTCTGGCCCTAGCGTAGATCGATGATTGATGAGGATGGTTGTATGACTACACATACAACCAATTCTCTATATTATCATGTAAACTCGCTCGAATTGGTCTTTCTACCTAGTCGAGTTTTGTTTTGACCTTCTTTCTCATGATGTCAGAAAACATGGGTGACGTTTTCTCTTTGTCCGATGCCTTCCCATCGTGAAGATGGATGAGACCAACTATGAGTTGTTGTCCATATAGTTGATGACCCTTATGGAATGCAATAACAGGGAGCACATTCTGACAAAGCTCGAGTCGACTGATAAGACGAGTGACAATGCTCCCTCTCTAGGATACTCACTACAGAGATAGCCAACAATATTGTGTACCAACCCAACGCTAAGGCGATGTGGGATGTTATGGTAGTCACGTATGCCCAAGCAAAGATAAAGACCAAGATTCTTCAACTACCGTTTGATATATACACGGTCAAGCAGAATGACTGTTCTTTACATACGTTCTACTCTTCACTTCACGACATGTTTGAGAAGCTTCAAAGCTTCATGCCCATCATCACTTCCACAGAGCAATAAATGGCATATAAGAACTCCACGATGGTTGGAGTTTTCTTGGCTGCCCTTATCTAGAGTATGAGGCCACACGTGCACAACTCCTTGCCGACGTGACCGTACCTCCCATGGAGGAGGCCTACTATCACCTCAGTAGGTTTCTTATCTCACCCGCTGCCACCACACAGACATGCTCACTGATGGCTGCATGTCACGACATGGGAGGTTCTACGCAGTTCAGAGGACGTGGTCCCGGTGGCAGAAGAGGTGGACGTTAGTGTGGCACTGAACCTACTGTCATCGTCCATGACACTTCGAGGACACATGCTATCAAAAGCATGGATATCTCGCATTTGCTCGAGCGGTAGAGCAGATTGAGCCTCCAGACACTTCGGCTCCTCATGCAAATCCTTGCGTTGATGATATTGTCTCATGTATACGGGTGATCATGACTCATGTTGCTGGCACCACTACAGGTTCCTCAGATGTTGCAACTGCTGCTAGAGCCTCTTCGAGCTCCTTAGGTATAACATATGTTTTTATCAGTTGTAGCGTGATAGATGTGACATCATGAATCATAGACTCTGGTGCTTCCCACCATCTGAGTGGAGATAGAGCACAATTCAGTTCTTACAGGTCTATACCCCATAGTAGATGGGTCGTCATTGTGAATGGAGTTTTCTTACCCATTACAGGATAGAGGAGGTGCATTTGATGCCATCCATGCGCCTACAGAATGTTTTATATGTTCCTGATTTTCAGATGTATTTAGTTTCTATTTGTTCGATGACGAAGGATCTGCATTATCGTGCCATTTTGACCCTTCTTCTCTTGTGTTTCAGGACATACGCACGGGTATGGTGATTGGATGTGACCGTGAGCAGTGGAGGCTTTGCAGACTGGTCCATCCTCCTCATGCTGGTGCCTTCACTATTCCTACTAGTCCCGTCTCACCGTACTTATGACTTCTTCGTTTTGGTCACCTTCCTCTGTAGAACATATGTCATGTTCCACTGATTTCCACATGATCTTCCTTTCTGTGCGAGGCTTAGCATCACTGTTCTTCTTTTCCCAGTCATAAGAGTCGTAGCAGTTCTCAGTTCTTTGAGCTTATTCACTTTAGATATTTTGGTGTTCGAATCGCGTTCCTGATCACCAGGAACATCGTGTTTATCTTGTTGTCGTGAATGATTGTTCTAAACTTTCTTGGTTCTTTTTGTTAAAAAATAAGCCTGGGCCTGGACCTATCATTAAAACCTTTATTAATGAAATAAATAACATTTTCTTTGCTACTGCCAAGTATTTGCGATCTGACAATTCCTTAGAGTTTGCACTTTACAACTATTTGAGTTCCTCAGGTCTCTTGGCATTGCACACAAAACCTCATATGCATGCACATCCCGACAGCACGGTGTTGCCAAACACAAACACCGTCATTTACTTGATGTGACCCGAGCTCTTTTGATTCAGAATCGTACCCCTCGTTCTTACTGGGGTGATGCGGTCCTCACACCTTGCTACTTGGTAAACCATATGCCATCTTTTGTTTTAGGAGAAAATATTCCTTTCTCAATTGCATTTCTTTAGAAGCATATGTTCTCCCTTGCACCCTGAGTGTTTGGCTTTGTGGTCTTTGTTCATAATTTGACACTTGATCGTGACAAGCTCTCCCTTAAGGTTTGTATGGTAATTGGGTTGGGTTGGGTTGGGTTGGGGTATCCTCCTGTGAATAGTTGTTATTTGGATAGTTGGGAGGGTTGGAGTGGGTTGGAATGATAAATGTGATGTGATGTGACATTGATTACGTGGTTTATTAACTTTCTTAATGATTATAATATCTTTTTATATTATTTTTTTATTTGATCGTGGTTAAAAATTATTATAACAAAGAAATTGTACAGTCCATACAACTAATTGCAACCCAGGAATGCAAGAATGGGGTTGCCAGGTTACACTGGGGTAACCTGGTAACCAAACACGTTTCTAGAGCTGTCGAGTGTGTCTTTGTTGGTTACTCTCCCAGAAGGGGTACCGTTTTGATCCTCTTCGAGAGAAAGATTTTGTCAGTGTTGATGTCACATTCTTTGAGTCTGTTATGTATTTCTCTCATGTAGGTGATGAGTTGACTCCATCTGACTCCGGTGCAGAGGTATACATGCCTCCTACGTCTCCACCTCCTCCAGTACCTACTCTGCCTCCACCACCACTACCACCTTCAGTACCTGCACCTGCTCTTGTGGGTTGCCCCTGGATCGTCACCCAATACCTTGACTCAGTTTTTGCCATGTGTGTTTACTTGCAAGTCTCACATTGTTCCCCCTACTCATGGGCCTTCCCCATCCTCCAGCATGACCCAGGTATGTAATGGGCACATTGTTTCTGCTGATGGCACTACTTAGTTGTCAATGCAGAATGATTCTTTACAGGATGAGCAAGTGCTCTCTTAGGAGGGTAGTTTATAGGCTCAGGTGGTGGCAGATGATCTAGCTGGTCTACGAAAGGAGAGACGTACTTGTGCTACATATCCTCTTGTTGCTCGTCTCCTTGTGCAGACTCTCAGAGGACTTTAAAAGATTTACCATGGCACTATCTACCATAGAGATACCACAGACGTATCAGGATGCCATATACGACAGTCAGTGGCATCTTGCCATGGAGGAGGAGATGGTCACACTACAATCGCGTGATACTTGGAGCATTGTTATAACTCCTACATCCTACAAGAGCATCTGTTGTTGGATGCAAGTGGATGTTTACGATGAAGCACCAAGTGGATGGCAACGTAGATCGCTACAATGCGAGACTTGTGGCACGCGGGTTCACCCAGACAAATGTGGTGGACTATCATGATACCTTATCTCTAGTGGTTGGGCATTATACACTGCTTATTCTTCTTTCTGTTGCAGTGCCTCGTGATTGGCCCCTATATTAGCTAGATGTGAAGAATGCATTTCTCTATGGTGACCTGGAGGTTTATATGCAGCAACCACCTGAGTTTGCTGATGAAGGGGAGCATCAGATGGTTTTCAGGCTTTATAAGACGATCTATGGCCTTAAGTATAGTCCAAGAGCAATGTTCCAGGAGCTCTCGGACTTGATAGAGCAACATGAGTTCGTGAGATCGACTGCCAATCATTTACTATTTGTTCAGAGGACTCAGAGAGGTACCGTTGCCATACTTGTTTATGTTGATGATACCATTGTTACACGGGATGATGAGCAGGACATCCGTGCTGCTAAGGATTTCCTAGGTTGGTAGTTTGTGACAAAGGACCTTGGTAGTCTACGCTACTTTCTTGGACTGGAGTTTGCTAGGAACCAACGAGGTCTGATGATGACATAGAGGAAGTACATTACATATCTTCTCTTTGAGACATGCACGACAGATTGGAGGCCTTCCACTACTCCCATGGACCCGAGCATGAAGCTGTATGATGATGACACGGAGGAGGTAGACAAGAAGAGGTATAAGGAGCTCGTTGGAAAGCTTCTATATGTAACCATCACCAGGCCATATATATTCTTTGCAGTAAGAAAAGTGAGTCAGTTAATGGAGAAGCCTAGACAGGCACATATGGATGCAATCCATATGATTTTGAGGTATATGAAGGCCTCACCTAGTACTAGTCTTCTATTCAACAGAGGTACATCCCTTGCCGTTACAGCTTGTACATATGTGGATTATGTTGGGTGTCCGATGGACATGAAGTCTACCTCTGGTAATGATTGCCAGATCCAGTGCAAAATCAGAATAGTGTTCGTTGGGAGTTCCGTAGTACCATCGAAGAACAAGAAGTAGGGAGTTCCATAGCACCATGGATTATGCTGGATTATGTAGTGTTCGTAGGGAGTTCCATAGTACCATGGAAGAACAAGAAGTAGACAATGATTGCCAAATCCAGTGCAAAATCAGAATATAGGGCCATGTCACATGCTAGTACATAGATGATGTGGGTTAGATCTATTCTTACTGACCTAATAGTTGAGGTGCCTATTCCCAGGCACCTCTAATGCGACAATCACGTTGCTCTCTTCATCGCCAACAACCCAACCTTCCATGAGAGGACCAAGCATATTAGGGTAGACTGTTACTACACTCGAGACATGATACAGAAGGGTCTCATCACTACTCATGTTAGATCAGGAGAACATAAAACAAATGTACTCACTAAGGCCCTAGCCAGAGGGCCTTACTAGAGATGCTGTTCCAAGTTGAGTATGATTGATATCTACACTCCAGCTTGAGGGGGAGTATTGAGATACTATTCATCTTATCTTTCTTTTTTGTATTTTCTATTCTTTCCGTTCTCTTTATGTAATTTTCCCAACGGATCTCTCCTCTATATAAGAGGGCCTATGGCCTCATGAATAAGCAAGTTATCATTTTTCTCCCAACAACCTCAATAAAAATGGCGAATCCTTCTCCTACTATAAGTAGGATCGGCTACATGGATTCTTGCTCAAATCCTTGTTGAAAGATTCGACCATTTTTTACGTCGGTTGTCAACTACTTAAGGCAACCCCCACAAGGGGGATTTGAACCATGATCTTTTGGGTGGTAAACACACTGCACTACCACCAAACCATTTAAGTAGGTACTCCCGACAACCTCAATATGGTGATCAAAAGTTCCTACGTCATCTACTGCTGGCAATAGAATGGAAGAAGCATGTATTTTTATCTCCCTCCTTCAGCCACTGCTATCTCAATCTTCACTTCCATTTTATCTCTTTTTGGTCCTCCATATGGATTTCATCTAGGAACCTGGTCCACATGTTAATCTCATCCGTAGTCAATTCCCGTTCAACCTCAATATCATCCAGACGAACAATCTTATAGCATGTGCAGCGGTCCTTCTGCCACGACACTGGTCACGAATGCTTCTTTTGTACTTTGTAAGGTGTCAACGGAGAAGATATAATTTTGCGGCCTGGTGAAGTGCAACCGAATCCTCTGATTGACAAGAACACTAGAAATCTCCCACAATCTCGCAGAAGCCATCTTCCAGGAGCCTTGCTCTTTCGAACAAGTGTGAGGGAGGGCCCATGCCCACGCTAAAGGGAAGAGAGGATATCTCCATAGAAGTCAGAAAGCGATCAATGCAAGTTCTAGATCTGGAGCTTCTCCATGTAAACTGACACCCACCAGTTTCACAATCAATAGCCCATGGTCATTAATGAATGAAGAAAGATCCCTAGAGCCACTATCAGCACCACCGCGCAACTCCGGTCAATTTTTAGGACGAAGCATGACTATGAAGTCCCCCGGGCCCCCAATAACCCAGGCGGTATCAAAGCATTTAGATTATACCAAATGCACGCCATCAAGAAGCATCATAATATCCCTGCCATTATTGGGATCGTAGACGTTAGTGATGACACTCCAATCCATCTGCCTTCCGCTGGATTGCCAAGGTAATCATGTGTCGACCAATCAACGCCTCCTCAACCAGATCAAATTTGTCCCTCTTCCAACCAATGGCCAGACCACTCGCTGTTCCAATCGAGTCCAGCATACGATACACTGTCAAGTTTGAGCCCGCAATGTTTCGCCTAATCCCTTTCATCCCCTGATATATTTTGGTCTCCTGCAACAGAACAATTTCAACCTTTGCATTCATGATAAGATCATTCACAACCATTCTTTTCTCCGGTCTTCCCAGACCTCTGACATTCCACACAAGAATTTCATCTGGAAACAATCTTTGTCTAAGACTCTGAGGCAGGCTCACACCTAAACAGTTCACAAGATCACGATCAAATTTTGCAACCGTTTTGTAAAATTTCTTCAACTAACCCCTCCTGTAACCTTAAGGAGGTCAGCATCAGGTTCCCCCCCATTAACGGAGGTCTCGACATTGCGAACCGAGCCATTCACGTTCTTCATTTACCCAACTACAACAACCTGGAACGACGCATCATTTCGTTGATGAGTCATCGCTTGATCACTGAAGCTCGTGTTGGAGTGCTCCAATGCATCACAAACTGCAAGCTGCAAACGTCGTCAACAGTCTTTCGTGGTCCACTTCGAGTAGCGCTTCCCAAAACACAATGCGAGGGAGAGCTTGGGCAATTTGGGACCTCGACTCCATCGTGTCGTCGAATTTGAGGCTTCGATTGAGCCCTTCCATCACCAAAATCGCCGCCCTTGTCGTGAACAACTGAGTGGACTACCCCCCCATAAAGCAGAAGATAAGGGAACACCCTGCTTTGACCTGTGAGGGTAAATGGGCCTAAGGCACTTCGGGTTGAGTGAAGGGTCCCTCAACAGAGACAAACCTGAGAGGAACCGAGGCAATTCCCCGTGAAGTGGGTTTGTGTTGAAACAATCCAAATCCGAGTAGAAGGGACTTCGATCTGTACACATGGGGCCCTCTAGTTCTGATTCGAGGTTACCATATCTGATTTGAGGGCACCCTGTTCTGAAACCACAAAGCCATGCGGTTCCGATTTGAGGAGACTCGAATCCGAAGCCATGAAGCCAACTGGGGGGAAAAGGAATGGTCGAGAATTTCCAGAGCCTTCTTTGAATAGCAACAGATCCCCTTCCCGAGATTAACTGATGCAATCGTTCCCCTTCCAACGGGACAAATGCTTGATTGGAATCTGGCACCAGCCCTGCCACGTATGGCATCATTATCATCTTCAACTTCGACGTGAAAGATTGCCTTGTATCATCAAGCGAGCCTCAGGAGACCAACTCCACCTTTATGTGGACACTAATACCCTTTCTTAGTGTAATGTCCCGGAGATCTGAGTTACCTGTTTACACAACATTCACATTATATAATTTATGATTGATCTTACTAAGTTATGAAAATGAGGAAAAAAATTTCGCGATTGAATGGCATTCACAATTTATTTACCAACCACATAATAACATGCGTCACTTCAAAACAGTTTGCTTTTATATCCATAAAATACATGTATCAAAAGAAAATTTTCATCATTTATACATGTATCTCAGCACTCAACCATGACCGGTCGGGTAAATTGAGGAGGGTTGCACGTTAGGTAGCCGACAAACCATCGCATGAGATATAAATTCCTAAATAGTTTCTTTTAAGAACACTATTTAGGAATTTATCTCGAAACTATTTGGATACATTCCTAAATAGTGTCCGTTTAGAAACACTATTCAGGAATTTATCTCGAACCCGTTTGGATCTTTTAAACATTGATATAAGCAAACATCTAGATTTCGTTAGGGTGTTCCCTACTTGCAACGCGTTGTATCGTCCTAATGAAACGAGAAGTTGGCAAGAGCCGCTACATCGTTGCCCGGATGTCGTTCAAAATTTGCAAGGATTATCACATGAGGAACACATGCGAGAAGCTAGTTTCGTTGCATTTCCGCCCGGATGCGGTACAAAATTTGTAAGGATTCTCGCATGATGGACGCATGCAGATAAAGAAGTTAGTTCAAAAGAGGTTGCAAAGGAAGTTGCAGATAGGTAGTTGGATTATTGTCACTTTGACTGGCAAATCAGTGGAGATAGTTGATATAATGGAAATAAGGAAAATTCAGATATTATTTCTACAAGAGGCAAAATGGGTTGGAGAGAAAGCAAGGGAGACCGAGAAGACTGGCTTTAAACTTTGGTATTCAGGCAAAGATAAGGGAAGAAAGGGTGTTGGAGTGGTTGTTCATAAAGATTTGAAGGATTGTGTGGTTGAGGTGCACAGATTTGGGGATTGGATTATTTTGCTAAAAGTGGTGCTCGAAGAAGAAATTCTGAATATCTTCTCAGTTTATGCACCGAAATTGGTTTGGTTGGTAGGATTAAACAAGCTTTTTGGGAGGATTTGGATAAGATTATGCAAGGAATCCCACAAAGAGAGATGATTTGCCTAGGTGGAGATCTTAATGGACATGTGGGAAAGGGTGCTTCATGGTATGCTAGTGTTTACGGAGGACATGGCTTCGGGGATAGAAATGAAGAGGGAAAAGCCATTTTGGATTTTATAACGGTTTATGATCTTTTCATTGCAAATACTCTCTTCAAGAAGAGAGAGGAGCATTTAATTACTTATAAGAGTGGCTCGACTAGAACACAGATAGATTCTTTGCGTTGAGAAAAAGAGACCAGTTGTGTTGCAAATACTGCAAAGTAGTCCCAAGAGAGAGTCTAACCACCCAACATCGCTTATTAGTCATGGGTGTGCCAATAAAAAGGCTAGTAAAGTAAAGGAGGGTTTCCAAGATTACTGGAACTAGATGGTGGCATCTTAAATTGAAGCAATCAAGCTTCAGGGAGAAGGTTTTAGATGACTTAGGGATTGTAACGGAAGTGCACTTGAGATGTGGGAGGCGGTAGCATCTTGTATCCGAAGGATAGCCGAAGAGATGCTTGGCGAGTCAAAGGGAGGAGCTCCATGCCAAAAGAAGGCTTGGTGGTGGAGTGAAGGGGTGCAATAGAAGCTCAAAATTAAAAGAGCTTTCTTTAAAGCTATGTCTAAGGATAAAACAGATGAAACTATCACAAACTACAAAACAACGAAGAAGGAAGCAAAAAAAGTAGTAAGCGAAGCTAAGTCAAAAGCTTATGAAGTTTTGTAAAAAAATCTCGATTCTAAGGCGGGCCAGAAGGATATTTTCAGGTTGGTTAAAGCAAGAGAAAGAAAGACCAAAGATCTTTCTCAAGCGAGATGCATTAAGGATGAGAAAGGCCACGTGCTTGTTGCTCAGAAGATATAGAAACTAGATGGAAGCAATAATTCCATAAGCTTTTCATTGGGGAAGGAAATAGAGAGATCACTTTGGGAAATCTAGCTAATAGTGAAAGTTACTTGAATCGTGCAAGCTATAAACGAATGCCAAGGAAGGAAGTAGAGGAGGCTTTGAAGGTTATGAGACATGGGAAAGGTGTACGACCTAATGCCATTCCTATAGAAATTTGGAGAGTTTTAGGTGAGCGTAGTTTGACTTGGCTTACAAATTTATTCAATGTTATTTGACGAAGCAAGAAAATACTTTAAGAATGGAGGAGAAGCATCGTGGTGCCTCTTTATAAGAACAAAGGAGACATTCAAAATTGTTCAAATTACAGAGGTATCAAGCTGATGAGTCACTCTATGAAAATTTGAGAACGCATGATCGAAAGAAGGTTAAGGCAAGTTTCCAAAGTAAAAGAAAACCAATTCGGATTCTTGCCAGGTCGCTCAACTATGGATGCCATCCACTTGTTGAGAACATTGGAGTTTTACAGAGCTAAAAGGAAGAACCTCTCCATATGATTTTTATTGATCTAGAGAAGGCTTATGATTCTGTCCCACGGGAGATATTGTAGAGAGTTTTAGAGAAGAGACAAGTACCTGTCCTATACATTAATAACCTCATAGAAGATATGTATGATAGGGCTTCGTCTTATGTAAGGATATAGTTTGGAAAGACTGACTATTTTGATATCAACATTGGTTTGTGTCAAGGTTCAACTTTGAATCCATTCCTTTTTACTTTGATTATGGACGAGTTGACAAGTCACATCACGATGATATACCTTGATGTATGTTATTTGTTGATGATATTATATTGATTGATGAGACAGAGATGGAAATGAGAAGCTCGAGGTTTGGAGACATGCATTGGAGACTAAAGGATTTCGTATAAGTAGGGCTAAGACTGAATATTTGGAGTGTACTTTTGATTGAAGCAATGATGAAGGAAACATGGTTAAGATTGGTGATGATAACATTCATAAGAGAGATTCTTTTAGATACTTGGGATCTATTTTGCAACTCGATGGAAAACTGATGGATATGTTACAAATATAATAAATGCTGGTTGGCTAAAGGGGAGAGGAGTCTCTATTGTTCTTTGTGATAAGAAAATTCCTTTGAAAATCAGAGGAAAGTTTTACAAAGTAGCTATGAGGCCTGCTATGCTCTATGGATCTGAATGTTGGCCTGTGAACCATAAACATTTGTAGAGAATGACAACGACAGAAATGAAAATGCAAAGGTGGATGTGTGGACACGCATAAAGATCGGATTCAGAATAATTCCATCAGAAGAAAAGTTAGTGTAGCTCCGACCGAGGATAAGATATGAGAAACTCGCTTAAAATCGTTTGGCCATTTGCAAAGGAGGCCAGTTGATGCACCTTGAGAAGATGTGAGTTTTGGAATGTTAAGCCAACTAAAAGAGGTCGAGGAAGGCCCAAGAAGTGTTGGAATGAGACTATACGAAGGGATCTTAGTTTTTTGGATCTAAATCCGAGAGTGACCCAAGATAGATCGGAATGGAGGTAAAGAATCCATGTATCTCATAACTAAACCCGAGAGTGACCCAAGATCTAAACCCGAGAGTGACCCTACGTAATGCGGGAAAAGGCTATGTTGTTGTATATATGTATCTCAGAACTATGATAGAAGAGTAAACGAATACAACATGTACCGTTAAGGCAAATATCTGATCACCAAAGGCTAAGAGCCTTGTGAAATAACTACTGTGTTGCAGACGCCTTTCCTGCCATTCATATTAGGAATAAATAGATGTCAACAAATGTCGGGTACAACTAAAATTATAAAAGTAACATATTTAAGTGGTTACAAAAAGAAAGCAAGTAGATAGGTAATTCTATTGTAATTATTTAAGCTACTTGCATGGAAAGTTGGTTTTCTAGTTGTTCTGTATATAATTTCCTTTTTCGCTTACCATATTTCAACTATCAACAATTAATTATTCCCTTGATTCATTATATGCTCATGACGGCAAAGATGATCTAGATCGAATTTACATCCTTTTTCTTTATTGTCAATTGTAAGATGTGGTGATAGATCTTATTGAATTTTGATGATTGATGAAGATCTTCATGATATGATCTTTATCCTCTCCAGAACCTACTGACGTAACAACAACCAAACCCAAGCAGCGAAGAAGCCTCCTAAGGGATTCTTCCGTCTCGCTTTCCCAATGGAAGTGCGGTCCAGGAGAAAGCTAGGAAAACTCCAACTACTCCCCTGAGACGGGTGGGAGAGATTCTCTAGTCTGAGTCACTCCAATTTTCCCGACTAGTGTAGGTACGGGCTAAACGAGCTCGAAGAAAAACTAAGGGTCCCCAGCCTAGGAACTCTAAAAGAACACATGGTCAACATAACTGATAAAAAAGAAAACACATGGATTCCAGAAAAACGTAATAACTGCGATCTCGCGATAAAACCGTGGAAGAGACTGAGATCCTAGACCTGCGCACTGGGCGACTGCTGTCAAATCTAAGCATCTTTACTCTAGCCCAGTTGAGGATCACCTCACCCTCATATAGTCAGGTGTGAGGGGTACCTTGACCGGCACAAATAACTGTCATCACTAATTCTCCTCAACATTATAGATTCACTTGATTACATATTCATTTCGCAATATCTTGTGTGGTTAATTTTACATATCTTAGTGTTTTGTCAACAACTTATCCATTGTGGATAGTGACACATAATTCGTAGATTATACTAAAGGATCATTTGATAAAGATTATTAGTCTTATAAATAACATGGAATTATCAAATCATAGATCGATTCAAGCATTTTGAGTTATTTCATTAAAAAATGTGAACCTTCAATATATTGAAACCCTATATTTTATTAACATTATTCTTGGATAAAGTCGCACACGGGTCTATCATTCATTGGCTTCTAAAGAGAAGGTTACCTAATATCCTATAATTGGCATTTAAAATTAAATTTTTATCTATAAATCAGCAAAGCTTGAGCAACTAGATGGCATTGTCATTGTGCCAACAAGCTCAAAGGCATGGGGTACAGGACTGCTCTATTCTTTACTCGTTTGATGCTGCATTTGATTGTGAGTGACATTTACTAATGCCGTAAAATGGGAATCAGAATATAAAGTTTTCCAAAATTAAGAAGCCATTTAATAACTTTGTTAAATATGCTTGCGAATGACTCAAAAATACCAAGGAACAAAATGTGGTTATAAAATGTCTTGTTTAAGATGATGATACACCACAAACCATTCAACACATGCGCATCCAACGACAACACCCAATACGACCATATTAAACTACTCATCCAGTGCACCAAAGTTTGGGTTATTTGAAATTGGAGCATGTACTACTTATGCGTATGTGAAAAATATTTTAGAACATCAGGATTTGCTCAGATGCCACTCAAGATGAAACATTTTTCAAATCATAATTGGAATAGAGAACATATCTCAAATTCTAAAATTTTCAAATCGTAATTGGAATCAGAGACCATATCTCAAATTCTAAAATTTTCACACCATAATTTGAATATAGAACAGATCTCAAATTAAATTTTTCAAATCAAAATTTGAGCAAAGAACATATTAGAAATTAAAAATTTCAAATCAAAATTTGAGCAGAGACAAATCTCGAATTAAAATTTCAAATCAAAATTTGAACAGAGAACCCATCTCAAATTAAAATTTTCAAATCAAGATTTTAGCAGAAAACATATCTCAAATTAAATATTTGAAATTGAAATTTGAGCAGAGAACATATCTCAAATTAAAATTTTCAAACCAACATTTGAGCAACAGTAACTTGAATGCAACACCCCCCAAATTTTCAACTTTAATTTTCTGAATCAGGAGCTAAATACTTGGACTGTAATTCGCTTTTGTATTTTCAAATCAGTGAATATTGAGCAGCAGTAACTTGCATACAAAAGTCCCTAAATTTTCAACTTTAATTTTATTAAATCTGGAGCTAAAAACTTGGAACGGAATTAGCTTTTATTTTTTCAAATAAGTGAATATTAAACAGTAACTTGCATGCAAAAATCCTCAAATTTTCAACTTTTTTTTCCGAATTCAAGAGCTAAAAACTTGGACTGGAATTAACTTTTATATTTTCAAATCAGTGAATATTGAGCAATAGTAACTTACGTGCAAAACCACCAAATTTTCAACTTTAATTTTCTAGAACCAGGGGCTAAAAATTTGGACTTGAATTTGGAACCAAATTGTATAAACCTACACAAATGGCATCAAAAGAGGATAAGAGGGTATCTTGTATCTCCAACAATGGAGAGAAATGGACTTGAATTAGTAGCAACAAGAGCTACTGCATGCAGCAATAGTAGCTGCTACAGCTGCTGCAAATGGCAGCAGCAGCAACAAAATCCAGCAACAGCAATGGCTGCATCAGTTGTTTGGGGCAGCAGGAATAGCGGCTACAGCTGCTAGTTGTCAACAGCCACAACAGCGAGAGCTGCTGCAATGGCATCAACAGTATAACTTTAGGAAGAAACGAGCTCTTTCGGTGGAGAAGAAAGAATGAGAAGAAAAGAAGAGGAGAAAGATAGGGGAAACAAGAAGAAGGGTAGTGATATAAATAAGAAGAGTGTGTTTTAGGTGTCAAAATTTGGGAGAGAAGAGGGGACATGTGCCATTTCTAAATAAATGAGGTGTAAAATAAACAAAATCAGGGTGAAAAATTGTACGCCTGGAATTTTTCTTTTATTTTTTTATATCTATTTATAACTTATATGAAATACTAAAGTCATCACCATTATCACCCTGAATCTCCGATTCAGGTGAAATAATGGCTCGTTTCGATGTCTCAGAGTGAGGAACAAAATGAGTATAATATCCATATTTTTCTGGTCTTAAGATGGATTCAAAAATTGACGAGATATGATTTCGATTTTTGATTAAATTTTGTGATTTAAATAGGTCAACGACCTCTGATTGTCAAACGATCGATTCCATTTATTTTATTTTTTGAAATGAATTTTATGATGGTCTCAATTTATTTTGCAGTTCGGATTGTGCCATGGCTTTTCCGATGACACAAATTACGATGAAATCAATTTTTTGGTCAATTGCACCCAAACGAAATTTGATTTACGATCTATTAACCGATTCAGGTTATTTAATTTCAATTGATATTTTTTTCGGATCATATTCGGATTCGGTTTCAAATCTCGTGTTACAATTAAGCTATCACTGAGTATGGATAGGACCTTACCATGATCAACCGCCATTCCATGAGCAACCATCAATCCTTCAATCGTCTTTAAGTCTCGAGCACGAAGAGGAAGACCTTCTAATGTCACCACCTTATACAAAAGCTCATGTGAAGCACCATTTTTAAGGGTTGGCCGATACCATATGACCGAGCTCTGCCTGGAGTCCTGCGGTTGTGTTTGTGTTGGTGCCCGTACCTCACCATCATATAGACCACAGGCGTAAATTATCGAATCTTCAAGGAGCACCACATCGCCCCCGAAACTCGACCTAATCTTTACCACGATATCTGCCATCGTGGCCTGCAAGATGTGCTTTGGATATGAATAGATGCCCACAAGAACACCATCAAGAGGACGATGAGGCAAGGTAGTCACTGTGCATGTGTAACTCCTCTTCTTGGAAGTACAATGGTAACTTGAATTTTCTCCGGATACATACACTTCTGTGGTGTCCAATTCCTTTGCATTAGAAGCATATCATTGGATTTCAACATATAACAACAATATGCCTAGATTCACCACATTTGAAGCATCCTCCTTCAGAGCTCTTTGCCATCTTCGAATCCTCCTCGCTGAGATGAACCTGTCTCCAACTAAGCTGTGTTACAGGAGAATGGGGAGGAACACTAGCCGACCAAAAGAAGAGTGACGATTTTGAAAATCCAATCATTCTCCAATTTCCCCGGAATGAATAAGTAGGCTGGAAGCTTGAAGCTAGTGCAATAGTTTAAAATCATCACCTTTGTAGGGATCCTATACTGCAACAATGTCTTTGTTTGAGAAGATTTCCTCCCCAAAGTGGGGCATCCATGAGCTTGCAGGTATGCTTGATTAATTTGCTATTCGAGAAAACTAGAGTTGTCAACCCTTTTGACAAGACCAAGGTTTAAAAAAGTGTGAGGCGGTCTGAGGTGCTTTATCAAAATGCGAGGCGAGGCGTAGCGTAGCCTCAATTTTTTTAAAAGAGAAATTAAAATTAATGCAAATTATATTGGAAAACTTAGAATAACACAAAATATTGCATCATATTGTCCAAAAGTGCAATACAAAGTACAAGCAACAACTATAATTGTTGAACGTTCAAATATGATTGCAAAATTATAAAAGAAAATACAAATTAGGAAAAGAGTTCAACATAAGCATAAATCTAATGCGACATATTGTTCGTCACATTCATGTAATCCATCAAAAAATCACTAATCATTAAGATCAATTCAACAAAGCATCAGTCGTCTCATTGGCATCTTCGCTCCTCAGTACTGTCGCCGTCATCGTCGTCACTGTTGCTACTGCTCATTGGATCATCATCATAATCATCAATATACGTCAACATAAACATAGCTTTTCTTTTTGTGATGCTTGTTTATTTTAAGGTCTCACCAATATCTCCATCCATGATCTGATCGTGCCCCACTTTGGCCTTTCTTTTGCATATCTACACTATTGGGAAATGCGAATGAGGTGATTCTATTCGATAGCCCTAGGCTCTCTTATATATGAGAGTAGCCTATGGGTAAATTACATAAAGGGAATAACAAGAAAAAGAAATAACAAAGAGATACAATAACTCAATATGCGTCAACACTCCCCCTCAAGATGGAGCATAGATGTCAATCATGCTCAGCTTGGAAGCACACTTCTGAAATGGACCTCGTAACAATGCCTTGGTGAATATATCTGCAGTCTGGTTCTCTGAAGTAACATGAGATGTAGCAATGAACCCTTTCTGAATCATATCACGTATGAAGTGACAATCCACCTCAATATGCTTGGTCCGCTCATGGAATGCAGGGTTGTTTGCAATGAACAAAGCAGCCTGATTATCACATTCCAAGTTCATAGGAAGTGGTACATCTAAACATAAATCTGTCATCACCGCTTTCACCCACATCATCTCTGTAGTAGCCTGGGCCATAGCCCTATATTCGGATTCAGCACTAGATCTAGCTACCACAGTTTGTTTCTTGCTCCTCCATGAGACTAGGGCATCTCCAACATAGACAGCATACCCTGAGGTGGACTTTCTATCCTTAGGACATCCTGCATAGTCTGCATCTGCGCACGCTGAGATAGAAATCCCTTTTCCTTTCTTGAATAGCAGACCTTTACCTGGAGAAGATTTGAGATATCTAAGTATCATATTTATTGCATCCATATGCACTTGGCGTGGCTACTCCATAAACTGGCTCACACGGCTCACTGCAAATAATATATCTGGCCTAGTGATCGTGACATATAACAATTTGCCTACCGGTTCTCTATATCTTCTCCTATCAACCTCCTCTGTGTCATCATCATACAGCTTCATGCTGGGGTCCATTGGTGTCGTAGCAGGTCGACACCCTAGCATACCTGTCTCACTCAGTAGATCTGTAACATACTTCCTCTGTGACATGACTAATCCATACAGATTTCTGGCAAACTCCAGCCCCAGAAAATATCTAAGGACTCCCAGGTCCTTGGTGACAAACTCGGTCCCCAGCCTTTCCTTTGCCTGCTTAATGCCCTGGTCATCATCACCTGTAATCAAGATATCGTCAACATAAACCATGATGACAACAATACCTCTTGCCGTCTTCTGTACAAACAAGGAATGATCAGCATTGGAGCGTTTATATCCTTGTTTCTCAAAGAGGTCTGACAGCTTCTGGAACCATGCTCTGGGGCTCTGCTTAAGGCCATAGATGGCCTTATGTAATCTGCAAACCTTGGAACACTCCCCCTCAACAGCAAAACCAGGTGGCTGTTGCATATAAACTTCCTCCTGCAAGTCTCCATACAGAAATGCATTCTTCACATCCAGTTGATAGAGTGGCCAGTCTTTAGTAACTGCAACTGATAAGAGGATCCGCGGAGTAGAATGACGAGCCACAGGGGAGAACGTGTCAAGGTAATCTACCCCATATGTCTGTGTGAATCCCCGTGCAACTAATCGTGCCTTGTACCTGTCAATGGAGCCATCTGCATTGTGTTTAACTGTAAACACCCATTTACAACTCACCGGGCTGACATCTGGAGGTATAGTAACCAAACTCCATGTTCCTCTAGACTGAAGTGCCGCCATCTCTTCCTCCATTGCTAGCTGCCATCTAGAATCCTGCAAAGCCTCATGGTGGGTCCGTGGAATGTCTGTAGCTGAAAGTGCCAATGCAAACGTCCTGAAATGTCCAGATAGCCTCTCAAAAGACACCGCTGCTGATATTGGATACTTGGCACAGCTTCTCTTTTGTTTGCGTAGAGCGATTGGAATATCCAGATTATCACCATGCTCCTGTAATGCATCCTGCTGAGAAATGTCGTTAGATCCATCAACATTAAAAATGTCATTACATACCATAGGCGAGCTAGTTGACTGGTCAGGACCATGAGCTGTATGCGGCCTGCGGGTGTAATGGAATGGTAAAGGGGATACTGTAGATGGTGGTGGTGGTGGCGGTGATGGTGGTGGTGATGATGGTGGTGATGTTGGTGGTGCCATGAATACTACATCAGGAGATATAGGTGGTGGCTGCATATTTCCGGATTCTGAAAAATACATAATGGATTCAAAAAATGTAACATCTGCACTGATCATATACCGCCGACGCACAGGGTCAAAACACTTGTACCCCTTTTGAGTTCTGGAGTACCCCACAAAGACGCACTTGACAGCCCTAGGAGAGAGCTTGTCAGAACCAGGCGACAACTGGTGGACAAAGGCAACTGACCCAAACACACGAAGGGTAAGAATGAACTGATCCTTGTCAAGATAAATAAGTGAAAAAGGAACATGTTCATTCAAGACAGACGAGGGCATACGATTGATAAGATAGCATGCAGTGAGGACGGCATCACCCCAGTAGGAGTACGGAACATGACTCTGAATAAGAAGTGACCTTGTGACATCAAGTAGGTGACGATGTTTCCTTTCTGCAACCCCATTTTGTTGAGACGTATGAGCGCAGGATGTTTGGTGTATAATTCCTTTAGAGGAGTAGTAGTTGGCTAGATTGTTGGTGCACAACTCTAAGGCATTGTCACTTCTCATAATTTTGACAGTTGTGGAAAAAACATTCTGAATCTCATTTAGAAAGTGAATAATAATATTTCCTGCTTCAGACTTATTTTTCATTAGAAATACCCATGATGCTCTAGAAAAATCATCCACAAAAATAATATAAAACCTGTGCCCCTGATGATCGGGAACACGACTCGGACCCCAGACGTCGACATGAAACAACTCAAACTTGGAGTTACTACTCCGACCTTGACTACTGGGAAAAGATGACCTGTGATGTTTTCCCAACTGACACGCCTCACACTGGATAGGTGTGTGAGAAAGACTATAAGGTAGGACTAGACGCAACTTCTGAAGCGGTAAATGACCAAAACGCAGATGCCACAGGAGAGGTGATACTTGTTCTGCGGGAGAAGCTGTGATTCCGGCAAATGGGGTCTGGTTCAGACGATAAAGGCCTCCTTGCTCATAGCCATGACCAATCACGTTGCCCGTACGGATGTCCTGAAAAAATCAATGAAGATGAATCAAAAATAGCTCGACAATGAAGATCCTTCGTAATCTGACTAATTGACAACAGATTCATAGAAAAATGCGGTGCATGCAAAACATTCTTGAGCTGCATGGAAGACGTCAGTCTAATCTCCCCCTGACCCGTGATAGGAGAATGCGTGCCATTGGCAATAACTACTGTCCGTCCTGGAGGAATCTGAGTGTATCCTGTAAGTAGGCTCTGGTCGCCACATAGATGATGTGTAGCGCTAGAGTCCATGATCCATGGCAGTGTATCAGATCTACTACTGTGGAGTGCAAGTGTACTACCTGAAGTACTCGTAGAGGCAGAAGCAGAAGCAACAGCATCAGTATGACTCTCTGTCGACGGTGCTGGGCCAGATGGTGGGATAATGCCCCTGAGACGGGCAACCAGATCATCAAATCGTTGATCCAGTGTAGCTGCAGACGGGGGATCTATCTGCTCAGCGGCTCGTGCGGATGCAGGAAATCCATGCTTTGAGTAGCATGTGTCTTCAGTATGGCCGACTCTGTGACAATATGAGCATGTTGGCCTAGTGCGGCCACCCCTTCCACGGGGAGTACGTCCACGGCCCTGGTAATGAGAACCACGGCCTCTGTTGGCCGCCATGGCTGAGGGATTCTGACTAGCAGCTGCTGAAGGTACAGTGATCCTACTCAATCTGTGAAAAGCCTCCTCCATGGGAGGAATAGTCGAGTCCGCCAAAATCTGTGAACGTGCGGCCTCATACTCTGGATCAAGTGCAGCGAGAAACACACCCACCATCGTCGCATTCCTGTATGTCTTCTGCTGTTCTGGCGTGGCGGTAAGAGGCATGAAGCTGTAGAGCTTCTCAAACATCCCTCTCAATGATGTATAGAGAGAATGTAAAGGACGGCCGTTCTGCTTTATTGTGAATATGTCATGTTGTAGCTGCAGGATCTTCGTCTCATTTTTCGCTTGAGAATATGTTGCTGCCAGGATATCCCACATGTCTTTAGCCGTGGGTTGATGTAAGATGTCATTGGCAATTTCAATAGCCAATGTACCGGATAGCCACACCTTGGCATATGCATCATCGGCCTCCCAAGAGGCATGAACTCCAGTCTTCTCTGCAGGCTCTGGCTCGGTAAGAATGTGCTTCTTACCTGTAGACTTCATCATGCTCATGAACTGCATTGCCCACAGTTCATAGTTCGTACCATCCATTTTGACAATAGGCGCTGGACCACGAAATGCGCCAATGGACGGGATATCTGCCTTGCTGTCCGACATACTGGAAACGGAAGACTGGAGCGACTGAAAGAGAAATAATCGTTGTCTACAGTGACATAACCGGGATTAGTTGCGTGTGTAGACTTCAAGCAACTAACCCCATATAGATCCGGATCTGTGCCCTAGGGTTTTGGGACTTAGGGCACGTAAGCACGTGCGAGGGGCACGCGCGCACGCACCTGGTTGGGAGGTATGTGGGAGGCGGCGGAACCTCTCGAATGTACAAGCTGCGGCTCTGGGCACTGGACAACAGCTGATGGTGGCACTGGGAGCTGGGCATGGGACGGTAGCAAGCGGTGGTGCTGGGAGCTTAACCGGCAGTACTTCATCGGTGGAGGGGTGCAGTGTTACTGCAAATCACTGTGCAAGCGAGTTCTTTTTGGGTATGAAGAGGGGTCATCTGCTTTGCATATGATCAAAATGTAAAGGCATCCGAGAAAAGTCTAGGCATACGCCCCAGCCACAGGACCCGAGGCATGCGCCTCGAGGCCTTTTTAGTGCGCCTCCCCACGAGGCATATGCCTTTGCACCTTAAGGCGCCGTTTTTTAAAACCATGTACTGGACAAACACCCCCTAAGCAAGAAGTGACTTGAAAGGAGAGGGACAATAATTTGCAGTACTATTACTTTGGTGGCTCTAACAAGAACGTTTTTCACATTTATCACTATTAGTTTTGATTGTTACTTGGAATGCATATAGATTCCTAGTTTAATGAAATGTGGAAAATATAATAGGTCCTTTTTGTAAGAAAAAAACAATCTATTGGTATCATTTTGCTGAGTAGCGTGTCCTATTTTATGTATGTTACATGTGAAGTCGACATGAGTCCACCATCAGACATGTGACACAATCATGGATTTGGGAATTTAACAAACAAGGCTATTTCTCCCTAATTGATCCATTTAAATTTGGTTGTCCATTTTTATTACGTTAAATAGATTGAGATTGATTATAATCTAAATGTTATGGTAGATGATGTTGGGTAGAGTTGTTTTTTGGGTCAACTAGGGTTTATTTGGTAATCAAATTTTCCCTTTATTTATTCTTGTAGTCCACCTCTCACTATATAAAGGAGTAATATGCTATTGTCGAAGGTAGTTAAGTTATGAATTATGAATTGAGTTCATGGTTTGAAGATCTTCTCCACCTTTAACATCTCCCTCCCCATTTTTTAGGGTTTCTTCCTTTTTTCAATCTTGCTCATCCCTCTTCCCGCGAACCGCGTCGCTTTCCTTCTTCTCTCCTCATCCCTCCTCGATCTCCCGTTTGCATTGTGGTATGAGAGCATGGAAACCGAATCGTTCCCACGATTCAAAGATCTTGTTGGTTATTGGTGGATGAAGTTTGAGCTGAGTCGTCTCGACCATGGTTCAATTTCATGACAATTAAAGCTTAAATATCGTCTCCATGCAAGCTTGAAGGTACAATAACAGTTGGATTCTCTCATCAAAAAGAAACATTTGTCAACAAAAAATTCAGATATGTTCACCACTGACACAACCCGATTTCAATGATGCAAACCAAGAGGACGAAGAGTGATTTATACATCAAGTTGCAGCCAATACGTCCTCAATACAACACGTATTCAATGATGTTATATTCATCAAAGAAGAAGACGGTGATGATGCAGTACTCATATACGATGGAAGCCCTATAGACGTGGGTTCGAAAATCCTTGCTCTAGTCACTGCAACGTTGTTGTCCAAACAATTAAGAAACCCTGCTCAAAAGGTTTCTCATCCAACAATCCATTACAACACACTTTCATTGATGTTCTGAATCCCGAGGAGCACGATTAGAGGGCACTGTTGCCCAGCCAAACATTCTCTCAAATGCTCGAGCCAATATGCGAAGACGTGCTGCCACCATATGCAATCCTCGAGGAGTTCTGAAGGCAGCACCAACCTGTCACCATCTCAATGAAGGTTCGGCCATCTCGGTGCCTCCTCTTTCAATCTATCACCACTGTGAGAGAGGATCGAGAGCTGCCTCCAACTTTGACAACTGCCAACATTTCCACCGTCTCTACCTTCACATAACCCGAAGTTGCCATCGCTTCCCAAAGCTTCATGTAGAGAACCATGAGCGCTACTTTCTATAATGTCGAGATGGATGACAAAGCATGCTACCTCGTAGCCTGTAGTTGAAGCTTCGTTGGTGGATCTTTTGAAGATGCCGTTGTCATCTAGCTAGGTCGGTCTCATCGCTACATCCTCACCCACCCGATTGGTGTTGCCAGCCACCTTGATGTGCATGGAGGACTCGAAACCCTAATAGGGGTTTGGGGCTCCGCTCAAAGGAGAAACAAATCCCATCAATTGGGGATAAGAGCTTGATTTGGGAAGGAAGAGAAACCCTGACCGTTAAATCGAATTTGTTCCCATCTGATTCCTTCTTCCAAAAGGAAAAGGGAAAGTGTTTGATTTGGGAATTTTACAGCAAAACCATCCCACCAAAAACCTTTTTGGTAAAGGTTAAATGAGAATAGTTGTTTTTGTTGAAAGAGTAGGAATATTGTGGCATACCCCTCAATGAGAAAAAAATATAAACGTAGTGTTGAATTGACAATGAAATCTACGAAATTGGGAACAATCTCCCAACAAATTTAGATGAGATTCTCAAATGCTGTCATGGAAATCAAACAACTCATCAAGAGATGATTTTTTTCAAGAAGAGGATAATTGGCGCAATCACATATTTGGAAAGTGACCAATTAGTGTTTTCCATCCTAATTGATTATTTAAATTTGGTCACTCCTTTTATTTATGTTGATTATCTCAATATTTATGGTAGATAATATTAGTCATAGTCATATTATGGGCCAGTTAGGATTTATTCGGTGGTTAATTTTTATTTTCTTTATTTGTTCTTGTAATCCACCCCTCCTTATATAAAGAGCTAATTGGATATTGTAGAATGGAGTTAAGTTTTGAATCATGAATTGAGTTCTTGTTTTGGAAATCCCCACCATCTTTCTCCTCCCCCCCCCAAATTTCTAGGGTTTCTTCGTCGCAATCTTGTTCGTCCCTCATCCCATGGACTGCATTGCTTATTCTCTCATCCCTTCCTGATCTCCTGATTGCATCAACGTCTCACAAGTAAAAGTAACTCGACATATTTTTCGGGAAAAAGTAGCACGATACATATGCCACGAGGCAGGGCTACTCACTCTGCTTACTAAAATAATCCGCAAAATATATCGCTGGTCAAGATGATATGCATTTCACGAGCTGCAGTAGTCGGTACACAAGTTTATGCAGGGTTAGAAAATGTATATGCATGAATAATGTCCAAGCAATCCATGAGGTGTCTCAAGCGATGATCATATGACACTTTTCACTTGCTGAAGTGACACCTTTTGTAATTGCCTCTTATCATGGGTCATTTGTTACCTTTTCTCTTTATATCATTGTGTCATGGTCTACGCATCAGAACCATATTTGAAAAGATTGATGATGTCATTCACTTAGACAATAAAGTTTTTGATTCGGGAGGTTCGAAGTAGTTATTCCTTTGCATCCCACTTGCCTTCTGATGGTTTTCCTTTCATTCTACTGTTTATAGATGAGAGGAGAATGAAAATTGTGGAGATTGGAGGTGCACACGAGTTGTTAAAGATGTTAGAGGCAGCAAAAGATGACAAAACAAGGAAGATGGCTTTGAAAGCTCTTGCTGCTCTTGCACATTCAGGTTTGTATTAACTTGGGCCTACGTTTTTTTTCCATATCCAGATTTTAGCACCAAAATGCTTTTGCTTATTAAAAGAAAGCAAATTTTTTGGAATGAAAAGTTTTATTATGTTCCCCCAGAATGGGGAGTAACATGTCAACGCAAATTGTCAACTTATTAAATTAGTTGGTGTGTCGTCTCTTTTTTAACTAACTTACCTTGATGTTGGGAACATGTGTCTTGTGAGAATATTTGTTTGAATGTCTTGTGTGATTATGATTGATGGTTGGAAATTGAAACCAAAAAAATTGTGTTGTGGACACACTAAAACCTTCAGAAACTCATCTGTTAAAGGTCAGTCACTATACACATGCACATATCATTACTCCTAGCTAATTAAATTGATGGCTGATGAAATAAGTTGTAGAATTCAATGTCTTTAAAGTGGAAACCCTCCAAGATAGAGGGAAAACCCGTGGGGGTTACTCAAATTCTTGGACGTCTCTGACGGCTAGGTATTTTCTTTTCATCAAGTCAATTAAAAGGAGAGGGGGATGTTATGTTTCTATAACCCTAAGAATTAAGTGGATCTCCATCTATAACTCGTTAAATTGAAAGGCAAAATCTTAACATGCTCTCCAAGTTGAGCAGAGATCAAACATGCCCAACTTGTCTGCACTCTTTTTAAAATTCATCATAGGAAGCCCTTGCTGAATATATCAGCAACTCACCCTTAATCTTCATGCAAGGAAGCACAACATCACTGTGTGGAAACTTATAATAGGATCCACATTATCACAAACAATCACGAATAAACATAATTTACGTGGTTTGAGACATCCTGGTGACCACCCTACACCACAGGAGAAGGAACCATTGTATTAGATCTTTATATGAACTTCTCAAGGAATACAAGAGGTGTGGGCCTTTTTATATATCCTTGTCAATACACCCAAGTCCCATTAGTAAGAATTATTTGACTAGATATGAATGTAGTGTATATCTTGAGGAGTTCTTATTGCCCATCTAAATACAAACTCACACTTCCCCTACAACTGGAGTTGAAAAAGGTGCATTTTTTACAAAAGTAAATATCAACACATATTCTCTTAATTCATCTCTTGAGGAGCTGGGAAAAGACTGTTTTAATTAGTCATTGATGGGAAAAAGCAGTCATTGATGGGGAAAGAACCATGCGAAAGAGATAGTATTGGGTTGTGACACATGCGTGGAGTTGTGCGCGATGAAGACAACTCCCTAGAGAGATAGGATGGAGTGATGATCTTCATGGAATAAATTGACATGGAGCAACGGTCTAAGATGCTTCCTAGAAGTCCAGCCAAAGTAGTTGGTGTCAAACATCGAAAGTTGAGCGGTCCTTTTACATATGAAGATTTATAAAATGGGTCCCTTATATACGAAATCTCCTATAAAGGGATCCTCTCGTACCAAAGCATCAAAAGTAGTTTCTCTCAAGTAGTGACCACAGAGAGGAGCTTCTCGCATATAAGGATCTCGAAAAGATTCTTACATACACATTTGAAAGAGGTTTTCAGAGACCACTGGCAAAGGGAGATGGATAGCTAATTATATTTTTGCTTTTCTCAAGTAGAAGTATACATCGTGCTCTACTTTCTCACTCCTCCTTTCTTCATATATGTTGAAAACATGAGAATAATTGACCAAGTTGGGAGAAGAATAAATGGGTAACAAAATTTTCTCTTTCCTTTTTAACGTGATTTTTTCTCTGTCCCAACATTACCTTTTTTACTTTTTTTCTATTTTTTCTTTCTTTCTTTTCTTCTCTTTTTTAATAGCAATTGTAGCATGTTGGCCTATATCCAACAACAACAAAGCCTTTTCCCACATTAAGTAGGGTCGACTACATGGATTCTTTGCCTCCATTCAGATCTATCTTGAGTCATTCTCGGGCTCAGATCCAAAAAAATTAAGATCCCTTCGAATAGTTCCATTCCAACACTTATTGGGCTCCTCGCCCCCTCTTAGCCCGCTCAACATCCTAAAACTGGCATCTTTTAACTGGTGCATCGGTAGACCTCCTTTGCAAATGGCTAAACTATCTTAAGCGGTTTCTCTTATTTTATCCTCTATCGGAACTACATCAACTTTCTTTCTGATCACATCATTCCTAATGTGATCTTTACACATATGACCGCACATCCACCTAACTATTTTCATTTATGTTATTGTCATTCTCTGCACATGTCTATAGTTCACATGTCGATATTTTTATCTGTAGAGCATAACTAGTATGACGAACTTTTCTATGATTTTCAAAGGAATTTTCTTATCACATAGAACAACAGAGACTTCTTTCCACTTTGGCCAATCTACATTTATTCTATGAGTAACATCTTCATCGATTTCCCTATCATGTTGCAAAATAGATCTCAAGTATAATTGTCATTCTCTGCACATGTCTATAGTTCACAGGTCAACATTTCGATCTATAGAGGATAACTGGTATCACAGCTGCTTTATAGATCTTTTCTATGAATTTCAAAAGAATTTTCTTATCACATAGTACAATAGAGACTCCTCTCCACTTTAGCCAACCTACATTTATTGTATGAGTAACATCTTCATCGATTTCCCCATCATGTTGCGAAATAGATCCCAAGTATTTAAATGAATCTTTCTTCTGAATCTTATATTTGTCAGTCTTCACCTCGATTGCTTCACCACAACTTCCATCAAATGTGAACTCCATATATTCATTCTTAACCCTATTTATACAAAATCCTTAGTCTCTAATGCAAGTATCCAAACCTCAAGCTTCTCATTTACTCTATCTCTTGTTTCATCAGTCAACACAATATCACCATCGAATAACATACACCAAGGTATCTCATTCTGAATATGACTAGTCAACTCGTCCATAATCAAAGTAAAGAGGGACGGACTAAAAGCTGGACCTTCATGCAGACCAATGCTAATGTCAAGTTGTCAACATAGTCAGTCTTCACAGATTGAATCCTTACACAAGATGAAGCTCCATCATACATATCCTTTATAAAGTTAATGTGTAGGACATGCACTTGTTTGAGTTGTCTCTTCTCCAAAACTCTCCACAATATTTCTCGTGGGACAGAATCATAAGCCTTCTCCAAATCATTAAAAATCATATGGAGGTTCTTCCTTTTAGATCTATAAATCTCAATTGTTATCCTCAATAAGTGGATGGCTTCAATACTTGATCGACCTGACATAAATTTGAATTGATTTTCTTTTACTTTGGAGATTTGTCTCAACCTTCTTTCGATCATACATTCTCAAATTTTCATAGTATGACTCATCAGCTTGATATCTTTGTAGTTCGAAAATTTTGAACGTCTCATTTATTTTTATAAAGAGGCATCATCTCCTCCATTCTCCAAGCATTTTCTTACTTTGCCAAATAACATTGAGTAAATTTGTCAGCCAAGTCAAACCACCTTCATCTAGAACTCTTCATACTTTTATAGGAATGTCATCGGTCATACACCTTTCCCAGGTTTCATAATTTTCAAAGCTTCCTCTACTTCTTTCCTTTGTATTCGTCTATAGCTTGCACAATTCAAATAATGCTCCCTACTAACTAGATCTCCCAAAGCGATCTCTCTATTTCCTTCCCCAATAAAAAGCTTATGGAAATACTGCTTCCATCTTGTCTCTATATCCTTTTGAGTAACAAGTACATACCATTCCTCATCCTTAATGCATCTCACTTGAGAAAGATCTTTGGTCTTTCTTTCTCTTATTTTGGTCAATCTAAATATATTCTTCTGTCCCTCCTTAAAGTTAAGATTTTTGCATAAAACTTCCTAAGCTTTTAACTTAGCTTTGCTTACATCCTTCTTTGCTTCATTCTTCACTAGTTGTAGTTTGTGTAAGTTTCCTCTATTCTATCCTTCTACAAAGTTTCAAAGTGAGCTCTTTTAATTTTAAGCTTCTCTTGGACCCCTCCACTCCACCACCAAGCCTCCTTTTAGCACAGAACTCCTTCCTTTGACTTACCTAGCATCTCTTTGGCTACCTTTCGGATATAAGATGCTACCGCCTCCCCTATCTCGTTTGCGCTTCAATCACAATCCCAAGACAAGTCTTCTAAAGCCTTTTTCTTGAAGCTCAATTGCGTCAATTTAAGATTCCACCGTCTAGTACTAGTGTTCTTGGGAACCATCCTCTTCTTTACCAACCATTTTATTTGCACATCCATGATTAACAAGCGACGTTGAGTTGTTAGACTCTCTTGGGATTACTTTGCTATCTTTGCAACACTACCGATCTCTTGTCCTCAATGCAAAGTAATCTATCTTTGTTCTAGTTGAACCGCTCATATTAATTAAATGATCCTCCCTCTTCTTAAAGAGAATGGTTTTTTTTGAAAAGATTATAAGCTGTTACAAAATCCAGAATGACTTTTTCCTCTTCATTTCTATCCCTGAAGCCATGTCGTCCTTGAACACTAGCAAACCCTGAAGCATCCTTTTCCACATGTCCATGAAGATCTCCACCTAGGAAAATCATATCTCTTTGTGGAATTCCTTGCATAATCTTATCCAAATCGTCCCAAAAAATTTGTTTAACCCTTTCCTTTAAACCAACTTGCAGTGCATAAACTGAGATGATATTCAGAATTTCTTCTTCGAGCATCAATTTTAATAAAATAATCCAATCTCCATATCTTTGCACCTCAATTACACTATCCTTCAAATCCCTACGAACAATCGCTCCAACACCATTTTTGCCATTCTTTTTACTTGAATACCATAATTTAAAGATTGTCTTCTCGATCTCCCTTGCTTTCTTTCCAACTCATTTTGTCTCTTGGAGATTGGTGAAGATCTCCATCAATTACCCCATCTTGTTGAAGTTTGGTGACGATAACATTCAGAAGAGAGATTCTTTTAGATATATGGGATCTATTTTACCAATGTAAAACAGTCCGAGATAGCTTCCTAAATAGTATTTTTTAAAATACTATTTAGGAAGTTGCCTCATGATAGTCAGATGTTTTAAACATGGATTTAAGCAAACATACCTATTTCGTTGGGACGTTCCCTATTTACGACGCGTTGCATCACCCGAATGCAATAAAAATTGGCAAGGGCCGTTACATCGCAGCCTGGATGTAGTTCAAAATTTACAAGGGTTCTCGCATGAGGAACACATGCGGATAATTAAGCTAGTTCTGCTGCATCACCGCCCGGATGCAGTCCAAAATTTTCAAGGGTTCTCACATAATGGACGCATGCTATTAAAGAAGTTAGTCCAAAAGAGATTACAACGGAAGTTTCAGATTGATAGTTGCAATATTGGTACTTTAACTGGAAAATTGATGGAGATAGTAGATATGATGGAAAGCAGGAAGATTCATATACTATGTCTTCAAGAGACTAAATGGGCTGGAGAGAAAGTAAGGGAGATCGAGAAGACATGCTTTAAACTTTGGTATTCAAATAAAGATAAGGGTAGAAACGGTGTTGGAGTGATTGTTTGTAAGGATTTGAAGGATTGTGTAGTTGAGGTGCAAAGATTCAGGGATCGGATTATTATGCTAAAGTTGGTGCTTGAAGAAGGAATTATGAATATCATCTCTGTTTATGCATCGCAAATTGGTTTAATGAAATGATTAAACAAGCTTTTTGGGAGGATCTCGATAAGATTTTACAAGGAATCCCACAAAGAGAGATGATTTAAGCAAACATACAGAAGGTTGGTGACGATAACATTCAGAAGAGAGATTCTTTTAGATATCTGGGATCTATTTTGCCAGCGTAAAACAATCGGAGACAAAGCTCCAGGCGGTGGATGACTCTCTCTGGCGTTCTTTTGAGGCTGGTCAGCTCGACGATTTCCGCGCGGTGGACGCTGTGGGTGCTCGGGGTGGTGCCATTCTGGCCTGGCGTTCGTCCCGCTTCTCGATTTCTTCTTCTCGGCTTGGTCGCCATTCCATCTCGGTGCTGTTAATATGTGGACGGACTAATATCTGCTTGGCCTTCTCTTGTGTTTACGCTCCTATCTGTCATATTGCACGTCGTGAATTGTGGGATGATTTGCGGGAGGATGCTGCTGCCTTTGGTGACGTACCTTGGTTGATTGGTGGGGACTTTAATGTTACGCTGCATGCTCAGGATCGCCCACGTGGCCGCGGTGGCCTCGATCCGGGATCCTCGGAATTTTTGGACTTCATTAACGGTTTGGCTCTTGAATCGATGGTTCCCAACGACATTTCATTTACGTGGCGGAATAGCTCTTCGCGGTCGCGGATCGATCGTTTTTTGGCGAATAATTCTTTGATGGATTGCTTTCCTCTATGCTTTGTTACTTCACGGCCGCGTTCCTTTTCCGATCATAACCCCATTCTTTGGTCGAATGGTGAGGAGAACCGTCCGCATTGTATGTTCCGCTTTGAGCGGTCCTGGCTCCTGGAGCCGGATTTTCGTGATTTGGTTCGACATCACTGGTCTCAACTATCGCCCTCTGGCAGTGCCGCTCGACGCTTTGAATCTAAGATGTCATCTCTCAGAAAGGAGCTGGCGTCATTCAAGAGAGCCTCTCGCTCAGCCCGCATTGCCACCCGCGTGGCGGCTGAGGACGAGATTTTGCGGTTCGACAATATTGAGAATGATCGTGATCTGAATCTGGACGAGTTGCGTGCTCGCGCAAATGCCCTGGATAGGGTCAGGCTGGACGATCGTAAACGTGTGATTGAATGGCGCCAACGCTCCCGCTTACGCTGGCTAAAGGAGGGTGACGCGAATTCTGCGTACTTTCACAGGGTTGCCTCGGGGCGCAGGCGATCAAATACTATCTCCTCGTTAATCATCAATGGCATTCAGGTTCAGGGGGAGCGGGAGTTGGGCTCCGATGTCTCGGCTTACTTCAAGGAGTGGTATGGCCGCAGGGCGCCGTGCCTTTGGCGGTGGTCGGGTAGGGGAGCAGCTGTGCTCCCTCAGGCGGATGCTGATATCCTTTCTCGTCAGATCTCTTTGGAGGAATTGAAGGAGGCAGTATGGTCTCTTAACTCTGATGCTGCCCCGGGGCCTGATGGCTTCCCGGTGTTTTTCTATAAGGAATTTTGGGATATCCTCTCTCAGGACGTTCTGGAGGTAGCTCTCGAATTTTGTGATGGCAACAATGGTTTCAACAAGCTTAACAAATCTATCATCGCCCTCATTCCCAAGTCTGCTTCTGCCACCCGGATTGAGGATTTCAGGCCAATTTCCATTTCAAATTCCATCTACCTTATCATCGCCAAGGTATTGGCTCGCCGATTGGCCCCGATTCTTGATTCGCTTATCTCGCCTTCCCAGGCAGCTTTTATTAAGGGCCGACAAATTGGGGACTGCTATGCGGTGGCGTCCGAAATTATTCATGCTTGGCACAAGACCGACACTCGTGGGGTTATGTGGAAAATCGACTTCTCGAAGGCATATGACTCTCTCGATTGGCGTTTTTTATGGTCTGTCCTTAAGAAGCGGGGTTTCCCTCCGCTTTGGATAACCTGGGTTCGACGTTGTGTCTCCTCGGCCTCTTTGTCGGTGATGCTTAATGGTCGCTTGGCGGGGGGTTTTTTTCAGCCTCGCCGGGGTATTCGACAGGGTTGTCCCCTTGCCCCTTTGCTCTTCGTCTTGGCTGCGGACGTGCTTTCCACAATGATTCACAACGTGGTTGCGGCTGGCCTGTCTCGTGGTTGCGTTGTTGGCCACTTCTCTGTGCCGATTATTCAGTTCGCAGATGATACCATTTGTTTCATTGAGGGCGACGAGTCGAATTTTGCGGGAATGGCGACCACTTTGGAACTCTTCAGCGAGGCTTCAGGGCTTCTC
This sequence comes from Ottelia alismoides, assembly GCA_037367405.1. Taxonomy (NCBI): domain Eukaryota; kingdom Viridiplantae; phylum Streptophyta; class Magnoliopsida; order Alismatales; family Hydrocharitaceae; genus Ottelia; species Ottelia alismoides. The sequence continues at coordinate 290,803 of JAZKJV010011335.1, read as the reverse complement.
ATTAATTATAACAAGTCATCTATGGTCCCCTTTTCTCTTCCCAATACGGAGGTGGAAGCCTGTTCGAGGATTTTACGTTGTCAGGTGGGTGCTCTTCCTCTGGATTATCTTGGCCTTCCGTTGTCGATTGGCAGGGCGCGAATAAGGGATTGGCAGTCGTTGATGGATCGCGTGGCTGCCCGTTTGGCTGGCTGGCGTGCTGCTATCCTCTCTCGGGGCGGTCGCCTGGTTCTTCTCAAATCGGTCCTTGCTTCGTTGCCTATCTATTTTCTTTCTGTGAAGGGGATGCCTAAGGGGATTCGTCGGCGGTTGGATTCTTGCTTGAGGAACTTTCTTTGGGGCAAGAAGGGCTCTGTGCGTAGCGGCGTTCCTTTGGTTGCTTGGGACGATGTGACTCGGCCGAAGAAGGAGGGGGGGTTGGCGGTGAGGCGATTGGCTATCGTGAACGACGCTTTTCTTCTTAAATGGGTCTATCGGCTGTGCGGGCCGGGGGAAAATATGATGCTTAACTTCCTAAGAATGGCTATTGGGCTCGACCGGAGTCTGGATCTGGCTATGGACGCCCGCTCTTGGGCATCTTCCTCTCAATTCTCCCGTGATATTAGTAAGGCTCTGATCCGCAACCGTGCCCTTTTTGTCATCAAGCTGGGCGATGGATCCCTCACTCGTTTTTGGGGGGATGATTGGACCGGTCGTGGGCCTCTTAAGGATGCCTTTCCTCGGCTATTTGCTCTAGTGGACGACCCTGATGTCAGGGTGGCTTCTTACTGGGATGGGTCTGCTTGGGGGCCGAGATTCGTGGCCAACCTGTCTGACCTTCGCTATTTGGAGTTTGTGGCTCTTCTGGAGATCCTTGCGGTCTCTCCCTCGCCCTTGGTGGGGCGAGATCATCTCTGCTGGAAGAATGGCTCCTTCTCTGTTCGTGACGCTTACAGGGCCCTTCTTCCGCCCATGGATGTGGTCGATGTCTCGTTGCTCCGGGACTGTCAATTCTTTTGGGACCTCCGGCTCCCTGAGCGGATTGGCATCTTCTTATGGCTCTTTCGTCGCGGGCGGCTCCTTTGTCGTAGCAGGTGTGCCGCTCTCTTTCCCTCGGTTTCGCCTATATGTGGTTTGTGCAATCTGGACGTTGAGACTATTGACCACCTCTTCTTCCGTTGTGATAAGACGCGGGACATATGGGCGGATCAGACTTGGTTGGTCGTTTCGGACGTCGCTTCCTTTTGCGACTGTTTGGTTCGTGCTCGGGCAAGGAGTAAAAACGACATCTTATCTTCTATTGCTCGGCTGTGGTGCATATGGACTGCTAGGAATGAGGCTCTGTTTGCTGGTCAGCGATTCTACTTGGAAAATGTCCTCATAACTGCTTCCCGCATGGTCTGTGATTGGTCTGTTACCTAGCTCTTTTCATGGTGCCATTGGGGTATCGATTTGTGTTTCTTTCTGTTCTTGGCTGTACTCTTCTGTCCCCCCTCCTCCCTGCGTTTCTCTTACTGTAAGTCTTTCTCTTCTTTTCTTTGTTTTCTATTAATAAATGTGGGGTGAGCACCATGGAGTGCGTCCCCCGCTTTTTTTGAGTTTCAAAAAAAAAAAACAATCGGAGACAACTTCCTAAATAGTTTTTTTTAAAAAATACTATTTATGAAGTTGTCTCATGACAGTCAGATCTTTTAAACATGGATATAAGCAAACATTCATATTTCGTTGGGGCATTGACTACTTGCGACGCGTTGCATCGTCTGAATGCAATGAAAAATTGGCAAGGGCCGCTACATCGCAGCCTGGATGTAGTTCAAAATTTGCAAGGGTTCTCGCATGGGGAACACATGCAGTAATTAAGCTAGTTCCGATGCATCACCATCCGGATGCAGTCCAAAATTTGCAAGGGTTCTCGCATAATGGACGCATGTGAGTAAAAGAAGTTAGTCCACAAGAGATTACAACAGACATTGTGGATTGGTAGCTGAAATATTGGCACTTTAACTGGAAAAATGGAAAGAAGGAAGATTCATGTGTAATTTCTTCAAGAGAGTAAATGAGACAACTTCCTAAATAGTATTTTTTTAAAAAATACATTTTAGGAAATTTCCTCATCACAGTCGGATCTTTTTAACATGGATTTAACCAAACATACAACTTTCGTTGGGGTGTTCCCTATTTGCGACGCGTGGCATCGCCCGAATGCAATAAAAAATCAGCAAGAGCTGCTACATCGTAGCCTGGATGTAGTTCAAAATTTGCAAGGGTTCTCACATGAGGAACGCAAGCGAGTAATTAAGCTAGTTCCGCTGCATCACCGCCCAGATGATTTAAGGTATCGAGGTGAAAATTAGTGATGATAACATTCAGAAGAGAGATTCTTTTAGATATCTGGGATCTATTTTGCCAGCGTAAAACAGTCGAAGACAACTTCCTAAATAGTTTTTTTTAAAAAATACTATTTACAAAGTTTCCTCATGACAGTCAGATCTTTTAAACATGGATTTAAGCAAACATATAGATTTCGTTGGGGCATTCCTTACTTGCGATGCGTTGCATCACTCGCATGCAATGAAAATTTGGCAAGGGCCGTTATATCGCACCCTGGATATAGTTCTAAATTTGCAAGGGTTCTCACATGAGGATTACATGCGGGTAATTAAGCTAGTTCCGTTACATCACCGCTCGGATGTAGTCCAAAATTTGCAAGGGTTCTCGCATAATGGATGCATGCAAGTAAAGAAATTAGTCCAAAAGAGAATACAACGAAAGTTGCGGATTGGTAGTTGGAATATTGACACTTTAACTGGAAAATTGATGGAGATAGTGGATACGATGGAAAGAAGGAAGATTCATATACTGTCTTCGAGAGACTAAATGGGTAGGAGAGAAAGCAAGGGAGATCGAGAAGTCAGGCTTTGAACTTTAGTATTCAGGCGAATATAAGGGTAGAAACGGTGTTGGAGTGGTTGTTCGTAATGATTTGAAGGATTGTGTGGTTGAGGTGAAAAGATTCGAGGATCAGATTATTTTGCTAAAATGGGTGCTTGAAGAAGAAATTATGAATATCATTTCCGTTTATGTACCACAAATTGGTTTAGATGAAATGATTAAACAAGCTTTTTGGAAGGATCTGGATAAGATTTTACAAGGAATCCCACAAAGAGAGATGATTTGCATATCTTAATGGACACATGGGAAAAGATGCTTTTGGTTATGCTTGTGTTCATGGAAGATATGGTTTTGGGAATAGAAATGAAGAAGGAAAAGTCATTTTGGGTATAGTAAACACTCTTTAAGAAGAGAGATGAACATTTAATTATTTATAAGAGTGGGCCAACTAGAAAACAGATAGATTACTTTTCGTTGAGAAGAAGAGATCGATTGTGTTGTAAAGATTGCAAAGTAATCCCAGGAGAGAATTTGACATTCCAACATTGCTTGTTAGTCTTGGATGTACAAATAAAAGGGCTGGTAAAGAAAAGGAGCGTTCCTAAGATCACTAGAACTAGATGGTGGAATCTTCCACTGAAGCAATCGAGCTTCAGGGAGAAGGTTTTAGAAGACTTATCTTGGGATTGTGGTGGAAGTCCAAACGAGATGTGGGAGGTGGTAGCATCTTGTATCCGAAAGGTAGCCAAAGAGATGCTAGGCGAGTTAAAGGGAGGAGCTCCAGGTCAAAAGGAGGCTTGGTGGTTGGTGGAGTGAAGAGGTGCAAGAGAAGCTAAAAATTAAAAGAGCATGCTTTAAAGTTATGTCTAAGGATAGAACAAACGAAATTGTCACTAACTACAAAATAACGAAGAAGGAAGCAAAGAAGGTTGTAAGCAAAGCTACGTCAAAAGCTTATGAAGTTTTGTATAAAATCTCGACTCTAAGGAGGGCCAGAAGGATATTTTCAGGTTGGTCAAAGTAAGAGAAAGAAAGACCAAAGACCTTTCTCAAGTGAGATACATTAAGGACGAGGAAGTTCACGTGCTTGTTACTCAGAAGGATACAGAGACTAGATGATAGCAGTACTTCCATACACTTTTCATTGGAGAGGGAAATAGAGAGATCACTTTGGGTGATCTAGCTAGTAGTGAAATTTACTTGAATCGTGCAAGCTATAGACTGATACAAAGAAAGGAAGTAGATGATGCTTTAAGGTTATGAGACATGGGAAATGTGTAGGACCGGATGACATCCCTGTAGAAGTATGGAGAGTTTTAGGGAAGCGGAGTTTGACTTGGCTTACGAATCTATTCAATGTTATTTGGCGAAGCAAGAAAATTCATGAAGATAAGAGGAGCGTCATGGTGCCTCTTTATAAGAATAGAGACATTCAAAATTGTTCATATTATAGAGGTATTAAGTTGATGAGTCACACTACGAAAATTTGGGTACGTGTGATCGAAAGAAGGTTGAGGCAAGTTTTCAATGTAAAAGAAAACCAATTCGGATTCATGCCAAGTCGCTCAACTATTGAAACCATCCATTTGTTGAGGAGAACAATGGAGATTTTTATGGCTAAAAGGAAGAACCTCCATATAGTCTTTATTGATTTGGAGAAGGCTTATGATTCTGTCCCACGAGAGATATTGTGGAGAGTGCTGGAGAAGAGACAAGTACCTGTCCTATACATTAACCTCATGAAGGATATGTATGATAGGGCTTTATCTTGTGTAAGGACCCCGTCTGGCAAGACTGGCTATTTTGACATCAACATTGTTTCACATCAAAGTTTAGCTTTGAGTACATTTCTTTTTACTTTATTTATGGATGAGTTAACAAGTCACATTTAGAATGAGTTGCCTTGGTGTATGGTATTTGTTGATGATATTGTGTTGATTGATGAGAGTAGAGATGGAGTAAATGAGAAGCTTGAGGTCTGGAGACATGAGTTGGAGACTAAAGGATTTCGTACAAGTAGGTCTAAGACAGAATATATGGAGTGCACCTTTGATGGAAGCAATGGTGAAGGAATCACGGTGAAGATTGTTGACGATAACATTCAGAAGAGAGATTCTTTTAGATATCTGCAATGTTCAGGGAGGCGCTATGCGGTATTCAGTCGGAGAGAGTATGCGAGGAGTATGCGGTTTTATGCGGTTTTGTATTTTTTATTATTAAAAATATAAATAAATATTTAATATTATGGTAATATCCTCAGTCGGGAGAGTATGCGAGGAGTATGTGATTTTATGTGGGAGAGTCTGCGGTTTTATGTGGGGAGTATGCGGTTTAATGTTATTATACGGGTGGGGTTATTTTGTTTTAGATATAATAAAAAAAGTTCTATCAGAAAAGCAACCGAGTATGCGGCCGCATAGGGGGTATACTCGGCCGAGTATGCGGGTCAACCCGCATACATGGTCGTTTCATTATACTCGGAGTGGCAATATGCGGCTTACTCGGTCGTTTTTCTGAACACTGAATATATGGGATCTATTTTGCAACATAATGAGGAATTGATGGATATGTTACTAATAAAATAAATGCAGGCTGGCTAATGTGGAGAGGAGCCTCTGTTGTTCTCTGTGATAAGAAAATTCCTTTAAAAATTAAAGGAAAGTTTTACAAAGTAGCCGTGAGACATGCTATGCTCTATGGATCTGAATGTTGGCCTGTAAACCCTAGATATGTACAGAGAGTGGCTGTAGCAGAAATGAAAATGCTAAGGTAGATGTGTGGACATACACACACACACACATAAAGATCGGATTCGGAATGATGCAATCAGAAAGAAAGTTGGTGTAGCTGCAATCGAGGATACGATGCAAGAAAACCGCTTAAGATGGTTTGGTCATTTGATAAGAAGATCAATTGATGCACCCGTTAGGAGATGCGAGTGTTGGAGTGTTGAGCGGCTAAGAGAGGGCGAGGACGACCCAAGAAGTGTTGGAAAGAGACTATACGAAGGAATCTTAGTTTTGTGGAAATAAGCCTTGGATTGAACCAAGATAGATATGAATGGAGGTGAAGAATCCATGTAGCCGACCCTACTTAGTTGTGGGAAAAGGCTTTGTTGTTGTTGTTGGTCCATCATGCGAGAACCCTTACAAAATTTGGATTGCATTCGGGCAACGATGTAATGAAACTAGCTTATTTACTCGCATGCGTTCCTCATGCGAGAACCCTTGCAAACTTTGAACTATATCCGGACCAGACAATGATGTAGCATCCCTTGCCATCTTCTCATTGCATTCGGGCGATGCAACACGTCCCTAGTAGGAAATGCCCCAACAAAATCTAAATGTTTGCTTAAATCCATGTTGAAAAGATTCGATTGTTTTGAAATAAATTCCTAAATAGTGTTTAACAAAAGAGAACACTATTTAGGAATTTGTCTTTTTTATGCTGGTTGTTGCCTACTTAACGTGCAACCCTCATTTACTCGGGTTGTTGGACCCATATCCAAATGGGAAAAAACGAAAATAGAAAACAAAAGAGTAGGCTAAGGCCCATCAAGGAACCCCTATTCCTCCATCTGAAATTTTAACAAACAAGGTCACATAAATTAAACTTCGGATCAGGTTTGCAAAAACAGTTGGCTTAGTTGTTTTGTTAGTCCGTTTCGTCTCGTCGGTGGGTGGCCAACTTGACTAAGACTAATTGATCACTTGTCGGTCAATTGACTAGTCGAGCTGATTTGTTAAAGGAAATGTAAACTATGATACTTAATGTACTCTTACAAATAAATTGCTTCTTTTATTTCATTATTATAGTATAGAAAATGTATAAAATTATGCAAATGTATAGAATTAATCCGTTCTCAGTGACCCGACCGACCGAATACCAATTACCGACTTTTGCAACATTGGTTCGGATGTTTTTGTAACCAATAGTTACCCCATGTGCAATCATACCATTATTAATGCACTAGATCCCATTGGAACTCCGAAGTTAAGCATGCTTGGGAGAGAGTAGCATTAGGTTGGGTGAGTACTTAGAAAGTTTCCGTGTTGCGCCCATTTTCAATAACACTGTGAATATATAGAAATTCATGGGTAGGTATTTTCTCAACATCACATCATCTTTTTCTTAAGAAAAGTAGCAGAGGCCCCTTTTTGGGGCAAAACTAGTGTCCCTTTTGGCATATGTGGTTTTTGGGGAGGCTTTGCTTGATTTATTCGGTGGATCTGATTGAGGTGGTTTTTGTTTATTAGCATGTAGGCAGTTCCTCCCATAAAAATATCCCATACACCATTGCTTACTTTCTTGTGGAAAGAAGACGACATGTTGCTTACCGGATCGTGGAGAATGCCAGAGGGCAACAGTGCAGAGATGCGCCACTGGCTGTTATGGCTAAAGATGCGAGGCTCAGGACAACACGGAGAAGGATCATGTGGAGATCCAGTTGAAGGCAAAGATAGACTGAGGGTTATAGGTAACTAGCTATGGTCCGATGACGAGGGATAGACGGGATCTCAAGGGATGATATATGAGTAGTGGTATCCACACGAGATGACTCTTGTGTGGTACTCTGGCAATGAGGCCGCAAGGAGGTGGTGGCAGCATGGAGTTACGAGAAGGGCCTTGGTTGGATCATGGTGATTGTGAGGACTAAGGTTGGAGGTAGCAAGCTATGGCCCGATGATGAGGGAGAGCCGCATGAGATGACTCTTGTGTTGTGGTACTCCAGCAATGAGGAGGCAAGGAGGTGGCGGCGGCAAGGAGTTAAGAGAATGGCCTTGGTCGGATCCCGGTGATGCTCGAAATTGCCATTAGTCAGTGTATCTGGGTGGATGGTGCAGTGCTTCTAAGGGAGATCATGTGGTGGTTAAAAATAACTTGTTTGGTGACGAAAGCCCTTGGAGTTAAGAGGACAATGAATTGCTTGGAGTTATGAAGACAATGGTGGTTATGCCTTATGGTAATTGATGTGTTTGCATATCAGGATCCGATGGCGATGATGCAGGATGATGTGCATATAGAGGCGATGGGAACACCCCCAACAACGAGTGCAGTCCAGAGGGAGGTCTCCACATTCTTGTGCATCTCCCAATCTCAGAAGACTTGATGGGAAACTTAGAATCGTTTGGGGTTGGGGGCGACGAGGGTTCTCATTGTCACACATTTCCGCAACCTGATCTTCAATGCAAATTGCAACATGGACATTGAGATCTGAATATATTTTGGAATTAATCATGAATTTTAGAACGAAGAACCCCCAGATACCATGTGAAACATAAAATAGAATCCACAACATCACGAACAATCATGAAGAAACACAATTTACGTGGCTTGATATGGTCATTGTGATCGTCCTGCTCTACAAGAGAAGGGACTCTCTAGATCGGATTTATATTCACTATGTCTCCTTCGCATTTATTTATTTCGCGATAGGCTCCAGCATTCTTTCTGGATTTTCTACTAATTATGATAGGGATTTTCGACTTTCCAGCTAGGGTATACTTAAGGATGTTGTTGTGATGGTACGAGGCATGAAATTCACCGTGTATTTTGTTGTATTAGACTCTGACTCCTCGACACCATCACAAGATGCTCCCATTGGTCGGCCTTTTCTACATGCAACCAAGGCCATTATTGATTATGGGACGGATGGTGTTACCTTTCCTTCCAGCAGCATATTGCCGAATTCCAAGCCAACAGAGACTCTGCCAGCAGAGTGTGCTTCCGGACCATCATACATAGAGGCTTGTAGGGTTACAGTTGAGATTAGACAAGATCATATCCCTTATGATTCCACAGAGACCCGAGACTTCTTCTCTTTAGAGAGGAAAACTCGGAGATCACATCTTTTGGTGATCCAAGTACACATGTCTGGAGAAGTGTTGGCGAGATCCATAGTATCTAAGTCATTGAAACTAAACCGCTGGTGGCACGTATTTCGAAGGCCGAACCCATTTCGGTTGAAGATTCTTCATTCAAATCTTTTCTAAACTTTTTCTCCTGTTGCTAGATTTGAAACGATTAAAATGCTATTAGCATTATCTGCACATATGAGGTGGAAGGTTTATCCGTTTGATGTCAAATCGGCATTTTTAAATGGCTCATTATCTGAAGATGTGTATATTGAGCAACCACAGGGATTTATTGCTCGTGGCGAAGAAGAAAAAGTGTACAAGCTTAAGAAAGCTCTTTATGGACTTAAGCAGGCACCGATAGCATGGTATGGGAGGCTCGATAATCATTTGCATCAGAAAGATTTTCATCGCAGTGAAAATGGTTGCCCTTTTGAATATAATTATCCTTTCCTTAGAAAGCTTATCTTTACCAACCCGTGAGCTTGCTTTCCTAACATTAAATCCAATTTCTGTTGCATATGTCTCGTAAAATTTATATGCATCTTGAATAGACCAAAAGTTTGGCCTATATGAGGTGTAAGAACATTGACAGTTTCATTGATTGTGTAATCGCCACCTGGTGGTAAATTTAAAATTTGAGATGTATTAGAAACTAATTAATAAAAACAAAAAACCTCATATTATATAAAAAGATACGTATGGACTGATGATACCGAAAAATATACTACAAAGACAATAAAATGATTATTATTATTATTATTCTTATATCTACACCACCTTTAGTATATATCAAACTCATGTGGAACATATCTTAAATTCAAGAAAAGTCCAATAAAAACTTTTAAATATCTCAAGGTCATGATTAAGAATCAATGTAGTCATTAACATTGTGTATCGATATTTTTCAATTTATAAAAATATATACATGTTTTATGATATTTTTTAGTATATAATATATATTTATATTTATATGTTTGATATTAATATTTGAATTTTTTATTAATTGATTGGCTCTGTTTGATTACCACGTAATTAAACATCTACAAACATATTTACATTATACAATTTCCAATGCAAACAAACTTGAACATGTGCCTATGTTCCATAAGACTCAAATTAGATGCCTACAACCATCAAACCATCACATGATCTAATCATCAAAGCAGATTTAGGAAAATGAAATTCTAATAATAATAATAATGGAAGTTAACTCACTTATTTCTTAATTGTAACATGTATATTTTAAACAAAATTAATCAAACATACCTAAATAATTAACTTATATCTCTAATTATTTCTTTAATACGTGGTCATAATTCTCTTTTATTACGGTCTTCTTGTTATTTTTTCATTAATAGTTCTCCTATTTATAGACATATGAGAAATTACAACTTATTTAAAAAGCTTGCAATGATGTTTCACAAGTATGTATTTTCACTTTTATCTTTGGATTTAACGCATGTAACCTCTTGGATCCTTTTGTCTCTCTGACTTGGAAAATGATGAATCTCACTCTTCTACGTAATATAGGGTTGTAAAGCCATACTTCTTAAATAAAGTTATTATATATATGTAAGATTTTTCTTAGTGTCCAAAAAATTTGTCAAAATATATTTATATTATGTATAATGTTTACCTTAAAATATATGTTTTTAAAAAAATATAAAATATTTTTATCTTATTTTCTATAAATGAATTGAGTTCTTAAACACAGACCTAATCATTGCAATTATATAGAGTATTATTTTTAAAATACTAAAAAGTATTTCTGATAGATTTTGCATTTTAAAATATATGAAAAAATGTGTATGAAGTGAAAGTGTATTTTTTAAAATAAATATAAATGTATGCAAGTGAGAGAGAAAAGAAACATAGAAAATGTTATGCATTTCTTATTTTTTTCTTATTTATCACTAATAATATTTTTGGTATAATACTACTATTCAAATTCTTGTTTATATAGAACGAAAACATCTGAATCAAACATATGTAGAACGTTAATTTTTTATTACACAATAAATGTATATTTTTAGCCTATTAAACCTTTACTTGCCATATATTATACATCTTTTTATATATTTTTTGAACATATTTTGAAACTTCAAACTTATGGGCCAATCTTTTTTAAAATATTTGATAATTAGTATGAACACCGATTTATTCAAGTATGCATTGTAACTTTAAATTTTACTATACACATGAGATATAGAGTGTAAAGAGAAAGGGTTTAAAATATGAAAATACATGGCACAAAGAAAGGGCATGTAAGATGAGGGAGATACGAAGATATATGCAAATGGATCCTTAAAAATCAAATAAAAATGTGGATGTTGAGTAAAGATAAAATGACATACTATCATCGAGCTAAAAAATATTATCATTAAGATAAGTTGCACTGAGATACGGTTCCAATTAAAAAAGTTATGATATACCTTGACTTAAATTCAAGTAACACATACCTTTTTTCATGATACTCCATTTTTAATTGAAATGGCAACATCTATTATTTGATATGAGACGTAATCTAAAATTTTGATAAGCAATTTATAATTAATCATATAACATTTTTTGATAGTATTATTATCTAAATCTTAAAGATGTGATAAATATATGTTAAAATGACAATATTGATGGCATATATATAACCATTACATCAAACTCGACTAAGCACGACAAATTGTTTGAATATCCATAAATATATATTCTGATGTTAAATTTATTTTCTATGAAGTTAAAAGATGTAACAAAATGTAATGTCTTAATTGAAGTATAATTAATTTTTATGGAATCTATTTATATTTTAATATTTTTAAAGTTCAAAATGGATCCTTTTTAGATTTTGAAAAATAAAAAAGACATGATTAATAATTAAAACTACAATCGCAACTATATTTTAATATTTCAATAATCTTAATATTATCAAAAAACTCTAATTTACATAGAGTTCTCATTTTAAGGTTTATAAAAATATTAAGAAAGAAATTTATCATCTCGATACATGATATTTTAAAATAATAAAATCAATTGATCTTCTTTTATGCATACATATTTCTATAGAGCAATAAAACTTTGAATTGAATTTTTATGAACTATTGTATCATGTACACTAAAAATATCAAAACTCATAGATTATTGGATATATATATATATACATATATTATATGCATAATAATTTATATAATCTTATGAATTGATTCTTATTATTATTGCAATATATATTTGAATTACTTATAAAAAAAATATATTAATTTGCAGTACATGCTACGGGTGGGAAGAATAGTTTTTGAACTTTACATTCTAGGTTTCCAAAAGTAGTAGGTATAAAAGAAAAAATCTAATCTACATTTTTCAAATTCTATAAATGACATTATCAATATATGCTTTGCTTTTAAATTAATGTTACTATAAATCTAAATTTAGAAACACAAAGGAATGTAAGTGGGAGAGAGAATATAAATTGGTGGGGGGAGAGAGAGGAGAGGAACATGGGACTTCAACATTATCAATATATGTTTTGCTTTTAAATTAATGTTACATCTAAATTTAGAAACATAGATGAATATAAGAGAGAGAATATGAATTGGTGGAGAGAGATAAAGAGAGAGGGACGTGGGGCTTAGAGAGTTGGAGGAGGAGAGAGATCGAGCAGGTAGAGAGAGAAACATGAAGAGAAAAATGGGGAAGAGGCGCGCTGGGAGTTTGAGTATCTCTCCATGTGTCATTGCATGGAACGGAGATGGGAGAAAGATAGAGGGAAAAGTAGCGATAGGGATGCTATTTTGGGAGAGGAGTGTGAGGAGCGCACCACGTGTCATGCATAGGAGTAAAGCTGGAGAAACCCAGCTTTAGTATAGTTATAGACCAGTTGATTGCCCACGCTTCGTTGCAGGTGTCTAGTAACATGATTTTTTTTTCTTGTATTCTATATTTAAAACTACCAACATGTTTTTTTCCTGGATTTTGTATTTAAAACTACCTTTTATCCTAACACATCGATCTAAATAGTCAATATGCAATTCATACTAAAATTATTTAATGAATAAATAATTGAAAGTGGAGTGTTGCATTTGAAAATAGAATAGTTTAAGAGATTGTATATATGCATATCACCGTTTTAAAATAGATAGGGAAACACAAATACCCATATGCAAGAATCCTGAAAGTTAATACTATTTTTTAATTATAGTTGAACAAAAAATTGTTGAATTCTTATCGTAATATAATTCTTGTTAATAACACATGTATGCATATTGTAAAGAAGTAATTTTTACTAAAAAAAACTAGGCCATAATAATCTACATTGTTGTTAATTGCATACTTAGAATATGTTACGTAGTCATTACATGAAGCATCTTCTTCAAATAGTTATATTGATTAATTAAATTATGGACATGCATGCACAATTAGTAAACTAAATTTCTTTGGTTTGAAAGACTAATAATGAGATTGTGGAGGATATCAATAATTTCGCATATTATTAAACTTGAAGAACACAATCCAACGTTGACTGTTTGATAAATTCGAACGTTGTTTCGAGTTACAAGTAATTTAAATTTGAATTTGCAAATACCAATTTTAGCTGTATAATATTACAATACTATTCTAAAAGATACATATGTAATAAAATTCCTTAAAACGTTCTTCAATGTAAGCACACAGCATATAATTTACATAAATACAGTCAAAACATATGATTTAGTGCAAAATATACAGAAAATGATTTTTTGGATTTCTACCAGTTGCGTCCCTTTGAGATATCGCAATATCAGTTATGCCCATCCCTTTTTTAGAATATTAGTTGTACCCCTATCTTCTTGTAAAATTCACAATCTTGCCCTTATGCTAAAGTAAAGTAGGAGCATAAATGTTATCACAAAAGGTCAGAACTGTGAATTTTGCAAGAAGATAGTGACACAAATGATATTCCAAAAGGGAAGTGGATAATAAATACTGTATGGGCACAACTGATAAAAATCCTTTTTTTCATAAAAACAATAAAAAAATATTCTTCTACTTTTGAACAAATCAACAAAACTAATAATTAGAATATGTGTCAATGAATTGACTTAAAATAAAGTATTTAATGAAATTTTACAAATGAATTATTTTTTTGAGTTTATTTTGCACTTTTGTGTTTTGTGAAATAAATATAGACATACATATATAACAATCAACAAATATTATACACAAATATTATTCTATAATGGAATATGAAGAGAGATTATGTGAATATGTTGTGTGGGTTATATATTGCACTTACATATTTTCATGTGATAAATATAGGTAAATATATAATAAAATGTACTAAGCCTTCTCCCACTACAAGTAGGGTCGGCTACATGGATTCTTGCTCAAATCCATGTTGAAAGATTCGACTATTTTTTACACTGGCCGTCATAGGTAAATATATAATATTGAAAAAAAATTATTTATAAATATTACTCTAATTGCAAGGAGAGAGATCTCAATGTGTGTTAATTGTAGGGTGTTTGTGTATGTGTATTATTAGATGATATACATCTAAATATAGAAACATGAGAGAGAGGGAAATTCAAGAGAGAGAAATGCAAGAGATGACATGAGAGAGAGAGAGAGAAATTCAAGAGAGAGATATGCAAGAGATGACATGAGAGAGGGAAATTCAAGAGAGAGAGAGAGAGATGCAAGAGATGGACCATGGCGTATGGAATGGGAGAAGAGAAAGTGGATAGAGAGAGAAGGCCATGAGAAGAGAATGTTTGAGGATAAGAGGGAAGGAGAGAGAAAAGAGGGGGAGAGGAGGGAGGAATCCGGAGAAAAGAGGGAAAGATTTGTGAGGGTTCCACGTGTCAATTTGAGAGACAAAGTTGGGTAAAACCCAGCTTTAGTATAGGTTATAGATAAGATAAACTTCTTAAGGAATAGCCCTAGCAACATGCTTAGATCTCGCCACTAAGCAATATAGGACTAAATATGACAGTAGTGTAATTAAATCTGATCCCGTTGTCCATATAAGTACATGTTCTAGTAACTCCGAAATCAATCCTTTATTTGGTGAAATGGTGGTCGATCTCAATACTTAATTGATCTGATTATGAAGGGTTAAGTAGATCCTCATCCACCCATTAATCCAGAAAAACAGAATACAACTCAAATTAAATGCTTGGAATTTACTACTATACCTGCAAGTTGTGTTTTGTGTGGTCGCCATTTTTTTCGGCATTTTCACCGTAGGTTTTGGTATTTTTGTGTGGCACCCGAAAATTGCATGAGTGCCTTCCATTCGTAGTCTTTATGGCATCCCAGTGAAAGGTGTCCTGATGGTCCTTGGCACCTTGCTAATACCCCCTGAATCTTGAAACTGGCATTCTAGTTCCCGTGAATCCTGCATTTGTTCTTGTGAATGAGAACCTAAGTTCAATTAATGAAAAACTCTGGGGAATAAAGATGAATTAATATTAGCTAATTCAAGGTTAAATGTGATGTTGTCACACAATTACTTCATTCCGTTTCTTGCTTTTGGGGTTGTGGGAGTTCTCTCTCCAGCTATTCCACTCTTTCTGTATATTTTGTGTTTTTAGTATAATTTGGAGGACCATTAACCTCTAATGGTAGTACAGTGTGTCTACCACACAAAAGACCAGGGTTCAAATTCCACTCTTGCAGTGGTTGCGTTAGGTAGTCGACAACCAGCATAAAAAATAGTCGAATCTTTCAACATGGATTTGAGCAAGAATCCATGTAGCCGACCCTACTTGTAGTGGGAGAAGGATTAGTACATAGTACATTAACCTCTAATGGCCGCCATTTAGCATTTCTGACCTCTTTTAATTTGTATAGGCTTGCATAATCTCTTTTTTTGGCCTCCTGAAAATAACTTTAGTGTGCTTATAATGCAACTTATTTTGCCCAAGTACTCTTGGTATATCGCAGTCCAGAATTCTGCTATTCATGCATTAAGCTAGCATCTTTGTCATTTTTTCCATGATCACTCCTGCCAATAATTGCAGAAGAAGTTGCTGGAATTCTACATGGGGCTGGGGCAGTGCCAATTATCTCCTCTACTCCAAATTCCAAAGAATATGCTGAAGTTGAAAGCTGTAAATCCAGTTTGCTAAAGAGGTTTCAAGATCTTAACTTGGATGTGAATGGGCAAGACAAGGATCCCAGTTCTTAAATGAATCATTTTTTCCCCCTTGGCTGGAAGTTGTTTTCGTGACTTCCATGCTGTCATAATAGCCACTAAGAGCTCATGTTGTATTAAGGCGCATCAATTTGCAGGGACAAAAAACCCCAGTTTTTCGGCTGGACAACTTATATGAAGTTTTGAATGGTCTACTCTGGTGGTTGCGTACTGTATGTTTTTCGAGCATTTCACCACTTGCTATCATTTCCCAGAATTTGCAGAATACCAAGCACCCCGCCGCAGAAGCTACAATAAGTCCCAAAAGAAATCATGCTGGCAAGGGTAAGACCTTGATGGCCCTAGAAACTCGTTCCTCTGATTGAATGTGGTGTTCTATAATATTAGTTTGCAGAATGCGGAGGAGGCAAAACTCTTGCAAGTGCTAGAACACCATTAACAACATCAAAGGTGAAGATTAGCGTGGAGGTGGTGGTCGAGAAGTTTATGGGGAGTTGGATTGTTTGGGAGGTAGTAAGGCAATTATCTTCCAAGCAGTGAGATCATAAGGACGCTTGCTTCCATGGCGAGGATGATATTGGAAGATGGGTTCAAATCCCCCATGAGTAGTATATCGGACAATGACATGTTTTGATCATTTCGATCGTATATAAATATCCAAGGAAGAACTTTGTTCCGGCAAAAAAACTCTATTGAGAATGGGTTTTTGTTGGCAAAGATGCGCTTCCAGCATTAAGAGTATGCATCTCAAGGATGCTTGCTTCCTTGACTAGGGATGAAAGTGGAAGATGGGTTCAAATCCTCTGAGTGTTTTCACAACAGGACATGTTGTGTTCATCTCGATCATATATCAAAGATCCAAGGAAAAAACATTGTTTTGAAAAAAAATACTTTTTTGCGAATGAGTTTTTAGTTGGTAAGGATGTGCTTCTAGCAGTAAGAGTATGCATCTAATCGCGATGTGGTTTCTTTTATGGTAACAAAGTTTATGAGTTGCTTGTTAGCTAGTATCACTTGATAACTTATTGTCAATGTTGGTAAGACTGAGTATTAGTATTGTATGGTATTGGTAAGGATATGCATCCATTAGTAAAATAATCTCTCTCATGGCAACTCTTGAAGCCACCATCCGAAGAATTTTGCCTGTCGTCCTTCCTTGCACCCACTCCAATGGTCTAGTGGTAGTGTAGTGTCTACCACCTAAAAGATCAGGGTTCAAATCCCCCCTCGTGGAGGTTGCATTAGGTAGCCGACAATCAACGTAAAAAAACAATCGAATCTTTCAACACTAATTTGAGCAAGAATTCATGTAGCCAATTCTACTTAAAGTGGAAGAATGTTTCGCCGTTTTTTATCCTTAATGTGGGAGAATATTTCATCAATTTTTATCCTCTAGATCTTCCATGGACAACGATATGGTTAGGACGTGCCCTGTTATTATATCATTCACAGTAGGTAGAGGTGTTCATGGGAGGGTACTAGATCTATTTGATCGTGACATGCCCTGACTCATTGTTATTGGGTCATGGGTCAACCCATTCTATTCCAATGGGTACTCGATTGTAAAGGGTTTCCAATTAATATCAACGGGTAATGGATTCCATGGGTATAAGTGGAAGTACAAACTTTATTAAGAGGAAATTACTTTATTTATTGGATAGATATTAATCAAGGGACAAAATTGAACATCCCATGCACATCCACAGCTACGAATTCTACGTGCTAGCATTTGGGATCGTCAACTATGATCTAGTAGTGAATGCAGGCAAGTTCAACCTGGAGGATAAATCAAGGAGGAACACAGTGGCGATGCCAGCGAGGGGTTGGTGGCCATCAAATTCGTGGCGGACAACCTCAACACTTGGGTGATGCACTGCCACCATGAGGGTCAGACATGGTATTCCTCTTCAAGAACGAGGAGGGGGAGCCGCGGAGCTTGTACCTGTATTTGTATTCAGATTCGTTATATATATGATTTATTGTTGTATTTGTCAAGAACGGGGAGGGGGAGGGGGAGGTGCGACGGTATTGAGATCAATATGAATCACTAGGTGGCGGCCATTGAACAAAATTATGACTATATTCGACGTTTATGTGGATGTAATTTCGACGTTTACATGAATAATTTCATTTTGTAGCATTGTAATCGGCATTTACATGTCAAATTTAATCAATCAAATCGATATTTTGACATTGAATTCAAATACTATGGTTGATGTTTAGCTTCATCAATGTACTTGAATCGATGTATAACATTTAAAGTTGACCATTATCTAATTAGAAGTAACTCGATAGACACAAATTTTAGATGCTTACCTATGTTTATAGAACATGTATTCATCGTTTGTTGCAGCCTATGTTGTTTACAAATGTCAAGATTGACCCCTTTTCCAGTAGCGCCTTTCGTAATAAAATATACAACAAGGAATATTATTCATTATTTGATTCTTGTAATTCATAGCAATAAATATCGTATCCATTGCTAAATTCCTAGCCGTATTCAGATTCGTTAAATATCTGTTTTGAATTCATATCCCACTTTTTTGGGATATGGTTTCTTTAATTTTTATCTGCTTAATATCCATATCCTTGTCCGACATAGAAGATGTGAATATGGATATAGAAATAGCCATATTCGATCCGATTCGATCTGTTTTCATCCCTGGTTTGCAGCATATGAACAATGTCCATAAAGGAAATATCGTCAATGTTTTGCCGAATGTCGCTAATATATTCATCCACATCAATGTTTATATTTTAAAAGAGATAAAAATAATGTTTATATTTTGGTATTTGTACCTTATTATTTGCATCGTTTTAAATAAATTGTAATAAAGGCTTCTAATCGGATATCGTGGGTGCCCGTTAATTCCAATGGGTATTTTGAATGGAGCATGGGTTATGACATAACGGGTACCGATCCATCATTTTCAAACAGATACGCTGAGTTTAAGGTCAAAATAAGCGGGATAAAATAGAATAATTTCGGTGGGTACCAGAATTTCTCCTGTCCGTTATTTGTTCAAATTCTATTTGATAAAAATCCAAATCGATTTCGTTAAAAATGATTGACCTGTTTTAAGAACTTAATTTCGATTATTTAGTTTTGGTTTTATGTGCCCATGCTTGCATGTATCACTTGTGTACATATGCATATGTACAGTAGTATGTGTCTTTTTAATTTATGTTTGCAAATTCAAGAATTTAGGAAAATGTTAAAATAAAAAATATTCTGATTTGCCATCTTGCCAATTCATTCGAATCCTTGTCTTGATTGCCTTCTCGAAACTATCATTCCATCCCTACCTGCTAAAAATGCCAAAAACCCAATTTCTGAAGCATAGATCAACTCTTATTAATCAAAAAAAAGTTCATGGAGATGGTCTTTTAATATGAACCCGTAAACGAGTCTAAGTGAAACGTGCAAAGCATTCACTATAGAATGTGGATATGCACAATGGATACCTTGGTGAGGCCACTACCAAAGGAAGGTGTAGCAATCAAAAGTTCTAAATTAACAATGCTTACTAGGGAGGGTGAGACATTTGAGATGAAGGAGATCAATCAAAGGATCTTTATCACATTTATATTGACAATGTGAGCTCGGGACGAACTATTTCTACAATAATTGTTAGGGCCCGTTCGGTAGGAGAATAAGCAGGAATAAGGATGGAGAATAAGGGGAATAAGGGTCTATTCTCCGTTCGGCTGGAGGATAAGAATAAGGAGAATAAGATGAAATAAAGGTAGGTAAGGTGGGATAAAGATAGGAATAAGAGTGAAATAAGATGGAATAATGGGGAATAGTCGTACCACTGGGAACCGTGTCGGGATGAGAATTGGCCTCTTATTCCAGGGTCTATTCTCCAACCAAACAGGGCCTTATTGTATATCTAATATATCAATAAAAGTTACTGGTTTATTTTTCACTCCCTGTCTGAGATTAAATGATTGAATGCACTATAAGGTCCCTTCGTACAATTAAGGATTATGTACCATTGCCATCTTGATAATCATACAATTTTTTATTCAATTGTTAAATCATAGAGGCTGGGGCTTGGATGAATATCTAAAGGGTTAGATTAAAGACTCATCAAGCACTGTCAAATGATTGTTAAGAGTTGATCTCCAGCCTGAGAAGGAGATGGCAATACTTCTCTAAAAGGCTGATATCTGATCGACCTCTTGATGTAGGTCCTCTGCATAGGAATAGAGATTCAGAGGTGTCAGATAAGTTAGGTCAAATAGTTGACTTAACGAGATCAAGATAACCAAGACCTAGGTCGTACACTATCACGATATAGGCATGCATCCTCTGAACGGAGACAAATGTTTTACTATATTTCTGAGTATGTACATTCGGTAGACCGATAGGTTGATGGCATAATCAAGGTCTATACACAGGCGAGTTGGTGTGCATATAAGAGCGTATGAGTAATATGATCTCTCAAAGGGATCATACATGTTCACTTATGAACTGGAAGACATGAGCTCACTCATGAGGTATTGGAGCTCATCAAATTCCATGTATGGTCGTCTGGCTTAAGAAACATGAAAAGAATTCGTAGGTATGATATATGATTTTGGAAAGTATATGATCAATACATATTCTCAATGACCGAATGAGAATCTTAATGATAAAATCCTGAAGATGACAATCCAAAAGAGATCTAAAACTTTGGATTTACTCTAGATCTTCCAGTATGCGGGATGTACATGTATTAGGAATATCTAAGAGTGATGTAATCTTAAACAATTGTATAACCATGACGTTTCCTTACCGAGGGAGTGATGAAAAATGTATGGATTTTAGTGATCCCTCTCAGTAGAGAAGTAATCTAATCTCAGTCCAAATATTGGACATTGATCTGAATGAGATTCAGATGTAATTAGGAGATTAGATCTACAGCTTTGATTTCATCAACCATCTATGGGAGGTCCTTAAGGTATAAACTTGACATATGATCTCAACATCCAAGTCACTATACGTGGAACATGTAATCGCCCTATCCTTATCTCCTAATATCTGCGGAGAAAGCACATTATTCTTGAAAGAGTTCAAGAATAATTTCATTGTTAATATATATCCTACCTTTGAAAAATGGATAATTACATGTGATTTAATTATCGTAAATAATATGGATAAGATTCATATTATTTGAATGCATGAGAATTGATATCTTAGATAATTAAATGTGATTTAATTATCAAATATATGGATAATGTGGATAGTACTATCCATATTATTCCTATATATTATAAATATGATTTATAATATATTAAAGAGAGACAATTGTAATTTACATTAGTTAATTAAATGATGATGTGAATTGGATTCACATTGGACAATTAATTGCAAATGTAATTTACATTTTATTTTGGGTGTTAGAGATTATTCACTATTTTCCAATGGCATGATTGCAATATTCATAAAATAATTATGAATTATTTGTGTGAATAAATTTGCAACAAATAGTTGTTGTAAAATTAATTGGAGATAAATAACCACCTTAGTGGAAGGAGATGGAAGATCACCAAATCTCTTTGGGAATAAAGTGGTCGGCCCCCCACATTAAGAAAGTGATTTATCTTTTTTAAATTATCTCCGTGTAAAATTGATTTAATTGAAATTAAATTGTATGGATGATTCAATATATATTTAATTAATTAAATTAATTGTTGTTGTGTTTCTGCAATAAAATCATGGCCATTGAAATAAACACAAACCCATCTAAACTATTGGATTTGTGTAGTCTATGAATTGAGATCCATGGACTCCCAAAATATTGTATAAGAAGAGGAATCCTTGCCCTTCTCGGAAGAAGTTGTTGAAAAACAAATTGATCTCTCTTTCTTATTCTCATATCACACGCCAACTCTCTCTCTCTCCCTCTCTCCCTCTTGAGTGATCGTCCACTCTAACCTTAGAGAGAAGGTTGCTTTCATCGCCGCATTGCCGTTACGCCATCGCCTCGACCATTCGTGGGTCTCCGTCTTCTTCTGTGTGTCAAGTTTGTGAAGAATACGTTTGATCACATGAGATGAGATCAGGAAATCATTGCTTGGATCAATAACTCGGACTGCGAGAAGCACACGATTCATCTCTGCATGCGCAAGCGTCTTTACTGTCGGGTCAAACTTGAGACATGAGCTCTCTTTGCTTAGAAAGTCGATTAGAACCACGCTACGATAGGTATTCCTTTACCTAATATGTTGTTTAGATGAAACGATCCGTGAATTGTTCACGGATCATGTGGTTTCATCATTTAAATTTTTTAAAACTCCACTGCACCGAGCAACTAGTTTGACTAGTCGCTCACGATCGCATACGATGTGATCCCCACGCTTCCGTGATGTGCTGATGATTTTTTTCATAATCATTCAATAGATTAGATTGCTTTTATATCCAAGCAATTTATCCAAATTCTCTTTATTTTTAGTAAATCTAATAATATCGTCTACAAGTTTATTGTAACATAATTTAACGCTACTCATTTCATTTTTAAGAAAAAATACCTTCTCTTTCGTAAAAGATAATTCTAAATCAAAGTTCTCCTTTTCACATATTAATTTGTTTATTTTATTAACTAATTTTCTATTAATAAATTTATACTTTTCAATAGTTTTAAAAGTTTCACTAAATACTTCTAAAAATTCATTATAAGTTTCTTGAGTTAGCTCATCATCCTTAGTCATGTATCCAATGCATGCAAATTCTTCATCATTTGAGTTGGAGGCGGAGTCGCTTGAATCTGAGTCAATTCATGTTTTTGTGATGTCGCTTCTCAAATTTCTTGGGTCATTCCTTCTTGCTTTTCTTCTCTTGCTTGAGTTGAGCACAATTGCATGTTATTTCTCCTTTTTTTGCATTGAAAGGATGCATGTGCATCTTTTTTATCTTCTTTCTCTGACTTGAAGCTTCTTTTGTTACTCATAAATTTTTTGAACATTCTAGAAGATAAATCTATATCTCTATCATCAATTTCTTCATCATATGAACCTTTTTGTATTTACCTTTAACGCGAGGGATTCTTCTTTGTCTCTTTGATCAATTTCTGATTTATTCTTGCTTTATAAGCCATCAAGTTTCCCATGATGTTCTTTGTATCTCTATCTTCTATCATGTTTGCTTTTTCTATAGTCATAACCTTTTGTTGCCACTCATGAGGGAATCAATCATTTTTCTCTTTATTTATCCATGACGAAAATTTTCCTAAGGCCTTGATATTATTCATATTAACTATGAATTCTTTGTATGTTACATGCCTAGCATGTGCTCGGGTCAGTTTGTAAGGCAAGGCCTAAGCTTTTTAATAATTATAATTCAACCCTTCTGGCTTATTTTGTATCATAATATAAATGGTGATTTTGTAGTTAGACACCTAACCTTGAGGCCTCATATCTTTTCCATCCTTACGTCTTTGAAAAGTAAAATATCTTTGAAAAGTGAAAATATCCATGTGGTCAGAAATATATGCTCTATACTTAAAAGGTTTTAGAGTTGTGATGAATTAATTAGAATTATTTCAGTGAATATTATCCATTCTATTTGTTTAATTCCTAGTAACTTCATCTTGTAGTATTTGGAATTCATTTTTGATTATGCAGCAGAGTTAGTTGAGTAAGAACTTTCTAAAAGGAAACCATCAAAAATGTTAAGTTTTGAGGCCAATCACGATTTTTATAAGTTTAGAGCACTTTTATATATTGTGATGCATATTAAATCTAATGACAAAATCAAAAATATGCTTTCATAGCTCTAATTATGCTTAATATGTATGAATTGATATAATTTCGCTCTACCATTTCATGCCTTGAAAACAAAAAACCCAAAATAACCGTATAGTTTCTAAAAATTTTTGAATTCCAAAAATACGGAAACATTGGCATTAACTTAGAAAAATGTAAAAACAGCTTTTCTTTCTCTCTACCCATTTTCTTGAATTTATCACTTGTTGTGGGTATTTTATCTTGTTTTCTCTCTCTCTATATTATTCTTTGTTGTGTAGTGTGCATCTGTGGTGTGGTGTGAGAGTCATTGTTCTATTTATTTGTATCCGTCTGTGTTGTTGAGTGAAATACACGAGAGAATCGGAGATCACACGCTAAAAAGGAATACGTCTAAGTGAGTGCTCTTTGAGTTCGACCTTGGAGCTTGCATAGGTTAAACGCACATAAATCCTATTTCTCTATCTTATTTATTTTGATCAAAGATTTCCATGTACTACACGATATGTTAATTCTTCGGAATTAAAACAAGCGAAAAATCTCTCTTCAAAATAAAGTGGCTACTTTTGTTCCTATAATCTTAGAGATAAAAACACACAACATGCTTTATACTCATCAACTTAAGATTAATTGAGTCATTCCATTCCATGCCATTTATTGTGTATTTTACACTGGTGTGTGCGTGCGTGCATGTGTGCATGTGCATGTGTGCAAGGTAAAATGAGACTGCCTCCTTGGGGGATAGCTAACTTGGTTCCCATCGTGTCATTTTACCTATTTTTTATTTTTTTATTTTAAAAATTCTTCCGTGGGTTCTCATCAATATATTCCTATATTATGTCATTCAAATTTCGCACGAAACAGAGATTCCTACGGCTTCCATCCAGAAGGGTTGTTTTTAACAATTCTGTTATCGTTAAAAATGACACGTAGGAGTCTCTGTTTCGCGCGAAATTTGAATAACATAATATAAAGATATAGTGATGAATATTCACAGAAGAAATTTTCAAAAAAAATGAGCAAAATGACGCGGGGGAGCTAAGTTAGCTCCCCCAAGGAGGCAACCCCATTGATCTCATATATATATATATATGTGTGTGTGTGTGTGTGTGTGTGTGTGTGTGTGTGTGTGTGTGTGTGCGTGTGTGCGTGTGCACGCGTGCGTGGGTGCGCGTGTGTGTGCGTGCGCGCGCGTACGCACGTGTGTGCGTGTGTGTATGTGCGCAAGCGCGTGCGTGCGCGTGTGTGCGTGCACATGTGCGCGCGCATGCGTGTGCATGTAAAAAATGGGCATGTCCCCTCAGAATAGCCAACATGACTGCCCCACCTTATATGGAAAAAATGGGGTTGTCCCCCCGAGGTAGTCAACATGGCTGCTCCCATCCTGTTTTCTACAATTTTTTTTGAAAATATCGCCATGTATATTTATCCTTATATCTCTCCTACCTGTCGTTTGAATTTCGTCAGAAACAGAGACTCATATTCCTCCATCTAAAACATGTAAATTTAACGATTTAGAACTGTTGTAATCGTATAGATGGAGAGCATATGAGTCTCTGTTTCTGATGAAACTCGAATGACATGTAGGAGGGATATAGGGATGAATATACATGGCGATATTTTTCAAAAAAATGATAAAAAAATTGACAAAAAATGGGGCGGGGATAGCCCTATATATATAGGATTTAATGGGGCTACCCCGCTCCCTTTTTCGACAATTTTTTATTTTTTTTGAAAAATAAAACCATGTATATTCATCCCAATATTCCTCCTATGTACCATTTGAATTTCGTCAGAAACAGAGACTCCTACTGCCTCCATCGAGATGGTGTCGATTTAAAAAATCATGTTACAGTTAAAAAATGACCGTCTGGATGGAGGCCGTAGGAGTCTCCATCAACCCAGGGGGCAGCCCCATCAACCCCCATATATATATATATATATAGAGAGAGAGAGAGAGAGAGAGAGGGCCCTTCGAATGAGGTGCACCTTTCCTGGGTGCTAGGAAAGCCACTCATAAAAACCGTATGATGAAGATCAAATGGATGAGATTAAAACCACCAAAGAAAAGCTAAGAGTGGTATTCGAAATAACTAATTAGCTAAGTTTTAGGAGGAGATTGAGCGCTTAACAAAAGAAGGAAATATTTTAAAATGATTCGAAAATTCAAAAATTCCTATGATTACTTCAAATTAGTATTAAAAAGCATTCCTAAAATAAATTTTAAACTTTTCGATAACGTACAGCCTGTAAACTGTCAATGTCGTTGTGTTACATAAAATTACTGCCAATTACAAAATTAAATACTGCAATACAATACGGTGCAAAGGAATACAAAATAAATGCTGACATACATTAAAAATTGTTTTCTGAAATACAATTTATATCATTATAATGACAAACCTCTTTAGAATATAATATATGTTTGTTGTATGACACAATATAATGAAAAATCAAAATATATTACATGTTGGAACAATGAGTCAATCTAGAATAGAGCATACATATTTGAAACTGAAATTGTCGGTATGTATATATTACATTACTATGATTTACAATTTAATAGCACACAATACAATACAATGCAGAATAATACAAAATAAAGCCATGACATTTTGAAAATCTTACCATAATTATTGAAATGTTTAAAATTTATATGACATATAACTCTTTAAATTACTATATTAGAAAGTATAACACAATATGTTCACACTAATATTTTAAGTTGTACAACCATATCGAAAGGGAAAAATTCCTTTAACAGAACTTTACACTATAAGTCAAAAATACCTTAAACGGACGACCCGTAAATTGTTAAGATGTAGGTGATTCTTTAAATTACTAATATTTACAAAAATAAGGACTACAATACAAAACAACAACAAGGAATACAAAATTAACTCTTCCATATTTTCAATAATTGTGGGTTGGATTACGTTGTCTAGCAGACAAATGAGATATATGGTCATAGTCTACTATACTTTACAGTATAACACAATAAACAGAAAACATATCTATTGAATTAAATGTTGATATTATAGAAAAAACTCGAAAATAACATGCTTTTCGGGAAATGTTATTGTCGGTATGTTTAGATTAAATTGGCCAAATTTACTAAAGATTAACATACAATACAATAAAGGGATTTTATCACTTGTGCCCCTCCGAGATATCGCAATATCAGTTATACCCCCATCTTTTTGGTAATATCAGTTGTGCCCCTAAATTCTTGCTCTGTCACCAGTTGTGCCCTTCCGTCAGATTGACCGTCAAAAAATTAAAATAACCATGGTTTATTCAAACCATGGTGTGGTTAAGAAGGGTATTATGGTCCATATCTCTTCTTTCTCTGCCTCCCTCTTCTTTCTCTGCCTCCCGTCCCTCAGTTCTGCACATCCAAGTCAACGCCGACAAACTCCAAGGAACGCGGGGCTGAAGCAACTGGAATTGCTGCACGACGGGCTTGTCACTGCGAGGGACTACGGAAACAACCCGTCGGTCACCAAGGTCGTCGTGTTCCTCGATGTTGGCCACAGAGAAAGTAGATCGTCCCAGCGGCGAGGGCGGGGCTGGGAGGGGGCGGGTGGCAGGCTGGAAGGGGGCGGCGGGCTGGGAGGGGGCGAGGCTGGGAGGAGGTGGCGCGGGGCTGGGAGGAGGCGAGGGCAGGGGCAGCGGCGGGGGCGGGGCTGGGAGGGGGCGGGCGGCAGGCTGGAAGGGGGCGGCGGGCTGGGAGGGGGCGGGGCTGGGAGGAGGTGGCGCGGGGCTGGGAGGAGGCGGGGGCAGGGGCAGCGGCGGGGGCGGGGCTGGGAGGGGGCGGGCGGCAGGCTGGATGGGGGCGACGGGCTGGGAAACACCCGATTGCCCCCCTTCCCCTCCTTCTTTTTCACCAGAGGAAAGCCCCACGGCCGCTCTTCTTCTTCGTCGCCGCCGACAACCCATCGAGAGCCTTCTAACCACAGCCCCGCCTCCGTTGAACCCCCCACTGCCCCCTCTGCCAGCGCCAACCACCGCTTTCCCAGCCCCGATCCGCCTGCAGCATCCAGCGCCCAGAAGGGCCCCACCAACTCTTGCCGAAGCCACTGTTGTTCCCCTCCCTCCCGCAGCCCTCACGTCCGGAGGTTGGTCACTGGTTAGGAAGTCCCTGTTAAATTCCTCCTTTTATTTTGATGTCAAATTTCGTGTCCCAGTTCGAGATTCTATCTGATGGGTCGGTGCCTTGATCTGACGCCAATGGATGGGAGCTGCTTCCCTTGGATTTAGAAAATTACACGCAAGTTGGTAGAGTCGAATTTAATCTGGGGGTCAGGGAGATTTTTCCACCACCAGCAGCCTCGGGAGTGAGAGGAGTGGGGTCGAGGGTAGCTCTGCTGTTGAAGCCTGAAGCTTTGCCCAATACCGACGAGGGTTAGCCGGAGAAGGTGGCGCGGGGCTGGGAGGAGGCGGGGGCAGGGGCAGCGGCGGGGGCGGGGCTGGGAGGGGGCGGGCGGCAGGCTGGAAGGGGGCGGCGGGCTGGGAGGGGGCGTGGCTGGGAGGAGGTGGCGCGGGGCTGGGAGGAGGCGGGGGCAGGGGCAGCGGCGGGGGCGGGGCTGGAAGGGGACGGGGCTGGGAGGAGGTGGCGCGGGGCAGGGACGAGGAGGAGGAGGAGCTGGAGGAGGAGGAAGAGGAAGAAGAAGAGGATGAGGAAGAGGAGGAGGAGGAGGAAGAGGAAGAAGAAGAGGATGAGGAAGAAAATGACCTCTTAACTTTTTTTTTAATTAATTCCGCCTATGTCCTCAAAGTTAACGTCCGTTTGTACTGTAGATGGACGGTAACTAACCCGAGGGGCACAAGTGACAAAATAACAAGAATTTAGGGGCACAACTGATATTACCAAAAAGATAGGGGTATAACTGATATTGCGATATCTCAGAGGGGCACACGTGATAAAATCCCTACAATAAAATGCAAAGGAATACAAAAAAATCACTGTTTTTAAGAGATTGTTGCAAATTGTAATGCAATAATAATCATTTATATGAAATATGTCTCTCACATTTACAATATGTCAAAGTAAAACACAATATATGCATACCAAAACTGAAACTTTTTCTACCAGTAGCAAAAAGAAATATTTCGAAGAAAATAATTAACACTGTAAATAAAAATAGAAAAAAAGATTGAAACCTCAACTGATAAGTGCGTTATGTTTACTATAATTGACGTAGATTTACAATTTAAAATATTAAAATACAATATATATCTTAAAAATTTTAATTAATGCTCAACCAACATGTATATTATATCACGTATATTACAATACATACCGACAAAATAAAATATTAATCAATTAGATAAATTTAATAACGTAACAAATAATATATCCAATTAACTGATAAGAATGTGGATCTTCAATTACTTAGAGGATGAATAATTCTATATAATAGATCGTGTACTTGATAAAGAATAGTATTTTTGTTATAAATTTTCATTATTTAGTATACAGATTACATTATCTATTAGACAAAAAAAACACTTACCAAATATTCAATTTTGATAAACGAGAACTTTTTGAATAGATTCAATTAGCATGACATACTACAAAAATTTTTCTTTCGATATTTAAATAAATTTTTTTAATAAATCTCTGTATACTATGTATTAACAACGATGTAAATAAGAATGATCTTCTAATATTTTTAAAAAGATAGCATTGGAAAAGGATGAAGATTGACGAAAGAAATAAAACCTGGAACCGTGAAGAAGATGCAGACGTTGTCGAATGAACAATGGCAGAAAAAAATTTGAAATTTGACAGTCGAATGAACAATGGCGGAAAAAAATTTGAAATTTGACAGTATAGGATTATTTGGGAAAAACATGTTTCTATTTTTAGCTAATGTAATTAATTATTAATTATTTCTTATACAACTACATAAATATATTTACTTAAATAACTCTAAGTAATAAATAGGTGGACTTTAACACCGTGATTTCCGCCATCGATTAGAAGGAGACCGAAACAGAGTTCCCTCCCACCGCGAAAGGCAAAGCGACTCAAGAACCCTAGGGTGTTTCTCGTCTTCGAACGACGACAACAAAGGCAGGAAGACAACGATACTGAGAAGACGACATCCAGGTCAGATATCCCTCTATCATGCTATATTGATTAGATATCTTAGTATTTGGTTTCAAAAAAAAATTGACTACGTATAAAATGAAACTGAACAATGTAGATTTTTATACCATTTGTTTATCTTTTATTTGCAAATGATGGATTTTTAATTGAACGATTTATTAATTGATGTTTACAATTTACTTTGTTAAACTAGGACAGTAACAAAATCATGTAAACAATAAAACCTATCTATACTGATGTTCGAAAGCAAAAGAAAAAAATTTAACAATAAGATCGTTGTCTGATGTATAAATTTATAGTTAAACATGCATACATTAAATGTTAGTTATGTTGTGTTAACGTGTAAGAAATCTTAATGAAAAAATTATAGAGATGAGCAGCAGTGAATCAGATTTCGAAGAAATTAGGGGGCCAAGAAATATGAAGGAAGACTTAACAGGAAATTCTACCGATGAGGACAGAGTGAATGAAGAAGCTGATTCAAATCGAACAACTTCATTGGTGATGAAAGGTACATGAATGTATTTTAAAACAATATCATTACACATATTCTATTAATATGATGTATTTGTTATTTGTGAGTTACGGTGATGGGTAAAGGCATGAGAAAAACAACTGACAAAGAAGATGAGCATATTGAAGAATGCATGACAGAGAAATATGGCAGTAAGATAGATATTATATATCCCTTTATAAATTTTTGTATTTTCTAGTTGTTACATCTGTTTTGTGTGTTGTATGTAACATTAATATAATTATATGTATACTTCTTTAAAGGTAAGGGATATATCCAGCACCGATGCTTTATAGAGCATTTTGTTCAATACATAGATGCACATCGACCAACAGCAAAGCAACAAAGTCTTCTTAATAAAACAACATTCTCTAAATTAATAAACATTGGAAAGGTTGATATCCAAAGGAGGAATCTTCAATGGATTGTAGAACAATATCAAGGAGGACGACAATTCAAATTGGGGAACAGGGTTCTAAACTTCACAGACGAAGACGTAGGAGCAATATTAGGAATTCCAAGCACGGGATTTACAGTGACTGTTAAAGGCAGACACCTACAGTGGAAGAGCTATATCTCAGAAGAGATATTTGATTATGGGATGATTTTCAATCGAAAGAAATTAGTCAATATTTTGATGGATTTCTACGATAGAGATGATGATGACTCGGTAGCTCTATACGTGACTTGCTTGATATTGTTCATGTTTTCGACGTTCTTGTTCCCAGACTGTGGGTACTCTTTCCCACGAGACTTACTCCATTACATAGAATCTTTGGAAGATACCCGTTTTTTCAACTGGTCAGATGCCGTAGCAAAAATGCTTTTGTTCAACATGGAAGATGTGCGGCATAGAATAAATCAAAGGCGGCAAGGATCGTCGAGAACAACACTTGGATATCTCACAGGATGTGTAGCATGCCTATACGTAAGTAGACATGTTTTTGTATAATTATTAATATAGTTTGAAACTAATCAAGATTTCTTAAATTTATACCAATGGATGTTAGAATACTGTTGCAAGGACCTTGTCGTCAACAGAGATCTACGTCCAAGAATACGGAAATGGGCAGGCTCAATAAAAGGTTTATCGAGAAGGATAGCTTCACTCACCAATGAACAGGTATGCAATATTATATGCCACTAGATAAAACTATATATTGCGTATTGTTGTAAATATTAGAAGTTTAAAGTATAGATAGTTAACTTATTATACTTCAAATATATCAGATTTTAGGAGGTTTAAACCCACAAAAGAATGAGATATTCAAAATAGGATCAGATGAATATGTTTTCCCGTATGAAAGGTTCATTCAATACGGGTTCTCCGTTAGAAGACCATAGATAAACCTCCGCGCCCGAATAAAAGTTCCTGAAGATGGACCTGCAAGGAGAGGGAGATACAAGAGGGGAGAATTTCAAATTGTAAAAAGTCTGAATCAAGAGACTACCATTCGTGCTGGAAAAGGGTCTGAGAAACAATGCATGTGTGACGAATTTTCAAAAGAAATTGACAGGTTGCAGAAGCTAGTCGAAGAACTGAGTGATATGCACAATGATAAGGATGCAAAAATTGCATCTTACGAGATTCAATTAAGAAGGTTGGAAGAAGAGAATGATGAACTGAGAGGCAAACTGGGAAAAGAGACACCAGCTGAAGCTGACAGAGAAATCAATGAGATTGTGACAATTGAAATATTTCCATATAGCAAGGAAAGATGCACCTCATCTGAAATATTTCCTATATATATATATATATATGAGGCCCTTCCAATGAGGTGCACCTTTCCTTGCACTAGGGAAAGCCACACACATGGACCTTAGGATGGAGATCCGATGGCTGTGACTAAAACCACCAATAACACACTAAGGGTGGTATTGCAACTAACTACTTCCCTAAAAAGAAGGGAAAAAATAACATTTGAAATTTAAAAAAACATACATTACAATAATAATTGCCATTCTTAAATAGAATTTCCTAAAAGAAGACAACGTTACTTTCAAATATTAAATAAATGGAATCCAGTTTTGGAAGACTACGTTACTAAATAAGGCGGGGCCTATAATATACAAAAAAGAGATTATTTGCAAAAGAACATATGTCTTTTGGAATTTAACAGGTCATCTCGATTACAATAAATTGACTTAAAATTACAAAGAATTTTAATATGATACAAATATATGTCAAAGGTTTACAAAACTTTTGCTTTAAGAAATGCAAATCATGGGAAGTCTTTTACAAAATTTGAAAGACAAATACAAATCAAGCCCAATTGATTACTAATTATGGTGCAATTGATACAATCTCCAATGTTGTTTAGAAAAAATATTCCGAAGTCAAGACGAGGGCAGTAATTTTTTACATATGTTCATGAAACACGTATATAATAAGTGCACTAAATTTTACACTTTACAAAATGTAGGTTGAACTTTAAATGAGAAATTTACAAAATATTGAACCATTTTGCAAAAGATGCTTTTCAAATGCAACTTTGATCAATGAAATGATTTATTACTTATAAAAGGTATTAGAAATCAACCAGATTTTTACAAATATAGAAAACTAAATGGATTTAAAGGGGATATTTTACAAAAGCGAGTTTATTCCAAACAAATGATAGACTGAAAAATTAAAAGGTAATGGACTTCTTACAAATTGTATTGCTCTTTATAATATTTTTAAGTCTCTTTATTGATAAAAATGATATATTAATGAGAAAAATACAAAAGTGACATATTTTATACAAATACTTGACTTGGAATTACATATCTTGATTTTAAATTGATAAAATATGCAATTGCTAGCCGAAACTTATTGGGAGTATTTTACAAAAAATGGTGTTTGACATGAATTTACAATGCAAAGTTACAAATATTTGAGTTATTCTGAATGGAAAAATTTATTGAGATATGTAAACACTTATTTTAGTACTTGGTAACACAGGATCACCAATGTAAAAACAAGACAAATAATTTGAAATTATATAAACATTTATAAGGAGAGGAAAATAATGCAAAATCGATAAAAATACTGAAAATACTAATGAAACGAGGTTAATAAGAAGCCACAATATATATTTAAATGATGAAAAATGTGACAAAAATATACCCAAAAAGATGAGGTTAATGAGAAACTGCAATCTAAACTCAAATACTGATCTATACATGAAAAATGCACATCTTGACAAAAAATCTTCCCAAAAAATTTTCGTTAGGATCATCCTAACTACATCAGAACTCGTAACACCATCAACTTCAAAACTTAGCCCAACTCATACCACGTTAATAAGTTTTAAAATCGAGAGCAACCCCCAAAAATTAGTAAGAGCTAATTACTACAAACAAGATAGATGTAAAAAAGACATTATACTTTAAAACCTTAACTACAATGTTTGCAATTCTCAGTAGAGTTAAGGGAGAATATCATCATTAGATTTGAACTAAATTTGGCAAGTCACCTCATACGATCGGAAGCACATCATACGACCCACTCCACTAGCTTTCATCTGCACGTGCTCCACCCTACTGATTTCCTGGCGATCTTGTGGATGTAGACATTGGAAGCACGTCATACGATCCTGAATGCCTCGCACTAATGTCGTTGCACACACAGGAGTTGTCTCCAGACCATATTCCTATTGTGGAATGAGGAATTGATTTATTTACATGATCTAAAATAATAATTTGGATGATAAAAGTTACTGGAATTAATATCACGTTGCGTAACATAACTCAATTTTTATCACCAAGACATGCATGTCATGTCAAGTTATTAGACATGAACGTCCGATACGAAAGAGATACATGCAATAAGGTATGAGGAGCTGAGGGTGCACAAGGAGTACCATTGATGAGGCTACAGGCATACGACGTTGCGGAAGGCAATGGCGTCACAAGTGCGTCTTAAGGGACGACGGTGTCACGAATGTAACAGTGATCTGAACCCTCGATAATGCAAAGTACATGGTAACACATCAGCTTTGCAAACTCAAATCAGAGCAAAAGTTTATTATATATTTGGTCACTAAAGCTGCAGAGACTTTTCATATTGGCTTGTGTTCTTTTGAATATTAAAATACATGACATAATATCACAAGATCCTTGGAATCAAAATCATGTAAGATACTAATAAGATTCTCTCTTTATCCATTCTTTATCAGAAACTTTTTTATAGACTTTATGGTGTTTTATTCTGATGTTGCATCTCAAATCAGTATTTTTCCAGGATTTCTATAGGCATGCATGTCTGGCATTGAAAAGCTCTCCAGGTGATGAAAAAGATACAGGAGTACTAGAGAAAAGGAATACCACAGAAGATGAGTACTGACATAGGGGTACCAGAGAAGAAGCGGTGGATGTGAGGTGCTGTAAAAGACAATGTCGTCGCGAGGGGGACTTGTGCAAGTGACGGTGCAGGAAGAGCATACAGGTGATGTAGGAGAGGGTGCGCGAGGCGGCGTAGGTATGTGTTAGTAAGATTGTGGGCGGAGAGGAGACGGGGGGCAAAAGACAATGCAAGGGTCTCTCCACGTAGAGAGAGAGATGGATTCCAGCATGTAACAGATTGCATGATTAACGGGAATGTCAAGTAAATTAATTTTTGAACATATTAAAGCATACTAAAAATAAAAACCGTGTGTAGTTTTATGAAAGGTTAGGCAGTTTTAACTATGACAATTGATGAAAATCAAACGGTGAGGATGCACAGTTTTCCATATACCCAGGAAAGGTGCACCTTATTGGAAGTTTTCCCTATATATATATATTTGTGTGTGTGTGTGTGTTGATGGGCAAGGCTGGACCGGCCCATACAACAACTCTCCTAGGCCAAGCCCGACCCATAGGCCAGGTCTAGTTCCACCTGGAGGGGTACGTATTGGACCGGCTTGAATTGCTGCAATCACCATCCTCAAAAATATCGATAACGTTATGTAGCACTTTTAATCACATGATAAAAAATCATACCACAAGTGCACAAGAGTTTAACGTAGAAACCTTTCGGGTAAAGATCATCACCAGGGTCACCCTACTTGAGATTCTAACCTGACCCAATGTGTCCTACCAATAAGCCGGATTACTTACACAGGCAACCCTATCACATTACAGTAAGTTGTTTATGCGAGCAATTTACAATTGTATTATAGTTAGAAATAGCTATAGATATTTCTCTCTCATAATAGAGTGGAGAGTAGAGAAAAGAGGATTCGTTCTATGTTGTTGTGTTGTATAATGAGGTCTAAGGTTCTATTTATAGGCCTAACTCCTTCATAGTGATTGGGGACAAATCAGGAACAGAATCAACATCAAAAATATTCTTGAAATGAAAAAATGATAGTTCGATTACCAAATTTGATCGATTATATTGAGATTTGATCCATCATATAATAAATTTGATCAATCATAATGAGAGTTGATCGATCGTATAATAAAAATGATCGATCACATAGTAGTTGTTATATAGTTGTATGAATTGGAAACTTGATTAATCTATGTAAAGGAGTTAATTGATTAGGGTTGATAGATTAATCAAGAGAGGTTGATCGATCAATCAAGCCTTTTATCAATCAAGGGTTGATCGATCATTCAAGGAATATGGTTCGATTGTAGATGATTGATCAAAGCTGGAAGATTGATCAATCACATTAGGGTTTCTTGACTCGGATGCAAGATGCAAGTTGTTCTTTGAGGCTCATTACAACACTAAGATATTTACAATATACACGATCTAATAAAAGAAAAGTCTTTAACTTTGTCTGCAGCTTGAGTTCTTTTCTTGAGATTAATCTAGAGTTCCTTAGCCTTGAACTCCTTTGAACTTTTCAGCTTCTTCTTCTCTTAAGCTTGAGCTCCTTATGCTTTAGAAGTTGCTTGGTCCTATTGCTTCCTTGCTTTTGACCTAGCTTCCAGCTGCATATACAAGTTTTATTATCATAAAAATATGCATGTTCATACATGAACTATCATTCTCCCTCTTTTTAATAATGACAAAATATTTAAAGTGTTTGCTAGAAAACATGTGGTTGTTGGAATTAGTTTGGAAACAATTTATATCCCTGTGAAAGCTTTTCTAAGTTTTGTAAATACTTTTTCTCTCCCTTTTTTGACGTAATGAAAAAGATCTAAACAAATATCAAA
Organism: Ottelia alismoides; assembly: GCA_037367405.1. Classification (NCBI taxonomy): domain Eukaryota; kingdom Viridiplantae; phylum Streptophyta; class Magnoliopsida; order Alismatales; family Hydrocharitaceae; genus Ottelia; species Ottelia alismoides. The sequence goes on along the minus strand of JAZKJV010011335.1, from coordinate 254,459 downwards.
AATTGATTAGCATATCTCTTCCCTTTTTTTATTTGAAAACATTCTTTTTGTTCGAGTTTCCCCTAAGTTAGAGCCCCCATTAATTTTTAAGTAAATTCTCTCCCCTAAATATAAGAGTTGAGGGCTCATCACCAATGAAGGATGTGCATGATCAACTAATAAAAAGGCTAAAAAGTCACCTAGAGTCCACTGAGGTGGACTTCTCCCGCTTTGATACCTTGTCCTCCATTCTTGGTTTTGCATTTGACAGCCATATAGCCTTAGTGAGATCCATCTTGGATGTTGATACATCCTCCATTATATTTTCCCATGTCCGTTGTTGCATGCGAAGTTCACTTTAGTACCCTTTCTTTTCGTGTCCTTTAGGTTAGATTGCACCATACCTTTCTTTATCCAAAATCCATCTCCTTTCTTAAAAGAACTAGAACTAGCACATGATTTTCTATTTTTCAATTTTCATCAGCGGGCATAGAAGTAGACAGTATAAAGTTGTCATCGAGAAGCTAGAATTCCCTCCCAACCCCCTCCTCCTCATTACCCTAGAATTCCCTCCTCGTCATTAACCATCCAACTTGTCATCGAGCTCCGACTTCCTCTTATCTTCATTCACCCAATCTACATTGTGGTGGGCTTGGGACAAAGAGTGTGCTCGGAGTGGAAGAAATGAAGGGGTTGCAAGGTTTGGGCAGGTTTGTGGCAGAGGAGACGAAGGTCGAGTTGCCAGCGGGATGAAGAGACAGAAAATGAAGGAGGGACACAATTATAATATGATTTTGCATTTATGCCCCTACAAGGGGAACATCTGTTAATGGCTTGAAAAGGTACATGGACAAGTGATATTGCAAAAAAGGTCGAACACTTGCAGAATCTCATAGGGATACACATGTAAAAAAAGCTTTTTCTTTAACCACACATCAACTTTTGTAAACTATAGTTTGCTTTGCCTCATTAACGACCAAATTAATGGAGGGCACAAGTGTTAACAGTGCAAAAAAGTAGGAGCACAAGTGATATTACAAAATAGGTAAGGGCATAAACTCTAATTGCATAATCTTATAGGGGCGTCAGCGTAATATCTCAATATTATAATAGAGTTTTAACACTTGTGCTTCCCTTAGATTCTACAATTACAGTTACACCCCTATATTGTTTGCAATAACACTTGGGTCCTTTGTTCTTACAAAATTCACAATTTTGCTCTTGCGTTTCACGTTTTTGTGCTATTTTATCTCAATACATAGACACGAGTGATATTGTAAAAAAGAAAAGGGTATAATTGTAACGATAGAATTTCAAAGGGGTATAATTACAAAGAATCTAATTATAATAAAAATATAAACGATTTCTTTTTTGCTCCTTCCGCACAAAGTTCTGCTGCTCCCTCCTCCCCTGCATGCAAGCGTCCTCCCGCTATAAATGTTGGCGATTCCGCCGCCTCACTCCCCACGATATTTTCAGTCGCCATTACCCTCTCGAGAGAAGCAAATGGCGGGAGGAGGGAGAGGATCCGTCCACCGCCAGCCGCCGCAACAGCTCGACCTTCTTCGCAAGATCAGAGGTATCATCTCATCGTCTCTTCCAATGCGTTCACGCCATCAAACTTTTACCTTTTTTTCATCTCCTTCTTTCCTGTTTTACCAGCTTTTACTCGGTCTCTGGTAGTGGATATCTCGCGGGGAAGACCCCCCGTCATCTCCGTGGATCGCTACAGGACCTACTGCTCCGATACCTCCGGAAAATGGTTGCTTATATCGATCCGTTTTCTCTCTCCATTTTCTTAGTTGAAGACAAATTTACTTTCTGCATTAGGACTCTGTCCTGTTCAATTTATAATCTGATTTTGTTTAGTATTATTCTACTTGACACATATGCCCCGGTCCAGGGGTTGTGTGGTGCACGAGTTAGTGAGATTACAAGGGTCGTGGTGTAACTTTCCTTGGTTGTGCTGTAATTACAAAAATCGAGGAGCATCTCTCAGTCTAAGATAGGACCTCATGGGTTCTTGCATAATCAAGAGCTGACAGAGTAGAAGACTGCTCAGACAGTCCATGTGCCCTGGCTTAATTATTGGAATTATGGTGTAATCGAACGGGAATCTAATGGTCACAATGTGATAATCCCTATAAAATATGGATTTCCCTCCAAAAATATTGATTACAATTTGAAAGGTTTGGACTCTAGGTTTTTGTTCTCCTTAAGCAATCATGTTCTTGGAAGGTCCTTTCTTAGTATCTAAGCTCAACAACAATGACTCTTTATAAATGTGAACAATTTTTTTAAGGGTCTGCCAATGGTAATTTTGTTACGTCTACCTTGAGGAACCCTCATATCATGTTTGACCATCGATGTTTATTGAGGGGAAATAACAGGGATACAATATGAGAGGTCCAAGGGTTCTTTTATATAGGAGAAGAACTTATTGGGTAATTACAGAAAGAAGAACATACGAATAGAAAATATAAAAAAATATTAGAGATAGTTAATATCTCAACACTCCCCCTCAAGCTGGAGCGTAGATATCAATAAGGCTCAGCTTGGAACAACATATCTAATAAGGTCCTCTCGCTAGGGCCTTTGTAAGTACATCTGCTGTCTGGTCTTCCGAGCTGACATGCATAGTAGTGATAACACCCTTTTGTATCATGTCACGCGTGTAGTGACAATCCACCTCTATGTGCTTTGTCATCTCGTGGAAGGATGGAATGTTTGCAATGAAGAGAGCAACTTGATTATCACATTGGAGGTGCATGGGAAGAGGCACTTCTATAGTCAAGTCAGTAAGAAAAGATCTGACCCACATCATCTTTGTACTAGCCTATACCGTGGCCCTGTATTCCGATTCATCACTCGATCTGACAACCACAGTCTGCTTCTTACTCTTCCATGAAACAAAATAACTATGAACACAACAAAGCCAGATGTAGACTTTCTATCCTTTGGACACCCGGTATAATATGCATTTGTGTATGCTGTAATAGAGAGAGATGTGCCTCTGAATGCTGTAACGTAATTGTCCAAGGTCCTTGGTCACAAACTATTGATGTAGGAAGTCCTTGGCACTATGAGTGCCTTGCTCGTCATCTCCTGTAATAATAATGTCATCAACATAAACAAGAATGACAGTAGTACCTCTCTGGGTCTTCTGAACGAACAAGGAATGATCAACAGTTGATCTCACAAATCCTTGCTGCTCTATCAAGTCCGAGAGCTTTTGGAATCATGCTCTTGGACTCTGCTTGAGACCATAGATAGCCTTGTATAACTGCAAACCTTCTGACACCCCCCCCGCGGCAAACCCAAGTTGCTGCTGCATGTAGACCTCCTCCTGTAGGTCATCATAGAGGAATGCATTCTTCACATCAAGCTGATAAAGGGGAAAATCTCGTGTCACAACAACAACAAGGAGAATACGTAGAGTAGAATGTCTGGCAACTGGAGAGAAAGTATCCTGATAGTCTACCCCATATGTTTGGGTGAACCATCATGCCACAGGTATCGCCTTATAGCGATCCATGCTTCCATCCGCACGGTGTTTCATAGTGAACACCTACTTGCATCCCACAACATATGTATCAACAGGGGCAGAAACAAGACTCCACGTACCATGTGACTGTACCGCAACCACCTCCTCCTCCATGGCTAACCTCTACTAGCTATCTTTGAGAGCCTCCTGATATGTCTGTGGTATCTGTACTGCTGATAGTGCCAAAGTAAATCTCCTTAAATCCTCTAACAACCTGCTCAAAGAAATCTGGGCTACAAGAGTAAGTAGCACATGTTTGTTTCTTCTTTCGTAGAGCAATCAGTACGTCAAGATCATCTGCCAACTTCGGGGCCTGTAAATTTCCCTCTTGAGAGGGCACCTACTCATCCTGTCTCAAATCCTGTTGCACAGTCCAATTTTCAGGAAGGCGCTATGCGGTATTCAGTTGGAGGGGTCACTGCATAGAGAGCATGTGGTATGCGGGAGAGTATGCGGGGAGTATGTGGTTTGGTATTTTTTATTATTAAAAATATAATTTAATATTTAATATTATGTTAATATCATTAGTCGGGAGAGTATGCGGGGAGTATGCGGTTTTATGCGATTTATGCGGAAGAGTATGCGGTTTTATGCGGGGAGTATGCGGTTTTATGCGGGGAGTATGCGGTTTTATGTTATTATGCGGGTGGGGTTATTTGATTTTAGATTAAATAAAAAAATTCTATCAGAAAAGCGGTCGAGTATGTGGCCACATAGGGGGTATACTCTACCGAGTATGCGGGTCAACCCGCATAAATGGCCGTTTCATCATACTCGGAGCGGCAAGACCCCTGAGTACGAGTATACGACCGAGTATACGGCTTGCTCGGCTGCTTTTCTGAACACTGGCATAGTCAATTCAGTAGTGCCATCAATAGAAAAATATGCTCATTACATACCTGAGGCGTGCTGGATGATGGGCAAGTCCTGTGAACGTGGCAAACAGAGCAAAGACCTGCGAGGAAAAACAGAGGCAAAAACTGAACCAAAGGAGGAGGTGGTGGAAGAGGAGTGGGTGAAGGACCAACTGTAGGAGGTGGTGGCTTGTATATCTCATCATCAGAGTCAGATGGAGCAAGTTTGTCACCTGTAGGAGAAAAATACATGACAGACTCAAAGAAAGTAACGTCAACACTAACAAAATATTTCTACTTTAGTGGACCAAAGCAGCGATACCCCTTTTGGGTACGCGAGTAGCCTACAAACACGCATTTGACAGCTCTAGGGGAGAGTTTGTCACGCCCTGTAGAGACATCATGAACGAAGGAAATAGATCCAAACACACAAGGTGTAAGAGAGAAAAGATCTTTCTCAACAAACACAATCGAGAAATGAATCTTGAGAAAAGATCTTATTCAATAAACACAATCGAGAAAGGAATCTTCTCTCCTAATGCAGACGAGGGCATACGGTTTACCAAATAGCAAGCAGAAGGACAACATCACCCCAGTAAGCATGTGGAGCACGACTCTATATCAACAATGTTCTAGTAACACCAAGTAGGTGACAATGTTTGTGCTCGACAACATTGTTTTGCTGGGAAGTGTAAGCACATGAGGTCTGGTGAACAATGCCATGGGATCTAAGAAACTCAAAAAGCTGTAACGTGTGAAATTTCAAGGCATTATCAGAACGGATATACTGACATTTACAGAAAAATATTCTTTAATTCATTAATAAAATAATTGATAACGGATCCAGCCTCAGACTTATTCTTCAATAAGAAGACCTAGGAAAGTTTAGAAAAATCATCGACAACTACAACATAAAAACGGTGTCCTTGGTGATCAGGAACACAACTAGGACCCCAAATGTCTAAATGAAGGAGCTCAAATAACTGAGAACTAATCCGACGTTGACGAGATGAAAAAGAGGAATGGTAATGCTTCCCAAGTTGACATGCCTCACACTGAAAAGAGGATCTTGTAGAAATATGAGGGAGAACATGACATAGCTTCTGTAGAGGAAGATATCCAAACCTAAGGTGCCATAGATAAGGAGAGACAGATCCAGTGGGTATATTATAAACACTAGCATGAGGAGGTTGGACTAGTCTGTAGAGTCCCCACTGCTCACGACCACATCCAATCACCCTGCCCATGAGTATGTCCTGAAACACAAAAGACGAGAGGTCAAAGATGGCACAACAATGCAGATCCTTAGCGATCTGACTAATAGAAAGTAAATTCATCTGAAAGGAAGGAGCATATAAAATATTCTTTAGGCGCATGGATGGTGTCAAATGCACCTCCCCCTGTCCTGTAACCGGTAAGTGGTCGCCGTTAGCAATGACAACTCATCTACCAGGTGGTATAGCCCTATAGGACCTCAGCTGCGTTCTATCTCCACACAAGTGGTGAGAAGCACCATAATCCATACTCTACTCTGTCATGTCTGCATTCATACTACCAGTAAAGACATATGTGATACCTAAGAAGCTCGAAGATGCTCTGGCTAGTGCATCGGTATCTGTAGCGGTGTTGTCGGCAGTAGGAGCCATGATCTCTCGAATACGAGAGACAATATCATCCAGGCGAGGATCGACCTGGAAAGATGAATTCTCTAAAGACACAATCTGCTCAGATGCTCGACTAGAAACATGATATCCATGCTTCTGATAGCATATATCCTCTGTATATCCAGGCTTGCGACAGTAGGTGCGGGGACCACGTTGGCGTCCTCCGCCTCTTCCTCGAGATGTGCTCCTCTGGAATGGATCGCCCACATCGGCCACGAGAAGCAGCCATCGTTGAGGATTGTGAAGACGTGGCTGTCGAAGGCATGATGATCCGGCTGAGACGGTTGTAGGCTTCTTCTATAGGGGGATAGTAGCTCTAGTAAGAAGATGAGTACGTGCAGCATCATACTTCGTATCAAGTCCAGCCATGAAAACCCCAACCATCGTGGTGTTTCTATACGTCTTCTGCTACTCAGTAGACGTCACAATGGACATGTAGCTATGAAGCTTTTCAAACATGCCACACGGGGGGTAGTAAACATGCAGGGGGTGACCATTCTGCTTGGTATTGTAGATATCAAACTGTAGTTGAAGGATCTTGGCCTTATTCTTGGCTTGTGCATAGGTGGATGCCAAAATGTCTTACATTGCCTTGGCAGTGGATTGGTTGAGCTGGGTTAGAATATCATTGACTATTTCTGTAGTGAGAGTCCCACAAAGCCAAATATGCGCGCACACATCATCTTGCTTCCAAGAAGCATTTGTCCCAATCTTATCCGTTGGCTCTATCTGTTAGGATGTGCTCCTTGTTGTTGCACTGCATGAGGATGAGAAACTGCATGGACCATAAAGTTGGTCCCATCCATCTTAGCGATGGGATCCGAACCCTTGAAGGCTTCGGACGAGAAGATGTCACCTTATTGTCTGACATGATGATAAAATAGCCAAATAATAGAATTCAACTAGGGAGTAGACAGATATAAACGAGTCTACAGAATCATATGAAGGATTGGTTGTACGTGTGGACTCATACAACCATCCTTGTTAATCCTTGTCGCTTGCTAGGGTTGGAAAATGTGACCTAGAGGTCGGAGATCACGCTCTCCGGTGGAAAATCAGATTGCAGGGACCTGGGCGCAGGCCTGCGCGCAGGGGGGGGGGGGCTGGGGGCGCGAGGGGAGGGGGGGCTGTGCGCAGTGGTAGTAGGGGTGCAGGGTGCGCGCGGGGTGCTAAGGGCGGCGGTTGCAGCGCGGGGGGGGGGGGGTTGGGTTGGGTTAGGGTTTGATACGGGAACTCCGATCTTGGACCGTGGCTCCGATACCATATGAGAGGCTCAATGGTTCTCTTATATAGGAGAAGAACCTATTGAGTATAAAAAATAATAATAGAGATAGTTAATATCTCAACAATATTGTCTGTCATTCGTCAACAAATTGGACAGATCTTCATTCTTTGAAGCTGAGTATCTTCACCATGGAATGAATTTTCTACTTTACTGTCAATTCTGGTGTTTTGGTAAGGTACATGCAATTCTTATTTATACTTTACAAATACAGCTCTTGTAATGTAAACTTACCCTATGGAAAGGAGATGCTCTCACTTGAAAAGGAAAGCCATGCCCGCCGTTTAGGTCAGTTTCCCTTGAGTTTGTCTCTGGTACAACACTTTAGTGGTTTTGATCTGGAAAACTGCATTTGCGACATTGCCAAACATACAAATATGAGAATGAAGAGTTGATATATAACAGCTTATTTTGGTGCAAGATTGGAATGATTTCTTTGACTTTTCCTTTTTGTTATGTTAGATATAATGCTCAGAGTATTATCTGTTGTACAAGAGTTATTGCATGAAGGTAAGCACTTAACTAAGCGAGACGTATATTACATGTATCCATCTGTCTTCCCAGGTACGCTATCCATCTTCTACCCCATTGAGCTAAAACTTTCATGAGCTACATACTATATTCTGACATGTAAACTTTGGCACTAAGTAGATTATTGGCCAAATCTTATGACTGTTTTAATATTTCAAGTCAAACACTGTTCTTATGCTTTCACAATGGATTCAAGATTTCAAGTTGAACCTTGAATTAAGATATTGCAATTTAACCAAAAGCTTTCCAGCATAGTTTTTATTAGGCCAAAAGGGGGGAAGCACGCTTAAGTGCCCGTCCCACCAAATTAATTAAATAAAAAAAGATGACATATAAAAGCTTTCCTACCTAATTAATTGGCAAGTTCGCATTACTATTTTTCAAGCCTATAGGAATCACTATTTGAGTGTACATTAATATGCCTATAAGTACACAACTGACGTCGAGTCTGGACTTGTGCATGGATAATCTGATAACTTGTAGAGTCTGAACAACTGGTTGGTATGGAAAATTTGTATCTGGAGAATCTAAATAGACCTGTGACTCTACATGTACTCCCCGTTTCTCCCATACTTGTTGGAAAACAGAGACATCGACAAAATTGAGAGAAGACAATAAAATGGGGAAACAACAAAACATGAATCATGCATTTTTTTAATGAGTCGTATCAACATTTTTTGTACGGCTTTTCTTACAATTTTTTTCTTGGCTATTTTCACTTTTTTTTAGCCGCAACACTTTTTTTCAAAATAAGCCATTTTTTTGCTTCAAATTTTTTGTAAATATGCGTATGGCTTTTCAATTGTACGTGTTGGGAAAAGAGTCTTCGTTGTTTATTCAGAAAACCCAAGGCTCTCTTATATAGGGAGAGACCGTAAGGGTAAATTACAGAGAGGTCTATAGAAAATAAAGAAATAACGACAAACTACATAAAGAGATAATAACACTACTAACTATCTCTACACTCCCCCTCAAGGTGGAGCATAGATATGTATCATGCTCAGCTTGGATGAACATCTCTGAAACGGTCCTCTGAGCAGTGGCTTGGTAAATACATCTGCAGTCTGATCTCCTGAGCTCACATGTGCAGTAGATATCAATCCTCTCTGGATCAAGTCCCTAGTATAATGGCAGTCAACTTCAATATGCTTGGTCCTTTCATGGAAAGCTGGATTGTTGGCAATGAACAATGCTGCTTGATTGTCACACTGAAGCTTCATAGGTAGAGGTACAGCTACATGTAGATCTTCTAGTACTGAGCGAACCCACATCATTTCCGTGCTGGCTTGAGCCATAGCCCTATACTCGAATTCGGCACTGGACCTTGCCACAACAGTTTGTTTCTTGCTTTTCCAAGAAACCAAAGAGCCTCCAACAAACACTGCAAACCCTGAGGTTGATTTTCGGTCCTTAGGACATCCTGCATAATCTGCATCTGCACATGCTGAGACAGATAAGTCCGTGCCCTTTCTGAATAGCAGCCCTGACCCTGGAGAAGACTTTAGATACCTCAGTATCATGTGTATAGCATCCATGTGAACCTGTCTTGGCTGCTCCATAAATTGACTCACCCTGCTAACTGCACATTGAATGTCTGGGCGAGTTATGGTGATGTAGAGGAGTTTGCTCACCATCTCTCTATATCTCCTCTTATCTACTTCATCAGTATCACCATCATACAGCCTCACGCTGGGATCCATGGGAATACTTGATGGTTTGCAACCATCCATGCCAGTCTCAGTCAGGAAGTCTGTAATATACTTCCGTTGGGTCATTACCAAACCCTGTGCATTCCTTGTAAATTCCAACCCCAGAAAGTATCTCAGGGTCCCAAGATCCTTTGTAACAAACTGACGGCCAAGGAATGCCTTCGCCTTTTCTATGCCCTGTGCATCATCTCCTGTAACAAGAATATCATCCACATAGACCATAATAACAACATTACCTGCCGATGACTTCTGGACAAACAATGAGTGATCGGCATTTGGCCTCTTGAATCCTTGTTGCTCAATCAGGTTGGACAACTTCTGAAACCATGCTCTGGGGCTCTGTTTGAGGCCATATATCGCCTTGTGAAGTCTACAGACCATCTGCTTCTCCCCCTCAGCAGTAAACTCAGGTGGCTGCTGCATGTAGACTTCCTCCTGCAAGTCTCCATACAGAAATGCATTCTTGACATCTAGTTGAGATATACTCCAATCACGGACCACAACAATAGATAAGAGAATACGAAGGGTCGAATGTCTCGCCACTGGAGAGAATGTATCCATGTAATCCACACCGTAGGTTTGCGTAAACCCACGAGCGACCAAGCGTGCTTTGTACCTATCCAAGGTTCCATCTGCATGGTATTTGACTGTAAATACCCATTTGCAGCTCACAACGGATGCATCAGAAGGTGCAGGGGCCAAAGACCATGTGCCACGAGACTGTAGGGCCCTCATTTCTTCTTCCATTGCTAATCGCCAGCATTCATTCTGTAAAGCTTCCTGGTATGTCCGTGGTATATCCACGGAAGACAAAGCTGTGGTAAATCTCTGAAAATCACCAGTGAGACGGTGAAAAGAAACCTGTGAAGCAAATGGATAAGCGGCACATTGCCTCTTCTGTTTCCGAATAGCAATCAGAACATCAAGATCATCTGCTGTACTAGATGGGCTAGTGTCTGCCTGTACTGAAGGATCCTGCACATGTGCCAAACCTGACCCGTCAGTAGTAATGCCATCTGAACATACCTGAGGCGGGATGATCGACTGCTGTGTGGTCTGAGCAGGACCTGACCGATGCGTATAGAATTTCGGTAACGGTGATATGATAGGCCGTGGAATGGGTGGAGGTGGAGGTGGTGGAGGTGATGCTGGCGTGGAGACGGGCACAGGGGACGACCCAGGTGTACTCACTGTAGGTGGTGGAGGAACATAAATGTCATCAGTGGTAGTGGATTGTACCATTCTGTCACCTGCAGGAGAAAAATACATGACAGACTCAAAGAAAGTGACATCAGCACTCACGAAGTATCTCTTAGTTGCAGGATCATAACACCGGTAACCCTTCTGAGTCCTGGAATAGCCAACAAAGACGCACTTGACTGCTCTAGGAGAGAGCTTGTCAAGCCCAGGAGATAGACGATGCACGAAACACACAATACCAAAAACACGTGGAGTCAAAGAAAATAACTCCTTGTCTGGAAAAATAAGGGAGATAGGTATCTTCTCACCAAGAACTGAAGATGGCATTCGGTTGACCAGATAACAAGCAGTAAGAACAGCATCGCCCCAGAATGAAATAGGAGCACAACTCTGAATCAACAGTGTTCGAGTAATATCCAAGAGATGGCGATGCTTTCTTTCCGCCACACCATTTTGTTGTGAGGTATATGCACAAGTGGTTTGGTGAATAATACCCTTTGATGAGAGGAATTATGAAAGTGAGCGTGTACAAAATTCAAGGGCATTATCCGTCCGAACATATTTGACAGAGGAAGAGAAAATATTGTGCACTTCATTAAGCAAATTCTTGATCACATTTCCTGCTTCAGATTTATTTTTCAAAAGAAAGACCCATGACACACGCGAGAAATCATCCACTACCACAAGATAAAACCTGTGTCCCTGATGATCGGGAACACGACTCGGACCCCATATATCTATATGTAACAACTTAAAAGTGGAGCTACTGCTCCGACTCGGACGACTTGGAAAGCTCGACCTGTGATGCTTTCCTAACTGACACGCTTCACATCGAAATGACGAACTAGGAGAGATCTGGGGCAGAAGATGACGCATTTTCTGAAGTGGAAGGTGACCAAACCGGAGATGCCAAATATACGGAGAGACTGGTCCAGCAGAGTGAGAAGAGACGCCAGCTTAGGAATCCCGAACCAGTCGATATAAACCATTCTGCTCAGAGCCACAGCCAATCACCTTGCCCGTGAGTATGTCCTGAAAAATGATAGACGACGGGTCAAATATAGCACGACAATTCAAATCCTTCGTAATCTGACTAATAGATAACAAATTCATTGAGAAGTCAGGAGCATGCAGGACATTCTGTAGTTGCATAGTAGGAGATAGAAAAACCTCCCCCTGTCCAACAAGGGGCGAGTGAGTACCATCTGCTATCTGCACTGATCGGCCGGGAGGAATGTCCCTGTAGGCCTGTAATCTACCTCTATCACGGCAGAGATGATGTGTGGCTCCGGAATCGATAATCCAGTCTGATATATCATGAGATGTTGTGAATGTAGTAGGTCTACCTGAGGTACTTGCAGCGGCAGATGAACTTGCAGAGGCCGTGGCAGCAATATCTGAAGAACCACCAGACGAATCACCAGATGCATGTGGCATGATATCTCGGAGACGGGCCACAATTTCGTCAAATCTATTATCTGCAATAGTGGCTAATGGAGACTGAGAGTGCTCTGCAACACGTGCCGAGGCTGGAAATCCATGCTTAGAATAGCATGTGTCCTCTGAGTGTCATGTGCGATGACAATAGGAACATGTCTGACTAAAGCGACCGCCCCTTCCCTGGGGTCCACGACCACGACCAGACGACGGTCCACCTCTCCCACGCGAGACTGCCATCGCAGATGGGGTTGGAGTAGAAGAGTTGGAGGAAACTGGAATGCGACTGAGCCTTCTATAAACATCCTCCACTGGAGGAATAACTGCATCAGCTAGGATCTGGGACCGGGCGGCATCGTACTCAGGATCAAGAGCCGCAAGAAGAACACCCACCGTGGTGGCATTCCGAAACGTCTTCTGTTGTTCAGGAGTAGCAGTGAGAGGAATGGTACTTATAACTTCTCAAACATCCCTCTTAGGGATGTGTACAGGGAATGGAGAGGTCTGCCGCTCTGCTACATTGTGAAAATATCATGCTGAAGCTGCAACATCTTTGTCTCATTTCGCACCTGCGGATATGTAGCGGCAAGAATGTCCCACATTGCCTTAGCAGTGGGCTGATGGAGGACATCATTCGCAATCTCCATCGTCAACGTACCGGACAACCAGACCTTTGCGTAGGCGTCGTCAGCCTCCCATGAGGCATAGATCCCTGTCTTCTCTGCAGGCTCATCCTCGGTAAGAATGTGTTTCTTATCATTAGACTTCATGAGACTCATGAACTGCATAGCCCAGAGCTCATAGTTAGACCCGTCCATCTTCACTATTGGCGCAAGACCTTTGAATGCGCCGGTAGAGGGCATATCGGCTTTTGATTCTGACATACTGCTGCTTGGAGAAGAACGAGGGTATGAAGAGACAAAGATAAATGTCTACACCAACTGCATCAGATTTGAGTGCGTAGGTAGACTTTACGGACTAGGGCACGCTCGAGATAGGGCTTATAGCCCTTGGATGGACTGTTTGGAACCTTCGGCGGCAGGCAAGGACCACGGGTGGCGGGTTGGGACCCGCAGGCGGGCTGGAAACCCGCAGGCGGCGGTCTGGGAACCCGCAGGTGGGCGGGCTGGAACCGCTGACGGGCTGAGAACCCGCAGGCGGCGGCTTGGAGTTCGGCGACGAGGCGCTAGCGGCGGCTTGGAGATCGGCGGGGGGCTGGCTGGACTGCCGGGGGGCGATGGCGGTGAGAGATGTGTGCCGCGGAGAGGGTGGCGGGTGGGGAGTGGATGGGAGACGGGTATAGAGCCCTAGGGCGGCTCTGATACCATGTTGGGAAAAGAGTCTTCGTTGTTTATTCAGAAAACCCTAGGCTCTCTTATATAGGGAGAGACCATAAGGGTAAATTACAGATAGGTCTATAGAAAATAAAGAAATAACGACAAACTACATAAAGAGATAATAACACTACTAACTATCTCTACAGTACGCGCCTTTTTTTCAAATCAGATTTTTCTTTTTTCTTTTTAAAAGCAAATAGCCCACTTGGGCTCTTCAAACAAATAACATTTTTTAAATTAACTAACGCCCCCTGGGGGTCTAACCCTATTTAGGGTTTTGAAGAAGGGACGCCACCCTCCCTGGAGCAGCGAAGGGAGAAGGAGGTGGCTGGATCTGCGCCGTCTGGATGCACGATTTGGAGGGAGAAGACGCACACCGAGGACAGAAACGCCTGCGAGGCATAGTATCGCCCCCTATGGGGGTGCTATGCTCCAGCCGCCATTTGGAGGAAGGAAGATCTGCGTCGCCTGCGCGAGGTGATGCAGCTTGCGCCGCCTGGCTGGGGCATGGGGATCGCACGGGGAGTCCTGAAAGAGGGGTCGCGATCTGGATGGCGGTGACTCTGCTAGAGCAAGAAAATGCCGTGCCTGGAAAGGGATCTGGGTGCTGCCTTGGGTGCGGCAAGCATAGATTTGCTGCACGAGTCTGATTCTTTAGCTGCCTTGAAGGAGTTGGGGATTCTGCTTGGGGGGTTTGCCGCCAAGGGGGTAGTCGCCGACGATGAGGAAGAGAGAGTAGGGCTTTGTTGGGGCTTGGAGGAGAGGTGTACGCCACCCCTTGGAATATGGGATCCCAGATCTGTGTATGCTGGACCTGGAGCATCGTGCAAGGGGAAAATGTCGCCAGCACAACATGGTGGGGGACACAAGATCACTTGTGGCTCGATGCCACAGCCTGGACAGAGAATCGCTTCCTGTGGCAAGGGTGGTTGGGCATGGTGGTGTCGCTTGCAACCCTGGAATATGTGCCGCCTTTGCGTGATCGGATCGTGCATAAGTTAGGGTTTCAGAAATTCCTAAATTGCATCGTGAACTTGACACGAACGAATCTTTGGAACAAAATCAAATAATCGAATCTCGAAAAGATTACAAACAACATAAATCTTCAAGTATGAATCCACGAGAATCAAACATGCTCTGATACTATGTTAGAAAATAAACATGCGGAAGCGGAATGATAAACAGAGCATGAAGAACAGAAATATAAAACATGGAACACAAGAATTTTTACGTGGAACCTTACTCCCTAAGGAGCGGGATGAAACCACGGGAGAACACCATAAAGGGCTGATGCTTCTCTTGCTTTTCTCATCTAATTACATGGGTGTGAGGGTCTATATATACCCCCACTGAGTCTCCACATCTCCAAACTGGTAGATGTGGGACTAAACACTGGATGAGGTAAATGGACTCTGGAGAGATCCATTTACCCATCTCCCACACATATGGCGCATATAACAAATACTCCTCCAATAACTATGCATAACAACATTTTATGATTGCATTCACAATTGTTGATATATTAATTTAAAATTACTATATATGATATATCTAATTTATGTGTAAACCATCCTAAACATGTATATTTTAGTCAATCTATTAAATATTTTTGTTATTATTCGTATCTGATTTGTACAGTGATCAGAAAGTCGGTCCAGGCGGCCGCATATACGGCCGCAGATGCGGACTCTGACCCACTAACACACCGAATACACCATATGCGCTACATATGCGCTAAAAGGGTATATGCGGCCCGAGTAATCCGCATATGCGGACGCATATGCGGTCGCATTTATAATAGAGCTCCCCTCCCCAAATGCAGATGCCCTAATTTCTTTTTAAAAAACCCAAGGAGTCGATACAAGATCCAGAGCCACCCATAGTCTCCCAACTCCCGACCTCAGCCCTTGCTACGGAGCCCTAGTTCCCCCAATCCATCATCTCCAAGCATTCGAGTAGCAGCAGCCCCTCCTCTCGATCTCTGCCTAGCAGCAGCAACATGCCCTCCGCTTTAGCAACCCCTCCAAGCCTTCAAGCAGCAACTGCAACCCCTCCGCCAAGGCTTGTTTCTCTGCCTAGGCTGCTCTTCCGCCTGGGCTGCATCTCCTCCAACTTGTCCCTCTCCGCGACTGTCTGGGATGCTCCTCAGCCTACTACCTTGCCACTCCTCTTTCAAGGTTTGCTCCAATTAGCCCTAGATAATATTTTTAGGATTACTAGAAGTTGATATTTATTCTTGCTTAATCATTTGGTTTGGAAATGATATCATTTGCATAATCTTTTGGTGTGGAAATTATATAAACTGCTTGCTATAGAAATGTTCTGTCTCTGTTTTTTCTTAAAAAAAATCATTTGCTTGCAGTTTGTAAAGCAATTTAGATTATAGTTCAGATTATATCTTTACTTTTTCTTGGCTCTGATTAAGCAAAAAATTCTCTTATTAAGCAAACTATGCATCTTTTATAGATCTAGAATGTATCTCTACTTTTCCTCAGAATATAATATATATCCATTAATCCCTAAGTTATAGGGTATTCATTTGGTTTGGATTTGTAATTTGGTATATATCAATATTTAGATTATATCATTAGGTGTACAAATCGCATTGGTTTGAAAATTGGTCTATATATTACGGAAAACATTCTTAGATATTTTGTTATGAATCATACGATACTCTTTTATGTAAATGGATGGTTTTTGGAAGTTCTTTGGTTAAATCACATTGTACAAAAAGTTTTCACTTTATATTTCTTCCATGTTATTTTTTGAAACGAAAATATCTAATGTTGAATTTAAAATTATATTTATAATTATTTTTTATTAAAATAATAGAAACCGCATAGTACGCATATACTTCCGCATATACTTCCGCCTGCACGCTTACTCGCTTCAGACCGCCTGACCGAACGAATACCGCATACCGACTTTCTGAACCTTGGATTTGTATTCATTTTACATTTGTATTTATTTTTAAGGATATGGTAACCCATTTTTTACATCCATTAATATTCATATTCATATTTTAAAATGGATATGGATATGATAATACCTATATTTGTATCTGTATCCGACCGTTTCCATCCCTAAATGGAAGAGGGAGAAACAGAAGGGAGTCTTTTGGAAGTTGGATTTTTCTAAGGCTTATGACTTCGTTGATTAGTGCTTCTTTGGCGATTGCTGCAGAAGAGAGGATTTCCGGTCAGGTGGATTAGCTGGATGAAGAGGTGTATCACTACGACATCATATTCAGTGTTGGTGAATGGTAGACCGGAGGGGGTGTTCTTCCAGCCCTAGCAAGGGGTTCGGCAGGGGTGCCCTCTAGCACCCCTCCTCTTCGCAATTGTGGCGGATGCACTGGCGATCATGATGAAGCTGGCGATGGCTGATGGATTCAATGCAGATACATGAGGGATGACACATCCATTCCCATTTTGCAGTACGTAGATGACACGATTTTGTTCATTGACGTGGATCTCGGGCCTTAGGATGAATAGAGAAAAATCCAACGTATACACGTTTGGAATGACATAGGAGGAGGTTTGAGAGCTAACCTGTCTTGCACTGTCTAGAGGAGTCCCTTCCGACCACATATTTGGGGCTTCCCCTGGTTCCTGGAAGGCGGCGAGTGGCAGATTGGAAGGTGGTGATTGCCAGGTTGGAGAGCAAGTTGTCGGATTAGAAGAACATAACGCTCTCTAAGGGGTGGTGGTACTCCTCAAGCATGCTTTGTCTGCCACCCGATTTTTTTTCCTTTCAACAAGGTTGATGCCCGTGGGGGTGCGGAAGAAGTTGGGGGGGGATGATGAAGTGCTTTTTCCGATCGGACGCGCGACACGATGCAAGGGGAGTGCACCTGGTGGGCTGGGACATGGTGACGAGGTTGAAAAAGGAGGAAGGCCTAGGGGTCTACAGTTTACAGCTCATGAATAAGGCTCTGTTAGCGAAGTGGGCTTTGAGAATATGAGGGAAGTCAAATGACCTGGCTTATAGGATGATGCGAAGCATCTATAGGGTCAGGTGTTCGTGGAGCGTTGAGCTGTGGAGAAGGCCTCGTTGCTTTGGAGGGGTCTGATGAGTGTCTCCCCAGAGCTAGGGGGATGGTGAAGCCGATGCTGGGGGATGGATGCGGCTTTAGATTTTGGTTGGATGATTGGATGGGATTGGGTCTGCTCAAGGAGAGGTACCCGCATCTTTCCGCCATTGCGGGGGACAGGAGTACTACAGTTTACGAAGTTTGGGTGGAGGGATATTGTGAAGGATATGGTATAATCCTTAAAGCGCATCACAGAAGCGTGAGCGTCGTATCGAATACGACGAAGAACGACTAGTCGTACTAGTTGTTCTATGCATCGGAAATTAAAATTTTCATGTGACGAAACCACATGATCCAAGAACACTTCTCGGATCGTTTCGTCTAAATCACAAACAAGTAATAGGATTACCTCTTGAAGTGTGATTGCGATCGAGTCTCTAAACGAAGAGACCTCCTGTCTCAAGTCCGATCCGACGGAGGAGACGCTTGCGAGCGCGGGGATGAACCGCGTGCTTCTCGCAATCCATGTTGATGATCCAAGCGACGAATCTCCTGATCTCGACACACGAGATCCGATGTCTTCTTCACGAGCAAGGCACGCCGAAGTAGACGGAGTTCTACGAGCAAACCATCGAGGAACATAACGACGACGCTGCGGCGATGGAGAACCTCTCTAGAGCATCCATGGTGGACGGCCATGAGAGGGAGAGAGAGAGAGAAAGAGAGAGAGATATGCTTCTCAAGCAATGTGTGTAAAGAAGAGCAATGGGGTGCCTCTCCTTTTATAACATTTTGGGATCCATGGATCTCAATCCATGGGATAACACAAGTCCAATGGTTCTCATTGATTGTGTTTCTTTCAATGGCTAAGATTTATGTTGGTAAAAACCAACAACAATTAATTTAATAAAAATCAAATATATATCGAATATAATTTGATTTATATCAAATCAATCTCAATTACAGAAATAGGAAAGGAGGCAAGCCTCCTTCCATAAGAAGGGTGGACGGCCACCACATTCCTTATGGGAATTGTGGCCGTCCACTCTTCCTATATGGAAGGTGGATGCCTCTCCTGTTATATGAGATTGCATTATCTCATAATTATCTCTAATATCTTCAACAATTTTTGTTGTATATTATTTCACAAAAATAAATCCAATTTATTTTGTGAACATTGCAATCATGCCATTGGAAATTTGTGAATCATATTCACAACCCAAAATAAAATGTAAATTACATTTTCAATTTAATGTCCAATGTGAATCCCATTCACATCAACATTTAATTAACAAATGTAAATTACCAATAGCTCTCTCTTATATATTATAAATCATATTTATAATATATATGACTAATATGGATATTGCTATCCATATTATTCATATCCATGATAATTAAATCATCTTGGATCTCTTATTCTCATGTGCCCAAATAATATGAATCACATTCACATTATTATTTTTTCTTTGATAATCAAATCACATTTAATTATCTAAGATATCTCTCTTTATAATATGAATCGAATTCATATTAATCATGATAATTAAATCACATTTAATTATCCATTTTCTCAATGCTCGGATATATATTATCAACAATGAAACTATCCTGAACCCATTCAAGGATAATGCGCTTTCTCCGCGAATACTTGGAGATAAGGACATGGCGATTGTATTGTTCCACGTATAGTGACTTGGATATTGAGATCATATCTCAAATCCAGATCGCGGGCCTCCCATAGATGCTTGATTAAATCAAGACCGCAAATCTAATCTTCTCATTGCATCTGAATCACACTCAGATCAATGTCCAATATTTGGGCTAAGATAAGATTACTTCTCTGCCGAGAGGAGTCACTAAAATCCAGACCCGTTTCATCACTCTCTAGGAATGGAAGCGTCACGGTCATACAATCGTTTATGATCACTTCACCCTCAGGTATTCCCATTACCTGTACATCCTGCATACTGGATGACTCAGAATAAACCCGAAGTATTGGATCAACTTTATACTGTCTACTTCATGGTTTTATCAGCAAATTTCTCATTCGATCATTGGGAGTCTGTATCGATCATATACTTTCCAAAAGCATATATCATACCTAGGTCTTGATCATATAATTTCCAAAAGTATATATCAAACCTACAAATTCAATCAAGCTTCCAAAGCGAGACGACCATGCGCATGGAATTTGATTCTTTCCAATATCTCATGAGTGAGCTCATACCTTCCGGTTCAGTAACTGAACCTATATGATCCCTTTGAGAGATCGTATTAACTCATTTGCCCTTATATGCACACCAGCGCGCCGGTGTATAGACCTTGGTTAGGTCATCAACCTATTGGTCTGCCAAATGTACATACTCAGACATATAGTAACACATCTGTCTTCGGTGAGAGGATGCATGCCTGTATCGTGACAACATACGATATAGGACTTTGGTTATCTCGATCTCATTAAGTCAACTCTTTGACCTAACTAATCTGACACTTCCGAATCTCTATTCCTATGCAGAGAACCTGCATCAAGAGGTCGGTCAGATATCAGCCTTTAGAGATAAGGATTGCCATCTCCTACTCAGGCTGGAGATCATCTCTTAACGATCATTTGACGGTGCTTGATGAGTCCTCAATCTAACTCTTCAGATATTCATCCAAGCACCAGCCTCTATAATTCAACAGTTGAATCAACAACTGTATGATCATCAAGATGGCCATGGTACATAACCCTAATTGTACTAAGGGACCTATTATGCAAATTATTTATTCTTTATTTCAGATTAGGGAATGATATTTGCAATAACATTTATTGCATAATGGCTCGCTGTGGGCTCGCATGTCCAACAATCTCCCACTAGCCCAAAGAGCCATTAATGGGCTAATCATTTAAACCCACACTCATGTGACAATCATAGGCTATTTAGAAAATAGCTAGGTAAGCTGATCCGTCACTCTGTTCCTGCGAGACTACGCCAAGTCCTTTTACGACACTTGCATATCCCCAGTAACAATGCTCACATCTAATGCGAATGTTGCACCTTATGCAACCAATACTCAATCTTGTTAGTTACAGTGTCCTTGACATTACAGCTTAACAATTATCATAACCAGTATTTCCATAATCCATATCAGAATACCCTTATTCCTGGAGATCTCTATCTCCTAAGGTATTCACAGGGTTAAGACCCTTATAGATCACTATCTACAAGGTCTTAAACTTTTGAAGATAAGACTTTGAGATCACTATCTCAAAGATCTTGTCATCTATGAAGATTTTGTTATTACTGCAATCAAGTGTTTTCTCTCCATAGTAGGATTAACAACACTTTACTACTCCTACTGCAAGGCAGATATCTGGCTTTTGTACACAACTATCATACGCTCAGCTTCTCGTAACTAATGCACAAATGCACGTAGTTCTAGCATTTACTTCCTCAATTCTTTGAGGTGTTATCCCTTTAGATAGGTCAGTACCATATCTTAAGGGATGGAAGCCTTTCTTGGAATTTTCCATAAAATGAAATATGTCCAAGGTGTACTACTAATGTGACAGTCCCAATACCCTCTTCTCTTTGCTCCTGAACACCTTCGGAACTAAGATCCAAGAGGTATCCTTGAGATCATATCTCAAGTTATGGAACAACTAGATAATAAAGCACTTATTATTATCCTTTAATGATTAGGATATCATCTACATTTAGCACGATGAACACAAAGGCACTCTCACTAAGCTTCACATGGCTCATCAAGATTCTATCTGAAATCATAAGATTTATAATCTCATCAAATCTTATGGTCCAACTTCAAGTGAATATCCTCAGAGAGGTATTCATAGAGGAATGCAATCTTGACTTACATCTTAAAGATGCAATAGTCAAGTTGTGTAGCTAAGGTTAGCAATATTTTGATGGTTTTAAGCATGGTCACCGAAGAGCTAGTCTCATTGCAAGCAATGCCTTCTCTTCCGGTGTGTAGCTCATGGCTACGAACCGTGCTTTGAAGGTTTCTACCTTCTCATCAGGTTCCCTTCCTCTTGAAGATCCATTTACACCTTTACAGGTCTTACCCATATAGGTGGATCCTCGAGGGTCCATATACAACACTTGTATATGAAGCCTACATTAGACTTTTATTGCTAACATCCATCTATCCATGCTATGATCTTCGGAAGCTTCATCACATGAAGTTCGATCATTGTCAGATTTCTCTAACACATGGAATCCATCCTCAAACTCATTTGAAGAGGTATTAGTGTTTCATCTTTAATTGTCCTTTTAGTTTCCAATTTCAGAAGCCTCATTATCTTCTCAAGATTAAATGAGTTCCTACACTTCATTTTCATCTTGATTCTCAAGAGAGTCATCCTCTAAGAATCACATTCTCAAAGATGAGATCTTTTAAGAATCTCAAGGTTATAAAGTAGGTATCCAACACCATCCTTTATTTTCCTAATGAAGCATCACTCTCAAGTGCAAGATTCCATCTTATTTGCATGGAATCTTATTAAGGATATACATTGTAGTCTCTACTACACATATATACCTGGAAACTAAGGGATAATTATGCTAAAAATTCATCATTGATCAAATCATGTCACACATGATCCAATTGTATCTCCCTATAACTCTATTGAGTTAAGGTGTGTTAGGAGGATTGAGATAGAAATGATATTCATATCTCCATAAGGTATCCTTTGAATTCATCTAATAGGTACAAGCTACCTAGATTATATCAAATTCATTTTATCTTCCTTCAAACTTTGGTTGTAAATCAAAATAATGAAATCTTTGAACATTTCAAAGGTTTCTTTAGATGAAGAGAAGGAATCTCATATCATTCATAATCGTTAATAGATATCACATATCCACAATGTTCACTATGATATAGATGGTCCACATACATCAACATGTATGAGATCCTGAATACCTTGACATCTTACACCTTTCCCAAGGAAGGGTGTATTGGACATTTTACTTTGAATACAATTTTCATAAGTATGTAAGTTTTGAAATTTTAGACACTCTAAAGTTTCATCTCTTACTAGTCTATTGATCAAATCAATAGACAAATGTCCAAGACTTGATGCTAGATCATTGTCAAATGATCTTCATCCTCCTATTGATCTTGAGGTTTAATTTCAGTATTTAGAAATGTTAATGAACCATTCATCAATTTTCTAATTTAGTGGAGTCCACTAGATTTTAGATTACTATCTAAAATATTTCCATCATAACTCTTTATCATAACTCTTTATGATGGAATTTTTTTGAGCCTATGATAGATTTATTACAGAATTTATGTTTATTTCCAACATTTAGAATATACAATGAGTGTATTCTAATATCTAGGTCAAAGAGACATTCTCTAAGACTAAAGGGCTCTCCTATTGAAATTATGAAGCCTTTCAATCCAATAGAGATTGTTGCAACAATTGCATCAATATCTATGTGTATGACTGTAAGCCTTAAGATCAAATTTTCTAGTCTTCGAAAACATATGCAACTCATTGCAAGTGTAGTAGAAGATTGAGATACAATTACAAGACCTTACCTTATTCAATAAGCAAGTCAATATCAATGATTTATGTAGATTATTTTGATGCTCCATCCGAGTCCTTCTCTAAGGATTCTAGACAGACTTGACAGTCATACTATCAACACATCAACTTATTGCAGTATTGGCATTCTTCCAACTCTTTGGATTTCATATGGAAGTCATAGAAGTAGGTCAACTCTTTGACTTTCCTTCTTACTTGGGTCCGACCCATGCTTCCACTGCGCTCCCTTTATCTATAAACAACCATTTCTTAAGACTAAGGATCTCTTACGTTAAATTCAAAAGAATTCAATGTAAGATCATTTCAACATTTATACATGCTTCATTAAATTCATACAATATGAATATTATGAAGCTTCATGAATGACTAGAGTATAGATAGTAGAATGATGACACTCATCATCTACATCCATCTAAACTCTTAAAATATTGGTTCAGGTAGGTATTCAAACAATTGAATACATCATCTCTTATAGAGTCACCATTCTGCACGATGCAGAGAACCACATCATTCATGATTAAATGTCAAGAGCACATATGTATGCCAGAACATCTTCTTAGATTTTATAAGGATTAATTGACAATTGTGATCATCATCGACATATCACTTCCAAAGTACATCTGATGAGATCAAGACTATAGAGACATACAAAATGTAGGGTTGTAGTCCTATTATCTATTTAATTGTCATTCCTCATTATTATGAGGAAACTTGCACGTTGCAACCACATACATTATGTGTCCAACTGCAAGTACAATATCTGGATCATGAGTCCAATCCATGATATTTTACTGATTATTATTGAGTATAACATTGAGTGGGTTTAATGAAGCATTATCTGAAATAAGAAATTTACATAAATATATAAATATATATTTTACTTTGATTTAGGATTTTTTCATATCAAAGTTGTTTTGCCTTGTCAACACTGAAAGTTCATTCCCTTAATGACTTTCAATGTAAGAGATATACTTACCATCATATCTCAGCAAGATCTGGGATCTCCTTCATTATCTTTGTTACATCCCAATAATATGAGAATCTGCAACTCGGATAAAAAGAAGCGGGAACTCATTCCGCCTTGCAAGTCCAACTTGCATTCCCAATTCGGTCTTTAACACCCGGGCCCACCACCCCTAAGGCGATGTTGACCCATCATTAATTAAACCAACCGTCAACAGGAATAGTACTCGCTATGCGCAATCCAATATCACCCCAATAATATGAAGATCCGATATTGGGGTCACTACGCATACGGCCTTACTCTTTCGAGAAGCAAAGAGCCCGATCCAGATGCGCTTGCATGCAGGAGCTGTCACTTCAGATAGACGTCTCCTACGTACAATCCCTGGCGACGGAACCCTTCCCCTTGACGGGAGACCATGGATGTCACTTATGTGATCCTCCATATCATATTCAAATTCGAATTAATCACTATGAGTTATATTCATTATGATTAATTCTTCCAAGGGAAATAACATCTCTATTCATAATAGAGTGTTTTTATTTTAATTGGATTTCAATTAATCTAATCATATTAAATTAATGATCCAATTAATATCCAATAAACATTTTTAATTGTTACTTGAATTATGGTATTATCTCAAATACGTATTATTTCGAATTTTAATGATTAGAAATACATCATGATTTCTTAAGCATTATACTAACCCTACCCGCTGTCATGGCCAATACCGACGAGAGTGGGACGGACCACATACGTTGCAACCCGCAACCCCAATGCTCTCTGACTAGACACCATATCCACCTCAGGAAAGGATAATGCAAAATAGATCACTTTGTACTTGAGATGATCATCGGTTCTTCAACCGAAATTATACCATATAATAATAATTAAAACAATTTTGATTAACATTATAATGAGATTTGCTGAACAAATCCCAAGTCCTATTCAAGCAACATGTTTGTTGGAATGTAGATCATGTAACCAATTAATGATCTAGATCACATCTAATCAAATATTGGTCAAGGCAATGTCATTTAATGAAATAATTATCATCAAATATTTCACAAATATTTATGCACAATTATTGTAGGAAATTAAACAATTTTATTTCACTAATTGATTAAATGACAATCACTAAGTTCTTGATTAGGAAAGTATTTCCAGCAGTGACCCTCACTTACTAAAAATGCCATATCTCAATCAAATTAAATCCAAATTAAGCAAAGTAAGTTCTTAAAGTTTGCTAATTTGATTTACAACAGAATCTAAGTGATCTGCACGCATTTCAAGGTGTCTCAAATCCGCAATTAACTCTTTAATTACGTCATGATCCGCAATCCCCGAAACAGTGGATACATGTTCACTAAAATAATCATAACTTGAGCAAACGGAATCGAAATCACGCAAACTCAGATCCTACGGTTTTCTTATTTAATGGGGAACAAAATACAATAATTATTTTTGTGTTTAAACAATTTAAACAGTGCCGAAAATAATCTCAAAACAGAGATGCGAAAATGAAATGCAAGAAAACTTTCGCAAGCCTAACCCAAGTCGTCCTCGGTTAATGGATCGTATCCAAAACCGCTGACCTAAAGCTCTGATACCACTTGAAGGATATGGTAAAAATCCTTAAAGCGCATCACGGAAGCGTGAGCGTCGTATCGAATACGACGAAGAACGACTAGTCGTACTAGTTGTTCTATGCAACGGAAATTAAAATTTTCATGTGACGAAACCACGTGATCCAAGAACACTTCTCGGATCGTTTCGTTTAAACCACAAACAAGTAATAGGATTACCTCTTGAAGCGTGGTTGCGATCGAGTCTTTAAACGAAGAGACCTCCTGTCTTAAGTCCGATCCGACGGAGGAGACGCTTGCGAGCGCAGGGATGAACCGCGTGCTTCTTGCAATCCATGTTGATGATCCAAGCGACGGATCTCCTGTCTCGACACAGAGATCCGATGTCTTCTTCACGAGCAAGGCACGCCGAAGTAGACGGAGTTCTACGAGCAAACCATCGGACAACATAACGACGACGCTGCGACGATGGAGAACCTCTCTAGGGCATCCATGGTGGACGGCCATGAGAGAGCGAGAGAGAGAAAGAGAGAGATATGCTTCTCAAACATTGTGTGAAAAGAAGAGCAATGGGGTGCCTCTCCTTTTATAACATTTTGGGATCCATGAATCTCAATCCATGGGACAACACAAGTCCAATGGTTCTCATTGATTGTGTTTCTTTCAATGGCTAAGATTTATGTTGGTAAAAACCAACAACAATTAATTTAATAAAAATCAAATATATATAGAATATAATTTGATTTATATCAAATCAATCTCAATTAGAGAAATAGGAAAGGAGGCAAGCCTCCTTCCATAAGAAGGTTGGACGGCCACCACATTCCTTATGGGAATTGTGGCCGTCCACTCTTCTTATATGGAAGGTGGATGCCTCTCCTATTATATGAGATTGCATTATCTCATAATTATCTCTAATATATTCAACAATTTTTGTTGTATATTATTTCACAAAAATAAATCCAATTTATTTTGTGAACATTGCAATCATGCCATTGGAAATTTGTGAATCATATTCACAACCCAAAATAAAATGTAAATTACATTTTCAATTTAATGTCCAATGTGAATCCAATTCACATCAACATTTAATTAACAAATGTAAATTACCAATAGCTCTCTCTTATATATTATAAATCATATTTATAATATATATGACTAATATGGATATTGCTATCCATATTATTCATATCCATGATAATTAAATCATATTTAATCATCTTGGATCTCTTATTCTCATGTGCCTAAATAATATGAATCACATTCCCATTATTATTTTTTCTTTGATAATTGTTGGGAAAACTGAATGACTTGTTTATTCCATGAACCCTAGGTTCTCTTATATAGGAGAGTAGCCTATGGGTAAATTACATAAAGCATACTGTGAAGAAAAACAAAATAGAAAATAGTACAGATTCTACTATTATTATATGCGTTAACACTCCCTCTCAAGATGGAGCATAGATATCAATCATGCTCAGCTTGGAAGCACACTTCTGAAATGGACCTCTTAGCAATGCCTTGGTGAATATGTCTGCCGTCTGATTCTCTGAGGTAACATGAGATGTAGCAATGAACCCTTCTTGAATCATATCACGTATGAAGTGACAATCCACCTCAATATGCTTGGTCTGCTCATGGAATGCTGGGTTGTTTGCAATAAACAAGGCAGACTGATTATCACATTCCAAGTTCATAGGAAGTGGTACATCTAAACATAGATCTGTAAGCACAGCTTTCACCCACATCATCTCTGTAGTAGCCTGGGCCATAGCCCTATATTCGGATTCAGCACTAGATCTAGCTACCACCGTTTGTTTCTTACTTCTCCATGAGACTAGGGCATCTCCAACATAGACAGCATACCCTGAGGTGGACTTCCTATCCTTGGGACATCCTGCACAGTCTGCATCTGCACATGCTGAGATAGAGATCCCCTTTCCTTTCTTGAATAGCAGAACTGCACCTGGAGAAGATTTGAGATATCTAAGTATCATATGTGTTGCATCCATATGCACCTGGCGTGGTTGCTCCATGAACTGGCTCACACGGCTTACTGCAAATAATATATCTGGTCTAGTGATCGTGACATACAACAGTTTGCCTACCAGTTCTCTGTATCTTCTCCTGTCCACCTCTTCTGTGTTATCTTCATAAAGCTTCATGCTGGGATCCATTGGTGTCGTAGCAGGTCGACACTTAAGCATACCTGTTTCACTCAACAGATCTGTAACATATTTCCTTTGTGACATGACTAGCCCATATGAATTTCTAGCAAATTCAAGCCCCAGAAAGTATCTAAGGACTCCAAGATCCTTAGTGACAAATTCACTACCCAGCATTTCTTTTGCCTGCCTTATGCCCTGCTCATCATCTCCTGTAATCAAGATGTCATCAACATACACCATAATGACAATGATACCTATCGCGGTTTTCTGTACAAACAAGGAATGATCAGCATTGGAGCGTCTGTATCCTTGTTTCTCGAAGAGATCCGAGAGATTTTGAAACCATGCTCTGGGACTCTGTTTAAGGCCATAGATAGCCTTATGCAACCTGCATACCTTGGAGCACTCCCCCTCAACAGCAAAACCAGGTGGCTGTTGCATATACACCTCTTCCTGCAAATCTCCATATAGGAATGCATTCTTCACGTCCAACTGATGGAGCGGCCAGTCTCGAGCAACTGCAACTGACAACAAGATCCTTAGAGTGGAATGACGTGCCACAGGCGAGAATGTGTCAAGGTAATCCACCCCATATGTTTGTGTGAAGCCACGTGCCACCAGACGCGCCTTGTACCTGTCAATATAGCCATCTGCATTTTGCTTCACTGTGAACACCCACTTGCAGCTCACTGGGTTCACATCTGGAGGTATAGAAACCAAAGTCCAAGTTCCTCTGGACTGAAGTGCTGCCATTTCTTCTTCCATTGCTAGCTGCCATCTACTATCCTGTAGAGCCTCATGATGATTCCGTGGAATCTCTATAGCTGAGAGTGCCATAGCAGACGACTTGAAATCTCCAGATAGCCGCTCAAAAGATACAGAAGCTGATAATGGATATTTGGCACAACTCCTCGTCGACTTCCGTAAAGCAATGGGAATATCCAAATCAGCTGTAGGCTCATCTGGCTCCTGCACCACATCCTGCTCAGAAATGTCGTCAGATCCATCAACATTAATATTCTCATTACATACCATAGGCGAGCTAGTGGACGAGTCATGACCATGAGCTAGTGGAGGAGGCCTGCGGGTATAATGGAAAGGGAACGGTGAGATAGGCTGCTGTGGTGGTGGAGGTGGTGGTGTTGTTGTTGTTGATGATGGCATCTGAGGTGGTGGTAGTGGCATGTATATGGCATCAGGTGGTATAGGTGGAATCTGCTTGTCTCCTGATGCTGAAAAATACATAACAGATTCAAAGAATGTAACATCTGCACTGATCATATACCGCCGACGCAAAGGATCAAAGCACTTGTACCCCTTTTGAGTTCCGGAGTACCCAACAAAGACACACTTGACAGCCCTAGGAGAGAGCTTGTCAGTACCCGGCGTCAACTGATGGACAAACGCAACCGATCCAAACACACGAGGAGTAAGGGTGAACAGATCATTGTCAGGATGAATAAGTGAGAATGGGATCTGTTCATTCAAGACAGACGAAGGCATACGGTTGATTAGGTAACATGCAGTGAGAACTGCATCACCCCAGTAGGAGTAGGGAGCATGACTCTATATAAGGAGAGATCTTGTGACATCAAGAAGGTGACGGTGTTTTCGCTCAGCAATCCCATTCTGTTGAGATGTATGAGCACAAGATGTTTGGTGAATAATCCCTTTTGAGGAGTAGTAATTGGCAAGAATATTGGTGCACAATTCTAAAGCATTATCACTTCTCACAATTTTCACAGATGTGGAGAAAACATTTATTATTTCATTCAGAAAATGGATAATGATATTTCCTGCTTCAGATTTATTTTTCATCAAAAATACCCATGACACTCTAGAAAAATCATCCACAAATACTATATAAAATCTGTGTCCCTGATGATCGGGAACACGACTCGGACCCCAAACATCAATATGAAATAACTCAAACCTGGAGGTACTACTCCGACCTGGACGACTGGGAAAGGACGACCTGTGATGCTTTCCCAACTGACACGCCTCACAGTGATAGGTGTGTGAGGTAGACTATAGGGTAAAACCTGACGCAACTTCGGAAGCGGTAAATGACCAAAACGCAGATGCCATAATAAGGTTGATACTTGTCCGGAAGGAGAGGATGAAGATCCAGCAAAAGGAGTCTGATTCAAGCGATAGAGGCCTCCTTGCTCATAGCCACGACCAATCACGTTGTCCGTATGGATGTCCTGAAAAATCAAAGAAGATGGATCAAAAATTGCACGACAATGTAGATCCTTCGTAATCTGGCTAATTGACAATAAGTTCATAGAAAAATCAGGTGCATGTAGCACATTCTTGAGCTGCATAGAAGATGTCAAGCTAATCTCCCCCAGACCAGTGATGGGGGAATGAGTGCCATTGGCAATCACTATTGTCCGACCTGGAGGGATCCGAGTGTATCCTGAAAGCAGACGCTGGTCGCCACATAGGTGATGTGTAGCGCCAGAGTCCATAATCCATGGTAAAGTACCTGATCTACTACTATTCAGTGCAAGCATACTACCTGAGGTACTGGTAGAAGCGGAGGCGGAAGCAGCAGCATCAGACTGAGGCTCTGTAGTCGGTGTTGGGCCAGATGGTGGAATAATGCCCCTCAGACGGGCAACTAGATCGTCGAACCGCTGGTCTAAAGTAGCAGCAGATGGTGGCTCTATCTGCTCAGCAGCTCGTGCGGATGTAGGAAAACCATGCTTTGAGTAGCATGTATCTTCATTGTGTCCAACTCGGTGACAGTAGGTACATGTTGGCCTAGTGCGGCCACCTCTTCCACGGGGTCCAGGTCCACGGCCCTGGTGATGAAATCCACGACCTCTGCTAGCTGCCATAGATGACGAATTCTGACTCGCGGCTGTAGAAGGAACTGTGATTCGACTAAACCTATGAAAAGCTTCCTCCATGGGAGGAATAGTTGAGTCAGTCAAAATCTGTGATCGTGCTGCCTCATACTCTGGATCGAGTGCAGCCAGGAACACACCCACCATTGTCGCATTCCTGTACGTCTTCTGCTGTTCTGGCGTGGCAGTAAGGGGCATGAAGCTATAAAGCTTCTCGAACATCCCTCTCAATGATGTATAGAGAGAATGTAAAGGGCGACCATTCTGCTTTATTGTGAATATGTCATGTTGAAGTTGCAGAATCTTAGTCTCGTTCTTCGCCTGGGAGTACGTTGCTGCCAGAATATCCCACATATCCTTGGCTGTGGGTTGATGTAGGATGTCATTGACAATCTCAATAGCCAACGTACCAGATAGCCAAACCTTGGCATATGCATCATCAGCCTCCCAATAGGCATTGGCTCCAGTCTTCTCTGCAGGCTCA
Organism: Ottelia alismoides; assembly: GCA_037367405.1. Classification (NCBI taxonomy): domain Eukaryota; kingdom Viridiplantae; phylum Streptophyta; class Magnoliopsida; order Alismatales; family Hydrocharitaceae; genus Ottelia; species Ottelia alismoides. Next base: position 223,272 of record JAZKJV010011335.1, on the reverse strand, counting down.
GGTTCGGTAAGAATGTGCTTCTTACCCGTTGACTTCATCATACTCATGAACTGCATTGCCCACAGTTCATAGTTTGTACCGTCCATCTTGACAATAGGCGCTGGACCACGAAAGGCGCCAATAGATGGGATATCCGCCTTGATTTCTGACATACTGGAGATGGAAGACTGGAGCAATTGACCGAAGATAAGCTTTGTCTACAGTAACATAGACAGGATTAGTTGCATGTGTAGACCTCAAGCAACTATCCCCATGAAAATGTACACGTTAAGCCCTAGCCGCACGCAGCAGTCACGAGCAGGCACATGATATACGCACAGGTGGTTGCGTGAATGCGCACAGGTGGTTGTGTGCACTGGTGCTACAGCACGCGCACGGATGCGCAGTGAGATATGCGCACTGGCACTGGAGATGCGCAGGGGAATGCGCGCACTGGCTCTGGATATGCGCAGGGAGATGCACGGAGGCGCAGGCGCATGCGCAAGGAGATGCACGCACGGGACTGGAGGTGTACGTGCACGGAGGCGCAGGCGCACAACACTACAGCGCGTGCACCTGAGGATGCGAGGCGCTAAGCGCTGCGAGGCGCAGGACGCTACAGCGCTAAGCGCTGCAAGGCGCAAGGCGCTATAGCGCTAGGCGCTGCGAGGCGCAAGGCGCTACAGCGCCGCCCAAGCGAGCGTGTGCTGCTCGCAGCGGCGCGACGGTGGTTGGAGAGGCTGCTCGCGGCGGCGCGACGTTGGTTGGAGAGGCGGCGCCGATAAAGCAGGAAGAGGAGGGCTGGAAGGTGTGGTAGGGTTAGGGTTTCGAGAACTCCAGTCTAGGACCGTCGCTCTGATACCATGTTGGGAAAACTGAATGACTTGTTTATTCCATGAACCCTAGGCTCTCTTATATAGGAGAGTAGCCTATGGGTAAATTACATAAAGCATACTGTGAAGAAAAACAAAATAGAAAATAGTACAGATACTACTATTATTGTATGCGTTAACAATAATCAAATCACATTTAATTATCTAAGATAGCTCTCTTTATAATATGAATCGAATTCATATTAATCATGATAATTAAATCACATTTACTTATCCATTTTCTCGATGCTCAGATATATATTATCAACAATGAAATTATCCTGAACCCATTCAAGGATAATGCGCTTTCTCCGCGAATACTTGGAGATAAGGACAGGGCGATTGTATTGTTCCACGTATAGTGACTTGGATATTGAGATCATATCTCAAATCCAGATCGCGGGCCTCCCATAGATGCTTGATTAAATCAAGACCGCAAATCTAATCTTCTCATTGCATCTGAATCACATTCAGATCAATGTCCAATATTTGGGCTAAGATAAGATTACTTCTCTGCCGAGAGGAGTCACTAAAATCCAGACCCGTTTCATCACTCTCTAGGAATGGAAGCGTCATGGTCATACAATCGTTTATGATCACTTCACCCTCAGGTATTCCCATTACCTGTACATCCTGCATACTGGATGACTCAGAATAAACCCGAAGTATTGGATCAACTTTATACTGTCTACTTCATGGTTTTATCAGCAAATTTCTCATTCGATCATTAGGAGTCTGTATCTATCATATACTTTCCAAAAGCATATATCATACCTAGGTATTGATCATATACTTTCCCAAAGTATATATCAAACCTACAAATTCAGTCAAGCTTCCAAAGCGAGACGACCATGCGCATGGAATTTGATTCTTCCCAATATCTCATGAGTGAGCTCATGCCTTCCGGTTCAGTAACTGAATCTGTATGATACCTTTGAGAGGTCGTATTACTCATATGCCCTTATACGCACACCAGCGCGCCGGTGTATAGACCTTGGTTAGGTCATCAATCTATTGGTCTGCCAAATGTACATACTCAGACATATAGTAATACATCTGTCTCCGGTCAAAGGATGCATGCCTGTATCGTGACAGCATACGATATAGGATTTTGGTTATCTCGATCTCATTAAGTCAACTCTTTGACCTAACTAATCTGACACCTCCGAATCTCTATTCCTATGCAGAGGACCTACATCAAGAGGTCGGTTAGATATCAACCTTTAGAGATAAGGATTGCCATCTTCTACTCAGGCTGGAGATCATCTCTTAACGATCATTCGACGGTGCTTGATGAGTCCTCAATCTAACTCTTTAGATATTCATCCAAGCACCAGCCTCTATGATTCAACAGTTGAATCAACAGCTGTATGATCATCAAGATGGCCATGGTACATAACCCTAATTATACTAAGGGACCTATTATGCAAATTATTTATTCTTCATTTCAGATCAGAGAATGATTTTTGCAATAACATTTATTGTATAATGGCTCACCCTGGGCTCGCATGTCCAACATATTGGTGTCCCTCTTTCACTGCTGCATTGTCGGAGCAGATATGCGATGATGTCGTGGCCCTCTTAAGGGACCTTGCGGATGTGGGAGGCCCCACTGAGGGTAGAGACCATTTCCTATGGAAGGGGGGAATTTCTCGATGAAGAAGGCGTATAGAGCTTTCGCCAGGCTACGCGGAGAGACTCGGAAGGGGAATGTATGGGACTACAGAATTATCCAGGGTAGCAAAATTCCAATGTAGATCAAGGTTTTTCTATGATCGATAAGACGTGAGCGGATGCTTTCCAAGGCGCACAAGGCAAGACTGCTCTGCATCGGGGAGACTCTGTGCGACAGATGCGATATTGAGCAGGAGGAATTGGGGGCATATCTTCTTTGATTGGGGTTCATCGGCTGTGGTGGGGGAGCGTGCGACATTGTCGTGGTTGCGCTCAGTGGACAAGGAGGCATACTGGATTTCGATTAGGACGACATGTGGGAGCTCTCAGGAAAACGTAGCTAGCGCTTTTGTTATTCTCTGGGCCATATGGTGTGCTAGAAATGAGAAAATATTTCAAGGGCGTCATTTCACTTGTGAGAGGGTGTTGGGCCACTATAGAACGTTGATGGCTTTATGGCAAAACATGTAATTTGGTAATTTTGGTGTATGGAATTGCACGTGGGCGTCGATACTTCAGTAAGTGGGTGTTAGGCAGTTATTGGGCACTACTGGCTTTGTGGTTGTATCCATGTGTGGCGTGAGTTGGGCTTGTATTTATGTATTAGTGTGCTAATGGAATAAATTTGCGGTGTGCTCCAGTCTTGGGGTTGTGCCCTTCTTTTGCTTCAAAAATATAACATTAAGCATGTTAGAATAAGTTTGCTCTTAAAAAAAGCAAAAAATTTTAAAAAAGCTCCATGTAAAAGTTGACCGACTAGGTTGACTAGTCGGCTTCTAGTCGAGTTGACCGATTAATGGCCGACTAGGCCTAATCGAGTTGGCTACCCCCGACTTTTACAACAGTGGAGTTACTTAAGGTGATTTGTTTCACCGAGTACATTTGTTAGTGAATTTGAGTTTTCATTTTGTAACATGATGAGTGTTGCATGCTCCTACTTGAAGAAGATTGCTGAAGGTATAAACTAGTTGGATAATTGGATATTGCAAAGACCATCTAGTATGTGGTCATTTGCTTAGAACCTCATCACCATTTAGAAAAATAACGAGTCAAATCACCATTTAGGGTTCGTTTGGTTGCAGGGTTGGGTTGGCCCAACCCGGGGTACCCCTCCTTCCAAACATCCCAATCCTCCTCACAGTTTACTATTCACTGGGGTACCCCAACCGAACCCAATCCTGCCCAACCCTGCAACCAAACGAACCCTTAGGGAAAGTAACGAGCCAGTAAAGCCTATATAAAGGGTCATGTATAACTCGTTTCAGGGGGAAAAATAGCACAAGATTCGACTTTTCAAGTTCCTTCACCAAGAAGGAAGTCATCCTAAATTCCTAATTGCCATGAACTACGTAGATCTTTGCGTTTTTGATGTTGTGAAATAGACAGATTTATCTATCCGACCATTTTGAGGTCCTTCACTATGAAGGAAGTCATCCTAATTGTTATGAACTACATAAATCCTAATGTTTTAGATCCTGAGAAATAGACAAATTTGTCCACTATATATTTCTAGTGCTTGTTAGTGAAAGTTGATTATGCAGTTGTGCTGCAAGGAATCCACGAAAATGGTTGATGTCTGTGGAGCATTGCTTCTGGAACAAGATATGCCATTTGACTTGGTATAATTAAGGGACGGGACTACTGCCATATTTGCTGTATTGAACTGTTTAAAGCATATCTGCTAGTTAACTTTAAATTTCAGTATCTTGTGCTTGTTTCAGCAAGTTGAAGTTTTGGGATATTTCGATGGTTGGCAATATTTTGTGTTCATACAGTGCTAATAAACTGGAACCATAATCTGAGTGCAACTTTCATTTACTTCAAAAATCTATTTGAGACGAGATTTTACATGCATCTAAAGATCATTTTTGATAGGTGACTTTTGAGGGCACATCAACCCTATTAGGTGATTGCTGAATTGGAGTAAAATTGTCTTTATTCCTGATTTCACGTTCCTATTTTGATTTTGCTGTATTTCTATAATTTCGATCATACGAGGTTCTTACTCAGATAATGAAGTTTTTCCTCTCTTTTTTTTAATTTTTTATTTACAAGAATGCATGTTTTCTTTTCTACTACAGATCAAGCCGCAGTAGACAGAGCAATCAATGATATCTGCATTCTTTTTCAGTGCAGCTATCAAAATCTACACGTGGTGTGTAACTTTATATGCACCTCATGAAACTTCCTTTATCGAATTAAGATACTAAGCTTGTTTTTTTCTTTCAGTTGCATAAACTTATGTGAAATTATAACATATTAAAAGAATCTTGGCTGTGGCTCCATTTAACTCCGCTTAATAATGAACTGTACATACCCTTTTTTGTTAATTATTTTAGTGAAATGACCACATAGACCGTTACATCATTGACCATGTCGTTTTATCCATTCCCTACTGTTGGAGTATATTGTGTTATGCGTCTCTTGTTAAGATGGGTAAATGGATCTCTCCAGGATCCATTTGCTTCATCCAATTGTTTAGTCCCACATCGATCGTCTGTGGGATGTGGAGACTCAGTGAGGTCTATCTAAGAAGCCCCTCACCCTCTGTATCAGTTGAGAGAAAGAGCAATGCAACATATGGCCCTTCGAGGCCTTCTCCCGTGGTTTCATCTCGCTCCTTAGGGAGTAGGGTTCCACATTAAAATCATGCATTCTTCATTCTTCATTATTCTTTTTTTCCTATACGCTTCCCCATTCTTATTTTCTAACATGGTATCAGAGCGAGTTCATTCTCGAGGATTTTATGTTCATTCATCATTTGTTCGAAACTCGATTTTTGTGTTGTATTCTTGAAGATTTTTGTTCATGTTATGAGAGAATTGTTCTCGGAATTTATGCATTGAAGATTACATTTTATTTCTTGAGATCATGCAATACGAAGGAAACTAGGGTTCCCGAGCAGGAACCCTAATCTCAACGGCGAAGTTGGTTCTCCAAGTCATAGACAACGACGCTCCATCGCCTACCTCAGCATCCCAGGCGGCCTCATCTTCAACCATCAGCAGCACCGCTCGCAACCACAAAGGGGATATACCCCATCGTATTGCAGTGCAGGTCCAACATCAGCTGCCATTCTCTCCAACGTCTCTCCAGCCTGCTGCCACGCCTCCTCTCCTATGTCCCGGTGCTCTAGAGGCGATGGTTGATGTGGCGACACAGATCAAGAGATGGGTTCCCTTCGGGGAAGCCTATCCTCTTGCGTTGAAGGAAGGGGCCCGATGGTCCTTTATAATTTTTTTTTGGGAAGGGTTGCTCTGTTGCATGTAAAAAAATTATTTTGTTGCTCCCTTGGCCAAGTGGGCTGACAGTTATAAAAAGGGGGAGGTTGAAAATATGATGCTTTTTTTGGGCCCATAGTTGGGCCACATGTCTTAAAAAAGGGGAGAGAGGCAGGGCCTTATTTGCAAAAAAAATGTTTTGAGAAAAGGCACGTACAAAAGAATGCCGTGTGCAGAAAAATTTGCAAAAATATGAGTCAGCTCCAACTGAGGCCTTCTCCCATGATTTCATCCCGCTCCTTAGGGAGTATGGTTCCACGTTAAATCCTGCGTTCTTCATTGTTCATTATTCTATTTTTTTTCTGATACGCTTCTGCATTCTTATTTTCTAACACTTACCAACGTAAAATGTGTTCTTTGTACTTGTGCTGGTTTTACATGGTATTCTAACAAATTCGATCTTGGGTCAGGACTCAGGAGCATGGTTTGAAAAAAAAGAAAGGTGGAGCGAGGCATCTTCCTTGGAATCGAAAAGAGGTGTAGCCTCGAGGTGGTCGAGGCACAAACTTCAATTTATAGAGAAAAAGATGCATGAAACTATAATTATATATATCGATGTATTTATATTTTTTCTGACCAATATATAATACATAAACCAACAAAGCCTTTTGCCACAATTAAGTATGATCGGTTACATGAATTTTCTGCATCCATTCAGATCTATTTTGTGTCATTCTCGAACTTAAATCCAAATAACTAAGATCCCTTTGGAGAGTCTCATTCCAACACTTCTGGGGCCTTCCTCACCCTTTCTTAACCGGCTCAACATCCCAAATCTCACATCTTCTAACCGGTGCATCAACTGATCTCCTTTGTAAATGGACAAACCATCTTAAGCGATTTTCTCTCATCTTATCCTTTATCGGAGCTACACCAACTTTACTTCTGATCGCGTCATTCCAAATCCGTTCTTTTTGTGTATCACCATACATCCACCTTAGCATTTTCATTTCTGCTACTGTCATTCTCTGTACATGTCTATGATTTACAAGCCAATATTCTGATCCATAGAGCACAACATGTCTCACAGTTGCTTTGTAATACTTTCCTTTGACTTTCAAAGGGATTTTCTTATCACAAAAAACAATAAATACTCTTCTCAACTTTAACCAACCTACATTTATTCTATGAGTAATAACTCCATCAATTTCCCCATCCTATTGCAAAATAGATCCCAAATATCTAAAAAAATCTTTCTTTTGAAAAGTTTTGTCTCCAATCTTCACATCCTTCACCATTGTTTCCATTAAATGTGCACTCCATATATTCAATCTTATCACTACTTATATGAAATCCTTTAGTCTCTAAGGCATGTCTCGAAACCTCCAGCTTATTATTTACCCTATCTCGTGTCTCATCAATCAACACAATATCGTCGGCGAACAACATATACCATGGTATCTCATCCTAAATGTGATTAGTCAACTCATCCATAATAAAAGTAAAATGGAATGGACTCAAAGTTGAACATTGATGAAGATAGATGTTGATATTAAAATAGTCAGTCTTCCCATATTGGATCCTTACACAAGATGAAATCCCATCATACATATCCTTTTTGGATTGAAGATTGGACGATGGAAAGCTTGTAAAAATCGACCGATTAGTCGGTCCGACTAGTCGAGTCGGGGGGGGGGGGGTAGCCGACTCGACTAGGCCTAGTTGGCCATTAGTTGACTAGCCCGACTAGTCAGCCTAGTCGTTGTTTTTTATTTTTTTTAAAGTAAACTTATTCTAATATGCTTATTGTTATATTTAAAGTCAATTACTTATTTCGTTTCATTATGTAAGTAAAGAAAATATACAACTCCATGTTAATACATAAGCAAACTTATTCTAATACGCAATAATGTTATATTTAAAGTCAATTACTTCTTTGTTTTCATTATGAAAGTATAGAAAATGTACAAATCTATGTATAAGCAATTTATATTTAAAATAATTAAACAAAATTTTAAATTGACTAATGGCCTACTAAATCCGATTAGTCGTCCGACTGCCGATTAATCCTTAGTCAGTGACCCCATCGACCGAGTACCGATTACCGCTTCATGTAACCTTGGATGATGGCAGTTTCGATGTAATGATATATATGATGTAATCATATATTTTTGGATTAACGACTAGATGGACTAGGGGACGTCGGTAGCCTGCTTCCCGACCTCTTTGCTCTTGCAAAAAATAATGATGCATCGGTTCAGGGATTTGGGAAGATGGTACTTGGATGCAACCTTTTGGTCTGATTTCTCTGATCGACACCGACATGAATGTATGCATCTTTTGGTGGCGATTAGAGGGTTGGTTGAGCCTAAAGGTAATAGAGACTATTGGGAATGGAGAGGTGGTGATTTCATCGTGAGAAGAGCCAATGAAGCCTTGGATCACCAGTCGCACTATAGTCCCGACGACTTGAGTCGAGTCCGTAGGTTTGTTTGGGATATGAATATATTCCAAAACGTTTAAAGATTTTTGTTAGGCTGCTATCATCATCATATAGCCTCATGTTGGGATCCATAAGCATAGTAGCAGGTTGACACCCAGTCATGCCTGTCTCAACTAGCATGTTTGTAACATACTTTCTTTGGGTCATCACAAGACCATGTTGATTCCTGGCCAACTCTAACCTCAAGAAATACTGTAGGATCCCAAGATCCTTGGTGATAAACTGTCTACCCAAAAATTCCTTTCCCTCTTGATCCCGTGTACATCATCTCCTGTAACAAGTATGTCATCAATATAATATATACCATGATAACAACCGTACCTTTGAAAGTTCTCTGTACAAACAGTGAATGATATGCATTTGATCTCTTGAATCACTGCTTCTCAATCAGATCGGAGAGCTTTTGAAACCATGTCCTTGGACTCTGCTTAAGGCCATAGGCCATATATTGCCTTATAGAGTCTAGAAGCCCGATAACACTTCCCATCAAGAGCAAGCCATCGAGGCTGCTGCATGTAGACTACCTCTTAGAGATCACCATACAAAAAAAATACATTTTTAACATCAAGTTGTAATAAAGACCAATCATATATCACAACAACAGAAAGAAGAACTCGTAAAGTAGAGTGCTGAGCAATAAGGGAGAATGTGTCCAGATAATCCACTCCATACGTTTGAGTGAAGCCACGTGCAACCAATCTGATCTTGTAACAATCAAAACTCCCATCTGCATGGTGTTTGGCGGTAAACACCCATTTGCAACTAACAATGGACACTCAATTGGGAGCAAGAACAAAGCTCTAGGTACCATACGACTGTAGAACAACCATCTCCTCTTCCATGGCCAAACACCATCGACTGTTTCTCAAGGCCTCTTAATAATTCCGTGGAATTTCCACGATAGATAGGGCAACTGCAAATCTCCTGAAGTCCCCTGTCAAGCGATCAGAGGAAACTTGGGATGTGAGAGGATATGAGGCACATGTACACTTCTGCTTTCGAAGCACAATAGGTACATCCAGGTCATTGGGAATTCCTCAATCTATATGCCAGTTGCCTGCAAAGATTCTTTTGTAGACACATCTTCAGACCCATCATTAGATTCAATGTATTTAGAACAAACATAGGACGTGCTGGAAGACTGGCGATGATCATGAGCTTAAGTAGGCTGACGTGTATAGTGGCGTGGTAATGGTAGAGCTAGGGTAATGGGATATGTTGGTAAAGGAGGGGGTGCATGAGGTGGAGTAGGTGGAGGTAGGGGTGGAGCAATAGGCACAGGTGGAGGTGGTGATGGGCTCGCAGGAGGAGGTGGCATGTATACCTCATCATCTGAATCTGATGAAGTCAACCTATCACCCATAAGAGAATAATACACCACAAACTCAAAAAATGTGACATGAGCACTAACACAATATTTCCTGCGCAATGGCTCATAACATCTATATGCCTTATGTGTTCTGGAGCAACAAAAACACATTTGACAGCTTTAGGAGATAGCTTGTCAAGACCTGGAGACAAATGATGGACGAATGCAACAGAGCCAAAAACACGAGGAGTGAGCAAGAGCAACTCCTTCTCTAGAAATGCAGGGAGAAAGAAATTTTCTCACCCAGAACTAGTAATGGCATGTGATTCACGAGATAACATGCCGTAAGAACTGCATCACTCCAGAACGAATGTAGGGCACTACTCTGAATAACAAGAGTTCGTGTAACATCAAGTAAATGGCAATGCTTTCTCTCTACAACACCATTTTGCTGAGAAGTATAACCACATGTTGTTTGATGAACTATACCAGGAGATGAAAAGAATTGGGATAGTCCACAAGTTCAGAATTCCAAAGCATTATCAGTTCTCACATATTTGACAGAAGAGGAAAAAATATTCTGTATTTCATTGATAAGGGTTTTAATCACATCCCCAGCTTTTGACTTATTTTTCAATAAGAAAACTCATGACATACGAGAAAAATCATCAACAACAACAAGGTTAAACATGTGTCCATGGTGATCGGGATCTCGACTCGGACCCCAAATATCAGTATGAAATAACTCAAAAGGGGTGCTCCAATTTTGACAACTAGGAAACACAGACCGATGATACTTCCCCATCTGACATGCCTCGCAATTGAAGGATGAGCGAGGTGAGATCTGAGGGAGAACATGACTCATCTTTTGAAGGAGAAGGTATCCAAAGTGCATGTGCTACATGAAAGGAGAGACTGGTCCTGTAGAATGAGAGGATATGCCATCATATGGAGTTTGAATCAGTCAGTAGAGGCCTCCCTGCTCACGACCACAACCAATCACCATATCTGTAAGAAAGTCCTGAAATACAAGAGACGACGGGTTAAAAATAGCACAACAATGTGATTCCCTCGTAATATGACTGATCAATGATAAATTCATAGAAATGTATCAAACCGATCTCCTCATGTCCCGTGATCGGAGATTGGGTATCATTGGCTATGACAATGGTTCTGCTAGGAGGAAGCCGTCAGTAATATGCAAACTGATCTCTGTCCCCACGCATGTGGTGTGTTGCTCGGAGTCCATAATCCTTTATGTAATATCAGATCCATGACAACTAGTATGAGCATAGATGCTACTTGAGGTACTGGTATTGACAGAGGTACTCGTAGAGGGAGAAGCTACAACATCTGAGTGGCCTCATGGAGTAGGTGAGGAAGCTAGGGAGCTCCCTGAGGTATAATGTCTCTCAATCGAGCAAGAAGGTCATCATACCTCTGATCCGAAGAAGAAGAAGAAGCAGGGGGGCTGCTTGCTTCGTTACATGAGCCGATGCGGGAAAACCATGCTTGGAGTAGCACGTGTCCTCTGTGTACCCTTGGGCAGTGATAGTAAGTGCACGACTGATGAGTACGACCTCCTCTACCACGAGGTCCGCATCCATGAAATTGAGAAGATCCTCCCCTACCGCGGGAGGTTTCCATTGTAGAGGATGTGTGGATAGAAGTAGGAGAGGAGACAATGATCCTGCTAAGTCTGCGGAACACTTCCTCCATGGGAGTGATAGTAGCATCCGCCACTATACGTGAGTGGGCTACCTCATACTCTGGGTACAATGCTGCTAGGAATACACCATCCATGGTGTCATTCTTGTATGCCTTCTGCTGCTCAGGAGTAGACGAGAAGGGCATGAAACTGTGGAGTTTCTCAAACATTCCACACAATGATGTGTATAGAGAGGGTCGTTCATTCTACTTGATGTTAAATATGTTGTGTTGTAACTACATGATCTTTGTTTCATTCCTCACTTGAGAACACATGGCTGCAAGGTTATGTTGACAGTGGGCTGATGTAATACATCATTGACGATATCTATTGTTAATGTACCAAACAACCAAATCCTGGCATACATATCATCTGCCTCTCACAAGGCATTGACCCTTGCTTTCTCATCCGGCTCTTCCTCAGTAAGAATATGTTTCTTACCTGTGGACTTCATGAGGCTCATGAACTTCATGACCCATAGCTCGTAATTCGTCCTGTTCACTTGACAATTGGCGATGGACCATTGAAAGCTCCTGTAGTGGGGGTATCAAATTTGTTTTCTAGCATGTTGCCGTATGAAGAAAACTAGAGCTTTTAGACCAAGAGAGGTACGTCTACACAGACATATGGGGATTTGATTGCATGTGTAGACTTATCATGCAACCAAATCCATCAACAAGAAAGGATTCGTAACGTGGGCAGAAACATAGGTCACATGAGGTCGCAAAGGTTCGCTGGTGGTGATGGGACCTCGACGAGAGTTGGCGGCGTCGATGGTGCCGCCTGTGAGGAGGGGTGGCCGGTGGCAGCATCGCCCAAGGAGAGAGAGAGAGAGAAGGGGAAGCCAGCGACACCCAAGGAGAGAGGGGTCGACGACGCCTAAGATGAGAGAGGGTGGTCGACGACAACACCCAAGAAGAGAAGGCTTGTTGGTAGTGTTTAGGGTTAGGGTTTCTTAGGCACGAGAGCTTCGGTCTAGGACTGTCACTCTGATACCATATTGGAAAAATAATGAAATGGTTTATTTTTGGGAATCTAGGCTCTCTATATAATTACAATAGTTCGACATAAGGAAAAAAAATAAAGAAACAATACAGAAATACAAATATATCTCTTCAGATACCTCCAATAATGCTCATACAAAAATAAAAAGTGAAAAGAAGAATGCAGCCCCTACACCCAAAGCCTCAACCTCCAATGAGCTCCTCACCAGACAGCTGCTTCGATCCTCCATCTACCCCGATCGTGTGACGACAACTCGAGCCCCCATCTGAGTCCTTGGCAGTGTGATGCAGCAACAAGCCCACACCTCCCGAAAGCTCTAGGCGGTTGCCCCGCCTCCCAACTTTATCCTAGATCCAATCGAAGACCACCCCAGCAGTCGCCGACGTGCGATCCCTTCTTCCTCAAGTTACAGGCGGCGGTGGCATGGGTTTCTAAAACCCTTGCCATGTTCTCTGTAAGAATATGGGTGAGGAACCCCACCCCTTTCTCCTACACCTGCGGCCCAATTATGCTTTATATTAAAACATCAAGAGAGAGAAAGAGACAAGGAGGAGAAAATAGGGAATGGCGATAAAGAGAGGCTACTCTTATTTACTTTCGGCCTAATGGACCCTTATATGTAAAACAAAAAGGGAAGATAAGTGGATGGGAATGTTTCCGACCACTTGGTGCCTGTTTTGTAAAAAAAAGGAAAACTAAAAAATAATAATGGCTTAAAAAAATAAGGGCTACGTATAAAAAAAGCTGTACGTAAATAAATGGATTGATTTATGAAAGAAATGCATGTTTTGTTTTTCCCAACTTGATGTTTCATGCTCCTTATTGTATCAAGTATGGGAGAAAGGGGGAGTAAGAGAGATTATGCAGAACTTCTACTGTCCGACTATGATTGACAGACCAACACTCTAGACTGCTATTGCGATCATCTGTTTTTATCGAGCATCGACTACTTCGTCGGGTGTCTATTCTCGACTACTACTTCACAATAGACTTCTTCTGCTGCGATTCTTCTCCAGGCATGACATGGATACGTTCTGGTGACCTTCAAGCACGACAGAGATACGTTCTGGTGAGCTGGTGTCGGAATGACTCTACATACATGGCATAGAATACATTTCGGTCATCAAGCGAGGTCTTTTACCAGCAACAACCATATGTTCTTCTTTGATGTATCATGTGAAGATGTGATGTAAACTTTTTCTTTTTATTGCAAGCTGCAAATTTCTCGGCTCCAGCTTGAGGGGGAGTGTTAGAGAATGTAATAGAGTGGTAATTGGATCTCTTCAGGATACAATTACCAACCACTCATGTTTAGTCCCACATCTACTATATGTGTGACTCTGGTCTGTTTGTAAGGTTATATAAGGAAACCCCACCCCCTGTGCTCTATGAGAAAGTTCAATAGAATATCTGACCCTTTGAGGCCTTCTCCCGTCGTTTGATCACACTCTTCGAAAATAAGGTTCCACGTAAAATCCCAAGCGTTCATGTTTATTCTTTCGTTATTTTCTTGTTCTGTTCATCGATTTGCTTCCGCATTCTAGATTTCAACACTTTTAATACCTCGGAAAACAAAAATATCACCAAAACCCGAAAAGCTTTTGGGTCTCCCTGCCTTTCCTCTTATTTTTGGTAAGATCTAAGATGCCATTTTAGCTTTTGATTTGATGTCAACATAGTTCATGAGGTCCCTCCCTAATCTTGTGACAGGGAAGGGGGTTGTCAAAAGCATAATAGGTGGCATCACAGAGACCTAGGAGATGGTGGATCTATGCGGGAAGCACAACATTACCTGCGAGATTGAGCTCTTTTCATCGAATCGAAGGTTTAAGAAGAATGATGTTTGGTATCGTTACGTCATAGACATCGTCGACAACTCGAAGTTCTAGATCATAAATTAAAAACTGCTAAACATGTTACATTAGCTTAAAGGGATATCGTTAGTCATTTTCTTTGTTATTATGGTGCCCATTTATGGATTACGTAATGCAGATGAATGGTTTATTCTCATATGTAGAAAATGGAGGTATATGTATATGAAAACATATTTACGAAAAATCTATAATAAAATATGTTGGAATATTATGTTAGAATATTTCTATAATCTCTTTATTCTTGGAATATTTCGTTAGAATATTACTAGAATCTCTTTATTGTTGGAATATTCTCTTAGAATATTCCTAGAATCTTTTTTATTTTTTTATTTTAACCTCTCGGGGGTATTATTATATTTTTTGATATTAACTCCTTAAGATTTCATCCTATATAAGGACCCCTGATGCCAATGGAATAAATCAATCGATTTTAAGTTTTTCCATATGATATCAAAGCATCGGTCCTAGATCAGGGTTCTGACCTAATCTCCCTGCCGCCACTAAATAATCGTCATCTTCTTTGCGTGGGCCCTCTTCCCGATCTAGGGCCTCACACAAGGTTGTGCGTGTCACTGCCAGGGCCTCCAGCCCTCCTGCCGACTTCCACCAAAGTCCTCCAACCCTTCTGCCGAGCGCCGCCAAGCCCTTCAACACCTCCAGGCCACCTCCAACACCTTCAGGCTGCCTCCAGCCCTCATGTCCATCATCCTCAGGCTGCCTCTATCCCTCCTGTAGAGTGCCTGCAGCACCTCCAAGTTGTCTCCAACACCGCCAGGGCCCCAACCCCTAACGCATACTACCCATGCCTTCCATGCACGCGATGATAAGCCTGATTTAACCCCATTATGCCACAAACGAGACTCCAAAGGCGTAAGATTTTTTGTTCAACACATTGTTTGGGCATTTGATTCTCACCATTCTTCACGAGTTAATAAATGTTCTATGTTATCTGATTATTCTTGCTCGTGATCACGATGGCTACATCTAACACCGAGACAAAGATCTCCTTTTCACCATCCAATATGATGATGCATGATACTTCTATCAAATTAAAAGACACTGGGAATTATGTGTTGTGGTCTCAGTCATTCAAGGTATCCATCGATGGTCAGAGAAAGATCTTTGTCTTGACTAAAGAAACCCCAAAGGAAGATGACAAGGATTTTAAATCCTGGCAAACAAACAATTTTATGGTGATCGATTGGTGACGAATAGTGTCGACCCACATATTGTGACAAATCTCCTGTACAAGGAGAAAGACAATGAGGTATGGGAAGAACTGGAACATACATATTTACAACAAACAATCAAGTCACATATGGTCGTCATCTATATGAAGATTTGATATGCATCTCAAGGTGAGACTTCTTTAGCAGAATATTATCGTCTTCTTATAGGTCTGTGTGAGGAACTCATCATATTCTAGCCATCTTGTTGGATGAAACATGTAACAGAGAGATCAGAATGGCAGGTTTACAGGCTTCTTGTTGGTTTACATCCACGGTATTAGAATGTGAAGAAGAGGTTCTCTCATCGGACAATCTTTCATCTATTAATTAAAGTCATCTTTGAATGTCTGCAACAGATTGAGAATTCAAATACTCATGGACAACCGACACAACCAATGGATAATTTAGCATTTGTGGCCTCGTCAGGGCGAGGAGGTCGTTCAACTACAGAGGTGGTTCGTCTAGAGGAGGCCGTGACTCTGATCGTGGTCGTTTTCGTACCCCATGTATTCACTGCCACAAGATGGGTCCCCATCTAAAAAATGCCGGGAAAAGTTTGGGAAGCCTCCATAAGCACACATCCTCTGATTATGATCATATAGCAACAGAGGCAGTAGCACTAGACAGTAATGAACAAACAATTCAACTCTCAACCTCTGAGTATTCACGTCTAATCAGTATGATGAAATGCTCAGAGGCTCCATCCAATGAGCTAATTCCTGTTGCTCATCTTGCAATTCCATCAGGTGCCATTGCCAATACTTCAACTGCTCATGCTCCTGCCTGGATTATCGACTCGGGTGCATCCACTCATCTGATGGGAGAAGGTAGCTTATTAACATCTTCACAGCCTTCTTCCACCTCGAAGTCAGTCAGAGTGACCAACGGGACTCATTCCCCTATTACCTCAGTTGGAACTATTAGAGTTCTCCTCCGAACTCCGTCTTACTGGGGTCCACTGTGCCCAAGAATTTCGTCTCAGCTTATTTTCTGTTCATAAATTGTGTGTTGAATTAAATTATCGTGTGATTTTTTATGAGCTATTTTTCTATTTTCAGGACATCCAGACGATGCAGATTTTTTGTGGGGGACATGAAAAAAATGGACTCTACTATCTTGATATCCTGACAGATTCTACCTTTGTTGGTGTCATGTCCTTCTCTTCTATCCGTCTCCTATGGCATTACCGTCTTGATCATCCCTCTACTCAGTCTCTCTCTATGATGTTTCCCGAATTGTCTCCATTAAAGCCTTTTGAATGCGAAACTTGTCGATTCGGAAAACATCATAGTACGTCATTCCGGTCTGAGTTGAGCCTCATCTGTCTACTCTCTTTGCGTTGGTTCATTGTGATATATATGGGGATCATGTCCGATCCACTCTATACGTGGTCACAAATATTTTGTCGTTTTTAATGATGATCACAACAGATGTTCTTGGGTCTATTTAATAAAGGAGAGATCTGAAATAAATAAGATTGTTTAATCTTTCTTTCATCTCATTAATGCTTTCTTAGAAGACAAATAATGCTCTTGAATTTACTCAACAAGATTTGATCTCCTTTTTGTATTCTCAGGGGACTGTGCATTATACCTCTTGTGCCAATACCTCTCAACAAAACAACATTGTTGAGCGAAAACTTCGGCATCTTCTTGATATTGCAAGATCTTTTCTTTCACATATGAAGGTTCCTAAAACCTACTGGAGGGATGCCATACTCACAACCGCTCATCTTATCAACAAGGTACCTTCATCTATCTTAAAGGGTATTACCCCTTTCTCTTTAAGTTATCCTAATGAAATGTCATTTCCATTGCCATTAAGAATTTTTGGGTGCACAACTTTTGTTCACAATTTTCACTCTAGATAAATTATTTCTCGTCAATGTTGCAAAAGTCGGTAGTCGAAATACTTGGTCGGTCAAGTTACTAAGGATTAGTCAACAGTTGGTAATTTATCAGATTTAGTCGAGCTTTAATCAACTTCGAATTTTTAAATATATAAATCATATTTATACATATATTCTTATATATTTACATAGAATTCTATATTTTATATACTATCATAATGAAATAAACGAAGTAATTGAATTTAAATAAAACATTGAGTGCGTTTAAACAAGTTTGCTTTTAAAAAGAAAAAAATATGGCATCTCCAAGCAAAAATTAATCGACTACTGGGCCTAATTGGAATTAGTCAGTACTTGATCAGCCATCCCACTGACTATACCAGTCGGGCCTACTTGTCATGCCAGTCGGGCAACTTTTACAACATTGATGTTCTTGCGGTAAAGTATCTTTCTTGGTTATTCACAAATACAAAAAGGTTATAGATGTTATAATCCAGTTGGACATCGTTATTATGTCTCTGTAGATGTCACCTTTTTTGAGCAGACAAGCTTCTTCACAAAGTCTGTCAGTGACATACCCTGAGGGTTACCTCCAATCTGTCCCACTACCCACTCTTTTTTATAGGTAGATACATCTTTCAATGTCTCTCCCTCTACTCGGTTGGATGCTCCGTTGGTTCTACTCATAGCTCTGCAACGAACTAAAAGGCAATGTACTATTCATCATATCTCCTCTTTTACATCTACTGATAGACTTTCCAGTTGTAACAAACAATTTACAAATGCCTTGATGGCGATTTCTGTTCCACGAGATTATAATGACGCTATGCAGGACCATGGTTGGAAAATGGGTAATGGATGAGAATATGGATACCCTTCAGTCTAGAGGAACATGGGATCTTGTACCTTGCCCAGATGGAGTGAGACTTGTTTGCTACAGCTGGGTCTTCATGATAAAACAATCTCCTGATGGGAAGAATGACATATTGAAAACGAGATTAGCGGCACAAGGTTTTGCTCAAACTGATGTGTATACTATTTCGAAACTTTTTCACCAGTGGCAAAACAGAGCTTCGTACTATCCCATGTGTTGCAGTAAATAAACTCTGGCAGCTAGATGTGAAAAATATCTTCATTTATAGTGATCTTAAAGAGGGAGTGTATATGATGCAACCCTTGGATACTCTGTCGAGGCGAAGTATGTATGTCGACTTTGTAAGGCTGCATGAAACAAAGCACGTGGGCTTGGTTTGACAGACTCACTGCTGAGATTGGTTCTCTTGGATTTCAAAGGATGAAATCACATTAATCAGTTTTCTTCAAACGATGGACCATTGGAACTGTGATCTTGGCAGTCTATGTTGATGATATGATTGTAACAAGTGATGAACAGACATGAATTGCAGAGACCAAGGCCTTCATGTAGAAGGTATTTGTTACCGAAGATCTAGGTCAAATTCGATATTTCTTAGGAATACTATCCGTATAATGGAAGGGCTACATTTGTCTCAGAGAAAATATTGCATGGACATTCTTACAAAGGCATGTCTACTTGGGGTGAAAGCCATCTAGTGCCCCTGAGAGGCACGGAAGCATACCACCTCTTCAGATCCCATTTTTAAGGATCCTACCCATTACAGGAGACTTGTAGGTAAATCGATCTATCCTACTGTCACTAGTCTTAAAATAACTTATGCAGGCAGTCTGCTACGAGAATTCGAGGAGGGAAACTAAGGCTTTGAACACCTGAACATGGCGCTCCTGTTCCGTCTGCCCAAGTGGAAGGGGGCCGATCGGTTAAATGATTTTAACAATCTATATATGATTGTAATAAGTGATGACTAAATATGAATTGCAGAGATCAAGGCCTTCATGCAGAAGGTATTTGTTACCGAAGACCTGGGTCAAATTTGATATTTCTTAGGAATTCTATCTGTACAATGGAAGGGCTACAATTGTCTCAGAGAAAATATTGCATGGACATTCTTACAGAGGCATGTCTGCTTGGGTGCAAACCATCTACTGCCCCTGAGAGGCACGAAAGCATTCTACTTCTTCAGATCCCATTTTTAAGGATCCTACCCGTTACTGGAGACCTAATATAACTTATGCGGTTAACAATCTGCTGCGGGAATTCGAGGAGGGAAGCAAAGGCTTTGAACGCTTGAACAGGGCGCTCCTGTTCCTGCTGCCCAAGTGAAAGGGGGTTGATCGGTTGAAGGATTTTAGGCCTATCGCCTTGTCCCATGCCATCTACGTGATTGTTGCCAAGGTCCTGATGAACCGATTATGGAGAGTGCAGGGGGAATCATATCTCCATAGCAAACTGCTTTTATCCCAAGCAGGCATATGGCAGACTTGTGGGTGATGGCGTCGGAGTTGGTACTGGATTGGAAGAGGCTGTTGGACATGCGAGCCCTCGGCGAGCCATTATGCAATAAATGTTATTGCGAATATCATTCCCTGATCTGAAATGAAGAATAATTAATTTACATAATAGGTCCCTTAGTACAATTAGGGTTATGTACCATGGCCATCTTGATGATCATACAACTGTCGATTCAGTTATTGAATCATAGAGGCCGGTGCTTGGATGAATATCTAAAGAGTTAGATTGAAGACTCATCAAGCACCATCAAATGATTGTTAACAGATGATCTCCAGCCTGAGAAGGAGATGGCAATCCTTTCTCTAATGGCTGATATCTGACCGACCTCTTGATGCAGGTCCTCTGCATAGGAATAGAGATTCGGAGGTGTCAGAATAGTTAGGTCAAAGAATTGACTTAACGAGATCGAGATAACCAAAGTCCTATATCGTATGCTGTCATGATATAGGCACACATCCTCTGACCGGAGACAGATGTGTTACTATATGTCTGAGTATGTACATTTGGCAGACCAATAGGTTGATGACCTAATCAAGGTCTATACACCGATGCACTGGTGTGCCTATAAGGGCATATGAGCAATACGATCTCTCAAAGGGATCATACAGGTTCACTACTGAACCGAAAGACATGAGCTCACTCATGAGATGTTGGGAAGAATCAAATTCCGTGCGCAAGGTCGTCTCGCTTTGGAAGCTTGACTGAATTTGTTGGTTTGATATATACTTTTGGAAAGTATATGATCAAGACCTATGTATGATATATGCTTTTGGAAAGTATATGATCGATACTGACTCCCAATCATCGAATGAGAAACTTACTGATAAAACCATGAAGTAGATAGTATAAAGTTGATCCAATACTTCAGGTTTAATCTGAGTCTTCCAGTATGCAGGATGTACATGTATTGGGAATACCTGAGGGTGATGTGATCATATACGATTGTATAACCATGACGCTTCCATTCCTAGGGAGTGATGAAACGGGTCTGGATTTTAGTGACTCCTCTCAGTAGAGAAGTAACCTAATCTTAGTCCAAATATTGGACATTGATCTGAATGTGATTCAGATCCAATGAGAAGATTAGATTTACGGTCTTGATTTAATCAAGCATCTATGGGAGGCCCGAGATCTGGATTTGAGATGTGATCTCAATATCCAAGTCACTATACGTGGAACAATACAATCACCCTATCCTTATCTCCAAGTATTCGCGGAGAAAGCGCATTATCCTTGAAAGAGTTCATGGATAATTCTATTGTTGATAAATGTATCCAAGCATTGAGAAAATGGATAATTAAATGTGATTTAATTATCATGATTAATATGAATTTGATTCATATTATAAAGAGAGTTATCTAAGATAATTGAATATGATTTAATTATCAAAGATGTGAATAATGTGAATGTGATTCATATTATTTGAACACATGAGAGATCCAAGATGATTTAATTATCATGGATAAGAATAATGTGGATAGCAATATCCAATTATTCATAATATATTATAAATGTGATTTATAATGTATTAGAGAGAGATAATTATAATTTATATTTGTTGATTAATTATTATGTGTATTGGATACACATTGTGTAATAATTGACAATGTAAATTATATGTTGTTTTGGGTTGTGAATATGATTCACAATTTTCCAATGTCAAGATTGCAATCTTCCCAAAATTAATTGAGAATTATTTTTGGTAAATAAAATCCCAACAAATAGTTGTTGGAAATAAATAAGAGAGAAAATCAAGGAGGCATGCAATCTCATGGAAATCCATGAGATTGCCTCCTATAGGAAAGAGTGGGTGGCACTCAATTCCTATATGGAATGGGTGGCCGCCCCCCCTTAATATACAAGGAGATGTAATCTCCATGTATATTCTCTCCTTATTTATTGATGTGATTTTTGGATTGATTTATATTTGATTTTGTCAAATATATTTTAATTTAAATTTGTTGGTTTCACCAACAACAATCTTGACCATTGGATTGACATAAATCAATCTCATCCATTGATTTTATATGTCCCATGGATTGAGATCCATGGATCCCAAAATCCTATAAAAGGAGAGGCATCCCATTGCTCTTCTTGACACACAATGCTATTGTAGCATATTTCTCTCTCTCTCTCTCTCTCTCTCTCTCTCTCTTTCTCTCTACACGCCATCTCTCTTCCTCTCATGGCCGTCCACCATGGATGACCTAGAGAGAAGTCTCCATCGCCGCAACATCGTCGTTATGCTGCCCGATCGTCTGCTCGTGGATCTCCGTCTACTTCGGTGCGCCTCGCTCGTAAAGAAGACGTCGGATCTCGTGTATTGAGATCAGGAGATCCGCCGCTTGGATCATCAACATGGATTGCGAGAAGCACGCGGTTCATCTCGCACTCGCAAGCGTCTCCTCCGTCGGATCGGACTTGAGACAGGAGGTCTCTTCGTTTAGAGACTCGATCGCAACCACGCTTTAATAGGTAATCCTATTACCTGTTTGTGGTTTAGACGAAACGATCCTAGAATTGTTCTTGGATCATGTGGTTTCGTCGTATGAAAATTTTTTAATTCCGTTGCATCGAGCAACTAATGCGACTAGTCGCTCCTCGTCGTATTCGATACGACATTCACGCTTCCGTGATGTGCTTGAGGATCTAACCATATCCTTCAGAGGCATAAGTAGAGGGGGGGGGTCCTTTGGAAGGTGGATTTCTCAAAGGCTTACGATTGCATTGATTGGCGCTTCCTTTGGTGGTCGTTGCAGAAGAGAGGGCTCCCGATCATATGGATTAATTGGGTGAAGAGGTGCATCACTATGACGTCTTATTCATTGCTGGTAAATGGAAGACTGGAGGGGAGCTGCTTGCAACCCCAACGCTGGTTGGGACAGGGGTGCCCTTTGGCACTGCTCCTTTTTGTAACAGTGGCAGATACGCTGGCGGTGATGATGAAGCTGACGATGGCTGACGGATTTTGTGCAAGGTACATGTGAGATAACACATTCATCCCCATTCTGCAGTACGCCGACGACATGGTTTTGATCATTGATAGGGACTCTGAGCGTGCAAAAAATGTGGTCTACATGATGAATATCTTTGGGGAGATCTCGTGCCTAAGGTTGAACAGAGACAAGTTCAACGTCTTCATGTTTGGTGTGACGCAGCAGAAGGCTCGAGAGCTTTGTTGTGTTTTACGATGTCCGGATGGATCCCTTCCGACCACATACTTGGGGATTTCTCTAGTTGTTGGAAGGTTGCAGGTGGTGGATTGGAATGTGGTGATTGGAAAATTGGAGAATAAATTGGCGGGTTGGAAAAACAGAACACTCTCTAAGGGGGGAAAGCTGGTCCTCCTCAAGCATGCTTTGTCCGTCATCCCAATCTTTTTTTTTGCAACGAGGTTGATGCCTGTGGGGGTCTGGAAGAGCTTAGAGGGGATGATGAAACATTTCTTCTGGTCTGGCAGGCGACAGGATGGAGGGGGTGTGCACCTGGTGGGCTGGGACATGGTGACGAGGTTGAAGGAGGGAGACCTTGGGTTGAAGGAGGGAGACCTTGGGGTTCACAATTTAGAGCTCATAAATATGCCATGTTGGCAAACGAGCGTTGAGAGTTTGTGGGAAGTCCGATGATACGGTTTGCAGGATGATGCAAAGCATATATGCGGTCGGAAGTTCGTGGAGCGTTGAGGCGTGCAGGAGACCGTCGTCACTTTGGAGGGGTTTGATGAGTGTCTCGTCGGAGCTGGGTGGGATTGCTAGATCGGTGGTGGGGGATGGACACGGCTTTGGATTCTGGTTGGATGATCGGCTGGTAATGGATCCACTCAAGGAGAGGTACTCGCGTCTTCTCGCCATTGCGAGGGATAGGTGTGCTACGGTGTATGAAGTTCAGGCGGAGGGATCTTGGTGCTAACTGCCCATCTTTCGCTTATGCTTTGCCGAACCAGAGATGCGATGAGGTCATGACCCTCTTGAGGGACCTATCAGATGTGGGTGGCCCCAGCGAAGGAAGAGACCACTTTATTTGGAAGGAGGGGAGATTTGCGGTAATAAAGGCGTACATGGTGTTCACCAGGCATCGCGAGGAAGTTAGGGAGGAGAATGCATGAGACTACAGAATTATCTGGGCTAAGCATAATTTATATGTGGATCAAGGTTTTCTTGTGGTTGGCGAGATGCGGGCGGCTGCTTTCCAAGGCATGCAGGGAGAGACTTCTGGTCAGTGGGGAGATTTTGTGCGACAGGTGCGACGTTGAGCAGGAGGACCATGAGCATCTCTTCTTTGGTTGTGGATTGTCGGGTATGGTATGGGAGCATGCAACAGTGCCATGGCTGCGCTCGGTGGACAGCACGACGTATTGGAGTTTGATTAGGGTTGCTTGTGGGAGTTCTCAGGAGGACACGATTGGCCCTTTGCAATCCTCGGGGCCTTATGGTGTGCAAGAAATGAGAAAATCTTTAAAAGGCGTCAGTTCATCTGTGAGAGGGTGTTGGGCCACTATAGTACTTTGATATCTTATGGAGTAACATGTAATTTTGTTGTGTGGTATTGTAAAATGGCGTCGACATGTTTGTGAGAGGAGTTTGGGCCACTAATAGGCTTTGATGGCGTGGCGGTTCAACTTGTTGTATTCTTGTGTGGGGTTGGTTGGGTGTTTTTTTTGTTTTCATATACTAATGGAATAAACCTGCAGTGAGAGCCATCTTTGGGGCTATACCCTTCTTCTCATAAAAAAATCTTATGCGGTTAGCAGGGTTAACTAACATATGGGCAAAACCTGCTACAATCATTGGCATGAAGTTCTCCCGATACTTCATTATCTTAAATATTCTCCATGATGTGGTCTTTTCTACAGAGCAAATGATCATTCCAATATTATTGCATATGCTAATGCAAACTATACAAGCTCTTCGAATGAGAGGCAATCTACTACATGGTTACCTGACATAGCAAGAAGCAAATTGTTGTATCTAGGTTAAGTGTTGAAGCAGTGTATATAGCAATGGCTTAGGTTACATGTGAGATCACCTGGTTAACCTCTTTTCTGATAGAGATTGGTCTATCACCTGGTTAACCTCTTTTCTGATAGAGATTGGTCCACCTACTACCTTCCCAGTTCCCCTATACTGTGACAACAAATCTGCCACGTATATTGCAAGCAACTCAATTTTTCAAAAAAGAACTCAACATATTAAAGTTGATTGCCATCTTATACAAGATGTTGTATGCCAGAGGAAGATTCACACTCTACATGTGTCCACCAATCTATAGCTGGTTGATATCCTCATAAAGGCAGTTCCTAAGAAATGAACACTTGAGCTTATTTGCAAGTTAGGCATGATTGACGGTTATGCTCCAACTTGAGGGGGGTGTTGGAATATTCTGTTAGAATATTGCTAGAATCTCTTTATTGTTGGAATATTCTGTTAGAATATTACTAGAATCTCTTTATTGTTGGCTTATTCTCTTAGAATATTCCTAAAATCTTTTTATTTCTTTCTTGTAACCCCTCAGGGATATTATTGTATTTTATGTTATTTAGGTCCTTAGGGGTTTATCCTATATAAGGACCCCTAGAGCCTATGGAATAACTCAATCGACTCTGAGTTTTTTCATGAATTAATTACCACATGCATCACTCAATATCCAACTTGGGTCAGGCATGACTATCAAGACTCAACTCGGGTTCGGGCCAAGGTTTGAAAAAATGAAAGGCAGAACGGGGCTTTTTCATCGGAATCGAGGCGATCCGTAATCTTGAGGTGGTCACGGCATAAGACTCACTTTATAGAGAAAAATATGCATAAAACTATAATTACATATAGAGAAAAATAGGGCTACATGGGTTGCCCCCGGCTCATTTTTTGGCTAATGTTTTTGTTTTTTTGGTAAATATCGCCATATATTTTCATCACTATATCTCTCTAATATGCCATTCAAATTTCATCATAAACAAAGACTCATATACCCTCCATCTAGAACAAGTAGTTTTAACAGTCTTAGAATTGTTGTAATCGACATGTTTGGGATGGAGGACATAGGAGTTTCTATTTTTTACAAAATTGGAGTGACATATGAGAAGATATAGTGATGAAAATACATGGTGATAATTTCCAAAACAAAAAAGTTTAGTCGAAGAATAGGGTCGGGCATCCCCATTTTTCTCTTGTATATGTCAGTATGATTATTTGTTCTCTTCCCAACATATAATACTTAACACTATAAGATACAATGAAATAATAGAGATAAGAAGCTTAAAATAGAAGATAGAACAACATCATATCCCTTTCTACACATTTTCATCCAATTAAAAAGGAATTCGTAGTCAATAAATGTTGTGAAAGAATTAAACAATACATATCTATGTTATTTGTCTATTCATTGTCAATAAATATTGTTGTACTTAAAAGTACGATTAAATATACGTTGAAGAAATTTATGTTATTTGTCTAACATATAATATATAGTCGTATGAGAAACCACGAATCATATCCATTTCGAGCAAATCTTTGAAATAATGTTTTAATTAAAAGTACGATTAAATATATTCGGAGAAATTTATGTTGTGTCTAATATATAATATATGGCAGTATGAGAAATCGTGAACTTTATCCATTCCATTTTGCTTGATATATCATAAAGTTCGTTAATTTTATGAGTATTGCTGGATTTGATATTTTATGAATTCATTCATTAAAAGTGAAATAGTAAGAGTTTTTGAAATAGCTGGGCACAATTGTTGGAAGAAATGAGTGTGCTGTTTATTCCTGTGAACCCTAGGCTCTCCTATATAGAGGAGAGACATATGGGTAAATTACATATGGTAGTTAAGAGAATAGGAAAATAAGAATGCAGTACAAATACATAAATAAATCTACACTCCAATCATAGAAGTGGTGGCCGACCGACATCCAGTCATTTCTATCTCAGCTAACACATCGGTCACATATTTTCGTTGTGTCATCACGAGGCCCTGCTGATTCCTAGCAAATTCTAGGCCTAAGAAGTATCGTAAGGTGCCAAGATCCTTGGTAACAAATTGTTGTCCCTGAAAATTGTTATAAAATAGAATGCGGAAGCGTAAACATGGAAAAGATAAATAACAAGAAAGAACAGCGGGATTTAACGTGGAACCCTACTCCGTGAGGAGCGGGATGAAACCACGGGAGAAGCCCTTAACGGGGCGTGTTTTTCTATTCACTTTCTCAATGAGTACAGGAGGTCTGGGGCTCCTTATATAGCCTTCCCAGAGCCTCCAAGTCCCACTGCTGGTCCATGTGGGACTAAACACTGGATGGGGGTAAATGGATCTTCTCCAAGATCCATTTACCCTGCTACAACACAATAGGCGCATACAACTTATACTCCAACACTCCCCCTCAAGCTGGAGCATGCAATGCTCAGCTTGGACACACAGACAGAAACTCAACTCAACGCTACAAGACACTACGGACAATATCAACCCAACGCGCACATTGCTGCAATCGAGGACGTTGCTTCTCATGTCGTGCAGGTGAGGAGGACGAACGGGCTGGAGTGTGAGTCAACTGAAGACTCGGAACCTGACCATCGAGTCTGAAACTGCACCTGAAGTCTCCTCGTCGGAGAACTGGGTCTCTCCCATCTGGCTAAGAGAATGGTGCACTGCTCTGGTGTACCTATGATACCACATGAAAACCCTTGCCCTCAAGGGAATGGTCCTCTGCTCTGGAGTCCCTATGGCTCACATGAAAACTCTGGCCTGACAACTAGAAGAATGATGGGGACCTCTGACAATGATGATGGCAACATACGCTCATCTGACAATGACCGCACACTCGTGCGCGTCTGAAACTGAGACTCGGAAATATCTGACGTCGAGTCTAAAACTGGATCTGTAGAGTCTGATCATCTGGCTGGTCTGGACACTGTCATCTGAATCTGGAATACAAGACTTGTGACTCTACATATACTCCCCCTTTCTCCCATACTTGTCGGAAAAACAGAGCAAATTGACAAAGTTGGGAGAAGACAACATAATGGGGAAAACAAACATCACTTGCGGCTTTTCATTTCATTTTTTTTAAACAAGCCGTTACCCTATTTTTTTTTAAGCCGTCCCCTTTTTTTCTCGGCTTTTGCATCACACTTTTTTTTAAATGCATACGGCTCTTCTTTGTATGCGACTCTTTCATATTTTTTTTTACCATGCGTACGGCTTTTTCTTGTACGCGCCTTTTTTTCTCTCCTTTTTTTTCTTTTTTTTTTCTTTTTTTTTTGAACCAACCCCCTTGGGCTTTCCAATAATGATCTCTCCTCCTCCTCCTCCTCTCTCTCTCTATCTCTTTTTTTTAACTACTAGGCCCATACTTCTTGCTGCCTCCCTTCTTTTTTATATACGGCCCATCATCTGGGCTTACAACAAAAATAATTTTTTTTTTTAAAGAAAAACTGACGGCCACCCCCTTGGGGTTCTAACCCTATTTAGGGTTTCAAGAAGAAGCACTGCCCACGATGGGCGCCTCTATATTCGCACGCCGCCGCCACCGATAGAGTTGCATCGCCAGGAGGGGAGGCATGAGGAGGCGAGGGCACCTGCAGCCGCGCGGGAAGGCACACGCGGTCGATGGGCGCCTGGGATGATTTGCTGCTCGAGAAGGAGCGCGAGGATGCTTCGATCTGGCTTGAGGAGGACGCTTGGAGGTCGCCTGCGCGCGGGGGATCAAGATCGCGCGGAATAGCGCGGAGGTGCGTGCGTCATCGATCTGGAGGTCACGCCTGGGTCTTGCGCATGCGAGAGGAAGCACGTCGTAGGAGATCGGCACCGCCCGAGTTGAAGAGGGTTCCGCCAAAGGGCTCGCCGGCTCACCGCCTGGAATCTGGGAAGGGCTTCGCGCGAGGGGGACTGCCGCCGCCTGTTGGATGAAGGAGCTCGCGAGGGGTCGGAGAGCGGGGCCGCGGTGTCGCCTGGGAATGGCAAGGGGCTTCGGCACCGCCGAGACCTGGAGTGAGGGCCTGCGCGCGGGGAAGGAGTACGCGCCTGGAGGGCCTCTGCTGCTTGGAACGCATCTGATCTGTTGAAGATGAACTCGGAATCTGGATGTTTGTTGCGGCATGCCTGTAGGGCCGCGAGGGTTTTGGAACCCTGTATGCTGAGCGGCAGAATTAGGGTTCCTTGGAACCCTAACGTTTCTCAACCCAACGAAGAACAAGACATTTCTTAGACAGAACTAATCAAATAATAATCATCTTGAAGCAATCCAATCTCAGAAAAAAATAATGAACATAAAAAATCCTGAGAAACGAACTGGCTCTCATACCATGTTATAAAATAGAATGCGGAAGCGTAAACATGGAAAAGATAAATAACAAGAAAGAACAGCGGGATTTAACGTGGAACCCTACTCCGTGAGGAGCGGGATGAAACCACGGGAGAAGCCCTTAACGGGGCGTGTTTTTCTATTCACTTTCTCAATGAGTACAGGAGGTCTGGGGCTCCTTATATAGCCTTCCCAGAGCCTCCAAGTCCCACTGCTGGTCCATGTGGGACTAAACACTGGATGGGGGTAAATGGATCTTCTCCAGGATCCATTTACCCTGCTACAACACAATAGGCGCATACAACTTATACTCCAACAAAAATATTTCGTTATTTTTATCACATGCATGTCACCACCTGTTACTAGTATATCATCAACATAAACCATAATAACCACCGTGCCTCTAGTGGTTTTCTGCACAAACAATGAGTGATCCGAATTTGACCTCTTAAATATTTGCTTTTCAATAGGTCCGAGAGATTTTGAAACCATTCCCTAGGACTTTGTTTGAGGCCATATATTGCCTTGTGAAGTCTGCAAACCTTTAAACATTCCCCCTCGGCAGCAAAACCGGGAGGCTGCTGCATATAGAATTCCTCTGTAGATCCCCATAAAGAAAGACATTCTTAACTTCAAGCTGAAAGAGAGACCGGTCACGTACCACAACAACAAAAAGAAGTATCCGGAGAGTAGAATGACGAGCCACATGAGAGAATGTGTCTAGGTAATCCATGCCACATGTTTGAGTAAAGATACGAGCAACCAATCTGGCTTTGTACCAATCCACTAGTTAACACCCACTTGCAACTAACAACAGATGCTCCAACAGGAGCAGGAACCAGACTCCATGTACCACGTGACTGCAATGCAGCCATCTCTTCTTCCATAGCCAACCGTCACCGACTATATTTCAATGTCTCTTGATAATTCCATGGAATAACCATAACATATAAAGCAATAGAAAATTTCCGTAAATCACCAGTCAAGCACTCAAAAGGATACCATGGATGCCAAAGGATAATATGCACAACTAAGCTTCTATTTCCGAAGCGCAATAGGGAGGTCTAGATCAGCAATCTCCATGTCCGTCCCCTGTAAGGAATCCTGCTCAAGCAAGCTATCAGATCCAATCTCAGGAATTATGTATTCAGAGCATACCTCATGCATGCCAGATGATGAGCGGTAACCATGAGCAGAAGCAGGACAGCGTGTATAATGATGTGACAAAGGTGGGACTGGGATAATGGGACCTGGTGATGTGGGTGGAGGTGGTGAGGATGGTGGCTAAGGTGGTGATGGTGATGGTAGCACATAGATTTCATCATCAAGGTTTGAGGAAGTCAAACGATCACCTGTTGGGGAAAATACATCACAGACTCAAAAAAGGTTACATCAGCACTGGCATAATACTTTCTCTGCAATGGATCATAATATCTATACCCCTTTTGTGTCCTGGAGTACCCAACAAAAACACACTTAACTGCTCTAGGAGAGAGCTTGTCAGTACCTGGAGACAGTTGGTGAACAAAATAAACCGAGCCAAACACACGAGGAGTCAGGGAAAACAATTCTTTTTCAGGAAATGCAAGGGAAAAAGGAATTTTCTCACCTAAGACCGATGATGGCATGCGATTAATAAGGTAACATGCCGTTAGAACAACATCACCCCAGAAGGAATGTGGGGCATGACTCTGAATGAGGGGAGTTATGGTAATGTCTAGAAGGTGACGGTGCTTCCTTTCCGTGACACCATTTTGCTGGGAGATATATGCACATAATGTTTAATGAATAATCCCATGAGCAACAAAATATTTAGAAAGAGTATGAGTATAGAATTCCAGAGCATTATCAGTATGCACAAATTTAACAGAAGAAGAGAAGACATTCTGCACTTCATTGATAAAATTCTTGATAACATCTCCAGCCTCTGATTTATTCTTTAACAAAAAGACCCACGACAAACAAGAGAAATCGACGGCGACGAGATAAAACATGTGTCCCTGATGATCAGGAACACGACTGGGACCCCAAATATCTATATGAAACAAATCAAAATGGAGCTACTACTCTGACTCCGACGACTGGGGAAAGTAGACCGATGATGCTTTCCCAACTGATATGCTTCACATTGAAAAGATGGGCGAGAAGAAATCTGAGGTAGAATGTGAGACAATTTTTGGAGCGGGAGATGACCAAAGTGCGGATGCCATGTAAAGGGAGAGACAGATCCTACAGAATGGGAGAAAGTGCCAGCATAGGGTGTGAGAACCAAATGATAGAGGTCGCCCTGCTCGCGGCCACTACCAATCACCTTGCCCGTGAGGATGTCCTGAAATACAAGAGAAGATGGATCAAAAATGGCCTGACAATGTAAATCTTTCGTAATATGACTAATAGATAGCAAATTCAAAGAAAAGTCAGGTGCATGAAGCACATTCTGTAGGTGCATAGAGGGTGTTAGGCTAATCTCCCCCTGTCCAGTGATCGACGAATGAGTCCTATCTTATATATCCACAGTCTGTCATGGGGGAACATGTCTGTAAGCTGCAAGTTGACATCTGTCTCCACAAAGATGATGTGTAGCACCCGAGTCCATGATCCACTCTGTAATATCAGATCCACTACATGTAGTAAGTGCATAAGAACTACCTGATGAGCTAGAAGAAGCTGAAGCAGCCACATCTAAATGGTTCCCAGGGGCCGAAGAGGAAACAATTGGGCTAGCATGAGGTATAATGCCCCTCAGTCGTGCTACAAGGTCGTCAAATCTTTGATCCAAAGAAGAAGAAGCATGGGGTTCAACATGCTCAATAACTCGGGCAGAAGCAGGAAATCCATACTTGGAATAGCATGTATCCTCTGTGTGTCCATGGCAGTGGCAGTAAGTGCATGGCTGACGAATACGACTGCCTATGCCCTGCGGACCATGTCCTCGAAACTGAGAAGGACCTCCTTGACCTCGGGAGCCAGCCATTGCTGAGGAAGTCTGACTGACAAGAGTAGATGGAACAATGATCCTACTGAGTCGGCGGAAAGCTTCCTCCATGGGAGGAATAGTGGCATCTGCCAGAATCCTAGAGTGAGCAGCCTCATACTCAGGATCAAGGGCTGCTAGGAAAATACCTACCATGGTGGCATTCCTATAAGTCTTCTGTTGCTCAGGAGTAAGAGTCAGAGGCATAAAGCCGTGGAGCTTCTCAAACATTCCGTGCAAGGACGTATACAATGAATGAAGAGGTCGTCCATTTTGCTTGACAGTGAAGATATCATGCTGTAGCTGAAGAATCTTGGTCTCATTTCGTGCATGAGGTTAAGTTACCGCAAGAATATCCTACATTGCCTTAGCAGTGGGCTGATGCAACATGTCATTGGCGATCTCTATCGTCAATGTTCCTGATAACCAAACTTTGGCATACGCATCGTCAACCTCCCACGAGGCATGAATCCCTATTTTCTCCACTGATTCATCGTCGGTACGAATGTGCTTCTTACCGTTAGACTTCATAAGGCTCATGAACTGCATAGCCCAGAGCTCATAATTCGTCCCGTCCGTCTTGACAATTGGTGTCAGACCTTTGAAGGCACATGTGGCAGGTACATCGACTTTGTTTTCTGACATGATGCCGAATGAAGATTACAGGAGATTCGTAGACCAATAAGTAGATGTCTACACAAACATGTGAGGAGTCGATTGCATATGTAGACTTATGCAATCAAATCCATATCGAGGCGAACGAAACGAGACTGGCGGAGGCGGAGGCGGGGGCGAAGGCTGACGGCAGTGAAGGCCGATAGCCTGGTTGCAGCCCAAGGAGGGCTGGCGGAAGGGATGACGGCTGGTCGCACAGAGAAGGTACGCGTAACGGACTGGCGATGCCAAGGAGATGCGCGTGGCGGGTTGGCGATGTCGAGGTTGCGCGCGGCAGGCTAGCGGTGTCGAAAGGGAAGGCAACATCGAGATCAAGACCGAGAGAGAGAAGGGGTCGGCGGATGTGGATGAGGGTTAGGGTATACGAGCTCCAGTCTAGGACCGCTGCTCTGATACCATGTTGGAAGAAATAAGTGCGTTGTTTATTCATGTGAACCCTATGCTCTCTTATATAGAGGAGAAACCTATGGGTAAATTGCATATGATAGTTAAGAGAATGGGAAAATAAGAATGCAGTACAAATACATAGATAAATATCTATACAACAATTAATAGTAAATATGAAGTTATGAACACGAAAGAAACATCAGATTTAGGCATTTATCGTGTATAATCATTATCCTAAACAAGCAGATATTTATAAGCTTCTCAAGCTACAATTTAAACCATTAAAATCATAAAAAAATACTTCAAAAAACCAAAATGCCTCGATCGCCTCGAGACGGAATGCATTGAGGCTACGCCTCGGCCACCTGAGGCGTACGCCTCACTGGGCTGGACTGAGGTGCACGCCTCGAGGCTAAATGGGATTGCTTCACCTCGAGGCTAGTTTTTCGATCCATGGTTCAGGCTGGGCCCGACCCGTACATGAAAAATAGGTAAAATGATGGTACGGGCCCAACCCTTAATTTCCTTGGGTCCGGGTCGGGCCCGGGCTTTGTCAGGTCAGGTCAAGGTCGGGCCTGGACCTACCTGATCCAATGCTCCACCCCACCTAGCACAATAACATTCTCGAGTACCAAGCACTTACAAAGTCTCTAGGGGGTTCAAAAGTGTTTAGAGTAATAAATATCCTAAAAAACTGTTTGTTTTAAGTCTGAATAAAAATATCAAACATATCATGGAAATGTTTTGAAATACGGGTCCTTAAAATACACCATATCCACTCAGGCTGTTGGAGATTCACCAACGGTTTGATTGACCGACAGTTTTGTCGGTTGACGAGCATGCGACTGGTTGAGAGGGTTGCTGATGTCAGATTTTTCGCAAGGTTGGTACCAAGCTTCTTCGCAAGATTGCCAACAATATTGGTGGTTGAGGAGGTCATAGGAGACCCAACGAAAGGAGGCTGCTGAAGTCGAGGTCTAGGGTTAAGTTAAGAGATGACAGAAAATCTTGATATAGGACCACTGCTTTCATACCATGAGAAAATAATAGGAGAGCATGAAAAGTCACTTAACATGCTGGTCGAGGAGGTCATAGGAGACCCAACGGAAGGAGGCAAAGTCACTTAACATGCTGGTCGAGGAGGTCATAGGAGACCCAACAGAAGGAGGCTTCTGAGGTCGAGGTCTAGGGTTAAGTTAAGAGATGACACACAATCCTGATATAGGACCACTGCTCTCATATCATGAGAAAATAATAAGAGAGCATGAAAAGTCAGCTAACATGGCTGTCAAGGAGGTCATAGGAGACCCAACGGAAGGAGGCTTCTGAGGTCGAGGTATAGGGTTAAGTTAAGAGATGACACGAAATCCTGATCTAGAAACACTTTGATACCATGAAAAAAGTAAGAGAGTGAAAAGTCACTTAATATTGTGTCGTAGACCCTCTTTGTATAGAGAAGGAAATGTAAAAAGAGAGAACACATAATATTGAAATCAGTTCTTGGCCTTTACCAATTGACGTGAAAAGTTGGGTGCCGTTCTCTATGTTCAATCTTAGTAGTCATAATTCTTTACATTCCATATAGTTCTTCTATTTTCTTTGTTGTAATAATAATATTTAGTGCTGAATATTATCATGATATATGACTAGTCATATCAACTTCTTTCTTTGTAGGTTCCTGTAGGAAGAGGGTGAGTTTCTGAAACTTGGTTGATCAAGTGTAGTTACAATTTTCCAACAGCTTCATTTTTTCAATGGACTTTAAACATTATCATTCTATTTTAATTGGCAAAAGTTATGAAGTCGTCCTTTCTTTCTCTTCCGATATTTGATGTAGTGTGTATTTAATCAGGTATGCAGATCTTGGTTATTAATTCTTCAACCAGATGTTTTATATAATGTAAACACCACTTTGGCTTTTCTTTTTGATACAAAATTCTAGCCATACAGACTTGAAATTCACATGGTTCTATCCTTTAGTTATGAAGGAATATCCATGTAAAAATTGACGTTATCTGTTCCTGTGGGCTGCATACAACGTGGTAAGACATCTAGCTGACTTTATGTTGCTGCTATCTCCCCTTTCGAGGCTTTGAGGCTTTAGAGAAAGTGGTTTCCTAGCTCTGTAATATATTTACATATATTATTGTGCCCTAACCTGAACCCTTTACCTCTTCCTTTAGCATATATGATATCTTCGCTGGGACATGCTTGCTTTATTTGTATTTACTTTGCATGGGCATGTTTGCTCTGCCAAAGGCATCCATGTCTGCTTGCAGTTACTTGTTATCAGGTCCGAGGATCGCCCAGAAGCCCAATTCCTCCTCCTTCCTCCTAGAACCCAACCACTCTCACCTATAGAGACTAACTAGGGTGCATACCCGCGCTTTGCGACGGAAAATAAAATACATGATGCATCATCTATATCTCCTCTTATCTACTTCATCAGTATCACCATCATACAACTTCATGCCAGGGTCCATGGGAATACTTGATGGTTTGCATCCATCCATGCCAGTCTCAGTCAGGAAGTCTGTAGTGTACTTCCGTTGGGTCATCACCAAGCCCTGTGCATTCCTTGCAAATTCCAACCCCAGAAAATATCTTAGGGTTCCAAGATCCTTTGTAACAAACTGACGGCATAGGAATGCCTTCGCCCTCTCTATGCCCTAAACATCGTCTCCTGTAACAAGAATATCATCCACATAGACCATAGTGACAACCGTACCTGCCGATGACTTCTGGACAAACAACGAGTGATCGGCATTTGACCTCTTGAATCCCTGTTCCTCAATTAGGTTGGACAGCTTATGGAACCATGCTCTCGGACTCTGTTTGAGGCCATATATCGCCTTGTGAAGTCTACAGACCATGTGCTTCTCCCCCTCAGCAGTAAACCCAGGTGGCTGCTGCATGTAGACTTCCTCCTGTAAGTCCCCGTACAGAAAGGTATTCTTGACATCTAGTTGAGATATACTCCAATCACGGACCACAACAACAGATAAGAGAATACGAAGGGTAGAGTGTCTCGCTACTGGAGAGAACGTATCCATGTAATCCATGCCATAGGTTTGTGTAAACCCACGGGCGACCAAGCGTGCTTTGTACCTATCCAACGTGTCATCTGCATGATATTTAACTGTGAAGACCCACTTACAGCTCACAACGGATGCATCAGGAGGTGCAGGGACCAAAGGACCATGTGCCACGGGACTGCAAGGCCCTCATCTCTTCTTCCATAGCTAATCTCCATCAATCATTCTTCAAAGCTTCCTTGTAGGTCTGTGGTATATCCACGGAAGACAAGGCTGTGGCAAATCTCTGAAAATCACCAGTGAGACGGTGAAAGGAAACCTGTGAAGCAAATGGATAAGAGACACATTGTCGCCTCTGCTTCCGAATAGCAATCGGAACATCAAGATCATCATCTGCGGTACTGGATGGGCTAGTGTCGTCCTGTACTGCAGAATCATGCACATGTACCAAACCTGACCCGTCAGTAGTAATGCCATCTGAACATACCTGAGGCATGATGATTGGCCGATGTGTAGCCTGAGCAGGACCTGACCAACGCATATAGAATTTAGGTAACGGTGAAACGATAGGACGTGGAATGGGTGGAGGAGGAGGAGGTGGTGGTGGTGCTGGCGTGGGGACAGGCACAGGGGAAGACTCAGGTGAACTCCATGTAGGTGGTGGAGGAACATAGACATCATCAGTGGTAGTAGATGGTACCATTCTGTCACCTGCAGGAGAGAAATACATGACAGACTCAAAGAAAGTGACATCAGCACTCATGAAGTACCTCTTAGTCGTAGGATCATAACCGGTAGCCCTTTGAGTCCTGGAATAACCAACAAAAACACACTTAACTGCTCTAGGAGAGAGTTTGTCAAGTCCGGGAGATAGACGATGAACGAAAGCCACAGTACCGAAGACACGTGGAGTCAGTGAGAATAACTCCTTGTCTGGAAAAATAAGAGAGATAGGTATCTTCTCACCAAGAATTGAGGATGGCATTCGATTGACCATATAACATGCAGTAAGAATAACGTCCCCCCAGAATGAAATAGGATCAGAACTCTGAATCAACAGGGTTCGAGTAATATCCAAGAAATGGCGATGCTTTCTTTCCGCCACACCATTTTGCTGTGATGTATATGCACAAGTGGTTTGGTGAATAATACCCTTTGATGAAAGAAATTGAGAAAGTGAGCGTGTACAAAATTCTAGGGCATTGTCCGTCCGAACATATTTGACTGAGGAAGAGAAAACATTGTGCATTTCATTAATCAAATTCGTGATCACATCTCCTGCTTCAGATTTATTCTTCAAAAGAAAGACCCATGACACACGAGAAAAATCATCCACTACCACAAGATAAAATCTGTGCCCCTGATGATCGGGAACACAACTCGGACCCCATATATCTATATGTAACAACTCGAATGGGGAGCTACTGCTCCGACTCTGACGACTTGGAAAGCTCGACCTATGATGCTTTCCCAACTGACATGCTTCACAACGGAAAGACGAACTAGGAGAGATCTGGGGCAGAAGATGGCGCATTTTCTGGAGCGGAAGGTGACCAAACCGGAGATGCCAGATGTACGGAGAGACTGGTTCGGCAGAATGAGAGGAGACGCCAGCATAGGAATCCCGAACCAGCCGATATAAACCATTCTGCTCAGAGCCACAACCAATCACCTTGCCCGTGAGTATGTCCTGAAAAATGAGAGAAGACGGGTCAAATAGGGCAGGACAATGCAAGTCCTGCGTAATCTGACTAATAGATAACAAATTCATTGAGAACTCAGGAGCATGTAGGACGTTCTGTAGCTGCATAGTGGAGGATAGGAAGACCCCCCCTGTCTAACAAGGGGCGAATGGGTACCATCTGCTATCTGCACTGAACGACCGGGAGGAATGTCCCTGTAGGCCTGTAATCTATCTCTATCTCGACAGAGATGATGTGTGGCTCCCGAATCTATAACCCAGTTAGATATATCATGAGATGGTGTGAATGCAGTAGATCTACCTGATGTACTAGCAGCGGCTGATGAACTGGCAGAGGCAGTAGCAGCAATATCTGAAGAACCACCAGACGAATCACCAGATGAATATGGCATAATATCTCGGATACGGGCCACAAGTTCGTCAAATCGATTATCTGCAGCAGACGGTAATGGAGACTGAGAGTGCTCTGCAACACGTGCCGATGCTGGGAACCCATGCTTAGAATAGCATGTCTCCTCCGAGTGTCCTGTGCGGTGACAATAGGAGCATGTCTGACTGAACCGACCACCCCTTCCCTGGGGTCCACGGCCACGTCCACGACCACGTCCACGACCACGACCAGAAGGCGGGCCACCTCTCCCACGCGAGACTGCCATCGCTGATGGGGGTGGAGTAGAAGAGCTAGAGGAAACAGGAATGCGACTGAGCCTTCTGTAAACATCCTCCACTGGAGGAATAACTGCATCAGCTCGGATCTGAGACCAGGTGGCATCATATTCAGGATCAAGGGCCGCAAGTAGAGCACCCACCATGGTGGCGTTCCGGAACGTCTTCTGCTGCTCAGGAGTAGCAGTGAGTGGAATGGTACTGTATAACTTCTCAAACATCGCTCTTAGGGATGTGTATAGGGAATGGAGAGGTCTGCCGCTCTGCTTCATTGTGAAAATGTCATGCTGAAGCTGTAACATCTTTGTCTCATTTCGCACCTGCGAGTATGTAGCGGCAAGAATGTCCCACATTGCCTTAGCAGTGGACTGGTGGAGGATGTCATTAGCAATCTCCATCGTCAATGTATCAGACAACCAGACCTTTGCGTAGGAGTCATCAGCCTCCCATGAGGCATATATCCCTGTCTTCTCCGCGGGCTCATCCTCGGTAAGAATGTGCTTCTTACCATTAGACTTCATGAGGCTCATGAACTGCATAGCCCAGAGCTCATAGTTAGACCCGTCCATCTTCACTATTGGCGCAGGACCTTTGAAGGGCATATCGACTTTTGATTCTGACATACTGCCGCTTGGAGAAGAACTAGGGTATGTAGACACGGTGATGAATGTCTACACCAACTGCATCGGATTTGAGTGCGTATGTAGATGTTACGCACTCAAATCCATATATCAGACGAAGAGAGGACTAGGGCACGCCTCAGAGAAGGCTTACAGCCCTTGCAGCGGCTGGCTGGGTGCCGCCTGGGGGCCGCCCAGAGGCTTGCGCTGCTGGCTGGGACGGGACAGCGGCTGGGAGCCGCCTAGAGGCCTGTGCGGCGGGCTGGTAGGCCGCCTGGGGGCCTAGGGCGGCAGGCTGTGGGCCTCGGGCGGCGGGCTGGGGGCCTCGGGCGGCGGGCTGGGGACCGCGCGGAGGCCTAAGGCGAGACGGAGAAGCTCTAGGGCAGCGGGGAGAAGCCCTAGAGAGAGATATAGAGGCGGCGGCGTGAGAGAGAAGGAGCCGGAGATCGGTGTCGAGGAGAGGGCGGCGGGTGGGGAAGCGGGCAACAGGTGTGGAGAGCCCTAGGGCGGCTCTGATACCATGTTGGGAAAAGAGTCTTCGATATAATTCAGAAAAACCCTATGCTCTCTTATATAGGGAGAGACCTTAAGGGTAAATTACAAAGAGGTTTATAAAAGATAAAGAAATAACGACAAGATACGTGAAGTGATAATAATATTAGAAACTATCTCTACAATATAGTTATAAATTAACCTATAATTATCAGAATTATGATTATAAAAATACCAACATAACATTTAGAAATGAAACTAAAAGAACATAAATAAATTAAAATAAATATGAAATATTTAATCTTTTTCAATAACAACATATATTTGATTCTTAAAAGTTTACCATCTACAACAACAACAAAGCCTTTTCCCACAATTAAGTAGGGTCGGCTACATGGATTCTTCGCCTCCATTCAGATCTATCTTGGGTCAATCCCGAGCTTATATCCACAAAACTAAGATCCCTTCGTATGATCTCTTTCCAACACTTCTTGGACCGTCCTTGCCCTCTCTTAACCAGCTCAACATCCCAACACTCGCATCTCTTAACAGGTGCATCGGTTGATCTTCTTTGCAAATGTCCAAACCATCTTAAGAGGTTTTCACGCATCTTATCCTTCTAAGTTGCTACAATATTTTAAGATTTAAAAATCTTGTCCGTTGTAGTTAGTTGTGATAAGAGTTGTTATCATTGTCATTAAATTAAAATAAGTATTATTTTAGATGGAAATTAAATTATATACATAAAATAATGGCATATAAATTCAACAATAAACAATATAAAACATATAAGACTATAATATCACTCATAAGAAGAAATGAAATATTAGCAATCAATTATCATAGTTAAACCTTGTTTGAGTAAAAATGTGATGAAAAATATAATTGTCACAACTCATTTGAATAAGAAGGTCGCTTATTAAATTTAATTGTGGTGTGATTTATTATCGTAGTCTTTAATGTAATATATGTATTATCAAATATCAAAAAATTTGTAAATTTAAAATTTTTATTTTAATAAATATAATATGTATGTATAAATATTAATTCAATAAATATAAAAGAAAATTATGAAATTTAAATAAATTACTAAGTTTGGAAAAATTGTAACTTTATATGAGATATAAAATTTTTAATTTAATAAATATAGCAGATATGTATATATAAATATTATAATAAATATAAAGGAAAAATATGTATATGTAATAAATATATTTGAGGAGAGAGAGAAAAGAGGAGAGAGGGAGAGAGAGATAGGTGCATCGTTTGAGAGAGAGAAAAGAAATAAAGAAGAGAGAGGGAGAGAGAGAGATAGGTGCATCGTTTGAGAGAGAGAAAAGAAATAAAGAAGAGAGAGGGAGAGAGAGATGTAACGGACTTTGAGGGAGGGAGAGAGAGGGGGACCACGTGATTTTAGGGGGAGAGAGAGAAGGGGGCGGGTCCGATGCAATTGGAGAGAGAGACGGTGGGAGTGCGATTCGGCTGGGAGGCCGACATTCAAGGAATGGGAAGGAGAGGGTAGTAGTAATAGATATGATATCCTCCAAGCAATTTTCCTTCCCTATTGTGATTATAGTTAGTCCATCATGAAGCAAGGCTATTGTGTTGACAAGGTACTCATGTCGTTGAACCTGCAGATATGTTGTTGTTATTGTTTATTGTTTATACCTCCTAGGTTATGTCCTCGATCTATAAAACCACTCCTAAAAGGGAGTCTGTACAACCACTCCTAGAAGGGAGTCAGTAGTTGGACTCATGGTTTTATATGTTATCTTAAAAGGGGATTTACTTGATAATCACAAAGCAACCATAATGCTCTCTTATATAGGTATAAGCTTAATGGGAAAGTTACATGGAGGGACAAAGTAAAATAACTATTAGCAAAGAAAACTAAGACGTACATTTAATCCTTAATGCTCTACCCCGAGATGAAGCATATATATCTATCATGCCCAGCTTAGACAAACACTTTGTGTTGCGAATCGTGAAAGCATGCACAAACACAATCAATCACGCAAGCACGAAGACACACAGATTTACAAGCTTCACCCATAACTGGGCTACGTCCTTGGGTGGCAGCGATTGGTTTTCACTATATGGAGAAGAATAAAATACAAAGGATGCAAAGAGTCCTAACACTATGGGAAATTATATATTACTCCCTATAACATCCCGGGCCCTAGACCTAATCCGTTATCAGGTATTACTGGCCCAGACAACCTGTTTGGTTTGGGCCCAACTGGAGCTCTTGACTAAAACCCAAAATGCTTAAGCCCAAGTTGACTAGTAGTAGCCCTTACTACTTATAAGCTACTACCACACGTTATGATTGTTAAATGTGGTACTATGTTTGAGGTACTACAATTATTCCCACTTATATTCGCAATGTCCTCGTTGCACAATGGCTCATGGCCTATTCTTAGTTACAGTGACGACTTTACCTCTTGCGTAGCCCTTTCCTCCTATTAGAGTAAATACGCTCTGATACCATTCGTAACATCCCATACCCTAGACCTGGTCCGTTATCAGACCCAGACAACCTGTTGGGCTTGGGACCAACTGGAGCCCTTAACTACTACTCAAAATACTTAAACTCAGGTTGATTAGTAGTAGTCCCTACTACTTATAAGCTACTACCACACTTTTTCACAGGGTAAGCCATATCGCGATATATCGATGATATATCAGTATCGATAGGTCATTGATATATCACTTATATGGCCGATATTTGCCCTTCCAAGACCATTTTCTTCGCAAAATAGGGTCGACTTCGATGATATGGCTTCGATATATCGATGATATATCATATCGACAAGTAGCCGATACCGATATTATCTACATTACTTTGTGATTGCTAGATGTGGTACTATGTTTGAGGTGGTACACTCCCATATAGACTGATCCCTGTTATAGGCAGATCCATGTACCCGAATACAAATAGAACCGTTAGATGGGGTATGGTACGACATGAGGGGTTGCATATGATGATTCTTCTACTTGGTCTGATGGTTAGGATTCGAAGCATATCAACAACCATATGAGTCGTGATATATGAGTTAGTAAGTTTGCAAGGATTCTGGGATAATTATGAAGTACACGGGGGTGAACGGGTAATTTACAAAGTTTATCAGGTTCGTGGTGGAAAAATCCCATTGAAAAGTCCTTTTTTATGCGAAAACTTCATATATCTGAATAAGCTTTTTAATGTACATTTTAAAAAAATTATTATCTTCATATTACGTATAAGTAATATGAAGTCAAGTCCTATCACTTAGATTGCAGATAATAGAGTTTTTCACAAGTGAACATTTTGCTCGTGGGGAAAAAAACTTATCCACTGACATGTACATAGAGTCGCTTCTGTATAATCACATGATATACTGAATAATAGTAACTTACGTTAGCTGCTATCCATTATCATACACCTCTTTTCACATATTTTGAATTATTTTGCACTAAATTTGGATTTCACTACGGCTTGTGCAGATTAATAATGGGTTGGTTAAGATTCAAAGTGTCGGGCAGGAAAGTTGATTGCATAAGGACTCCAGCCACTGTAGGCAGATGCTACATCCCAAAAGCAGAAATGTTGTTTTCCTCATATTAATTCATTCTTTGCTCTGCAGGCATTTGTTGTTCCTGTAGAAGATGACGTAGAAGGTATATTAGTTGGACAAATTTAGATACAATTAATTATTTGTTCGGAATTCAATAAGAGTATATATTTTAAGAACCGGTAAAAAATTGTGGTGGCCTCTATTTGCTGTTTGAAGAAATTGATTATATAATATCCTGATTCAGCACACTGGTTTTCAAATTGAATTAAATGATAAACTATACATACTTTGGAGTACATATTTTTCCTTGGTTATACTGCAGTTCCCGTGGGTCTTTTTGATTTCAGATGCATAACTAGAGCCACCGTATTGGCAGAAAGTATGAGATGCAGCTTGTGGAGAAAATAGAATCGGATGCATTCATAGAGACCCTAGAGCTCTCTTATATAAGAGAATAACCCTGGGTGAATTACATAAGAGATAAATAGAAAATAGAAATAAAGGAAAAACACCAAGAGACACAAATATCTCAACACTCCCCCTCAAGCTGGAGCATATATCTATCTATCATGCTCAGCTTGGAACATCATCTCTGAAATGAACCTTGAGCAAGTGCTTTGGTGAATATATCTGCAGTCTGATCTCTGGTAGTGACATGGGAGGTGGATATAAGTCCCTTTTGGATCATGTCTCTGGTATAGTGACAGTCCACCTCTATATGCTTGGTTCGTTCATGGAATGCAGGATTGCTGGAAATATATAGAGATGCTTGGTTGTTGCATAGAAGCTGCATGGGAAGAGGTACCTCAACTACAAGATCAATCAAGACCGATCTAACCCACATCATCTCGGTGCTCCCTTGAGCCACGGCTCTATACTCAGACTCTGTGCTAGATCTTGCAGCCATTGTATGCCTCTTGCTTTTCCATGACACGTGTGAACTCCCACAGTAAAATCAGAGGTACACTTCCTATCTCTTGGGCATCCTGCATATTCTGCATTTGTGCAAGTTGTTACCTCAAGAGATGCACCTCTGTTGAATATAAGGCCAATACCTGGTGAAGTCTTCAGATATCTAAGAATCATATGGACTGCATTCATATGTGCCTGCTTGGGTTGCTCCATGAACTGGATCATTTTGCTCACAACAAATGATATGTCTAGCCTGGTGATAGTAACATAAAGGAGCTTCCCAACAAGCTTCATGTATCTCCTCTTGTCTACCTCTTCAATGTCATCATCATATAGTCTCAAGCTCGGATCCATAGGAGTAGTCGTAGGCTTGCAACCTGTCATGCCTGTCTCGAGTATAAGATCAGTCACAAACTTCCTTTGGGTCATCACAAGACCATGTTGGTTCCTGGCAAACTCTAATCCAAGGAAGTAACGTAGACTGCCATGATCCTTTGTCAGGAATTGT
Source organism: Ottelia alismoides (assembly GCA_037367405.1). Lineage (NCBI taxonomy): Eukaryota > Viridiplantae > Streptophyta > Magnoliopsida > Alismatales > Hydrocharitaceae > Ottelia > Ottelia alismoides. The sequence continues at coordinate 178,836 of JAZKJV010011335.1, read as the reverse complement.
TGACCTAGGAACTCCTTAGTCACTTGAATACCCTGCTCATCATCACTCGTGACAATTATGTCATTAACATAAACCAGAATGGCAACAATTCCTTTATGTGTCCTCTGAACAAAAAGTGAATGATCGGCAATAGACCTCACAAACCCCTGGTTCTCTATCAACTCAGAGAGCTTCTGGAACCAAGCTCTCGGACTTAGATTCATGCCATAAATCATCTTGTGGAGCCTGCACACCTTCTGAGACTCCCCTTCAGCATCAAAACCCGGTGGTTGCTGCATGTAGACCTCCTGTAGATCTCCATACAAAAAAGCATTCTTTACATCAAGTTGGTAAAACAGCTAGTCCTTAGTCACAACAACTGAGAGAAGAATATACAAAGTCGAATGTCTAGCAACCGATGCGAAGGTATCTTGGTTGTCCACTCCATAAGTCTAGGTAAACCCTCATACTACAAGTCTCACCTTATAGTAATCCACGCTCTTGACCGTAAAAATCCATTTGTATCCCACAACAGAGGCATCTAGAAGAGCAGAATCAGTGCTCCAGGTGCCACAAGATTGTAAAATTGTCATCTCCTTCTCCATGGCAAGCTGCCAACTATTGTCATGTACTGCCTCCTGGTATGTTTGTGGGATAGTAACAACAGAGAGTCTCACTACAAACCTCTTGTACTCTTATGAAAGATGATGCAAGGAAAAATGAGCAGCGAGAGGACAAGTAGCACAGGAGCGACGCGACTTCCGCATGGAAATAGGCACATTAAGATCATCAGCCTCTCTGTTCTATGGAGTGTATATGTTCCTCCTGGATAGAGTCCTGTGGTACAATCATGTCACCAATGCCATCAATAGAAACAATGCGTTCAGTATATATCTGAGGTATGCTGGATGAGGAGGAAGGCGCATGAGTAGAGGGAAGAATAGAGGGCATGCAAATGTAAAAGCATGGTAGAAATTGTGCCAGTGCTGATGGCGATGGTGATGGAGGTGATGGTGGTAGTGAAGGAGGTGATTGTGGCTCAACCTGAGGAGGTGGTGGAACAAAAACATCTTCGCCAGAGGCAGAGTTAGACAACCTGTCACCTGAAGGAGAAAAATACATGACAAACTTAAGAAATGTGACATCAGCACTTACATAATACTTTCTCCGGACATGATCAAAACATCTATGCCTTTTTTGGTACGAGAGTAGCCAATAAACGCGTATTTGACATGTTGGAGTATTTGGTTATACATCACTTATATGGGAGATGGGTAAATGGATCACTCTAGTATCCATTTACCGCATCCAGTTGTTTAGTCCCACATCTGCCAGTTGTGAGATGTGGAGACTCGGTGAAGGCTATATAAGAAGCCTCTCACCCACTGTATCGAGTGACAAAGTCAATAGACACGTCAGCCTTTTGAGGTATTCTCCCGTGATTTCATCTCGCTCCTTAGGGGGTAGGGTTCCATGTTAAATCTCGTGTTCTTCTATATTCTTTATCTTTATTTCTGATACGCTTCCGCGTTCATATTTCTAACATGGTGTCAGAACGGGTTCAATTCTCGAGGATTTGTTCTTAAGGTTTATGTTCTTGGTCGAGATTCGATTATTTGAGGGGGTTCAATTTTGATAGTTTCATTCTTCAAAGATCCGTTCTTCGATTCATATTCGAGATTGCTCAAGTTCACGATTCAAGAAAGATCTAGAGTTCCAGATCTTCAACCCTATTTCTGCATCCCTATTTTTTAACATGGTATCACCTTCAGGCAGTGCTGCCCTCGCGAGCTCTTCGATCCCCCCAACCCTGATCCAGGCGACACCCCGTGCGCCACACTTCCTCCATGAGACGTGCGATGTGGCGATGTCGGTCCTCCCCCATCTCGTTCAGCGGTGGTAGCGACATCAAGAGAAACCCCCATCGTGGGTGATAGGTCCATGACAAAGGGTTCCCAAGTGGGAACCCTAAATAGAGCCTGGAAAGAAAAAAATTGTCGTGTAAAAAATGGTCCCGTTTTATTTTGAGGGCCCAATTGGGTCGTGTTGCTTTAGTTGAAAAGGAGGCCCAAGTGGGCCGAAAGAAAAGAGGAGCGACATATGTTGTCTATTAAAAAAGAAGAAGAAATGTACTCAGCCTTTTCCTACTATAAGTAGGATCGACTACATGGATTCTTGCTTAAATCCATGTTGAAAAAATCAATTATTTTTTATGATGGTCGTCGACTACCTAATGCAACCCCTGCAAGAGTGGGATTTGAAGTGTCTTTTGTGTGGTAGACACATTGTACTACCACTAGACCTAGGGTTGAGCATTGGGCCGGGCCAGCCCGACCCGGTCCGAAACCCGGCCCATGTAGCCCGGCCCGAACCCGAGCCCGCAAAGAATTGGGCCGGGCTTTGGGCCTTAATTCAAGCCCAAATGTATATTCGGGCCGGGTTCGGGCTTGATAGGGCCCAAACCCGAAAGCCCGATAACCCGGCCCGATAACTAGGCCCGTTTCAAGGGCCCAAACTGTCCGGCCCATTAGCTTGACCCATTACTTATGCATATGAGTGCTAATAGAATTTAGATGGATATTAAATCCTAAACATAAATTTAGTAAAGTTAACAACCATCATTGTTATATATACCATCATGATAATAATTTACCATGTTAACAAACATATATTATAAACAATTATATTACATTGGTAATATATTTATCATGTTTAGAGCATGTTGTTGCACATAGCCAATTCGTATCATGGACATGATTCCTTAATATTATCAATGTGTAAAACATATTTGCATGTGTAAAGAAACTCATTTTTGTTGGGGATGGGTGGTGTATTTGTAAGATAAAAACAAGTTCAATATGTCCCGGAGTTTCAATTTGGGCCGGCCCGGCCCGAACCCGGCCCATTATGTTTGGGCCGGGCTTGGGCTTGGGCCTAGATTTTGAAAAATAAACCGGGCCTAGGCCCGGCCCGTTAGCCCGTATACTAAAATGGGCTTGGGCCGGGCCAAGCCGAACCCGGCTCGGACCCGGCCCATGCTCAACCCTAACTAGACCATTATATGGGTACAATTAAAAAAAGAAGAGTGAAAAAAATAAAAATGGGGGGTGTCCACAGTTTGTGAGCCCTTTTGGGCTGAGTTATATTGTAGACCCAAATTGGGCCTTGTTTTAAAAAAACATGGAAAAAGTGCGTACAAAAAAATCATATGCAAACAAAAAAGGAAGAGAAAAGCCGTAAAAAATGTTTGAATGCCTTCAAAAAATAATTTGAAAAAATATTTGATAAAAAAAGGAAAAAATGCATGATTCATGCTTTCCCCAATTTTATTGTCTTCTCTAAACTTGGTCGACATCATTGTTTTCTGACCAATTTGGAAGAAAGGGGGAGTATTGTGTAGAGTCACAGGTACATTCAGATGTCTGATACTCCAGACCAGCCAGATGTTCAGACTCTACAATTCAGTTTCAGACTCGATGTCAGATTGGTTCCGAGTCTTCAGTTTCAGAAACGCACATATATGTTGTCTTTTTAAGGTGTGCACATGTTTGCCATCATTGTTTGTGGTCCCTATTTTTTGTATTAGAGATCCCATTCCCTATGTCATGTGGGCTAGGGTTTTCATGTGGTTTTGTAGGGACTCCATAATAGAGATCTCATTCTCTGTGCTAGATGGGAGAAACACAATTCTCCGACGAGGAGAGTTTTTCAGGCTCCATTCTCAGGCGATCGTGAACACCAATACGAGATCCTTTCGAGGTTCCTATGAGAGAGAACCCAATTTGAGGTCCCTATATGAGAGACCCATCTTTAGAGATCTACGTATGGATAATTAGTGATGTTCTTGATTCGATCCTTTCAGAGATGGAGCAGTTGTCCACATGTTGTGGCGGGCCAGAGTTCTCCAAGTGGAGACTCACTTTCAGTTGCAGTGACTCTGATAGGTGCAGTATAGAGCACATACTCTCTGATGAGGAGATTCAGTTTGACTCACACTCCAGCCCGTTCGTCCTCCTCACTTGCACAACATGAGAAGCAACATCCTCGACAACAGCTAACAGTTGTGCACGTTGAGATGATACTATGTGTAGTGTCTTATATTATGAGTTGAGATTTCTTTCTGTTTGTCCAAGTCGAGCATTACATGCTCCATCTTAAGGGGGAAGGATTGCTAGAGTATTTGGTTATGTGTTACTTATATAGGAGATGGGTAAATGGATCACTCTAGGAACCAATCACCACATCCAGTTATTTAGTCTCACATCTACCAGTTGTGAAATATAGAGACTCAGTAAGGGCTATATAAGAAGTCTCTCATCCTTGTATCGAGTGAGAAAGTCAGTTGATACATCAACCCTTTGAGGCTCTCTCCTGTGGTTTCATCCCGCTCCTTAGGGATTAAGGTTCCACGTTAAATCCCGTATTCTCTATTCTTTATCTTTATTTCTGATACGTTTTCGAGTTCATTTTTTTTTAATATGACAGCTCTTGGAGAGAGCTTGTCACGATCAAGAGTAAGATTGTCGATAAATGCCACAAACCCAAAGTTCCTCGAATTAAGAGAGAATAGGTCATTCTCAGTAAATGCAATCGAGAACGGAACCTTTTCTCCAAAAATCGTGGAAGGCATGCGGTTCACTAAATAGCATGTAGTGAGGACTGCGTCATCCCAGAACAAATGAGAAGCTCGACTCTAAATCAAAAGAGTCCTCGTGAAATCAAGAAGATGACGATGTTTGCGTTCAGCAACACCGCTCTACTGTGATGTATACGCACATGAAGTTCGGTGAACAATACCGAAAGATCCGAGGAAATTGGATTGTTGTAAAGTAGAAAAGTCCAAGGTATTGCCAGAACGAATAAACTTTACATGAGCAAAAAAATATTCTTTATTTCAATAAGAAATGATTTAATGACAGGACCAGCTTCAGACTTATTCTTTAATAAGAAAACCCAAGATATTCTAAAAAAATCATCAACAATGACCATATAGAACGATGTCCCTGATGATCTGGAACATGACTAGGACCCAAAATATTAAAATGAAATTACTCAAATGAATGACTATTGTGGCGAATCTGGGTACTCGGAAAGGATGAACGATGGTGCTTCCCAAGATGACATGCCTCACACTTTAAGGTGGTACAAGTAGAGATACGAAAGAGGACATGACATAGCTTCTGCAGAGGAAGATGTCCAAAGCGAAGGTGCCACATGAACAGAGAGGCTGATGTTGTAGGAATATTCACAACACTTGTAAAAGAAGTTTGGACTAGTCTGTAAAGCCCTCGATGCTTACGACCACATCCAATCACCCTGCTCGTTAGTATGTCCTGAAACACAAAAGAAGATTGGTCACATATGGCACGACAATGTAAATCTTTTGTAATCTAACTAATGGACAAAAGATTCGTCTGAAATGGTGGTGCATATAAGATTCTACAGGTGCATGGAGAACACTAAGACGATCTCTCCCAGACCAACAATGGGTGAGAACTTCATTTGCAATCACCATTGATCTACCATGAGGGATAGAACTGTAAGAGCTAAAATGTGCTCTATCTCCGCACATAAGATGAGATGTGTCGGAGTCCATGATCTAGTCCATCAAATCTGAGTTGTTACAATCGGTAAGTGCATAATGTGAACCCCTCAGGATCCGGGTACCCGTTTACGCGCATTTCGCAATATTCCGTTCACATTGATCGCAGAAGTTGTAGAAAAATAGGGAAAATTTTTCGCGCAACTATGACATTCATTTCCAACACATAACCACAAGTAAAAGAGACAATATGACACCAAAATTCTTTTTCATTAATTTCCATATATTTTTACATCATGTACAAGGTCTGTCAGTATACACAATATACATCATGTACATCATGTACAGTCTTTCCCAACATTTTTTTTAGCAAACTTGTAGCTTTGCATATTGTTACCAATTCCCAGTATTAGCTTCTCAGTTCCAGTGTTAACTTCTGAGGTATTCATCCTAACCAATAAAATGAAAAGGGTAATATGCATGTATATCGTCAACATTGGGGTTTAGTTCCACTACGGATCTCTAAATTAGGAGGTCTAACATGCGTGTAGTTCCCCATTTGGGAGAAAAGGTAGCAAGAATGAGATTTAAGATTCATGCATGGCAGCAATAAGATGGGGAAGGAGGTACCTTTGAATGATCTCCAAACAGGAAATCACAAGTACGATGGCTGAAATCTGGAGCAAGAAGCTGGAATAATTGGCTGTAACAACAATCATACCCAACAGAATTTTGAATAGGAGCTTCCAGCCGTAGCAGATGGAAAAAGGAATCCTTCAGGGTTGAAATTCAACTCCCAGATGCAGCTGCTGGTTCCAGCAGCTCAACGACAAACAACAATGGCTTTAAGAAGAAAATGGAAGGCGGTTGGAACTCTTCTCACGATGGTGGAATTGAAGAGGTTTTAGAGAAAATGAAAAGGAGGTTTTGGGTGTACTTATAAGGGAAGTTGGGCTCCAAATGGGTGACAAGTGTAGGAGGGAAAAGCCAAACGTCGGTTGCCTGACATTCTGCTGGAATAGCAGAATTTATCTTATCTTATTGTATTTTTTTTAGTCGGTTACTTGCTGCACAAGAAAGAAATTCAAACTTATGCAAAACCTATGCAAACCGACTCTGCTACAGTTTGTACTGTAGCAGAAATTGAATATTATATCTATATTTATTTAATAAATTTTCTTTTGTATAGTAAGATGTTAAAAATGTCCGTATGCGCATCTCGTGTGTCGGATTTCAACGCGCAATATCTTGTTTTGATCGTCTCAAAATGACGGTCAAAATAAGTATAATATTGATATACTTTTGATTGGGTTTTGAACCCTCAAAATTTCGAGATACGATTTTGGTTTGGGTTTAAAATTTGTGATTTAAAATATCAAACGATATCCGATTGACGAACGGTCAATTCCGTTGGTCTTGTTTTGTCCAATCGGATATAATGATGGTCTCAGTTTGTTTTACGGTTTCCGAATTTACGTCGCGGCTTTTCACGGTACGCATTACGAAGCGACCGATTTTTGGTTGATTTCGCCCGAACGAATTTTGATTCACACTCAATTAGTCGATATAAGTCATCTGATACCGACCGACAACTTTATCGGGTTAAACGGACCCTAATCGGGTCGAGTTCGGGTTTGGTGGATTCCGGATGTTACAAATATAAAAACCTCAAAGGGAGTCTCGTCCTCGAGACTCGAGTCAAGGCTATTAGGTGTCTTGTTTGAATTTCATATGTCCATAAAAACCTCAAAGGGTTTTGAACCTATAAAAACCTCAAAGAGAAAACAAGCCATATATTTATCATGTATCTGATTACAAAAGCTTGTTTTGGTGATTACATTTAGAAAACATGTGGATATTTGGCTCTCATGTCAGCTTCAGTCTCCCACGTTGCCTCTTCGACGCCGTGATGGTGTCACAAAACCTTGACCAATGAAATCTCTTTGCTGCGAAGCTTCTTTACAGCATGGTCAATTATCTGGACTGGCTTCTCCTCATAAGTCAGATCAGGCTCTACGTCAAGATTCTCGTAATTGATGATGTGTCGAGGGTCGTGCACATACTTCCTCAGGTTGGATACGTGGAAGACATCATGGATAGCTGAAAGATGTGGAGGAAGAGATACTCGATAAGCCACCTTCCCCACTCTAGCCAGAATCTCGAACGGTCTAACATATCGTGGTGCCAACTTGCCACGAACACCGAATCTCTGTACTCCCTTCATGGGAGATACTCGCAAAAACACCCAATCTCCAACCTATAATTGATAGGAATGTCATTAATATAAGGTTAAGTTAACTTTGTAATAAAGGAAAGAGAAGAAGATTGGATACCTGAAACTCCAAATCTCTTCTCCGACGATTTGCATAGCTCTTCTGGCGGCTCTGTGCCGTCAGAAGCATCCGTCTCACAAGATCAACAGCTCTCGCGGTCTCCTCCAAGAGATCCACGGAATAGAGAGCATGATCACCTACCTCACGCCAACTAAGAGGTGTGAGGCATCTCCGCCCGTATAGGGCTTAGAATGGTGCCATGCCAATACTAGACTGATAGCTGTTGTTGTACGTGAATTCTACTAACGGCAGATGGTCCTTCCAGGACCCTTTCTACTCCAAAGTGCATGCGCGAAGTAGATCCTCAAGCGTCTGAATGGTGCGCTCACTCTGCCCATCTGTCTGTGGATGATATGCAGAACTCATCCTCAGCTCTGTCTGTAGTGCTGACATGAACTGACGCCAATAATGAGATGTAAATCTTGAATCTCTGTCAGACACCACTTCTCGTGGTATACCGTGAAGTCTGATAATGTTCTGCACATAAAGCTTGGCCAATTTGGATGGAGTGTAAGTCGTGTTGACAGGTATGAAATAGGCTGACTTGGTCAATCTATCAACAACGACCCAAATAGAATCATGGCCTCTTGGCGTCTTCGGCAGACCTGTGACAAAATCCATAGAAATGCTCTCCCACTTCCATTCGGGAATGGGGAGAGACTGCAGTAATCCTGGTGGTCTCCTGTGCTCAGCCTTGACCATCTGACAGGTCATGCATTTGCTGACATGTTGCGCTACATCGCGCTTCATCCCATCCCACCAGAAATGTCAACGCAGATCACGGTACATCTTGGTACTGCTTGGATGGATAGATAACCGTGAACTGTGTGCCTCATCAAGAATATCTCTGCGTAGCTGCTCATCATTAGGTACAACTACTCGTCCCGCCTTCCATAAAATAGACTCCATCACAACAAAGTCATCAAATTCGTCCTTGATGGCGCGCATGTATCTATCTCGGATCCAAGGATCGGTCTTCTGGCCTTCTACAATACGATCCCAAAGGCTGCTGTATCGAGGAGGCACGGTAGTAGAAATGGATGCGCTCTCCTGAGGATGCCAACCGGTCAAAGCGGCAAGCGTATCCCATGTATATTGCCAGTTCATCGTACCATCAGCATGCGCTCTCCTGCTGAGTGCATCCGCCACCACGTTTCCCTTACTAGGATGGTAAGAGATTGTGCAATCATAATCCTTCAGCAGCTCGAGCCATCTGCGTTGCCTCATGTTCAGCTCCTTCTGATCAAAGATGTACTTCAGACTCTTGTGGTCTGTGAAAATCTCGAAGTTCACCCCATATAGATAGTGGCACCAGATCTTCAAGGCGAAGACAACTGCCGCCAACTCCAAGTCATGTGTGGGGTAGTTCCGCTCGTGCGGCCTCAACTGCCGTGATGCGTAAGCAATCACCTGTCCTCTCTACATCAACACTGCTCCTAGACCTTCTCCAGATGCATCTGTGTAGACTGCATAATCCTGAGTGCCTGAAGGAGGAGCGAGAATAGGCGATGTAGTCAACCTCTCCTTCAGTGTCTGGAAGGCCTGCTTAAATGAATCGTCCCAAATGAATGGAACTCCCTTCTGCGTCAACCGTGTCAAAGGACGAACGATGCGTGAAAATCCGTTGATAAAGCGTCTGTAATAGCCTGCTAATCCGAGGAAGCTCCGAATCTGCGTGACAGTCTTGGGCTGCTCCCAAGACATAACTGCATCTATCTTCGCAGGATCAACTGCAATGCCTGCTCCAGAAATGACATGCCCGAGAAACGAGACCTGTGATAACCAGAACTCACACTTGCTCAACTTGGCATATAGCTTGTGCTCTCTCAATGTGTCCAAAACAATCCGTAGATCATTCGCATAATCCCATTCATTCCGTGAATAGATGAGCACATCATCGATGAACACCACTACAAACTTGTCCAAGTATGGACGGAAGATACGGTTCATCATATCCATGAAAGCCGCAGGTGCATTGGTGAGCCCAAACGGCATCACCACAAACTCGTAGTGTCCAAACTCGTAGTGTCCATAGCGAATCCTGAAGGCTGTCTTCGGAATATCCGACTCGCGAATCCTCAGCTGATGGTAGCCTGAGCGAAGGTCGATCTTCGAGAAAACCGAAGATCTCTGAAGCTGGTCAAACAAATCATCGATACGTGGCAAAGGATAACGGTTCTTCACCGTTCTCTTGTTCAGTTGTCTGTAGTCAATACATAACCTCATGGATCCATCCTTCTTCTTGACAAATAGAACCGGAGCACCCCAAGGTGATGTGCTCGGCCTCACGAATCCCAAGTCAACTAGCTCCTGCAGCTGCACCTTCAGCTCCCTCAACTCGGCTGGTGCCATGCGATAGGGTGCCATAGAGATCGGTTGTGTATCTGGTAGCAAGGTGATCTCGAACTCGATCTCTCTCTCAGGAGGTAGCCCTGGTAGCTCATCAGGAAATATGTCAGGGTATTCTGATACCACTCGGATGTCCTGAGTCATCGGCTCCTGATCGGATATCTCCCGAACAAATGCAAGGTAGGAATCGCAACCCCGATCAATAAGTCGTTGGGCTCGCAACACTGAAATGTACTCCATGGTGGAGTCATGTATAGTACCCTCAAAGGTGAACTCCGATAAATCTGGAATCCTGAAGACAATTGTCTTCCTAAAACAATCAACTAGTGCATGATGAGTAGATAGCCAATCCATGCCCAAAATCAAGTCGAACTCATCAAGCTGTAGAAGTAGACAATCTGCGAGCATCTCGTGTCCGCCAATAAGTATGGGCAATTGCCTGACTATCAGGGATATGACAAATAACTGGCCACCTGGCCCTCGGATGTGATATGGAGACAATAACGTCTCTGCTACTCTATCTAAAGAAACTAGTAATCTCGAAGCAAGAAAAGAGTGTGTCGCGCCGGAATCGAATAAAACATGTAAAGGTCGGCCCAAGACTAGGACCATACCTTTCACCACAGTGGCGGTTGAACGTGCCTGCTCCTCAGTAACTGCATGTAACTGCCCTGCCTGGCTGATGCAGCACTAGAACCTGCCACACTCTGCGTCTGTCTCTGCTGCTGTCGCCTAAGGTTGGAGTTCCTGCCACGGAAACTCCCTGAACGCTGTGTCTGAGGCTGTGGCTGTGAAGGCTGTGGTTGAGGCTCGCCAGAAGCCTGTGGGCACTGTGCTCGGTAATGTCCCCACTCATGACATCGGTAACACCGGACTGGTCAAATAGTTGGAGTAGCTGTGTCCGTGCTCCGAGCTGGTCCTGCAGGTGGTCTATCTGCTCTCTGCGACCCAGATGGTCGAGCGTACTCTTTGCCACGTCCGGCAAGTGCTCCTCCTAGAGTAGTCGATGGAGAAGAGCGAGCACTGCCAGAGAATGTCGAACCTGTAGGTCGGAACCGTCTGGCTGACCTCTGCTGCTGAAACGGTCGACGTATCGGTCCAAAAGATCGCCGCGGTCTAGGCGGTGTTCCAGACGAGCTTCCGAAACGTCTCCCCTTGATGTCCTCGAACTTCTCCGCTGCATCGATAGCCTCGGAGATAGACGTGATATGCAGTCCAGCCAGCTTCTCTTGTACTTCCTCTCGCATGCCGCCAATGAACTTTTCCAGATTCTCCTCTGGAAATGCGCTCGCTGCTCGTGTATGTCGCGATAACTCTGTGTATCTGATAAAGTAATCCCTGGCTGTCATCTGTCCCTGACGAAGCTCTGCAAACAGTCGGCGCTGGGACTCCTTCCACTTCGCAGAAAAGAAGTGGGCTCTGAATCTCGTCTCGAAATCGTTCCAAGTAGGCTCTCGGCTTAACTCGGACACTACGGCCTCCTACCATCGCTCGGCGAAGTCTGTCAGTGAATATTCTATGAAAGATAGCCACGTGTTTCGTGGCGCATGAATTGCCCTGAGCACCTTCATTACTCTCTTCAGCCACTGCTCAGCATCATCTGGTGGACCTGTGCCCTCGAACAAGGGTATGTTGGCCCGCTGATAAGAAGTGAAGACCGACTGGTGCCTGTGAATGGCTGAATACTCGTGTGCATCCTCGTCAACAAAGTCAACAGGGTCCTGCTCCCTGTCTAGGTCTGCATCCTCCTCAGCTCAATGCTCTGGAATGTCCTCTAGTGGATCGTCAGGATGAGGCTGCTCCACCTCAACGGACTGGTGCTGGTCCTGTCGTATCCCATCCTGGGATGGATGGTACGTGAAATCTGACAGGTCCTCGAATCTCATCTCTATGTCCGTTTGCCTGTCAGCAATCTCGGTCTGCTGGGCCAATATCTGCTCCTGCTGGCCTCTCATAGCAACCTGTTGCTGCTGAAGATCGGTAAGTGCGTTCAGTATGCGTGCCAGCTGATCAGAAGTATCCTGACCTGGTCGAGATGCCATGGCTCTACATGAGAACCATAATTAGTCATAAGGATGTCCTAGACAGATATTTATCATAAATGCTTTTCTCTTCTTGGGATATAAGATGAAAATTAATGAACTTGGTGACATCTGTGGTTATTGAATATGAATGTCATATTTCCCTTCTCGAACTCACCACAAGTCGGAAGACTGTCGCTATTCGGGAACTTAATACGATCGGAATCGAAATACTGCAAATGTGCGTATTGGGGTACCACTACTCTGATACCAAAAATGTGAACCCCTCAGGATCCGGGTACCCGTTTACACGCATTTCGCAATATTCCATTCACATTGATCGCAGAAGTTGTAGAAAAATAGGGAAAATTTTTCGCGCAACTATGACATTCATTTCCAACACATAACCACAAGTAAAAGAGACAATATGGCACCAAAATTCTTTTTCATTAATTTCCATATATTTTTACATCATGTACAAGGTCTGTCAGTATACACAATATATATCCCAAAATGTAGTACATAAGAGAAAAGAAGGAGAAGCATTTACATCATTATCTGAACAAAAACTGAGACAAAATACTTCATACCGTCTAGTGTATACTCTGTCTCCAGGAAGCATGTATAGCTACTGAGCGGCTACTGAACTGCAGGTTGTTTGCCTGCCAAACATGTTAGGAAAGAAGAGGCGTCAGCGGTTGCTGGTACCTCCCAAAAACTTATATAAAAGTAATAGGCATTTATTATTTTCAAAAGCAACAAGCAGAAAGGCGAGAACAACGCAAATTAAGATTTAATTCTACTTGCAAATGAAAAAGGTTTCCAAATTTCTAGTAAGCACATCTCATGATCAGCCCTTATCCCAACATTTCCCACAAGCCTATATCTATGGTAACTCATTGATCATAAGGAAGTATATTTTATTCTCATATTACTTAGAGATCATATTTGTGAATTTTGATGATGGGAGAGATGAGATGAGAAGATATAAAGATTTATTAAAATCTTAAGTCTAGTGGATAGTCTGTGGTCTTGGTTCTTGTGAAACCTCACACTATGACTCTAAGACTTGGAGAATGTCTTAGGATTGGGGTGCCTCCGTAGGCATGCGGTATTGTATAATGCATCCTAACTAAGTTCCCAACACGTCCACTAACTTAATGAGATTTCGAATCAGATTATAGTTACTTATAAATACCCAACTTTGATTGTAATCCTTTCAATCTCAAGTGCAACTGTCTCAGATGTAACCCCAGATGATGTAGATATAGATCTGGATGATCTGGATGTAGAATCGCCAAGTCTGTTGGCGAAGGAAAAACTCAAGCGGTGAAGAAGCCAACAAAAGGGCTCTTCCGTCTCGCCCTCTAATTGGAAGCGCGGTCCAATAGAGGGATAGGTCTACTCCCAAACTACGCCACTGAGACGGGTGAAAGAGACTCTCTAGAAAAGTCGCTCTAGAAACCTGCCCGACTAGTACGGGCGAACGAGCTCGTAAGTAAAACTGAAAACCAAGGATCCCCCGCCTGGGTATCCTAAAACAGGGTCAGCGGAACCGGTCTAAAGTCGGGATCCCAACAAAGTGTAAAAACACTGCGAGCTCGCATAAAAACCGAAAAGGGACTGGGATCCTAGACCCGCACACTTGGCGGCCGCTGCCCTAACTGGGCTTCCTATCTCCCGCCCAGGTGAGGGTCACCGCACCCTCGCACGGTCAGGTGTAAAGGTCACCATGACCGGCATTCATAATTGTCATCATTGATTCACCACTATTTTTACTTTCACTTAACTTTCAATGATCTTATTGATAATAATCTATGGATATTAGAGTATTCCTAAAAGATAATTTCATGAAGATGATAGCTCTTTGTGATCATATGTTATCATTGATAAAGTGATCATATCTGAGATGTTTCTTGAATAATGGCTCTGTATGTGTTAATTTGTTGTTGACTCATATGTAAAGGTATATGTATCTATACATATAATTTATATATTTATTATAAGTATATATATTAATACTTTCATACATTATGTGATTGACTGTACAGTTTAATGGAATGTCCACTCCTTAAATTTTGATAAGGTGTCTTAGTGATGAAGATTATTAGTTTTGTAGAACACCTAGAACTCCATACAGTCAATGAACTATGACTTATTTAATATCCAAAATTCCAACTCGATAATCAATATTTAATATACAAATCTCCGGATGAAATCTTCCCAGCTAAGCTCAAACATGCTCATATATTCAAACAAACATAATTTATGGTCTATATCAAATGTGTGAATCAAACTACACCCAACACCGTATATGTTTATGAAGTGATAAAATATTACCCATTTAATTTGGAGATCTTATACACAGGAGAAAAGAACCCTATTCTGGGTAGTAATACCAAATATCTTATGATAAATTTTTTCAGAATTCAAATTTAAGAGTGGATTCATCAAGAAAATAATAATGGTTAACAAAACTGCTTCTATATTCAAACAAGTGGTTTTGGAATGGTTGAGTTTTCAGCAGTTAGATCAAATTTGACTTAATAAGATACAAAGACCATGTTGTGATACTGTTGAAAGCAGCGGATTTATAAATTTCCATATCTCCATATGCTATGTAAGCTTAATATATATATGCAAAACTATAATATAATAATGAAAACCACCTCAAATCTCCCAATAATTTTATACGATTTGGAATTGTTGATAAAAGCTTATCAAAATTTTGTGTCCATCAGTACAGTCTTTCCCAACATTTTTTTTAGCAAACTTGTAGCTTTGCATATTGTTACCAATTCCCAGTATTAGCTTCTCAATTCCAGTGTTAACTTCTGAGGTATTCATCCTAACCAATAAAATGAAAAGGGTAACATGCATGTATATCGTCAACATTGGGGTTTAGTTCCACTACGGATCTCTAAATTAGGAGGTCTAACATGCGTGTAGTTCCCCATTTGGGAGAAAAGGTAGCAAGAATGAGATTTAAGATTCATGCATGGCAACAATAAGATGGGGAAGGAGGTACCTTTGAATGATCTCCAAACAGGAAATCACAAGTACGATGGCTGAAATCTGGAGCAAGAAGTTGGAATAATTGGTTGTAACAACAATCATACCCAACAGAATTTTGAAGTAGGAGCTTCCAGCCGTAGCAGATGGAAAAAGGAATCCTTCAGGGTTGAAATTCAACTCCCAGATGCAGCTGCTGGTTCCAGCAGCTCAACGACAAACAACAATGGCTTTAAGAAGAAAATGGAAGGCGGTTGGAACTCTTCTCACGATGGTGGAATTGAAGAGGTTTTAGAGAAAATGAAAAGGAGGTTTTGGGTATACTTATAAGGGAAGTTGGGCTCCAAATGGGTGACAAGTGTAGGAGGGAAAAGCCAAACGTCGGTTGCCTGACATTCTGCTGGAATAGCAGAATTTATCTTATCTTATTGTATTTTTTTAGTCGGTTACTTGCTGCACAAGAAAGAAATTCAAACTTATGCAAAACCTATGCAAACCGACTCTGCTACAGTTTGTACTGTAGCAGAAATTGAATATTATATCTATATTTATTTAATAAATTTTCTTTTGTATAGTACGATGTTAAAAATGTCCATATGCGCATCTCGTGTATCGGATTTCAACGCGCAATATCTTGTTTTGATCGTCTCAAAATGACGGTCAAAATAAGTATAATATTGATATACTTTTGATTGGGTTTTGAACCCTCAAAATTTTGAGATACGATTTTGGTTTGGGTTTAAATTTTGTGATTTAAAATACCAACGATATCCGATTGACGAACGGTCAATTCCGTTGGTCTTGTTTTGTCCAATCGGATATAATGAAGGTCTCCGTTTGTTTTACGGTTTCCGAATTTACGTCGCGGCTTTTTCACGGCACGCATTACGAAGCGATCGATTTTTGGTTGATTTCGCCCGAACGAATTTTGATTCACACTCAATTAGTCGATATAAGTCATCTGATACCGACCGACAACTTTATCGGGTTAAGCGAACTCTAATCGGGTCGAGTTCGGGTTTGGCGGATTCCGGATGTTACAAATAAACTATTCCGAAGAAGCCCGGGGCGGCGAGGATCGAGGACTTTCGACCTATCGCAATCTCCAATGCTCTATACTTGATAGTGGCTAAGGTCTTTGCGACTAGACTTGGCAAGGTCCTGGAGCACATCATTTCCCCCATCCAGACGACATTCGTGCCTGGGAGGCAGATTGCGAACAGCTTGGTCATGGCATCTGAGATGGTTGCGGACTGGAAACGGGGCGACAGACATGCCCTGTTGTGGAAGGTGGACTTATCCAAGGCATTTGACACCTTGGACTGGCACTTTCTGTGGGCGGCTTTACATAGGCGTGGCTTTCCTGGGCTCTGGATCTCCTGTATAAAGCGTTGCGTGACCACGGCTTCCATGACGGTCCTCGTCAACGGGCATCTGGAGGGTGGTTATTTTCAGCCTCAGAGGGGGGTGAGGCAGGGATGCCCACTCACCCCCTTGCTCTTCATCATTAAGGCAGGCGTCCTCGCTTGCATGGTCGACAGAGTCCAACGGGTTGAGCTCACGTACAGATACTCGAGGGATGACCTGAAAATCCCGCTTCTTCAATACGTTGACGACACCATATTCTTCATTGAAGGAGGCTTGGAGGTGGCTAAGGGCATGGCGGCGACGCTGAAGCTTTTCAGTGAAATGTCTGGGTTGGTGCAGAATGGCAACAAGTCCAAGATGGTCCCGTTCTCTATGAGCATGGAGTTGGCAGGCCACTGTGGTTCCGCGTTAGCTACTGAGAGTGTTGGGCTGCCCATTCACTACCTGGGATTACCGCTCAACAATGGGAGATCGAAGATGGCGGACAGGCTACCACTGGTTGAGAAGGTTGAGAGGCGGCTTGCGGGGTGGAAGGCGACAATCCTCTCGAAGGGGGTCGCCTCATGCTCTTGAGGGTGGTGCTCTCCGCCATGCCGGTATACTACTCTTCCACGAGGCTTATGTCGGCAGGCATCAGGAGAAGATTGGAAGGTCTGATGAGGCGATTTCTGTGGGGTAGGAGTGGGCAGGGTCCTGGGATGCACCTGGTTAGGTGGGACAA
This sequence comes from Ottelia alismoides, assembly GCA_037367405.1. Classification (NCBI taxonomy): domain Eukaryota; kingdom Viridiplantae; phylum Streptophyta; class Magnoliopsida; order Alismatales; family Hydrocharitaceae; genus Ottelia; species Ottelia alismoides. The sequence goes on along the minus strand of JAZKJV010011335.1, from coordinate 161,511 downwards.
TATTGCTTTGAGGAAATGCGAGGGAGCGCTTGGGATTTATCGTTTGGGCGAGCTGAATGAAGCCCTGTTATTGAAGTGGGTTGCCAGAATCTGGGGAGATAGAGATGACCTCTGCTGCAGCCTCCTCCGGCGGATCTACATGGTCGACGGGGCGACGCCTGGGGGTGTTGCGACGGCGGGTGCGGCTGGGCAAAATCACTCGCCCTTCTGGAGAGCTATTCAGTCTTTCTCTCCCAACTTCTGGACTTTGTTCAGGCCGGTGCTGGCGGATGGACGTTGCTTCGCCTTCAGGAGGGACGACTGAACGGGCGGGGGTGCGTTGTCCTTGCGCTTCCCCCGACTTTTTGCGTTGGCGGCAGACCAAGATGTTCGGGTGGCTACTTGTTGGGTGGACGACAACTGGATGCCGATTTTTCGTTCGAACTTCTCCGATCAGCGTCTAGAGGAGTTCCTGCTGCTGCTTGACATGCTGAGGGAGGCCACGGGGCACTCCATGGGGCAGGATCACTGGGTTTGGCACGAGGGCTCTTTCTCCGTGAAGAGGGCTTACTCGGCGATCTGCAGGCCTCCTCCCTCTCTCTCGACAGAGCTGGTTAGAGACTGCAACTTCTTCTGGGGACTGGGGCTGTCGGCGAGGATCGCCTTCTTCTTTTAGATCTTCAGGAGGAAGAGGTTAATGACGCGTGACCGTTGCGCTCGATTGCTTGGCACGGTCTCTGACAGATGTTTGTTGTGTGGTGGCGGAATTGAGACTTTGGAGCATCTTTTTTTCTCATGCCCTTCTGTGACTCTTGTTTGGGAGGAACCTAGCCTAAACTGGGTGGGTAAGGGTGGCGTGGAAGATTACTGCAGGAGCTTGGTGGCGGCCAAGCATCGGCCGAGGGAGGAGCTTCTGCGGCCTCTTGCTTTAGTTTGGTCTGTCTGGTTGGTTGGGAACGGAGTGTTGTTCTCTGGTCATAGATTCTACAAGGAAAACATCTCTAGTGGTTCTTTTGGTCTGTTGCGCTCTTGGCTTGCCTAAAGCGCTTCTTGTATTTCTTTTGCTTTGTTTAATTTTTAATATATCTTTGGGGTGAACACCTATGAGTGTATCCCCCTTTTTTTGCTTAAAAAAATAACTTGTGGAGGCTCTAGCAGCGGTTGCAACATCAGAAAATCTTGCAACGGTTGTAGTCTATGTAGTCATTATTTCTCTCAATCAAGAGACAATATCATCGAGCCTCACATCATGAGAGGACGCAGGAATAGTCTCAGTCTGCTCAGATGCACGAGCAGACACAAGATACACATGCTTATGATAACATGTCTCCTTAGAATGACCTGGACGGTGGTAGTATGTGCAAAGGCCATGATGACGTCCTCCTCCTCAACCACGAGGTCCTCGCCCACAAAACTGTGAAGTACTCCCCCTTTCGCTAGAAGCAACCATCGCAGAGGGGGTCTGGGACATGGTAACCGGTGATTCTGCTCAACCTCTTGTACACCTCCATTGGAGGTATCGTCTCTCCAGTAAGCAGTTGAGTACGTGTTGCATCATACTCAGAATCAAGAGATGACAGAAAGACTCCAGTCATATTGGTATTTCTGTATATCTGTTGTTGCTCTGTACTGGTAGTAACGGGCATAAAGTTGTGGAGTCGTTCAAACATACCTCGAAGATGCAAGAAGTGGGCATGAAGAGGTCGACTATTCTGCTTGGTCGAGAATATGTCATACTGCAACTGGAGGATCTTGCCTTCATTCTTCGCTTGACAATATGTAACAGCGAGGATATCCCACATAGCCTTGGTCGTGGGTTGATTCACAATGTCATTTGCAATCTCCATGGTTAGTGTCTCGAAGAGCCAAATACAAGCATAAGCATCGTCTTTTGCTTCCATGAAGCATGTTCCCCAGTATTATCTGTTGGCTCTGGCTTTGTCATAATATGCTCTTTGTTGCTACACTGCATGGGGGTGAGAAACTGCATGGATCATAACTCGTAGTTGGTCCCATCCATCTTTACGATGGGGGCCGGGCCCTTGAAGGTACCGGTAAAAGGAAAAACATCACCCTTGCTTTCTCACATGATGAGTAAGAGAGAGCACATCGAAACTCGGCTGAGGATAACTCGTCAAACAAAAATGATGTCTACAAGATCATGCAGAGGATTGGTCGTACGTGTAGACTCATACAACCATCCTCATCAATGCTCGGTGTAGGTCTGAAATCACGTTTCCCGATCAGAATTGGACCATTTTACGATCAAATCAGACTGTTGTCAGTGGCTTGGAGAGGGGTTGGTTGCCCTTAGGCGGCACAATGTAGGGCGCTGGTGGTTGGGCAGCAACCCAGGCTACTGGAGAGGGGCTAGGACGTTGGTGGATGGACAACAACATAGGACGTTGGGCGGCGCCTATAGAAGGTGGGGCGGCGGCGCAAGCGATGCGAGAAGGTGCAGTGCAGGCTGTTGGGCAGTGCCTATGGAAGATGGGGTGCCAAGATTCCTAGGGCTGGAGGTGGGGAGTAGGTTTTAGGTTAGGTCTCTGGTCTAGGATGGTTGCTCTGAGACCATATGGAGATAATAGAATTAGATGCATTCATAGAGACCCTAGGGCTCTCTTATATAGAGATACATAGAAAAATAGAAATAAAGGAAAAACACCAAGAGACACAAATATCTCAACACAACTAAATAAACAATTGTAATCATGAGTCCTATTCTTAATGAAAGTAGAGATTTATTTCTTATGAAGTCCTAGGTAGGATAGGAATAGTGTATTGGTTGATCACAAACAAGGATTGAGATTTAATAAAAGTTCAGTTTTGATGGGTCTGGTCATTCGAAACTCACATGTATATCGAGTTTCTCAAATTTCGGACGAGATGGATCGAAATCTCGGTAAGATATCGCCACATCTCTATATATTGTCCGAGATGATAAATCTTATTAAAATACCCCCTTGGGAAAAATAATATCAAAATTTCGGTCGAGTTGAGTGTTGTTCGTGTCATTCTGCTGCTGTGCACTTACTTGGGTTGATTCTTCTCCAATGCCATTTTCTTCCTTCTTCTTGATGTGAACTCAAATCTTCTTCAATTTGTTAGTAAGAAGTAATTTTTTAAGGTTTTTGTTTCTCTCATGTTGATATTGCATATTTGTAGTGTTTTGTGGGTAAGTTTTGAATATTTTGTGAGATTTATGGAATACAAATTTGGGACTTCTATTTCAGTTGGAATCATGTTTAGTTTTGAAAGTATAAGGTCGGATCGCATGTTTAACATGTAGAAAACAACATTTCAAAAAAATTGTGAGATATATGGAAGAGAAATTTGAGACTTTTATGTTTTATTGTGGAATCATGATGAGTTTTCAAAGAGAAACTCGGATCTTAAGTTTAAAACTTAGAAAATAAGATTCTGAAAAAAAATGGTAATCAAAATGTAATAATTGATTAATTCCGAATATCAGTCCTTAGATCTCTGCATTATTAATATGTTTTGTGTCTCTAATGCAGTTTTTTTCTCAAAATTGGTCCCCTAATCTCTAGATCTAAGATGATTTTACTTACAAATCGGAATATAGATATATGTACAATTTTAAGCACTAAGTATACACGATTTTATGCATATTAAGTGTTAGAAAAATTATAAATATATTAAAATTATTAAATCTGTATGCAATTTTAAATGCCAAGTCCCTTGGGTGGATATAGATCATCACACAGTGAGAGATCATTTGGCATCTTCCCAGAATACTCTCATGCTCCTTCTGTTGGATCTCCTCCTCCTCAGGTGCATGCGCCTCCATCGTACATTACATCAAGCATGGATACAACAACCACAACAGTGAAAACTATCAAGGCAGCCAACCCGAGTAGAGACAAGGCTGCTATTTTGGTGGTGACAGTTATGGTATCTTCCCAGACTACGGTTGTACCTCTTCCACAGAGATTGTCTCCTACTCTGTCATTGTCATCTTGAGGGTCTCAAGCTAGCACTTTGCAACCTTGTCATGCCCCTTGTGATACATGATCTAGTGTTGCTTATCCTCATCTTGGGTTACTCATAGACATCAATGACCATCAGAATATTAATTATGTGATGGATTACAAGGCCATGTACTCATACATGACACGTGAGAAGTACTACGAGTTCATTGAGTTTGTGAGAAGTACTACGCTGTGAGAGACAATAGGAAAGGGGTTCGATATAGACTCACCACAAAACTCTTGGTTATGAACTGAGCTCATGACTAGGTAATATCTTTTACAGCATTAATCATTAATGTGCATATTGTCATTTACTTTTGTGAATAGATGCATTTTTACTTGTTGTAAGTATGTTATTAACAACGATATGTTCGATATGACCAATATGTGCGATATAAGGCTCACATATGATTGATATGTGTTATATAAGTGTATATTTGTTGGTTATTTATGTTTGGAGAACTTGGATGAACTCCATTTCCAATATCTATCAGTCAACGATATGATCGATACATGCGATATAAGGGGTATAGATGAGCGATATGTGTGATATAATTATCTATTTACAAATTATTTATTGTTCTAATAACTTAAATGATTTTAATTTGCCAAAAATGGGGAAAAAATGGCTTTTTGAGCAATTTCTGATATTTACACGAAATTCCAATGAAATTTCCGTTTCCGAGATGACCAAAATGAAAGCAAAATCGATATTGAACCTTGATAACAAATTCACTATGTTGGAGCAAAATTCGACATAGATGCAAATTGGCACGATACATGAGGTGTGAATTCATTGGTGGTCGTTTAAAGGTACTTAGTGAAAGTTACCAGAAGATCATGCTAGCGGTGACAACTTAGGAGACTGAGCACCATCGTAGCTCGACGTTGTATTGATACCTGCTTTAGCGAGTGATGCAACTGGAAATCAATAGTTCATGGACATCCATTTAATAAACATGGCAATTCGTTGAGATAAGGAGCATCTGAAGGTCGGTGGAGTAGATTTGAGGGTCTAGATAGGTGTCCCGATAGAATCTAGAGGAGTTAAATATTTTAGGTTGGGGGATTCTACTCTGGCATCCCATGTCATGCAAATTAGAATGAAGTATAGATCAGACGACATGTTTAAAACTAAGGGCACATCGTTCTCCATGAGTCCAAGAAGAACCAAATTGGAATTCAATAAGGAAAAACGACTTAATCTTGTAACAACATTGAGTGAAAGAAAACAAATTGAAATCCAAGAAAAAACACTCTGGTATGCTTGGCACTGCAGATAGTGTGTTATCTAAACCTAACCATTTTACCTTTCATGGGCAAGTATTGATTTTCTTTTCAATCATGATTCTTGTCAGTATTGCACTTGATTATTCATATATCTCCGTCTTGCTTTAGTATTCATCTGTTGCATTATTTGTTTATTATTGGTGTCAAATAACATTTTTTATGAAAATTATCTGAGACAAGTTTTTTATGTTTAGATATTGTTAGTGTCGCTCGATTCATTCTCATTGTAGAAAAGGAAGCAGTTTTCAATCGGCTGGCAAATGACAGGTTCTGTGAAAGAAACTGTTGCATAGTTATCACTGTAGGTATCTGGGATATGATTTTTTTCATTAGTGACCGGGATATTACCATCAAGAAATTCTTTTCAGGGGAGAGGCTACCCTGATGCTTCTACACGGAGGTTTTCATATGTTCCCTTTTTCTATTTTCTTAACAAGCAATATTAGTCAAGTATCTTATATTTTATTGTACATACTAACCAGGTTTTTGAAGCTTCTGGTTGAAAAACTTTCCATACCTGTTTATTTCTTAGTGGACTGTGATCCTTATGGTTTTGAGATCCTGATTACGTACAGGTTTGGTTCACTGGTGAGTTTCTTATAGATGTTGAATTTGCTTTTATGATCAAGCTTGAGAAATTATGAATTCCCTAAATTTTTTCCTCTCGTGATTTTCCGTTTGTAGTGAGCAAATTGAAGTTTTCAAAAACAAACCATAGATTGAGCCGAAAATCTCATCAAAAAGTCTGAATCGGGTTGGATGATGGAATCAAGCAGTTCAATTGAATGATGGTGTCATCATTTTTTAAAACCGGATTAAATCGAACATGTAAAAAATGGCTGAACTGGGTAATTCAACCGAAATGAATTTAAACATGTACAGAATACACATTCACACTTGAAATAGATATAAAATAAAGGGTTTTTATCAGTGTGCCCATCTGAAATTTTGCAATTTCAGTTATGCCCCTCCCTTTTGGGGAATATCAGTTGTGCCTCCGAACTTCTTGTTGTTCTATCACTTGTGTCCCTCAGGTTAGTTGTTGTTCATTCCCAATGCAAACAGATGTTAACTTTGGGACATAATGGGAATTAAATTTAAAATAAAGACTGAAAAGGCCATTTTATCATCTTTTCTTCCTCCTTCCCCATCCTCTTCCTCTTCTTCCCCTTCTCTTCCTCCTCTCCAGCATCTTGCTCGTATGTGTCTCCTCTCCCGCCGCCAAATGCGCCCTCTGCCCCGAGCTCCTTCCCCCACCTTCAAGCCGCCTCCCCTCCGCCTGAGCGCCTCCCCTGCCCCAGCCTCCACCCCCCGCCTCATGTCAGAACACCTGCACCGAGCTTCTCACCCTGCCCCTGCCACCCCCGCGCCTCCCCCTCCTCTTGCCGCCCCCACGCCTCCCCCTCCCCATGCGCCTCCTCCTGCCCTGCCTCCCCTCGCCCCCTTGTTGCCCCCTGCCCCCACACCCCCACGCCTCCCCCTCCCCCTGCTCCCGTCGCGCCCCTGTGCCTCCCCTCCCCCTGCTCCTACCGCATCCGCGCCTCACTCTCCCCTTGCTTCCGCCATCCCCTGTGCCTCCCCCTGCCCTCGCACCCATGTGCCTCCCCCTGCTCCCACCGCCCCTGCCCTGCCTCCTTCCCTCACTCCTAGGTCGCCCCTTACCCCTGCGCCTCCCCCTCCCCCTACTCTCGCCATCCCCAGGTCACCCCCCGTACCCGGAGAGGAAGGGGATGAAGGAGGAGGTGCGATGGAGGAGAAGGAGCAAAGGGGGCTGAGAGGACTTTCGGTATTTGTTAAGCTAAGATAAAATTTTGACTAATTGATTCATGAAAATTCACCACGAATTTCAATAAAATTCACTGTTTGATCCGTAATAAGTAATATATCCGTGAAAATAGAAAAATTTTAGAGATTTGATGGATGCATAAAGGTGTAACTAAGAGAGATGAAATATAAAGAGAAAGGAAGAAGAACAAATGGAGGAGGAAGGAGATGAAGAAAGAGTCTGGACAATTATACCACTCTTAACTGCACCATGGTTTGAAAAAATCATGGTTAAGTCAACTCATTGACAGTTAAACTAACGGAGGGGTACAAGTGATAGAACGACAAGAAGTCGGTGGCACAACTGATATTGCCAAAAAGGGAGGGGCATAACTGAAATTGCAAGATCTCGGAGGGGCACAACTGATAAAAACCCTAAAATAAATGAAAAGTGTAAATATCTTACTTTTTACATAAACTATTTTCCTGAATATGCAACATTAATTGTTATTCATATAGATATTTATTTGAATTACCCAATCATTTCAAAAAATTAAGGTGTGGTTGGTTGGTATTCTATGATGGGTGACCGAAGGTTATGAGTTCAACACTCATCATAGGCATTATTATTATAATATAAATTTAAATTTGAATTGCGACAGAGTGGTTCAATTTTGATTGAACCTGATTAAATCGAGTTGCAAGTAGTCGATTGAGCTGGTGGTTGAACTAAAATTGCATTAATTTGACATGAACTATCAAAAATGGTTAATCGATCCTGGCTGGTCGGTCCAGTCCAATCTCAATAACGTTGTTGCAACTTGCAACTTACATAAAAAGCTGCCATTTCACTTTTATATTATTTCTATGTAGATACCTTCACGTATTTTACCTTTTTATATGATCTTTGTAAATTATATATGCTTTTTTTGAAACCAAGAGAGGGAGAGACACTCAACGGTGTTTGCCCCAAAATTTATTTAAAAGAAAGAAGACAAAGAGAAGCAGGTACAAAAAGATATACTACAGGTCCCATTCTCCCATTAATCTTGTGAAGTGGACCCAAACATTTTCCTTATAGAACCTTTGCCCTGAAAAGAGAAGCGCATTCCTGGCCAGCTACAAGGCCCACATAATAGCAAGGGGTCTCAACAGTACACGCTGGGGCCGACTCCTGTTCATCACCAAGGAGCCGCAGAAGGAGGCCGAATCCGACATACATGTCCAAACGAGGTCAGCCCCTCCCCATATTGGAGACGTCTTCGCACACTTGAAGAACGGATGGTCAAGAGTCTCAATCGACTCATCACACAAGAGACATTTATCCGAGATGGAGCCCATAAGCCTAGCACAGCGGTCCCTTGTCATCAGTCTTTACCTTCTGAATAACCACAAGAAAAAGCCAACACGCTCAGGGAGGCCCCAAACCCCACAAGAAACTACAATCCCTAAGCAACTCGTCCATGTGCGAGGGGGCAGCCTACAAATCGCTCCAAACGCCTTCTTAACAGAGAAAGGGCCCCTACGCCAAACCCAATGGTCTCTGTTTGCAGACGGCCTCCCCACATCAAACAAGGAGTCCAGCAACACCAGAAAATCCTCGAGACGTTGGTCCGAGAAATTTGTAGAGAAAGTGGGAAGCCAGTTACCATCCGACGAGCACGAGGCAACTGACGCCTCCTTGTCAGCGGCCAAACAAAGAGGCGCGGGAACCGCGCATTCAGAGGCCCCGCATCCGTCCAATTATCACTCCAGAAGGCGAAAGAGTCCCCGTTGCCGAGCACCGGTCTGAAAAGAGAATGGAGACGTGGAAGAACCTCCTGCATCCCCCTCCAAAAGGGCGTGGGTGACACCACGAGTGAAATTTAGAAGTAATCTGCAGAAATTCGAAAGAGTTGTCGAGATGGTAATATGAATTTTATTCTAAAGTATTTTAATAATAAGTGATTTTAAGGAGTAAGCTATATATTTTATTTTCTAACAATTAAGTTCACTACCCTACTTTCATATAGATATTTAGGGGTTGATATTTTCAGTCGTAGCCTAGGGGTGGATATTTTCACCTGTAGCGTGGGATTCGTCAGGGGTGCCCTCTTACGCCAATCCTCTTTGTCCTAGTTGTTGATGTACTATCAGTCATGGTTGACCCCACAGTCTCTAGGTGCTTCTTCAGAGGTTACTCAATCAGGATGTCGAGGTATGTCGTCTTGTTACTTGAGAGAGAATGAGAGAAGGTGGTGGGATAGATAATGGAAGAGGGCTCTCTATGGCGTGGTGATTCTCGGATGGCTTTCTCCTTCCGGTGGAGATGATATTTATGGGGGCGTGAACGTCCCCTCGCCAAGTCCGCCCTCTTCCCACGCACACGGTTTTGGGTCCTCTGCGAGACCCGCTCTCCGCAACCGTCGACCGTGCAACCGCCGCTGACAGTTCTTGACCATGCGGTCATTGGACCCGCTCTTCACTTAAAGGGCGAGATGATGGTCCCTATCTTGCAGTACACAGATGATACTATCATTCTGGTCGAGGGCGACCCATCCTGCTGTTGCAACCTCTCTGCAGTGCTCGATCTGTTTCGGTCACTTTCGGGGTTGAAGATTAATAGGGAGAAGTCGAAGTTTGTCTCTTTTGGGATGATCGAAGAGGTGTCGAGGCCTTTCATGAGTGGTTACGCTCTTCTCGTGGACAACTCCCGATATGATATCTTGGAGTTCCATTGCTTAGGGGCAAGATGAAGGCAATGGACTGATTACTAGTGATTGAGAAAATGGAACAGAGATTAGCTGGATGGAAATCCGTCTGCCTCCCCAGAGGCGGTAGACTGTTGCTTCTAAAAACCGCCCTCTCAATGATTCCCATCTTGTTCCTTTGTACTAGATTGCTCCCATCCTGCTAAGAAAGGGATCCTGCTTGTTGATTGGAAGACGGTAGTTGTATCAATGGACGGAGGGGGTCTTGGGGGTTCGTAGCATTGAGGAGATGAACAAGGCCCTCCTCAGTAGATGGGTGACTCGCATTTGGGGAGATTGTGAGCCAGATATGCAATATTGTTCGGAGGATCTATATGAGTGGCACCTCACTCCCTAGCATTAGGGAGCACGGGCTGTCATCCTACTACTTCTGGCGTGGCGTCTCAAATTCTGGCTTGATGATTGGAGTGAAGGAGGTGCTCTGGGAGTGTGATACCCATGTCTGATAGTGCTCGCTACCGATCTTGAATTGCCCATTGCTGAGATCCGGGATGGGCACGATTTCTTCCCTAGTTTTATATCTCAACTCTCGGAATAACGTGTTGAAGAGCTGGTGCTGATGTTATGTGAGTTGGGGAACGCGTCGGGACCCTTAGAAGGTAGAGACTGTCGGTGTTGGAGAGACGGTCTTTTCACGATGGATAAGGCTTATAAAAATCGGAGGGGTCCTGTGTCGTACGACCCGAGAGCGTGTGAGGCTGATTGCAAAAGGATCTAGAAACGGAAAATTCTAACTCGGGTGAAGATTTTCTTTTGGCTCTACAGAAGGGGTAGAGTATTGACCGATGAAAGACTGGTGTGTCTCTTTCCTAGTTTCGTTCCAATTTTCTCCGGGTGCAATGAGGAAAGTGAAGACATGAATCACCTCTTTTTCAATTGCAGGACATTTGCAGAAGTCTGGCCCCTGTTGGGTGATCTAGCAATCCGTTGCGATGGGTTGAATTATTTTTAGGAGGATATTGAGGAAGGTTGGAGAGGTACTGAAAAGGAGCGATCTTGTCACATAACACTCATCTGAGCTCTTTGGATGGCTAGAAATGTCGTGGTGTTTCCTGGGGACAGATGGTATGGGGAAAATGCTATAGCTCATGCCAAGGTATTGGAGGAGGGCTGGGATATGTAACATGCTTTTTGTAATGTTGTGTGATGTGTAAAGGTTGTAAATTTCTTTTTCGATGATAAACGGTGAAGTTGGCACACTTCTATATAGGGTAGCCCTCTTTCCTTTCAAAAAAAGTTCACTTCCCTACTATCTCGAAATCATTAGGAGAAGTGATTTAAGAAATCATATGATAAAATTGTGGTTAATTTTTTGCTTGTTAGAAATATGAAATACGAAAGCTAATATCAGAAATAAAGAATAAAACTTCAGGAACAACGTGATTTAACGAGAACTCGACTTCCTATGGAGCGGTATAAAACCACGGGAGAATGCCTCAAAGGGATAATTGTTTTTTTTAATAAGCAAAGGGATAATTGTTCATTGAACTTTCTCATCTGATACAGGGGATTTGGGGCTTCTTATATAGCCTTCATAGACCCGCAAAGTCCCACCACTAGTAGATGTGGGACTAAACACTGGGATGTGGTAAATGGATATTGGAAGGATCCATTTACCCATCTTACATATGGCGCATATACTCCAACACCCCTCCTCAAGCTGGAGCATGCAATGCTCAGCTTGGATAAACAGAAAGAAATCTCAACTCACACTACAAGACACTACAGACAATATCAACTCAACACGTACAATTGTTGGTTGTTGTCCAAGATGTTGCTTCTCATGCCATGCAGGTGAGGAAGAACAAATGTGCGGAGTATGAGTCAAACTGAATCTCCTCGTCGGAGAACATGTGCTATGTATTGTGCATGTTAGATTCACTGCAACTGGAAATGAGTCTCCTCATTGGAGTACTCTGGCCCGCCACAACATGTGGACAACTGCTCCATATCTGAAAGGGTCGAACTGAAAAAGCCATGGAAATATCCTCGTCAGAGTCCACTGTCGTTGGAGAATGGAGTCTGAAAAGTCTCCTTGTCGGAGAACTGGTTCTCTCTCATGCTGGCTCAGAAAATGAGATCTCTACTTTAGAATCCCCATGAAATCAGATGAAAACCCTAACCCACATGGCATAGGAAATGATATCTCTACTCTGGAGTCCTTATAGATCACATGAAAATCCTGAGCTGAACAACAAGATGGGGACCACAACAAATGATGGCATACATGTGCACGTCTGACTAAGGAGTGGGAATCTGATCGTCATGTCTCGAACTGAAAAAACTATAGAGTCGGAGAATCTGTCTGGCCTCTGGAATATGAACAATCTGAGTCTGGGGAATTTGACAATCTGACTTGTGACTCTACACAATACTCCCCCTTTCTCTCATACTTGTTGAAAAATAATAACATCGATCAAGTTGGGAGAAGACAATCAAAGATGGGGAAGAACAAAAACAAAGCCGATCATGCCAAGGTATTGGAGGAGGGCTGGGATATGTAACATGCTTTTTGTAATGTTGTGTGATGTGTAAAGGTTGTAAATTTCTTTTTCGATGATAAACGGTGAAGTTGGCACACTTCTATATAGTGTAGCCCTCTTTCCTTTCAAAAAAAGTTCACTTCCCTACTATCTCGAAATCATTAGGAGAAGTGATTTAAGAAATCATATGATAAAATTGTGGTTAATTTTTTGCTTGTTAGAAATATGAAATACGAAAGCTAATATCAGAAATAAAGAATAAAACTTGAGGAACAACATGATTTAACGAGAACTCGACTTCCTATGGAGCGGTATAAAACCACGGGAGAATGCCTCAAAGGGATAATTGTTTTTTTTAATAAGCAAAGGGATAATTGTTCATTGAACTTTCTCATCTGATACAGGGGATTTGGGGCTTCTTATATAGCCTTCATAGACCCGCAAAGTCCCACCACTAGTAGATGTGGGACTAAACACTGGGATGTGGTAAATGGATATTGGAAGGATCCATTTACCCATCTTACATATGGCGCATATACTCCAACACCCCTCCTCAAGCTAGAGCATGCAATGCTCAGCTTGGATAAACAGAAAGAAATCTCAACTCACACTACAAGACACTACAGACAATATCAACTCAATACGTACAATTGTTGGTTGTTGTCCAAGATGTTGCTTCTCATGCCATGCAGATGAGGAAGAACAAATGTGCGGAGTATGAGTCAAACTGAATCTCCTCGTCGGAGAACATGTGCTATGTATTGTGCATGTTAGATTCACTGCAACTGGAAATGAGTCTCCTCATTGGAGTACTCTGGCCCGCCACAACATGTGGACAACTGCTCCATATCTGAAAGGGTCGAACTGAAAAAGCCATGGAAACATCCTCGTCAGAGTCCACTGTCGTTGGAGAATGGAGTCTGAAAAGTCTCCTTGTCGGAGAACTGGTTCTCTCTCATGCTGGCTCAGAAAATGAGATCTCTACTTTAGAATCCCCATGAAATCAGATGAAAACCCTAACCCACATGGCATAGGAAATGATATCTCTACTCTGGAGTCCTTATAGATCACATGAAAATCCTGAGCTGAACAACAAGATGGGGACCACAACAAATGATGGCATACATGTGCACGTCTGACTAAGGAGTGGGAATCTGATCGTCATGTCTCGAACTGAAAAAACTATAGAGTCGGAGAATCTGTCTGGCCTCTGGAATATGAACAATCTGAGTCTGGGGAATTTGACAATCTGACTTGTGACTCTACACAATACTCCCCCTTTCTCTCATACTTGTTGAAAAATAATAACATCGATCAAGTTGGGAGAAGACAATCAAAGATGGGGAAGAACAAAAACAAAGCCGATCCTTTTCAATTCAAAATTTTTGTAATCATCAATTTTCTTTTCTCGGCTATCTCATTTTGTTTTTTTAATAGTTGTCACACATTTTTAAAACAAGCCATTCATCATCATTTTTTCCGGGTTTTCCTCCGTTTTTGCGTAAGATTTTTTTACGTTCCTTTTCTCAAATTTTTATTATGTTTTAACAAAAAAGCTTCATTACTTGGGCCCAAAGATCGTGGCCCAAACAGTGGGCCCTAAACTTGCATCTCAGGGCTCCACCTCTCTCTTTTTTTCTTTAAATTTTTATCTCACGGTCCAATCAACCCTTTTCTTTATTTTTTTCATATTTTGGGTTCCTAGTGGGAATCCCTTTCTCTCCAAGGCTTGCCGCCTCCGATGGGGACTTTCTTCGGCACCGCGAAGAGGGAGCATTGTTGGAGCATGAGGCGGATCCTCGCCGCCTAGAGGCGAGGCGTAGTGCCTCCACCTGGAGGCCACCACCAAGGGGAGAGGTCGCAGAGGCGGTACGTTTCGTAAGGCACTATCTAGAGCTTGATCTGAAGTTGTGGGGCTTTGGAGCCACGCGAAGGAGGAGATGGGCCTATGGATGCTCCTCGCTGCCTAGAAGGGTGACAGATGTGCCGCCCAGAAGTCGTCAACCACCTGAAAGTGCCATGGTCCAGCCATCGGCCTGGAGAAAGGGTGACGCCATCCTTTTTCCCCTTTTCTAGAGAACAAAGCCCTACTATGGGGGTTCTTCTTTTCCCCCTGGAAAGTTGCTGCTGGAGAAGGGCACGGAGAAGGGCGGCTTTGCATGGGCTTGGATTGCGATGTGTCACGACACGACATCAGGGCTCACGCGATCTCGGGCTGGTGCAATCTCACGCTTCCTGATGTTGCGCCCCCTAGGGGTTCAACCTGAGAATGGCTAGGCGTGGAGGTGTGGTGAGTGCGGCGTACGACGTACAGAGATGAGGGTAGCGTCGTTGGAGGATGGCCTTCCTGGACACGAACTATAGATCTAGGATTTCATAAAACCCTATAGATCTTGAAAACTCCAGAACTTGAACATGAATCCCATGACCTTAGAATTAGAGTTTTAGAAAGAAACCCTAGAACTTGATCTCAAACTTGAATGAATAGCAATAATTATCAGATTCAGATCTTGAGTTATTCTTCGACGATTATGGTTCAAAATCATGCAAGTCCTTGTTCTAGGGTTTAGATGAAACCTAGATCTGATTTCATGAGGGTGCAACACATCTCCACACACCCATACAGGAGCAGATCTTTTCCAAGGCTGAGATCCGTTCATGCTCCAAGGCTAAATGGTTACGTTCATGTTCCAAGGCATGCGAGCCCCACAGGCGGATCCCTCCTTCTGCCCGATCTCCTTCCGCCAAAGTGAGCCTGCGCTCACGTGCCCTGTTGCTGCAGTGAAAGCACATCCGAGCCCTCACAGCAGCCCTCGCTAGAGCACGCACCTACAGGTGCCTATGGCGATGCAGCAAACGAGGCGATGTCCTCGAAGTTCTCGCGCGAGGCGCTTCTCCTCCTTGATGTCGACGTTGCAGCCCTAAGGCGGAACCCCATCCCCCAAGGCGGAACCCGACCCTCCTCTCCCACGAATCCCAGCAGGCGGTGCAAATCCCTCCTCGCGTGAAGGCTCCGTGGGAGCCTCTGCTCCTCCAGATTCAAGTGGTGGCGCGGTGCAGAACGAGTTGCTCCTCGTGCGGCACCCTCCAAAGGCGGAGGCACAGCCTCCAGGCGGAGGCTCAGGCAACGGCCCCACTTCCTCTCTTTCACATCCTCCTGCAGCGACGCATCCTCTGCCGATGACACCTGCGATCGGCGACGAGCCCTAACGAGGGCACCTCTCAACTTCAAGTTTAAGCACGTGGGGGCGGCGGCGTGTAAAGGGGTTCCCATTGGGAACCCTAGTCGATGGCCTGTGCGTGTTTAAAAAGTAGGGGAAGGGGGATTTTATTTTGAAAGCCCATCAAAGAAATTTTTTGGCACCTGTTTAAAAAAACGTAGAGGGTGGCTGCAGTATATTACGCCCAATTGGGCCACAACATGTAAAAAAAAGAGGGGGAAGAAAAGGAAGAGGCCTGCTACGTTAAAAAAAAGAAAAAAAAGAAGAAGGAGAAAACAAAAGAGAAGAAGGGTCGAGAAAAAAATTGTTTTGAAGAAAAGAGGCGCGTACAAAGAAAATCCTTACGCAATTTTTAAAAAAAATATTGCAAAAGCCGTAAAAAATGATGAACGACTTTTTAAAAAAATTACGGCTATTAAAAAAAGAAAGAAAGAAAATGAAAATAGCCAAAAGAAAAAAATTTGATGATGTTTGAAAAGCCGGAAAAAAATTGATGAAGTCGGCTTTTTGATGTTTTTACCCCCATCGTTGTCTTCTCCCAACTTGGTCGACGTCCATGTTTTCCGACAAGTATGGGAGAAAGGGGGGTGTTGTGTAGAGTCACAAGTCCGAGTCAGATCCAGATTTTTCCAGACTCCAGATTACATACCAAGTCAGATTTCAGACTCTACAGATATTTTGCCAGACTCGACATTCAGATTGGTCAGAATCCGAGTTCGAGGCACTCCATGTTGAGAGGCTCAGTTTTCGAGTTCTCCGAAGAGGAGACTATTTTCAAACTCCATTCTCCAACGACCGTGGACTCCGACGAGGATTGCACAGTCACGGCCTTTTCAGTTCGGCCCTTTTTCAGAGATAGAGCAGTTGTCCACATTATTGTGGTGGGCCAAAGTACTCCTACGAGGAAACTCATTTTAGTTGCAGTGACTCTAACAGACGCAGTTCAGAGCACATGCTCTCCTACGAGGAGATTCAGCAGACTCACACTCCAGCCCGTTCGTCCTCCTCACCTGCACGGCATGAGAAGCAACGTCCTCGACTGCAACAATGTGCGCGTTGGGTTGATATTGTCCGAAGTGTCCTGTAGCGTTGAGTTGAGTTTCTTTCTGTTTGTCCAAGCTGAGCATTGCATGCTCCAGCTTGAGGGGGAGTGTTGGAGTATTCGTGTATGCACCATATTGAGTTGTAGCATGGTAAATGGATCCTGGAGAAGATCCATATACCCCATCCAATGTTTAGTCCCACATCGCCTAGTGATGGGACTTGGAGGCTCTGGAGAGGCAATATAAGGAGCCCCAGACCTCCTGTACTCATTGAGAAAAAGCAATGCATAATACGCCCCTTTGAGGGCTTCTTCCGTGGTTTCATCCCGCTTTTCACGGAGTAGGATTCCACGTAAAATCATGGTGTTCCCATGTTTATTCTTTCTTGTTTATGCTCTGTTTATCAATCTCTTCCGCATTCTTCATATTTTATAACGATATTATGTCCCACCACCTTGAAGGTACACAAGTACTTTGTTTCGTTTGTGTTAACCTTTACGCTAGCCTCACTTGATAAAAGGAGGCTTGGGCTTCACTATTCTATATATCAAAGTATTTTATCTCTGTCCCACTACTCAACCTTTCCCCTTCTAGTTGTAACATATCATCATCATTCTAGTTGTAACATATCTGCAAACATTTCATCGCAATATACCGTTGTTGTTGCCAACCATGGGAATCACTATCATCGCACCTGGCCACCACAATGTTGCCATTTTTTGTAGCATCGACTGCCTCATGGGCTCGTTGGCTTCGACGTCGATTCCATGTAGTCATGGCGCCATGAGCTTGCAAGGGTATGCAATGAGCTTGCATTGCTATTGATATTTTTCTTGTTCATCTCTTGTATGGTTCTTGTTGAGATAATTGTACCTCCAATCATGTTTTTCTTATTTATGTTTCCTTTATGTACTTCTCTGTAATTAACCCGGGGCTTTTCTCCTATATAAAGAGCCCTAGGGTCTCTTCTATGATAAGAATAATCGTTTCTCCCAACATGATATTGGAGCAACGGTCCTAGACCGGGGTTCTCGTGTCCCACCCTAAACCCTAACCCTACACGCCCACCACCTCCTCCCCCCGTCGTCATCGCCGCCAGGAGCTCCCGACGCATCTTGTGCTGCCGTCAAGAGCCCCCACCGTCTCCAGCGCTGCCGTCGGGGCACCCCAGCCCCTTCACCTACCGATAAAGCCCCTTCTCGCATCGCCAGATGCTGTCGAGAGGCCCTCCACCTGCCTAGGGGCACCGCCTACCTCTAGCCCTCGTTGCGCTGGGGACCCCAGTTCCCCCTGCACATTGCGACCATGCTCCGGAGACTCAGGAGCCATTCGTGCGCCTATCTGCGGCTTGAAGGTCTGATTTTGTTTTGAGATTGTGATTTCTCTCTTATAAATCAGATCTTACGATACTAGACCTCAACATGAATCATTGAGGATGGTTGTACGAGTCTACAGATACAACCACTCCTCTTTATGATTGTGTAGATGCTCTCGGATTGATCTACTCCTCAGTTGTCTATGGTTCTACTTATTGGTATGATGTCAGAAAATAAGAGTGACGTTTTTTCTTCTTCTGGTGCCTTCAAAGGTCCAGCTCCCCATCGTGAAGATGGATGGGACCAACTGCGAGTTGTTGTCCATGCAGTTTCGTACTCTTATGCAATACCATAACAAGGAGCACATTCTGACGGAATCAGAACTAGCGGACAAAACTGGGGCTAATGGCTCATGGAAGCAAGATGATGCATATGCCCGTATTTGGCTCTCCGGGACACTCACCACAGAGATTGCCAATGATATCGTCAACCAACCCACAAAAAAGGCTATGTGGGACATCTTAGCAGCCGCATATGGGTAGGCAAAGAATGAGAGCAAGATTCTTCAGTTGTTTTTTGACATTTTTTCGACCAAACAGAATGGTCAACCACTCCATGCACACTTCTCTCATCTTAGAGGCATGTTTGAGCGACTGCACAACTTTATGCCTATTACTACCAGCACTGAGCAGCAACAGTAATATCGGAATGCCACCATGAGAAGAGTTTACCTATCATCTCTTAACTCTGAGTATGATGCAACACGTACTCAACTCCCAACTGGTGAGACGATACCCCCGATGGAAGATAGGTACAAGCGTTGAGCATGATTACTACTCCATCTACTGATGTGGCCCCGACATCCTCAGCTATGGCAGTGTCTCGTGGCAGGGGGGACTTCCCAGTTTCGAGGGCATGGACCTCGTAGTTGAGGAGGAGGACGTCTGTGTGGTCATTGTTCCCATTGCTACCGTCATGATCATTCTGAAGAGACATGCTTTCAAAAACATGGATATCTTGCGTCTGCGAGGGTTGCTGAGCATACTGAGCCTATTTCTGCTCCTACACAAGATGCACGCCTGGATGTTGTTGTTTCTAGACTTTGATATATGATGTCCACTCCTATTATTCCAGCTGCAAGCAAGGTTGCAAAAATCAGTAGTCGGTACTCAATCGGTTGGGTCACTTACTAAGGATTAATCAGCAGCCGGGTGACTAATTGAATTTAGTCGGCTTTAATATTTTTTGAAAATTTTAATTATTTTAAATATATGAGTCATTTTTATATGTATATTCTTATATATTTACATATATTTGTACAAATTTTTTCTTATCATAATAAAAGAAAAGGAGTAATTGAATTTAAATAAAAACATCAAGGGTATTAGAATATGTTTGCTTTTAAAAAAGTATAAAAAATAAAAAATATGGTATCTCCAAGCAAAAATCGATCGACTAGTCGGCTTAATCGGAGTTAGTCAATACTCGGTCGGCCACCCCACTGACTAGACCAGTCGGACCTACTAGTCGGGTCAGTCAGGGGATTTTTACAACAGTGGCTGCAAGTTCTTCAGATGCCGCAGCTACTGTCAGATCTTCGTCTAGCTCATCAGGTATTACTTATGCACTTTCCAGTTATAGAAGTTCAAATTTGACTGACTAGATTATGGATTTGGGAGCATCGCACCTTATGTGTGGAGATCGGGCACAATTTAGTTCTTACAGGTCTATCCCGCATGGTAGATCCATGGTGATTTCTAATGGAGTATGTCTTCCCATTGTTGGTCAAGGGGAGACTGTTCTAACTCCTATGCATTTGCAGAACGTTTTATATGCTCCAGACTTTCAGATGAATCTTTTGTCAATTAGTAAAATTACAAAAGATTTACATTGTCGTGCCATATTTGATCCATCTTCTCTTGTGTTTCAGGACATACTAACGGGCAGGGTGATTGGATGTGGTCGTGAGCAGAGAGAATTGTACAAGCTTGCCATATCACGTTGTGCTAGAGTTGCTACTATTCCATCAGGATATGTTTCTCCATTCATGTGGCATCTACGTTTTGGACATCTCCCTCTTCAGAAGATGCGTCATGTTCTACCATAGATATCTACTCGCACTACCTTGGACTGCAAAGCCTGTCAGCTTGGAAAGCATCATCGGTCTTCTTTTCCGAGTTGTCAGGGTCATTACAGTAGTTAATCTTTTGACTTGTTTCATTTTGACATTTAGGGTCCTAGTCGTGTTCTTGATCATCTGGGACGTCATTTTTATATGGTTTTTATGGATGACTATTCTAGACTTTCTTGGGTATTCTTGTTAAAACATAAGTCTGAAGCAGGTCTTATCGTTAAAACTTTTTTATTGAGGTTAAAAATATCTTCTCTAAAATGTGAAATTTAATTCGTACAGATAATGCCTTAAAGTTTTCCATATTACAGTTATCAGAATTTCTCAGATCTCTAGGTATTGTTCATCAGACCTCTTGTGCCTATACTTCTCAGCAGAATGGTATTGCTAAATGTTGACATTGTCACCTTCTTGATGTCACGAGGACCCTTCTGATTCAGAGTTGTGCCTCACATTCGTTCTGGGGAGATGCGGTTCTCACTGCTTGCTACTTGATGAACCGCGTGTCGTCCACTATGCTTGGAGAAAAGGTCCCTTTCTCAATTGTGTTTCCCGATAAGGACATGTTCTCTTTGACTCCTAGAGTTTTTGGATCCGTGGCATTTGTCCACAATTTCACCCTTGACCATGACAAGCTCTCACCCAGAGCTGTCAAATGTGTTTTTGTTGGTTATTCTCGTACCCAAAAAGGGTATTGATGTTTTGATCTTGTAGGAAGAAAATATTATGCGAATGCTGATGTCACATTCTTTGAGTCTATTATGTACTTTTCTCCTTCAAATGACAGGTTATCTCATGCTACTTCCATTGAGGATGTGGTTGTTCCTCCATCTCCATCTTCTCCTCCATCTCCATCATCTCCATCTCCATCTTCTCCACCTTGTGCTCCTCGGTCTTCACCACCTCTGCTACCACAACCATCTCCACCACTTCCACCATCTTCGCCTCCCTTACCTCAGACACAGTTCCTATCACATGTTTACACGTGCAAGTCTTCAACTCGCCCCTCTGTTCATGCGCCCTCTACATCATCCAGCGCGCCCCAGGCATGTAATGGGCACATTGTTTCATCGGATGGCACTGGTGTGTTGAATGTTACACAGGATGAGTTGATAATTGAAAACAACGAGGATGATGACCTGGACATACCTATTGCTTTGCGAAAGCCTCGTCGTCAATGTGCAACTTATCCTCTTCTCGTGCATGTTTCATTGGACCATCTTTCAGAGGAATACAAGAAGTTTGTTGTGGGACTATTTATTGTTTCTATCCCACGAACATATCAGGAGGACATACAGGATGGTAGGTGGCATCTTGCAATGGAGGAAGAGATGAAATCTTTACAATCGCGCGGCACATGGAGCATTGTTTCTGCTCCTCCAGGGGCATATGTTGTGGGCTGCAAGTGGATACTTACAGTAAAGCAAAGGGCAGATGTCAGTGTGGATCGATACAAGGTCGGGCTTGTGGCACGTGGGTTCACCCAAACCTATGGGGTGGACTATCAAGATATATTCTCATCGGTGGCCATACACTCGACACTTCGCATTCTTTTATCAATTGTTGTTTCACGGGACTGGCTACTTTACCATATTGATGTGAAGAACGCATTTTTATATTGTGATCTACAGGAGGAGGTGTATATGCAGCAGCCACCAGGGTTTGCTACTGAGGGGGAGTCACAAAAGGTGTGCATGCTTCATAAGGCAATTTATGGCCTAGAGCAGAGTCCGAGAGCTTGGAACCAGAAGGTATTAGAGTTGATCGAACAACATGATTTCGTAAGGTCTATAGCGGATCACTCATTGTTTGTTCAGAGGATACAGATAGGTATTGTTGTTATTTTTGTCTATATTGACGATATCATTGTTACAAGGGATGATGAGAAGGGCATTCAAGCTACCAAGGAGTTCCTAGGTCAACAGTTTGTGACTAAGGATCTTAGCACGCTTCGATACTTCCTTGGATTGGAGTTCGCCAGGAACCAACATGGTCTTGTGATGAACCAGAAGAAGTTTGTGATGGATCTTCTTTCTGAGACATGTATGATAGGGTGCAAGCCTGCTACTACCCCTATGGATCCGAGTATGAGGTTATATGATGATGACACTGAGGAGGTAGACAGGAGGAGATATAGAAAGCTTGTTGGGAAGCTCTTATACGTCATTATCACCAGATCAAATATATCTTTTGCAGTGAGCAAAGTTAGCCAATTCATGGAGCATCCCAGGAAGGTGAATATGGATGTTGTTCATATGATCTTGAGATATTTGAAGACTTCGCCTGATTATGGTCTCGTATTCAACAAGGGTACATCTCTTGAGGTGACAGCCTGTGCAGATGTAGATTATGAGGTTGCCCCAAAGATAGGAAATATACTTCTGACTTTGCTATTTTTGTTGGTAGCTCTCTTGTTTCATGGAAAAGCAAGAAACAAACAGTGGTAGCCAGATCTAGTGGAGAATCTTAGTACAGAGCCATGGAACAGGGAAGCGTGGAGATGATGTGGGTGAGATATGTGTTAATTGATCTTATTGTTAAGGTTCCTCTTCTTATGCAGCTTTTATGTGGTAATCAAGCAGCTCTATTTATTGCCAACAATCCTGCATTTCATGAACGAACCAAACACATAGAGGTGGATTGTCATTATACTAGAGACATGATTCAGAAAGATCTCATAGCTACATCACATGTTTCTACTGGAGATCAGACTGTTGATATCTTCACCAAGGCACTCGCTAGAGGTCCATTTCAGAGGTGTTGCACCAAGCTGAGCATGATAGATATATATGCTCCAGCTTAAGGGGGAGTGTTGAGATAATTGTATCTCCGATCATGTTTTTTCTTATTTATATTTCCTTTATGTACTTCTTTGTAATTAACCTAGGGCTTTTCTCCTATATAAGAGAGCCCTAGGGTCTCTTCTATGACATGAATAATCGTTTCTCCCAACAGTTCTACTATAGGAGAAAATGACCATATGTCTGGAATGTGGGGTTGCATCATCTATGATGGACAGAAGGCCAACAAGGATTTGATCGGAACCCCAAATCTGAGTATGAGTGGCCAAAGCAAAAGCAACTGCATAAGGGTAGTGGGACACGACCGATGGTACAGGATTAGGCCGGTGGTGGTGTGTGGGCAGGGAGGAGAAGCGATCGACATGGCTAGAGGAAAGAGTTTGAAGTGCATTGGTTCGGGCCATTGGGCGACCAACTGTCGAGACCCGATCTGGTGTTTTGCTTGCGATCACAATGGCCACTGGAGTTTACGTTTCCAGCAGGGACACCGGGTGGAGCAGAGGACGGTCGACTCGAAGGCTGAGAGGTTCGGATTTCCGGTGGGGGTGTGCAGAAGGGAGGGATTCGTGTTGGCGGATGCTATGGAAGATTTGGGGGCAGCAGTCGGTGAGGGTTTCATTGGTGACGTCATACAGATCAACGCCGAGGCGGTGTACGCGTGGGGCCTTACAAAGGCAGAGGAAAGCTTGTTGTTGGGATATTCATGAAGGACGATCGACTGGAGGGCACCACTGCTTGGGGATCGAGTGGCGGAATCTGGGTGGCGTAAGGTGTGCTTTTGGATTCACGGCTTACCTCTGCTGGCAAGGACCCTGGAAGCAGTGCATATAGCGGCAGGGTCAATGGTGCGGGTCTCGTGCGTGATCTTCAAAGGGTTGTATTGTGATCAGCCTTTGGAGGTTTTGGCAGAAGGAATGGAATTTGGTTGCACTCTCCCAATGTGGCTGGATGCGAGAATGCTTGGGGGAGTGTGCCTCCTCTTCATCAATGGGGCAGAGGCCGCAGAGAGCAAAGTAGTGGTGCGGTAGCACGGAGTTGGGCGATTGCAGGGGATGCCTTCCTCGGAAGGGTCAGTGACTTCTTTCGAAAGATTTGAATGCAGAGGCCCTTTTTGGGTAAAAGGCGGTTAATGGTGGGGGTCCCAAGGTGCCCCGTAAGGGTCCCTTGTCATTTGCAGATGCGGTGTCGGGCATCGACTTCGGATTCGGATCCCGTCCGGGGGTTGCGTCGAGGGATCTAGAGGTGGAGGTGTTCTCATAGTCGGCTCGGAAATCTTCAGGCGACCCGTGTTATGGAGCGGAAAGGGTCTGAATGAGGGCGAGATTTCTGAGGTTGAATTGGCACTCGTCCGAGGAAGGGGTGCTGGAGTCGGCCCCGGATCCTATCTCTATCATCGACCGTGTTCTGGATCCGGCATCGTTCGCAGACATGGGTGACTGGGAGGATCCGGGTTTGCTTACGAGTAATGTTGGCGTTCAGTTAGCAAATCCGGCGAGCTACATCGAGCGGGCTCTGGAAGGCTCCATGTTGCTTCGATGGTGGGTTGCGGCTCCTTGGCGGAGAGTGGGGAGCTTCGGTTAGTGCCCTGGCCGGTGGAATTGGGTTCTTCAGCCATGGTTCGAGGTAAGCATCACCAAACTCGTTGATGCTAGTGGATCGGGCGACGCGGTTCGACTGTCAGGCACGACGACACATAGTTCTAGTGGAGCCAAGGATGGCGTTGCCCAGGCGGTTCGAGGTTTTGGAGCCGAACGTGGGGGAAATATGTATGTATGTATTTTGGAGGTTGCGAGGGAGCTCGTTGCTCGGGGAGGGTTGAGTTCTTTTGTGTGGCGATTCAGTTGGATCAGGTGTCGCATGGTGTGACACAACAGGTTGGCCAGGCTAATCATGGTACTGTTCGGTTGGAGTTGGGTGAGCCGGGTGGGGGTGATGAGGATGACCCTTGCGGTGTGGCTATGGTTCCCCTTCGGGGTTCGGTGATGGTGCCTGACAAGGAGAGCTGGGAAGTTATCAGCGGAAGGGGTCGGAGGACGCGAGTGTCCGGGGTTTGCGACGGAGGAGCGCGGAGTGTGTGGGGTCTTGGCGTTGGAGTGCCCCACCACTGTTGCGTCGGGAAACTTCCAAGGTATTGCGATTTTGGACGGGCCAAGCTTCATGGAAGAGAGGTGGCAGGCAGGCCAGCATCCAGAAGACCGCTTTGGGTAGATCTACTCTTACAGGGGGCTTAGGGAGAGGAGACAACCGGAGATCTAAAGAAGATTGAGTATAATGGGGGAAGACAATTCCAGGGGCGTGAGGGAAGCAAGCATGGTAGTTGGCAAGGGGCCAAAGGGGGAGCCCGAGTGGCTCTGTTGAGGTGTCTCAATCTCATGGCGCCAACAGGGGTACCCAAGGTTGCTTGATGAATATCATGTCATGGAACGTTCAAGATCTAGGAAGGCCTGAGTAGAGGGTCATGGTGTGGAATCTGATGATGGAGCATGGAGCTGATGTTGTCCTATTGTAGGAGACGAAAGTCTCTCAAGGGGTTGATGGGGTGTGGAAAGATATCAGGGGTACCTGGTTGAGAGAATGTAGGGCAGTGGAATCAGAGGTGGCATCTGGGGGGATGATGATGGGTTGGAATGAGGATAAGCTTTCCTTGGAGGAGGGGTTTTGTGGGGATGTTTTTCACTTACGACATTGCTGAGAAGGAAGGTAAATGGTCGAAGGGTTCTGGTTATAATTGTGCATGTCCTGTCAAATGGCATTGGCATTTCTCGATTTGTGGATGAGATGCATTGTGTAAGGTTGGTGGCTCGCGATGCGGCGTGTGTTATTGCAGGGGACTTCAATGTGACATTGTTCTCTGAGGAACAACGTAGGGGGCGAGGGGGAAGGGATGTTGGCTCGGATGAGTTGTTGGGTGCGGGGAGGAGCTTGGCCTTCAAGTGATCAATGCGGCAGGATGTATTTACACTTGGCGCAACGTAAGGTCGAGGTCGCACACTGATTGAATCTTGATGTTTGTTGAGGCCCTGGTAGTTTTCCCATTAGTGGAGGCTCGCACCTTGTCGCAGACGCACTCTGATCATACGTTGCTGCTCTGGCCCTCTGGGGAGGCGATTCTTCCTCGATCTTTCTTCTGCTTCTAGCGGACCTGACTTTTGGAGGAGGGTTTTCAAGAGTCAGTGGAGGCCTTCTGGGAGGGGTGCAATCCTTCAGGGTTCGCCACATGCAGGTTGGCTACCAAGTTGGCAGCGCTCAAAGGTCACTTGATTGGGTTCAATAAGGTGAATAGCACGCGAAGGAGGTCTTGAAGGATGAGGATCCGGGCTGAGGTAAGTAGGTTGGATATGTTGGTGGATGAGAGGGCTCTGACGACCAAGGAGGTGTTGGTCAGGGGATGTCACATGGAGGAGATTCTTCTGGAAGACAAGGAGGAGGAGATCAGCTGGAGGCAGAGGTCTAGGCAAAAATGGTTGAGGGAGGGTGATGCGAACACAAAGTTCTTTCATGCATTGGCTAGTGGGAGAATGCGCCAAAACTTGATTCATTCAGTGAATGTGGGCATGGCGGTAGTGGAGGGGGATAAGGATGTGGGCTTGACATTGTGCTCGTATTTTTGTGACTTTGGCAGGCGAATGGCTCGTGTTGGTTGGGGCTGGCAGGGGAGAGGGGTTGTGCAGATTGCTGAAGAGGATTCAGAGACTTTGGTTGAGGAGTTCTCGAAGGAGGCTAGACGTGCGCTCTTCTAGTAAAATACGGATAGGTCTCCGGGACCGAATGGGTTCCCAATGTTTTTTTATAGGGAATTTTGAGGAACCATCAAGAAGAACGTCATGGAGGTGTTGAAGGAGTTCAGAGCAGGAAACAGTGGGTTTGAGAGGTTGAACAAGGTGCTCATCTTTTTGTTGCCTAAGAAGGATACCCCTACTAGGGTGGAGGATTATAGGCCTATTGTGTTATCCAATGCTATTTACTTGATGGTGTCGAAGATCCTTGCGAACCAGTTGCGGAAGGTGCTACACGAGATTATTTCGCCTGAGTAGCGGCTTTTGTTCCTAGGAGAGCGATGGCAAACGGATTGGTTCTGGTGTCAGAGATAGCCATTGGTTGGAAGAGAAGCAGGACCAAAGAGGTTCTATGAAAGGTTGACTTTTCAAAGGCATACGATTGCATGGACTGAAGGTTTTTATGGGCTTCCCTGGAGAAGAGGGTTTTCCTGAGTTGTGGATCACATGGATTGAGAGATGTGTTACTATGGCATCCTAGCGGTACTTGTCAATGGAAGGCCAGAGGGGGGTTTTTTCCAGCCACAGAGGGGTATCCTGCAGGGTTACATGTTGGCCCCGCTCATGTTCGTGTTGGTGGTTGATGCTCTGTCTGTGATGATGAAGTTGGCGATTGAGGGGGAGTGGTGCTCTGGTTATGCCAAGGAGGAGATTTTCATATCGTTGTTGTGGTATGTGGATGATACGGTGTTGTCTCGAGGGGATGATCCAGTGAGGACTCAACGAGCGTTGTATATTATGGAAGTTTTTGGGGATATCTCCGACCTCATGGTGAACAAGGAGAAGTTGGTGGTGGTCTCTTTCGGCCTTTCGGAGGTGGAACAAAGGTGTGTTTCGGGAATTATGGGGTGCTTTCTACGTCCTTGCCCATTACATACTTGGGCCTCCCTATGGTGTCGGGAAGTTGAGGTCTAGAGATTGGAGGATTCTGCTCGAGAGTTTTGAGGCATGACTGGTGGGGTGGAAGGCGTGTTTGCTCTTTAGAGGAGGGAAGCTGGTTTTACTAAAGCATGTTCTTTCAGCGATTCCGGTGTTCTTCTGGTATACACGTGTGTTACCGCGAGGGTGTGGAACAAGATCGAGGCTTTGATGAGGAGATTTTTTAGGCAGATGGCTGAAAGGACAGAAAAGGAATGCATTTGGTGGACTGGCATAAGGTGACTTCATCGAAGAGGAAGGGTTGGCGCGGAGTCGTGCAGATGGGGGAGATGAACAAGGCTTTTATAGCCAAATGGGTGGTTCGGATATGGGGGAATTCTGATGATCTGGTGTGCATCTTGCTGGGAAAGATATACGTGGTGGATATGTCATTGGAGGTCAGTCCGGGCCGATCGTCGTCGTTGTTGTGGAGGGGGATCACTTCGGTGGTTCCGAAGATTGCAAGTTCATTGTGGCTGGTGCTTGGGGATGGCGCAGGATTTCGGTTATGGCTGGATGACTGGACGGGAGATGGGGTGTTGGGGGAGCATTAACTGTGTCTGCTGCAGTTGGTGGGGGACAGAGCGACGGTGCGACAAGTCTGGGGGAGTGGGGCTTGGACCCCATTGTTCTCTTCTGGGCTATCCAATTAAAGGATGAAAGAGTTCTTGCCTTACCGATAGAGCTCTTGCAGTGCGAGGCACCGACTTCAGGCAGGGACCATTTCTTATGGGGCGATGGAAGATTCACGGTGAGGAAAGCATACCGTTATTTTATGAATGCATGGGTGGTGGCGCAGGATGAGTTGGTAGTGGACAAGGGTATGATTTGGAGGAGAGTGCTGAATCGAGTTAAGGTTTTCATTTGGTTGTTCTGGTGTCAGAAGGTGCTGCTGAAGGTTCGCCGAGGATATCTGTTGGGAGCGGAGGATGTTGGGTGCGACACATGTGGTGAGGTTGAGGAGGACGTAGATCATATGTTCTTCTCTTGCCCGTTGTCGACGGGGGTTTGGGTAAGGACCAGCATTTCGTGGTCGGCATGTCAGAATGGGGCATCATTTTGGAAGGATATCAGATTGGTTTGTGGCACGGGGCATGAGGATAGCTTCCTTCCTTTCGTTGTGGTGTGGTCTATTTGGTGCGCCAAGAATGATGCCATTTTTAAGGGACAGAGATTTTATGCTGAAAACGTGGTTGAACATTTTAGGGCATTGGGCTCGAGGTGGCAATCGTGATGTAATGAGTTTTAATGTAATTATGGAGATGTTGTAACCTTCTCTTTTTATATATTATAATTAATCTTTGTGGTGGGTCCTGACTTGGTAGCCCACTCGTATTTTTCCTCGAAAAATCATCTATGATGGACATGGGTAACTTGGGAAACTTGCGTTATATTCAAATTGTCAAGTTGGATGAGATCAATTGCAACATATGGTTATTGATCTTTCTGATTTATGTGAAATGATTTTGTAAGATTTACATTCAAGATTTACATTCGCTTAGAGGTGGAGCAAGAAGAGTGGGCTGATAGTTGTGCTACATGAGTTGGAGACAACAAGATTGTTTGTGCCTTGCTATTAGATAATGTCTTCTTAGATTGCCAATAAGGTGATCCAATATGATATTGTACACACGAATTGGAGACAACAAGATTGTTTGTGCCTTGCTATTAGATAATGTCTTCTTAGATTGCCAATAAGGTGATCCAATATAAAGGAGTCGTATTCCAAGAGTAGAATGTAACGGTGTATTTCAGACCTACCTTGAGTTGATGCATCTTAGACCGAAAGAAATGTCTCTTCCATGATACTATTTGAAGTTGAAGGTTTGAGAAAGAAGTATGATTCCCCGAGGGTGTCTTGTATGTGTGATCCATAGAGGGAAAATCGTAAAATGCATTGATGGTTATGAATTTCTTAGATGAATTGAATCATGCTTATTGTTAGAAAATAGAGAATGCAGAAGCGGAATGATAAACAGAGCATAAGAACAGAAATGATAAACATGGAAAACAAAGATTTTAACGTGGAACCCTACTCCCTAAGGAACGGGATGAAGCCATGAGAGAATCCCTCAAAAGGGCGGATATTGCATTCCTTTTTCTCAATGGATACAGGAGGTCCGGGCTCCTTATATAGTCTCCACAGAGCCTCCAAGTCCCGCCATTGGTAGATGTGGGACTAAATATATGGATGGGGTAAATGGATCTTGGAGGTATCCATTTACCCATCTACAACATAATAGGCGCACAACCAAGTACAACACTCCCCCTCAAGCTGGAGCATGCAATGCTCAGCTTGGACAAACATAAAGAAACTCAACTCACACTACATGACACTACAGACAATATCAACTCAACACGCACAACTGTCGGTTGTTGTTGAGGACGTTGCTTTACATGACGTGTATGTGAGGAGGATGAACGGGTTGGAGTGTGAGTCAAACTGAGGACTCGAAATCTAACCATCGAGTCTGAAACTATGCATGGAGTCTCCTGGTTGGAGAACTGAGTCTCTCCCATATGGCTCGGCTCAGAGAATGGTACTCTACCCTGGAGTCCTTATGATACCACATGAAAATCCTTGCCCATATGGCATAAGGAATGGTCCTCTACTATGGAGTCCCTATGGTTCATATGAAA
Source organism: Ottelia alismoides (assembly GCA_037367405.1). Taxonomy (NCBI): domain Eukaryota; kingdom Viridiplantae; phylum Streptophyta; class Magnoliopsida; order Alismatales; family Hydrocharitaceae; genus Ottelia; species Ottelia alismoides. The sequence goes on along the minus strand of JAZKJV010011335.1, from coordinate 131,407 downwards.
ACTCTGGTCGAACAACAACAATAAAAAATGGGGACCACTACAAAAGATGGCAAACATCTGCTCATCTGAAAAGACCGCATACATGTGCGTGTTTGAAACTGAATACTCGGAATCTGACGTCGAGTCTGAATATCTGAATTGTAGAGTCTGAAAGCTAACTGGTTTGGAAATCTGAATTGACCTCTGAATCTGGAATAAGACCTGTGACTCTACATAATACTCCCCATTTCTCCCATACTTGCCGGAAAATGAACATCGACATTGTTGGGAGAAGACAATAAAGTGGGGGTATAAAATACCAATAAGCCGTATCGCAATTTTTCTTCGTCTTTTCAAACATTTTTTCGACGAAAAATAGGGAAAATCAAGAAATTGCAGCTTTTGTAATAATTTTTTTTAATAGTTGCCATTTTGTGTATAAGCCGTTCATTTTTTTGTCGGTTTTTCAATTCAATTTTTTGAAACATTTTTTTAAATATGTACGACTTTTTCTTGTACGTGTCTTTTCTTCTTCTTCTTTTTTTTTGAAACATATGGCCCAACTTGACCCTTGATACTCAGCCCAGTTGGGCTTGATCTCTCTTTCACTTCTCTCCAATTTTGGGCTCCCACGAACCCCCCCCCCTTTTTCTTTGGGCACATGAACAAATAGCCTATTTTTTTTTTCAGAAATGAACCGCCCACCCCTGCATTTTAAGTGAAGGGGTATCGAGCCCCCTAGGGTTCCCATCACAGGAACGTCCCTTTTGTTTTGTGTCGCCACGTCGAAGGATCTGGAGTCGATGAAGATCTCCACCGTCGTGGACCTGATGCACACGAGGAGAAATGGTCGAAGCACTCATCGCCGACTGGGGTATGTGCTAGGACTGCGGCGCCGCCTGCGCCGCCACGAGATGCGAGGGACCCCGATGCCTGGGGGCCTCGCCTGGAGGAGGCGGCAATTGGCTAGGGATGCCGCCTGTAGCTCGCGTTGCCTGCGCGCGGAGCATGAGTTATGTGGCGAGGGGAACTAGGGTTCCCAGTTTAGACCATGATGCAGGGTTGCACGCGATCGGGGCAACGACTGTGGTTTCTTGCACGCTCGAGGGACAGGGGCGGCTACACCAGGACCGCCGCTGCCTTGGAGGGTCAGGAACATCGCGGCTAAGATGCTTGAAGATGGGTCTCCGTTTGGAGGCTCTGTGCGCGAGGAGTGTGGTTCCTGTGCTGGAATGGTGTCGTCTTCGAACAGAACTAGGCCATCGCTTGGAAAGACTTGGGGGCCCCTAGATGGTCTGGAACATGTTAGAGTGGTAGCCAGAAGATGAAGATGGGGCCTAGGGTTCGCCTGATTGCCGCTTAGAGGGCCCCCCTATGGTGCGTCATCGCAGATGCTGGGATCTGGATTAGGGGTTTCAGATTGAAACCCTCGCAGAATCTTACTCATCGGATTTCACATCGGCGTGGACTATGATTTCAATAAACCCTAGAACTGCTTATAGAATCTCGAACTCGAATAATACATCATAATAATTTTGAACTTACAAATATTCAAGAATATAGAACAAAAAAAGATCGAATTCCGAACAAATGATGAAAACTCCTCGAAAATCGAACCCGTTCTGATACAATGTTAGAAAATAGATTATGTGGAAGCGGAATGATAAACAAAGCATAGAATAAGAAAGATAAATCATGGAACACCATGATTTTTACGTGGAATCCTACTATCTAAGGAGCGGGATGAAACCACGGGAGAAACCCTCAGGGGCGGATATTGCATTCCTTTTTCTCAATAGATACAGAAGGTATGGGGCTCCTTATATAGCCTCCACAAAGCCTCCAAGTCTCACCACTGGTAGATGTGGGACTAAACATGTGATGAGGTAAATGGATCTTGGAGGTATCAATTTACCCATCTACAACATAATAGGCGTACAACCAAACACTCCAACAACATATATCTACATTAGCTCCCATAACGGCGAGCCACTCATTTGGATCATCGATATGGTATAGTTCAGGTTTTACAAAGACATACCCCTCGCTAGCCCTAAGTCCAATAGTGATCATATTCACTTGTGGACTCTCATCTGCAGCTTTAGGTTGAGCCTTTAAGGACGGACAATCCTTCTTCCAATGACCAGCTTGATTGCAATGCCAGAAGGGTTTATTCTTTGCCTTCTTCTGGATCTTGCCCTTTGATTTCATTTTATTGTTGTTACTACCATTTCCCTTTGAGGACATGAAATTAACTTTAGCATGAATATCAATAGGAACAACATGCTTTTGTTTCATGTGTTCTTCCTTTATGGCAATTGCCATCATCAAGTCATCTATAGAAAATTTCTCATGCCTCTGTTTCAAGGTCATACCAAAGTCTTCCCAAGACTTGGAGAATTTTTGTATAATGCACATAACCTGAAACTTCTCTAGAAGTTTCATCTTGGCGTCTTCTTAACCATGGAGCATGAGTAAAAACTCACGTGCCTGTTCAGAAACCGACTTCCTTTCGGCCATGGAAAACTTTAATAACTTAGCAACGGAGTATTTTTCATTACGAATATCTTCGGTATTATACTTCCGACCTAGTTCTTCCCATAGTCCCTTCGTAGTCTGTGTAGACGAACAGTATACGTCAAACAATGTGTTGGACAGGGCCAACAAGCTGTATCCATGACATATACGGTCGCGCTCCTTCCACGCAGATTATGCCTTATGGCTATCGGATGAGAGGTTTTCCTTTTCCTCCGTAGGGCATTCAGTTTCAAGCATCGAGATTAACCCTATAGTGGTTAACCAAAATTTCATGTGTTATTGCCAACGCTTGAAATTCTGACCATCGAATTTTTCAGGCATACCGACCATACCAACTCTCGATTTAAACATGATTTCTGACATGATTTTAATTCTGGTTCCCGATATCTTCTCTAAGATTATTGTAAACATGATCAAAAATGTGATCATTAAACAATAGTTTTCATGATTTATACGAATCAATGCATTACAGATTAAGAAATTTATACTGAAGTATATCCGATTCATATAATAATTACAAGATGCACGCAGAAACCAATAAAACCAATTAAACAACATATAAACCATTTTAGAGTGAGATCTAGGAAAGACAAAGTAATAAATATATTACGGAAAACAAAATAATGAGTAAATTAGATAAGAGATCACCGAAACGTCCATGGACTGCCCTTAGAGAAGATATCGTTCCCACAATACTGGTACAATGGGTACCGGTGATCCGCTTTTAGGATATGACGACACACGATATTCGTCCGCGCTTATCGACAAGATCGTCCTCGAGAGTATCTCAGAGAACTTGCAGCCGGGAGAAAGGAAAAGAACACTGTTGCGGTCGAGAAGAAGAGAGCAACGACGGAAGATTTTCTTGCGAGTGAAGAAAATGGTGTGCAGGGGGAGGGTATAAAAAGACCTAGGGCACAACTTTTCGTCTCTCGAAAACGTCCCTGATGGGCATCTCTTCGAATTCCGAAAATGCCCCTCTTCGGCTGGGAATCATTGGAGTCGAGTCGAATTCTCTTAAAGCGGTTGAATCACAATTAATCCGTGGAATGTATTTATTCGTCGTGCTAATGAAACCCGCAACGAAAGTATCGAGATCTGATTCGACTCTCCCGAGCCCAAGCCAGAGACGGAGTGGAGGGCACGCGTGTGTGGTCCTCCATTCATCCTATCTACTATTGCTATAAGAGCATGGGGTGTGAACTAGTATATAAGCCCACCAAAAGTTTAGAAACACTAGATGTGGTACTAAACTTCCACCCAAACTACATGTTTCAAATTTGGGAATTCTCAACTTTCCCTTCATAGTCATTTGGTTTCCTAATTGAAATCAGATTAAAAACCAATGTAATTGCATAGGTCTACCAAATTAAAATCTATTTACATTAACTTTAAATACAACATATTCCCTTCTGAATAAAAGTGAAGAAGTTTTGTGCATATCCTCATATTCGTGCTTTTGTGCTTGTGTCTGAGCATTGGTGCATGAGTACGCAGGAGTACGAGGAAAGTTTGAGCATGTTTGTGACCATTCAATTCAGGAGAAGGCTGGTTAACTTAGGGGAAACTAACGCTACACACGTTATAGTTTTAAAATTAGAGTTGGGTTTTAACCATGTGGCAGCTTGCATGGTGCAAACTAGGATGGATATTCAGAATACTAATGTCGGAGAGGGGAAATCTGCGGCAGAAAACTTTATTTGTTGGAGTAAGTATATCGACCACCGGCCTATGTTTGTCACTTTGATGCCCAAATTAAGGGTTGAAGGGATCTACACCCAAGATCCAGTTACTCGAGTATTATACTCCACATGTACATTTCAATGATTGACATAAGTGAAGCCATTATGTAATAAATGGATGCTCATGAGTCTTTTTTTATGCCCATTTGAAAAGGAATCCGACTTCAAGTATGAAAATATATACTCTACGAGAAACGATATAAAATTTCCGGGTATCAAGTAAAATATATGAGATTTCTCAGTTTGGACAGTTAATTGAAATATATTGTAAATTTTTAAACATTTTGTTAAGCTTTTAATGAGCATATTGCTTTATCTCGATTGAATTCCTCTGTCAATCATGCCTTCTATATGTCTAGGTTATTTATAAGCGTGCAGTACCCATCATCTGATTAGATCTTTTCTAGATAATCACTTGTTTACTTGATGGGAAAAGAAATATGCTACGCACAATTGTAATTTTCATAATGTATAATATGTAATGAATATTGTTGGTTGATTTTCTGCTACAATGATTGATTTATGTCGTAAAAAATAATCATGATGATTTGTTAAGATGGTCATCTACCAATACTCTCCCACTCTAACTACCTTTTTCACAATCTTCTATGCATTCAATCTATAATTCAAAGCTGCTATATTCGTGCTGTATAGCATTTAGAACTTTTAGTATCGTCTTATATGAAGCCCTCATACTATGTTGCTTGTTGCTTTTGCCATATTATTTTTCCTGACCTTTTTGGTATAAAAAACTCTTTCTGCAGCAAATGGCCTTTGATTCAAAGTTATTATCTTTACCGCATGTAGAATGGATTGGGGTTCTTCCATCTGACCTTGATGCTTACCGCCTTCCAGATCGATGCCTCCTTCCTTTGACTCCTCGAGGTTCAGTCATGTTTGTTTTAACCTCTCTCGAGAGTCATTTTCCATAAATACTTTCTCCTTTTCGTCTGTCCATCTTAGTCGTGAGCTTATTGCAGATAAGTTGAAAGCTGAGGCAATGTTGAAAAGGTGCTACTTGTACAAGGAAGTTCCACAATGGAGGTTAGATGCTATAACTGCCTATCTAAACTTATATTGGTAGCATTCTTAAGCCCAATTTGCTCGGCAAAATGTCAATATCCACAAAAGAAAGTCTTAGTTTCTCTTGTGAGGTTTGTTACAGACATTCATATCGGATTTTGAAGGCACTTTCACTGGCTGCATTGGGTTTTTAATGGGTGAAGAATTCTTATAGATTTTTGGTTCAATAACATCTAGGGAAGGTTAATGGTTTCTTTGGCTTTGTAGGTTGGAGCTGGAACTGATGCTGGTAAAAGGAGTGAAGTTCGAGATTGAAGCACTTTCTGTGACATCGTTTTCGTTCTTATCGGAGACCTATCTCCCTGCCAAAATCCAGGGATTACGCTCGTGATCGCCTTTTAACCACTTTTGTGAGTAAGTGCCCCTTTGCTTTTGATGGTGATGAACTTTTGGAGTGCAAATGAATAGCTGCTATGCATGTGTAGAGTTCGGTGCTCTGGTGGGCAGATTTTGTTCTTGGATCTGTGAATGTACATCCTTAAATCTCATACTACTCGCAAACCGCAGCAGTTGCGATGTATCCCTTACTGATGGTTTCATGTCGAAAGAAAACTGTTTGGGCTGTAGAAAACTTAGAATCCGGTTTAGATTTCTTACAAAATGATCAGATTCATGTTTTACATTGACAGCTAAGAGAATCAGGGATAAAATGGAAATGGATATATGTGAAATAAATCTACAAGGATTTGGGGGCACCATGGTAGAGTGTACTGCTGCAGGTACCTTGTCCACCCCATGATAATTCCACCAGAAGTGTCCTACCCAAGGTGTTTGGATCCTTTAGATCCAAACTGTTTATCAGGAAGATTGGTCTTGGCAACTTTTTGGGCTCCGATCTATTCAGACACGTTGATAACCACACAAAATGCTTAAGTCCAAGTTGTTGTGTAGTAATACCTCACTCTTATAATCATTTCTCACACTTTATGAGTGATAGATGTCGGAGTATCTCTTTGTAGGGATAGCTTCATCTCTCGATAGTCATTTCCATTACTGGAGAGAACCCATTATAATACCATTTACAACGTCCCGAACTTAGACTCGATCCACTATCAAGGAAGTATAAGTATGATAACTTGTTGGTCTTCGACTAGATTGTACATGTTGACAATCATTCAAAACACTTAACCATGGTATTCTTCCATTCTTATAACCCACTCTCATTTTTTATCGTCAGTTGTGGAACTATATTTTTATGTGTTGAAAAACACACGGTGTGACCTAATTGCGAAGACATGGCTAGTCACCCAAACCGGACATAGACTCACCAAGGTGAAGCTCTAATGTCGGTCTTATTCTTTTCTATGAGGTCATCTAGCCTCTTCTGATTTTGTTCCACTAATTAGGTCATGTAGTCAAGAGTGAGGTCCATGGGAGGGAAATCAATAGCTCATCTTCATTTGGGAGTGGTGGTGGGTGGTATGTAGGGATGCTAACGGACAGATACAGATACAGATATAGGTATTATCGTATCCTTATCTGTTTTTGAATACGAATACGGATGTGGATAAGGATATTGACGGATATTAAAATTATCATACCATATCCTTAAAAAACGGATACGGATGCAAAATAGATATTGATCGCATATGATTATTACATACGTTGGAATTGGAGATTTGGATTATGTGATTAAATCATTTCATAATCAAGATCTAGACATAGAGTGTGTCCATGAAGGATTGGGAGTGTAATGATGCAACTAGTGTGGCGGATTCGTGGGGGGAACGTGGCTACAACACGTTCGAGACATAGGCACCAAGGGTGCCGGGATGTGCTTCTAGTTTTTATCATGGCACATCCGAGTATGGAGAGAGATGCGAGAACATGAGGGAACCGGAGGTGCCCAACGTCGAGACGTGCTCCTAGTCCGTGTCGTGACACGTCTGGGACTCGGGGGGGGGGGGGGGGGGGGGGGAGGGAGGGAATGTGGTATCATCGCGTGAGAGAGGTTTCTGAGAAGTGCAGCGACCAAGTGGAAAATTCCAAAGCCAAGCTAGGGATGGAGCACACGAGGCACGAGGGAGATGGAGGTAGGGATGCGAACAAACATATACATTTATGGATATAGTGTTACTATAACCTTATCAACTTTCAAATACGGATATGCATGTCGATACAAATGGACGAATATTAAAATTATATCATCCATCCTTAAAAAATGGACATGAATGTAAAACTGATATTGATTGCATACGAGTAATAGTAGAAATACTCTAAGGGCCTGTTTGGTTGCAGGGATGGACAGGGTTGACCCAACCCTGGTTACTATTCACAAGGGTACTTTCTCCTCACAAATTACTATTCACCCAGCCCAACCCAACCCTGCCCAACCCTGCAACCAAACAGGCCCTAAAGGTTGGCTTAAATATAAATGAGTTGGATGTAAAACACATGATATAAACATAATAAAATGTGCTTATATAAAAAATTATGCCAATATGATGAAAAAAAGTATAGAATTATTTTACATATTGTTAGGAATAAATCTACAACTATGCTTATATATATATATATATTAAAATAGATATATTGATACAGATATGAATATGGATGTTCGCAAAAATCAAAGTAATATCCATATCCGAATATATTTTAAAATAAATACGAATGTCAAAATCCTTATAGAACACAAATGGTGGTGTTCTGATACGGATATGTCCATATACTTAGATGAAGGGCACATTTCCAATTCTAAATTTATGGATGATAGTGGGGGTGTAGGGGTTTACGTTATGTTATGATGTACCGTTACGTATTTCTTATTCATCTCATGTACGTCTATGTAATTTACCCAAGGGTTTTCTCTCTGTATAAGAGACCCTAGGAATAACACAACATAGTATTTTGACTCTAACATGGTATCAGAGCCAAAATCCTAATCTAGGGTTTTCTTTCCACCGCCCTCCCCTCTTTGGTCGCCGCCCACCTCCTCTCTTCCAGCCGTCGCCGCCAGCCGGGAACCACTCCCGACTCCTCCTTCTCCGGCCGCCGCCTCCCCAGCCGAGCCCCCCCCCCCCATCCGCCGCCTCCTTCTCCAGCCGAGGCCCCCCCAACCGCCGCCCACCCAGCCGAGGCACCCCCCAGGCCCCAGCCGCCGCCGAGGCCTCCCTCTCCCTCCGGGGTTGCCGTAGCCCTCCCTCGAGCTCCTCTTCCTCGTCGGTCGGCACTTCTTCATCTATGGGTTCAAGTGCATAACGTCTACATATACACTTGAATCCGATCCATTGTTTGTAGACAAAAGTTCATTTGTCTATCATCCCAGAGTCTTCTTCTCCGGCAACATGTCAGATCAAAAGTTTGATATGCCCTCCATAGGTGCCTTTAAAGGTTCGTCACCAATAGTCAAAATGGACGGGACGAACTACGAACTCTGGGCTATGCAGTTCCTGAGTCTTATGAAGTCATGTGGTAAGAAGCATATTCTTATCGAAAAGAAGATGAGCCGGCAGAGAAGACAGGGATATATGCCTCATGGGAGGCTGATGATGCGTATGCCAAGGTCTGGCTGTCAGGGACGCTCACGATGGAGATCCCCAATGACGTCCTTCATCAACCCATCGCCAAAGCGATGTGGGATATTCTGGCTACTACATATTCTCAAGTGCGGAACGAGACTAAGATGCTGCAGTTGCAGCATAATATTTTTACCATGAAGCAAAATGGACGGCCTCTTCACTCTCTGTACACGTCTCTACGAGGGATGTTTGAGAAATTATATAGCACCATTCCGCTCACAGCCACCCCAGAGCAGCAGAAGACGTTTCACAATGCCACTATGGTAGGCGTATTACTTGCTGCCCTTGATCCGGAGTACGAGGCGGCCCACTCTCAGATTCTCGCCGACGCCACTATTCCTCCGATGGAGGAAGTCTACAGGAGGCTCAGTCGTATCTCTGTTCCTTTCAGCGCGGCGAATCCACCTCCTTCGGCAATGGCAGTTTCCAGAGGACGAGGTAGTTCATCTTCATTTCGTGGCAGAGGAGGTAGCGCATGTGGCCGAGGAGGTCGTGTGCGTTTACCGTGCTCATTCTGTCGTCGCACTGGTCATTCCGAGGAAACATGCTATTCCAAGCATGGATTTCCTCCTTCTGCACGTGTAGCTGATCATGTTCAGGCTCCATCAGCATCTACTCTAGATCACAGGTTCGAGGAGCTTTATGCCACAGTCATCATCAGAGGCTGCTGATACATCTGACGTTGCGGCTTCTGCGTCAGCTAGTACCTCTACTACTGCCAGTTCTCAGGTAGTACTTCTGTCTTTCGTCATAACCACGATCTATCGGGTTGGATTGTCAACTCTGGAGCCACCCATCATCTCTGTCGTGACAGAGACATGCTGCAGTCCTACAGGGATATTCAGTCTGGTCATTCCGTGCTCATAGCCGATGGCACTCATTCCCCTATTGTGGGTCGGGGGGAGACTTCCTTATTACCCTCCATGCACTTACAGAATGTTTTACATGCACCTGAGTTCTCCATGAATTTATTATCAATTAGCCAGATTACAAAAGATTTGCACTATCGTGCTATATTTGACCCATCTTCTGTCGTTTTTCAGGACATACTAACGGGCAGGGCGATTGGCTGTGGTTCTGAGCACAATGGCCTGTACCGTCTAGTGTGGAACTCCTATGCTGACGTCTCCCTTCACTCTTAGGGATCCGTTTCTCCGTATACCTGGCATCTTCGCTTTGGTCACCTAAGATGCGTCACCTCCTGCCACAGATCTCTCCGAATTCTTCATTTCGTTGTGAATCTTGTCATTTAGGGAAGCATCATCGTTATAGATTCCCTGGTCGTCAGGGTCGGAGCAGTCGCTCCCCGTTTGAGTTATTTCATATAGATATTTGAGGTCCTAGTCGTGTCCCGGATCATCAGGGACACAAGTTTTATCTCGTTGTGGTTGATGATTTCTCTCGTGTCTCTTGGACTTTTCTTCTTAAGAATAAATCTGAAGCAGGATGTGTGATCAAAAATCTTATGAAAGAAGTGCAGAATGTTTGTTCATCTACTGTTAAATATGTGCGCACGGATAATGCATTGGAATTCTGCACTCGTTCTCTTGCTCAGTTTTTTTCCGCTAAGGGCATTATTCACCAAACTACCTGTGCTTACACATCTCAACAAAATGGTGTCGCGGAGAGGAACATCGACACTTTCTTGATATTGCTCGTACATTACTTATTCAAAGTTGTACACCATTAGCCTTTTGGGGAGATGCTATACTTACAGCATGCTATCCGGTTAATCGTATGCCTTCTTCCGTTCTTGGGGAAAAGGCTCCAATCTCTGTTCTCTTTCCTGATAAGGACTTGTTTTCACTTACCGCTCATGTCTTTGGAACTGTCGCCGTTGTTCACCTCTTGTCTCCAGAACTTGACAAGATCTCTCCTAGAGCTGTTAAGTGCGTATTTGTAGGTTACTCTCGGACACAAAAAGGATATCGCTGCTATGACCCTATTAACAACAAGTACTATGTTAGTGCTGACGCTACATTTTTTGAGCCAGTTATGTACTTCTCTCCTGCAGGTGACAGGTTGATTTCCTCCACATCTCCGGATAATAATGTCTATGTACCTCTACCTCCAAGTCTGGGTCAATCTGAGTCCACTATACCACCACCACCACCGCCGCCACCATATCATCCCATTCCACCATTCCCTAAGTTCTACACAAGGCGGCTAGGGCCTGCTCAAGCTACACGTCAACCATCCAGCATGCCTCAGGTATGCTCCGATGCTATCACTAATGATGGGTTAGATAATGTACCGCTGCAGGAATCTTTGATACAGGGGGACGATCCGCCAGTCAGTACAGTGGATAACGATCTTGATCGTCCCATTGCTCATAGGAAGCAAAAGAGGCAATGTGCGTCCTATCCTCTTGCGTCTCAGGTGTCTTTTCATCGTCTTACTGGTGATTTCCAGAGGTTTGTTGCAGCTGTCTCGACGGTTGAGATCCCACGGACTTATCAAGAGGCCATGAAGATTGATAGCTGGCGTTTAGCTATGGAGGAGGAGATGCGTGTCTTACAGTCTCACGGGACTTGGTCCCTAGTCCCTATTCCTCCTGGTGCTTCTGTGGTTAGTAGCAAGTGGGTGTTCACAGTTAAATATCATGCAGATGGACTCCTCGATCGGTACAAGGCCAGACTTGTTGCACGGGGCTTCACCCAAACCTACGGGGTAGATTACTTGGATACATTTTCACCAGTGGCTCGACACGCGACTCTTCGTATTCTACTATCTGTTGCTGTGGTACGTGATTGGCCCATTTTCCAACTTGATGTCAAAATGCATTTTATATGTTGATCTAAGAGGAAGTCTACATGCAACAGCCACCGGGTTTTACTGATGAGGGGAGACTCACATGTTGTGTAGACTTCATAAGGCAATCTATGGCCTTAAACAAAGTCCAAGGACATGGTTCCAAAAGCTTTCCCAGCTAATTGAACGACAGGGATTGAAAAGATCAATGCGGACCACTCGTTGTTCATACAGAAGACTCCAGAGGTACAATTGTCATCATGGTATATGTTGATGATATTCTGGTTACAGGAGATGATGCTCAAGGAATTGAGATGACTAAATCTCTTTTGGGAAGTCAGTTTATTACGAAGGATCTAGGTACAATACGATATTTTCTGGAATAGAATTTGCGAGAAATGCACAAGGAATGGTAATGACCCAAAGAAAATATGTCACAGGACTTGCTAGTTGGAAACAGGAATGGTTGGATGCAGACCGTCGAGCACTCCTATGGACCCAAGTATGAGACTATACACAATGATTCTGAAGAGGTGGACAAAAGAAGATTCAGAGGAGATGGTGGTAAGCTCCTATACATCACCATAACTCGGCCGGATATTGCTTTGCAGTAAACCGGGTGAGTCAATTTATGGAGCAGCCTAGACAAGTCCATATGGAAGCCCTGTAGATGATATTGAGATACCTAAAGTCTTCCCCAGGCACAGGATTGTTATTTAGAAAGGACATAGATCTGTCCATTTCCGCTTGTGCAGATGTAGACTATGCAGGGTGCCCAAAAGATCATAAGTCTACTTCAGGATTTGCCATCTGTATAGGAAGCTCTTTGGTTTCTTGGAAAAGCAAGAAACAAACTGTTGTGGCGAGATCTAGTGCTGAATCCTAATATAGAGCCATGGCACAAGCAAGCACAAAAATGATGTGGGTTCGAGCGGTCTTGGAAGATTTGAATGTAAATGCTTCTTTTCATAAATTTATATCATGTTTTTTTCCATCCAATTTGTATATATTTAAGTCACTTCTATAAAGTATTGCCGATAAAATGGACAGCACTAAGAACGCATCTCCCCGGTAGGTTTTTGGAACATTCATCTAAGTGAGAACGGGACGAGCAATGTTAAGATGTCTAAGTTTTCATTCTGTTACTCCATTTTGTTGAGAGGTATACGGACAAGATGTTTGGTGGATAGTTCCCTGGGAAGTAAAGAAAGTCGTCAAGTCATGTTGTGTGAATTCAAAGCATTATCAGTACGAATATTTGAACACAAGTGGAGAAAACAGTTTTGACGTACTGAAAGAAATTCTTGACGATTTTATTGATTCTAAACGTTCCTTTAACAAATAGACCCAAGAGGATCGAATATAGTCATCATAAAAAACAATAAAATATTTATGTCCACTCAGAATATGGACCAAAAAAGGTCCCCGTATGTTAGAAAATGAATAATGTGGAAAGCGTATCTTTATACTTCGTAAGCATATATGAATGTTAATCCAATTAAACATCATTTTACCAATTGAATAAGAAAATCATAAGTAAGTCAATTTACCAATATGCACTTTAATGTTGTAGATGTCCCTCGGCTGCTTTAAGTGTAGATATATATTTTCAAAATATGAAAATTATACGTGCATCTCTTTATATATCTCTATGTACATTGATGTTTATACTGGTTTATTTTTATTAGTATTGGAATCTTATTTATTATTGTTATTACTATTATTGTTTATCGGTGTGTCCCACCTAGTCTGTAAGCATAGATCCACCACTGGTCAGCACGTATCCCGAGATCATTCGATCCTCATCCAATGGATCCTGCGATCCCGATCCTCTATGCAAGCCGTAATGCTCCCCATGCTTCTATCTTCTCGATTGCTATATTCGAATTCTATTTTAATAAGAGGTTACCCCAACCATGGAAGGACATATCGATATCGATATCGTTTCGATATTCGATATCGTGTCGATATCGATATATCGGCGATATATCGCCGATATATCGCTATATCTAGGAATCTTTCTGAAGAAAATGACTGAAATCGGATATATCGATATATCGATTTCGATATCGGTCCCATGTCGATATGGATATATCGGCAATATATCGTCGATATATCGGGATACAGCCTTCCATGACCCCAACCAGCATTGCATTAGCTTATGCAAAAATGGTTAAAATTGTTCCGTGTACGGAAACAGTACGTAGAATCTAATACTTAACTCGTCTCGGGTGTCAGCGTCATATATATTATATACTATGCATCTGCATTCACCATTTAATTATGTACTCACAATTTAGTATATTGATATTAATTATATACACTCTCTGAAAAGAATAAATATATCCCACGTTTGTAAGCTGGACAGCAGGTTTTTACTTGCGTCCTAATTAAATTGCTGAAATATTTATAGCAACAAGGTATAATCAGCCATATTTTAGCATCTTTAATTACATTTAAGGAAAGATTGGGGAATTTTTTTGTAAAATGTTGTTATAAACACTAGACGAGAATCAAATGTGGTTTTAACATCTGCTTACAAATAAAGAGATGCCGCTAGCTAAGTCTCAAAGATTTCTCGGGTTCGTCGTTCGGCTTCAGATTCGGTCCGATTTGAAAATAAACGAATCGAACTTGAAAGAGATGCGTGTGTTTAATGTTTGATGATATGTATGTAGGGTGGAGCATTGGGCTCGATCCGGCCCAATCTGGGAACGTCCGGTCCGAGCTTGTCAATTTTCCGTGGGCTTTGGGACGGGTCGAAGCCTGATTTTTTTAGCAGATCGAGGATCCGAGCCCGATCCAAGGGCCGTAGGATTAGGCTCGGGTTCAAGCCGGGCTCGACTTCGAGCCGGGCTCTACACGCACCCATTTTTTATTCCATGAAATTGCACTTTGATTTCAATTTATTGTTATGATATAACTCATCCATAATACATGAATATTAGATGTATTATAATGATATAATATTACTATCCATGGATGAAGGAAATATTAGATGTATTGTGACTATAAATTCTCCTAATTTGATTCTAATATGATATTCTGAAATATGAAGGCTGAGGCTCGGCCCATTTGTACTTCGAGTTTGGGCCCGGCCTGGTCTAAGCGGGATATTTTTGAAATATGAGGGCTTGGGTCCAACCCATTTGTACATCAGGCTCGGGCTTTTGCGGGTCGGGTCAGGGTTAGGTCCGGCCCAATGCTCCACTCTATACGTATGTATATACATATTTGTTATTAAGATTGTGTATATAGGGTATTTATGTGAATTTCTAAGTATTTTTTTCCGAAAATCCAAGGGAAAATAAAAAGAAACCCTAAATGAAGAATTAAATATGATTCATTCGGTTTGTACAATTTAATGAACATGAACATGTATTACCTTAACATAAAATCTTAAAGCGAATTAAATCTATGTAAGTTGTATGTCTAGTTATAGATATGCATGGAGAGAGTTGTCCAACACCCCAGAGGGGTGAATCAACATGATTTTAAAAATTGAAACGAACCGATGGATAGAATCAACATGATTTTAAAAATCGAAACGAACCGATCGATAGAATCAACATGATTTTAAAAATCAAAACGAACCGATCGATTTCAGAACTACCTAGAGATGAAAATGGTCTGATACGGATACACATATAGATATAATCATATCATTATCCATTTCAAAATACGAATACGAATGTGGATACGAATATTGACAAATGTGAAAAATGTGTTACTGTATCCTTAAAAAACGAATGCAAATCGGATATGGATGATAATATAAATATTTAATAGATTAACTAAAATGTATATGTTTGGGATGATTTACACATAAAATAGATATACTATATATAGTAATTTCATAACACTTATATTAACAATAGTGAATGCAATCAAAAAATATTGTTATTAGATATACTAGATATAGTAATTTCATAACAATTATATTAACAATGGTGAATGCAATCATGAAATATTGTTACACATAGTTATAAATAAATCTATTAATATACTTATGTGCAAAAACGGATATACGAATAAGAATGTAAATATTAGAGAATTTCGAGATATCCACGTCTGCATCCATTTTGAAATGAATACGAATACGAATGTTAAAATATGTATAAAACGAATACAATAGCGGATTGGATGCGAACATATTCACATTCTTTTCCATCCCTAGTACTGCCTGATTGATAAAATCGATTGAACAAAACCATTGATTCAATCTCTCTCTCTCTCTCTCTCTCTCTCTCTCTCTCTCTCTGTAATACCTCAACATAATCTCACATCGAAAACTCACGAAATGTGAAACTCACGAAATGTGAGAGTATGTTATAAGTCTGGGGGTTTAAACATTTTGGGTAGTTATCAATGAAATCATTTGGATCCGAATCCAACAAATTGTCAGTGCTAGTTTTGTTCGATAACAAACTTGAGACCTAAGCACGGGATGTTATATTTTTACAAAAAAAATAATTTAGACTTCAAAAGAACGCTCGAGCCAAAGGTACATCTCAAACGATATCACCATGTCAAGATTAACGTCTGATTTAGTAACTCCATCTGGATGTGATTAAAGTCGTATACGCATCGAGATTATGGGCCTCACGTAAACCGTTCGTGGTTGACTACGTAACCCCTCTTGATCTCAATCTCGATACATAATCGTGCAACACAAATCAAGATCTCCTTCCCTTTTGCCAAGAGACTAATTGCATACCTAATCTCTACGTCTCCTTGGTGAAAGGTACAGCTCTTATAGGTTGACAGTAAGGTATCAGGTATGGGTACGATAACGTGATTGATAAGAATACTTACATTAAAATGCATAATACAATAAAAATGCAAAAGGGTTTTCTTGCAAAATTCAAATAGAAAAGAAACCACGCTTATAGGTGAAAGTGTACATTTCGTTCTCTCCCGTTGCTATGTTCTAACAAGAAATCATACGACAACAATTATTCGTTGAATTTTTCAGAAATTTATCTTCTAATCGTTATTGATTAGTCGAAATTGTACGAATTTTTTTTAAAAAAAATATGGATGCCATTATATGAACGGTTTATGAGGAGTATAGCATTCGTTGTGAATTATCAGAATAAAAGACAAATAAGCCATTATAAATTATTCGTTACCGATTAATTTTGATTTTTTTGGGTCGGGGCAGATCCTCTGTTGTAGCAATTCCTGTTGTAACGATGAAGATCCGTCGGATGAGGATCGGACGAACCGCATAGGAGGTCGGAGATGGTCGGCATGTATCCCGAGATCATCCACACATGTGTTACAGCTAGGGATGAGTATTGGGTCGGGGTGGCCAGGCCCAGCCCAAAAATCTTGGCTCGGCCCAGACCCAAATGAACACTGGGTCGGGCTTGGACCTAATATTGAGGCCCAAATTTTTTTTTTGGGCCGAGCTCGAGCTTGGCTCGGCCCAGCTCGACCCGACCCAAAGGCCCGGCTCGAATAGTGGTCGAACCCTTCCCCACATCCTACACGAATGAAAACTCTCACCTATTCCATATGCACTCTCTTCTTGTATCATGTCTTCATACAATGTTTATAAATCAAGAAAGTCAGACGTGTGACATACGAGTTGATAATCATGGTATTTCAATTCAGAATTAATTTTCCTTAATTAGTCTTCCTTTATATATTATTGATTATTCTTGAATTTTTTAGTATTTATTTTTTTTTCAATCAGAACATTTTCTATTATTGAACCTTTACCCAATACGGGTCTTATGCCCATTTTTTAACATGTAGGGTCTGGTGCATCTATTGTTGTTAACTAGATAAGTTTGTTTCGCTCTTCAATTTCTATAAATGAGAAATATCCATACTATCTAGCATTGAGTGTACGTGTTTAAAATGATAAATCCTCGAATTTGCTAGAATTGAATTTTACTTGTTTCACAAGTATTATAATAAAAGGGCATGCATGCAAAATCATCTTTTTTTTTGAAATAAAGAATCCGAGAACGAGGTAGCCACAAAGCCTTTTCTATATGAGTTTATTCAATATAAGATTTAATGAAATCTCCAACGTGAGCGCAACTAAGACTTCGCAAATCGCAACAGCATGCAAATCTGATACAAATCCGAGAGGAAGAACCTCTCCTCGTTTCTCCCAATACCCACTCGCCATGGCCATCCCCTTCCTCCGCCGGCGACCGGCGGAAGAGCCCAAGCCCACCTCCAAGGTCGAGCCACGACCGCCCCACTCCCCAACAAAGCCCACTTGCCCCTCCTCCTCCTCCTCCTCCATTGCCACATTGCTCCTACTCCTCCTCCTCGCCGTCTGGTGCACCACTCTGCTCTTCTCCGGCGCCGTCTTCCACCTCTGCATCTCCTCTCGCAAGCTCAATGTCTACTGCATCTCTGCCAACTTCGCTGCGGATGTCGATGCAATGAGATCCCTCCAGCTCCCCGACACCCTCCCTTCCCACAACCTCACCACCAGCAGCAGCAGCAAAGATCTTGGGGTTAAGCCCACGCCAACCAGTGAAGATCTTGACGAGAGAGTCATTGCCATCAAAGAGGTCCAGAGCCAGATGAGGACCCTCAGGTCCCTGGCGGGATCGACCAACGCAAGCACCCCCGGCTGTCATGGCCGTGGCGTCTACGTCTACGATCTCCCCTTGAAGTTCAATTGGGACATCTTGGGCTACTGCCACGAGATGATCCCATGGCAGGTTTGATCTGCTACCACCATATCTGTTTTACTCTGTTTTCTATTCTGCAACTTCTTTTGATGTCTGCAGATATCCGTTAATACAGGACATGTGTGTCTACTTCACCAACGACGCCATGGGAGAGCCCCTCTCCTCCATAGGTAAGCAGTGGTACCACACCCACCAATACGCTCTTGAGCCCCTCTTCCACCAGCGTGCACTCCGGCATCCATGTCGTGTAGCTAACCCCGACGATGCCAAGCTCTTCTACGTTCCCTTTTACGGCGGCCTCGACGTCCTCCGTCGCAACTTTCGCAATTCCTCAAACGATGACAAGGACGCCCTCGGCCGCGAACTCGTGCAATGGCTCAAGACCCAGAGGCCGTGGCAGAGCAACGGCGGAAAGGACCACGTATTCGTGCTCGGCAAGATCGCATGGGACTTCCGGCGAGGGGCTGATAAGGAATGGGGGAACGCCTTCCTCAGCCTTGACGAAATGGCGGCCCCCTTCAAGCTCATGATCGAGCGGCAACCGTGGGAGCATCGCGACGTGGGGATCCCGCACCCCACCTACTTCCACCCCCACTCCGACGAGGACATCGCAGAGTGGCAGAATCGTGCGATGTCCTCGCCAAGGAAGCAACTCGTAGGCTTCGCGGGAGCAGCGCGCCCAGAAGCTCACGAGAACATACGTGCAGTGCTGATAGAGCAGTGCACGGCCGCCACCGGCAGGTGCAGATTCATGGACTGCCGGAAGGGCGGTTGCAACAGGGCCGAGGCTGTGATGGAGCTCTTCATGGAGTCGGAATTCTGCCTTCAGCCGGCGGGCGACAGCCCGACGAGGAAGTCGGTGTTCGACAGCCTGGTGGCAGGGTGCATACCGGTGTTCTTCAACCCGTTCACAGCGTACTACCAGTACCCGTGGCACCTACCGGAGGACAGCCGGAGGTATTCCGTGATGGTGGAGGAGGAGGAGCTAAGGCGGAGGAGGGTGGACGTGGTGGAGAGGTTGGCGGCGATAGGGACGAAGGAGAGGGAGGAGATGAGGAGCTTCATAGTGCATGAGCTGATGCCCGGTTTGGTGTATGGGGATGCGACGTCGGAGTTCCACAGGTTCACCGACGCCTTGAGAAGATCCAAGTTTTAGATGTGTAGATGTCGGAGGTCGGTTGTGGTATTTATACATACTCTTGTATTTGTATTTGTATTTTTTTCATTTTTGATTTAAACCGTGCAGGGTAGCTGTGATTGATGTTCATTCCTAGGAAGTGGATCGTCTGTTGTGCATGGACTCTGTTGCACGCTCAGGAGCCGTTCGATCTTGATCGAGCGGTTCCGACAAATTTCACTTTTTGTGGGTTCGGATTATACGAATTCGTGGGAACCACTTGATCAATATCAAACATCTCTCGAGCATGCAGCAGAGTCTACTACATCCCATGGCACAGCAGACGATCATCTTCCTCATTCACAAAGCTTTTCGTGTAGTTGCAAAAAAATTGATAACCTACTGAAAGATCTCAAGGTTTGAGATAAAGATATATAAAAATCAGAGAAGAAATGTGTGATTTTTTTTCTGGTACTATAATACAACAATATGTTGATGTCATATCATCGATATCAGATCTATTTTGTGAAGAAAATAACTTTGAAAAGGCAAATAACAACAATATATCAGTTACATATCGATAAATCGTCGATATATCACGATAGCGTTCTTTTTTGCAGTAAAACGATTGAATTACCCTTGTGTACGATCCAAGTATTACCAGATTCTGATTACGACCTTTTTTTCTTGAAAGTTTTATATGACAAATCAAATTGTATATATGAATATTGTTCTGTAAACGTATCGTCATTTATCAAAAATAAATAAATATCAAGAGAATTTTAAATATTATTTAAAAAAAGTTAATTTTTTTAGATAAAATGGCTATAGAAAATGGTATTTAGATGAAATTTGATGTGTGCAGAGAACCATATTTCAAGGCTAACCAAGGTACGCTGTATGAGGACTCCTTCACGAGCGAACGAGAGAGAGATGGTGATGGTAGTAGGGAAGGAGTTCTCGATGAGCGAGGATGGATCGAGAGATGCGATGATCCATTCCACCTCTCGATGGAGGTATATATAAGACACAAACCCTCGTGTCGTCCGTCTCATTCCCACGCCCAGACGTTTAAGGACTTCGCTAGACCCGGTCTCACCACAACCGCCGAAGACGGCCTCACGCAGGCTTTCTACAATATTTGTAGCTCTGATATGTACCGTTAGATTTTGCATATAATTTTGCACAAAAACAAATAAGGGAGACAACAGATCCACCGTACTGATTAGTTATAGGTCATTGTGCTTCATGTCCTTGTAATTGACATGACATATCTCCGCAGATATGATGAGAAGAAAAACAAAAACGATGATGACTGTGTGTTCTGTCACTTCCGTGTGATTGTCTTGCTCCTGATGCAGATTGCAGTCGTTCAGCATTTCGCACAGACGATCATCAAGCAGGAGCGGACACTTGATCAAGATTGAGCCGCATGAATTCGCACGACCGGGCCCACAAAATGGTGCGAATTTATGAGAACCACTCGATCTTAATTGAACGGCTCCGGACACTGCAACAGAGTCTGCTGACCAGTAAAACAACTATATATCCAGAGTTAAACAGAAGAAGAAACAGGATTATTTACCTGCGTCCTCCTCCTCCACGTCGAATAATTGGGAGGGTACCATTCCTTCATGTGATCCAAAGGGAAGATGGTTGGGCCTAATTAATATGTGGAGTGCAAGAGGACAGGTTCATGATTTTGAAGAGGGGCAAGTTCTCCACTCCCAGTTTCCTTCGTTTAGGTGCAGCAGCAATGGTGCGTCCATTCACCGCAGCACCTTTGCTCCACGTAAAGAAGCAAAAAGGATCCTCCACCGTCCACGCCATTGTTGGGTAGGCCTCTTTGCCGAGGAGGTGGGTTCCATGCCCACTAAATTTACATCCTTGCAAATACTGTCTTCTTTTTTGGTTAGAGGGCTACCCACAGAGAGATGTTGCATCACTCTGAAACATAATATTACCGCTAGGGTGGAGTATTGGTTATTGATTTCAAGACGAGACGTATACCAGGGAATTTAATAGAATAATTTGGTAAAGGTTAGATTGATAGATATTAACATATCTTGCTATTGTTTTATGGTTTAGATGGCATCACTACAACATTACTTACCAGGATGTCAATTATATATCTCATATTAATACTGGTAATCATGCCATAACCTACGTATATGGATTATATATTGTAATGCAATCTCCTATTACCATGTTACAAGCCGTATGAATGTTATTTTTCATATGACAATTCTATAACATAATGCATCTCCTTTATATATAATACAATATCTAAGTATTGTTTAACAACAATGGTTAAAGATATCAAGTCATCAAAGTTGACAATGAGATATTGGAACCGAGATATTCTAATGGAGCACCTTTTTATGAAAAAAAATTGTATTTAAAGAATTGAAATTTCCTTAAATATAATGGCACTTAAACGATAGGCAGAGCTAAGTGCTACATTCAAGATGGGAGCCACCTCTAGAGTCTGTTTATCGATGGCCTAAAGGAAAACACCTTCCGGGGGTGTCGGGTTCGGTAGAACCTAGTGGAAAGTCCACAATTGACTCAGCGTTGATGTCATCATGTTCTATGTAATGATTGAGTGACCGCTTGTGCCAGCGGTTAAAGCCAGTAAAGCCACCCAAAAAATTATGCGATAATCTGAATTCGTAATGAATAAGCTAAGTGCTTATGATGAAGCCAAATGTTTATTTGAAATTTAAGTGTATATGTGCATTTATATGAAATGCCAAGTGTATATGTGTAATTATTTGAACTGCTAAGTGTATATGTGCAAATGTATGAAATGTAAAGTGCATATGCGCAATTATGTGAAATGCTAAGTGTATATGCACAATTAGTTGAAATGATAAGTGTATATGTGAAATTATGTGAAATGTGAAGTGTATATGTGCAATTACGTGGAGCTAAGTGTATATGTGAAAATTAAAGTAAATATGTTGCATGCGTAAATAAAGTGAATATGTGAGGATATATGTGAAATATTGGATGTTATGTTATATGAATACCATTATTTATGGTAATACTTATGAGTAAGTTATTTGCCGATTACGAATTGCATTTCCAGGGGCATAATTGTGAATCTTACTAATGTAGATGTATATGTGCAATATTTATTTATACGAGATTTGTATTTTGTCCTATGATACAATTACATGAAAATGGGTATGAAAAATCATGAACTCCCTTTCTGTGATCAATTGCAATTGTTATTAATGGTACTCATGGACAGTTTAGGTGAATATTATTCATAACTTGATAAGAAAATAAATAGTATATTTTCATGTTGGGATTATTTATGTTAAGAATGAAGTGTTTAAAGTAGAGTAGTGAAGACTTGGTTTCTACGCTAGTTGGTTTGACCTTATCTCGACACAAACTGAGCGTTAGGCTCATGCCATGTATTCTCGTATTTTTATTGTAGGTCATGGTGAAAATAATTTTAGTTACAGTTAGAGACTCGTTGCGAGGACTGAAGGAAGGATATCATTGTGCCCACTGGAACGAAAGATCTTAGTGTTGTGTTATATATGTATATTTTTTATGGATAAGAAAATGTACAGATGATTCCTTACTGTAAATGTGATACTATTGATGTTCAGGACTAACACTCGGATCCGACATGGCGTATTGGATGTATTGTGACTATAAATTTATGTCCCCCATTTGGTTCTAATATGATTTACGTGTGGACTGTTGTACGTGGATTTTTTAAATCCAGAAATATCTTATAGAATTCTTTTCCATGTGATCAAATCGCGATGGAATTTAATTTAGTAATAACATATTACAAAAGGTTGCTACACTATATTAAAAGATGTTAGTATATGGCATGAGCGTGATATTTTGAAATATGAGGCCCCGGACTTGACCCATTTGTACTTCGGATTCGGGCCCTTCCCAAACATGATATTTTTGAGATATGAGGGCCCGGATCCGACCCATTTGTATATCAGGTTTGGGTCGGGTTAGGTTCAGGTCCAGGCCAGTCCCGTCCAATGCTCCATCCTAATTACCACATTCAAAACTTGCGAAGTTTGAAAGTGGATTATAAGATTGTGGGATATTACTTAACAATTTGAGCTTAAGCATTTTGGGTTGTTGTCAACATATTCAATCGGGTTCGAACTCGACAAGTTATCATGTTTAGTTTTCCTAGATAACGGTCCAAGAACCTAACCTATGGCATTATAGAAATACACATACATATGCATGTAGAAAACACACGTATATATGCATAATACATGCGTAATTCCACTCGCTCGGGGAGGAAGATTAAGAACTGCTATTGTTATAGTTGTTTGGCGAATCTGGAGGGATCGAAATTCTCGATGGGCATCTGCAACTTCCACTCCGGGCGATCAACTTGCATCGCTAATTGTTGAGGATTTCCGAATTCTGCTTGCCTGACTGTCTACGTCTCCCTCTCAACTGAATGGAACTAACTGGAGGCATGATTCCACTAGACGCCTGTTGACCTGATCAATTTTTGGGAATTCTCTTTTTTTGTGGCATCTGATGTAATTGTGTAAGCCTCAGTTGGCTCTTTTGATCACTTGTACAGAACTTCTTACTTTCATTGAAATACAAGATTACTTACCTTCCAAAAAATAATACATGCGTACATAAATATATACTTGTGTTTGTGTGGTCAACTAAATTCGATATTGTAATATTGAATTCCACTAAAAAAATCAATTCATCCCATCAATCGAAGCCCTTCCAAATTCAGTCCTCTAACCTAACACATTAACAATTGAATTCAAAATATAGATATTTGCATCCTACCTATATGCTCGTTTTTATTTGTGATTTGTTAATACTCCGACTTCTAGAGATTGAACTCAGATGTGATGCATCTTAAAAGAGTGCTAACCAGTTTCCCATACAACTTATTTATATCGCATTAAACCTATTTCATGGCATCTTTGATTATTTGTGTTTGATTGCCATGATTTTCATTAAGGATAATAAACATTTGATATACACCGAAAATCGTGTATTAAACCTGACATGTAAATTTGATTAACAAGTAAATTTATTAGAAAATAATACTAACAAGATCGGGTCGATCACAAGGAGGCACTGGATAAGTATTTGTGTTTTACTGCGTCAATATTTATATCCTATCTTTCGCAAATTTCATAAAAAAATTAATTTTTCCAAGGGTTTTTGGGATGGGAATGATTTCTTGAGAACTTTTAAATGTATAAAATAAAGAAAAATAAAAATTCTAAGTGAAATAATATTTTATAAAAATACAAAAAAGATATAATTTGAGGATTTAATCTGATAAATATAATGAAAGTGAAATATAATCAAACTTAATTTATATAACAACAACAATATAGGTAAAAGGGTAATCATATGAGAGTTTGCTTGCAAATTATACAAAATAAAATGAAATATAATATATCACAGACTTTTGAAATCTATTGGATATATTTGTTAATAATAATTTTTTTTGTTAAATAACTACAAAAATATATAAAACTTACTTGCAAGAAATTAAACTATATTAGATTGAAAATACAAACAGCCTGAATAACTAAAAATATTCGAAGGAACCATTTTTTGGTTATACTAAAATAAAATAGAAATTACATCCAACGGAATATGTCGATAAAAAATAGAAAAATGCACTTGGGTCCATGTGGACGAAACCATGGCCTTAAATTTCGGCGAATTTCAACCAAAATTCGGTCAAAATTCGATTTCGTGGTGGTACCGATATCGAAACCATATATAATATCGCTTTCCATGATTTCGGTCAAATTTTCGATTGAATTTCAGTCATTCTGATTCATTTCTGTTCATTTCGGTCCATTTCGACCAAATTTGTTCTTAGATTTCTCATATTTCGGTGGAAATGACTGAATTTCTGTTCATATTGATCCGTTTCGACTGAAATTGTTTTAGATCACTATATGTCATGCCTAGCCACTAATTGATATTTATAGGACAGTATTTGACCACTAAATGAAATTTATAAGCCACTATTTCAACGACCATTGCAATATAAGCCAATATTCCAACCACCATTGTAATAAAATAAGGCCATTAGAGCTCCTCTTCAAACCTTATAAATATAATATATACGTTCTCATTCCATCTCATAAAGTCACATGTTCACAACCCAACTTAAGTATTGGAGAGCCAAATTTCCAAAATCCAAGTAAGGTGAGTTTTTTACTATCTCTTTTTTCATAATACTTCTTTTTTAACATACTTGGGGATGCCAAATATGTTTTTTTTCATCTTTGAATGCTAACTTCAGAATCTTCGTATTTCAGAGTCTTTATATAACCATCTTGTTATCTTTGCTTAGACCATCTTGGATAGACATATGATATTTAACATTTGACTGCTAACTTCAGATAATCATCCTCTTATCTTTTGCATTAAAAAATATCAGTTTGTTATGCATCTCTTGACTAACATGCTAACAAACTAACATTATTCTAATTATCTCTTGACCATTGGTGCAAATGCCATGCACATGTTGAATAAAAAGGCCAAACATGTATTGAGAGTGTTATAGTGGCCATTTACAAGGAAAGAATTATTCTGCCTACTACTATCCTGGAGACTATCTAATCAGCATAGAGATCATATTAGCATGGAATGTCATATCATTTAACCCAAGGTCATAATCTAGACACAAATTATTACTAATTATCTAGCAGTTTAATGCATTTAGTCAAAATGAATCCATTCAACTAAGTTCTATCTCCATCCTTTCCACCAAGGAAAGAATCAGAAAGAGTACATGGATCTACCAAAGAATTCGTGGTTTGGTTGAATCTCATTCCCATTCTAAATAAGAATGTAATACTAGTGACTTAGTAGTTACTATTAGTAAGTGCAAACATATTATGTGAATGATGTATCATATGATCTTGTAAACTTGTATTATGATATTTACTCAATTTTAAAATTATATGCGCATTCTCTATAATACAAGTATTATTGTTCTTTTGAGAATTGACAAAAAAATTAGATGCCAAAATTTAAGTTTATGTATTAAAATTCCACTCTGGATGCTCATCGATATGGAAACCGAAATCATTATTTAAGGCATTGATCATTATATCATCTTATTATAAATAAAAAAACTTGTATTTCTATCTCTTGTTGATTAATAAATATTAGAAATATCAAATTTGAAAAAATGAGTTTCAAGTTATTGCACCAATTTCCGGCCATTTCACTAAAATTCCACCGAAATTCCTTTTCCGAGCTTACCGAAATGAAATTGAAATTCGACATTTAAGGCCTTGGATGAAACATTCATCAGACAATGAAAAGTTATGTAACAACGAAGATGTTGGGGAAGTACTTTCAAAGTGTTGATGTAAGAGAAGAAAGCGGACATTGCATATAACATACGTAGAGATTGGTTGGAATGTATAAGAATTAAAATGTAATTATATGAGATCATAAGTTGTGTCATATGTGTGTGTATCATTTTATTGGGACCTCATTTGGGTCGTATCAGTTAATTTGATGGAGAAAACACATGAAAATCAACAATAACAAAGGTTTTAATGCCATTACCTCAAAGGGCATTCTAGTAGAACCTCATCTAGCATGTTACTCATCCTCCGCGTGCTCTAACATGACCTCCAACTTCAAAACAGGGATAAAAAGAAGTCGGAGTTTTGCCGCACAAAAAAAGAGGAGCTCAAGAAGATCGTGTTACTTCTTAACTACTGAAGGAGTTTGACCTCATCTTTCTCCTCACATTTTATTCTCTTTGACAATGACCGCCGGTGCCTCCCGACGAAGTTCAACGGAACTTCGACTAGGTCGATACCAATAAAAAGGGCTTGAAGTCGAAGAGGATTATGACAACCACTTGTCTTTATATAGGAAGTGTTGTGGAGTCCGGTATAAGGGAGTGGGCTAAGGTGGTTTTGTTCAATTGGAAGGATAGGAATAAGCGACAATAAGGAGGAATTAAGATATGCAGTTAGGTGCTATTATCTATTCGGTTGATACATGAGGGATAAAGAATAATGTTTGTTAGTTAAAAAAGTTGGTTGGCAAATAATCGAAATAAGTCCGATGCATTATTAACCATATTGGCACCAATAATCATTCCTCGATAAATACATTTCATGTGTTTTAAGCCCTCTTTTCGTAAAGCTCCAAAAAGAAGGTGGAATAAGGGAAGAGGGGAATAAGTGAAGTAGAATAAGGGACTGGATAAAGAGGAATAAGAGAAAAGAGGAGTAAGAACTTATTCCGATCCATATTTCCCTATCAAACAAACCCAAATAGTTCCTAAATGAGTTTATTCAGATTCGATTAAAAAATAAATGAACCGAATCTGAACACGAGTTTGGGCTTCATTAAATAAACGTACCGAACCTCAAAAACATAGATTTGCTCAGGCTCGGTTCATTAAAAGTTCGATTATATACACACATACATACATAAAAGTGTATACACACACACACATACATATTGTATATATACAAGAAAAAAAGGCGTTCTATCATAACATAAGGGTTATTCCCTTATTTTACCAAACTCATCCGAGCATCCACTCCATATTCTCGAAACCCCCACAAACCCTCCCCTGCAGGCTATAGCACTACCTCATTCTTAAACGAACCTTTAGCGAGCTGAACAGAACATTTACGAACCTTACCTGAGTCGAACCGAACCTGATTACAGTTTTCATTTTATCGAACCGAACCGAATCCAAACATGAAAGTATGTTAAACGAACCGATTCTGGGTTGGTTCGCTCAGGTTCGTTTACACCCTTAATTACGAGCTTGTCAATAATTGTCTTATCCATTAATCAAACCAAGAAAAATGACCACTTCGCCGTTAATATTGATTACAACTTTTTCTTGAGGTCTGTCAATTGCATACATAATAACTCTCTAAACTGAAAGACTCATTGGTACAATTGAAAAAGAGTACATCTTTTTTGATACGACATCAGTTACAAAACTTTACCTAAATTTTCATTGCCCTTTGGTCTGAAGAAGAGCAAACAAATACCATTGGAAAAACTCGAGACGAAGCCCTATTCAAAGGGGATGATGTTTTGTTTGATATTTTGTTTCTCAACAATTAGTTTTATAACAATCGATTTGTTTTTCAGGGTTATCGGGCAAATAAATTTTACCTTTGCTTGACATTGTCGGATACAAATACGAATACATGTGTTACAAAATCTCTATCAAATTTAAAATATGAACATAAATACAAATACAAATATACAGGTTTGAAAACATGATATCAATATCCTTAAACAAACAAAAGTATACAATCATAAATATTTTTAAGGATTTGCTAGAATATGCATATATTGAAAGGTTTACGCATGGGGTAAATATATTGAATATTTATCTTTATAATAATTATATCAAACATGATTACATACATGTTATAAAAAGGTTAATGATTTTATTTATAGAGTAAATTACACAAAAGTCCTTAAACTATACACCAGATTTCAATGTCATACCTAAACTTTTAAAAGTAATATTATAGTACTTTATGTATTGTTTTGATAACGATGTGGTACTTTTCTAGTGGAAAGACAACGGGCTTTTCCGGTGAAAAGATGAAAATACCCTCACTGATTAAGTGAAGACAAAACTCATTAATGTTCCTCTCCCTCCCCACTAGGCCCTATCCCTCCCACTTCATGCGAGAGGAACGTCTCTATTATAGTGGACCTTTCAATCATGATCGGATGGCCCTCATAGGAGCCTACTATCCCTGACCTTCTAAGAGGGTCATCCGATCTCGATCAGACAGTCCTCTGTAATACAACACATGCAATCTGAGTCCCCCTTCATCCCAAAATATTCCTCTTCCTCTCTTGGGTTTATCCAAACAGTCTCATATGTGGGCTCTAGAGGTGGGAGAGAACACGCAGGATGCGGCCGAGCGTCCATGTGGATGAGGTACAAAGAGCGCATGAGGATCCATTTGGTGGAGAGGGGCACGTGGGCGCGAAAGCTATGGCCGCGTTTCAGCTCAGCGAGGTACAGAGAGCACCAATGTGCTCGTCTAGAGAAGAAAGGGCACACGAAGAATGAGCTGCAATTGAGTTTCAACAGGACAAGGTATGGAGAGTGCATGAGGGCTCGTTTGGCGGAGAAAGGGCACACGAACGAACAAGTTACGACCAAGCTTTGACTCAACGAGGTACAGAGAGCACACACATTTGGAGGAGAGAAGGCATGCAGGAGCGCAAGCTGTGGCCGAGCTTCGACTCGACGAGGTACAAAGAGCACGTATATTCAAAGACAAATATAAGTGCTTCACATGTGCTAGAAAATGACAATATACATGACCTACTAAAGGATACCTGCGGGATGCATGATTATAAAATCATTGATGGAGTTACTGAAGAAAACGTGGAAGAAGAGCCTACTAATAAGGATGCAAGGACGTTTTTCAAGCTCTTGAAAGATGTTGTTGAACCTTTATACAATGGATGCCATAATTATACCAAGTTTTCTTTTATGGTCAAGTTGTTACATCTAAAAATTTTATTCAGTTGGAGTAACAAGTCATTTGATGAGTTGCTATCTCTTATTAAAGATGCTTTACCGAGTGATTCTGAAGATATGCCATCATCTTATTATGAAGCAAAAATGATGGTGCAAGAACTAGGTCTTAGTTATAGAAAAATATATGCTTGTCCAAATGATTGTATGCTATTTTGGAAAGATTCCGAAAACAAGAAAAAATGTGATCATTGTAATGCATCTAGATACAAAGCACAAATTATAGACGGCAAGAAAATGAAAAATGTACCTGTTAAAGTATTACGTCATTTTCCTTTAATTTCAAGATTGCAGAGGATATTTATGAATAAAAATTTGGCTTAACAAATGCGATGGCATATGGATGAGAGAGTCGAAGATATCTTATTGAGGCATCCGGCAGATTCAAAAGCATGGAAGTCTGTAGACTCTAATTTTCTAGAGTTCGCCAATGATTCTTGTAATGTTCGACTTGACCTTGCAAGCGATGGGTTCAACCCTTTCGGAAATATGAATAACGCATATAGTATCGGTCCGTTATTAGTATACCATATAATCTTCCTCCACGGTTATGCATGAAAGAAGAAAAAAAATTTTTGACTCTTTTGATTCCAAGAAAAAGGTCACCAGGGAAAGATATAGATATTTATTTACAACCTCTCATTGATGAATTGCAACAACTGTGGAACCCTAGTGTGCTTACTTATGATGCCTATTCAAAGAGAAATTTCTCATTGCATGCTATTATTTTATGGACGATAAATGATTTCCCAACTTATGGTGATTTGTCTGGTTGGAGCATTAAAGGAAGACTCATGTGTCCTATTTGTAATAAAGACATATTATCTAGACGATTAAGCATGGGAGAAAGCAAGCCTACTGCTTCCATCATTGTTTCCTAAAAGAAGATAACCTCTTTCGTCGTGATAAAAGTAACTTCGATGGCAACATAGAAGTCAGAAGTGCACCAAAATTGTTGTCCGGAATGGAAACACTAGAACAATTGAAAGGGTGTAAAAAAATTTGGGAAGGACATTACATATACAAGACAGCGTCCTCGAGTGGAAATAGAAGAAGGGGAGCAATATATTGAATTTCCTGAATTCCCTAATGCTTGGAAAAAAATGAGCATCTTTTTTCGATTGTCTTACTGGAAGCATCTCTTGATTAGACACAATTTGGATGTTATGCATATAAAAATGAATGTCTATAAAGCATTCTATATAAAATATTACAAATCAATGGAAGGAGTAAGGACAATGTTCAATCACACTTGGATTTAAAAGACATGGGATTCAAGAAGATCTCTGGCCACAAACAGTTTCTAGTGGTCATTCTTATTGCCTTCTGTATGCTATCATATGTCTAAAGGAGAGAATGATTCCTTTTTTAGTATTCTTCTATCTACGAAAGTTCTAGACGGATACTCTTCAAACATTGGTAGGAAGATCAATTCAAAGGAGAGAAAGATAATTGGATTGAAAAGCCATGATCACCATATTCTCATGCAACAATTGCTTTCAGTTGCGATCAGAGGTTTACTACCAGATAATGTGTGAATTCCTTTGATATGGATTTGCACCTATTTTAACAAGTTATGCTCTAAAGTTATCAACGTATAAGAATTTTCTATGTGGAAGATGAAGTTGGTGTTATCTTATGTGAATTAGAAAGAGTATTTCCACCCTCTTTTTTCACCATTATTATGCATTTACCTATTCATTGGGCGCTTGAAGCAAAGTTTGTTGGGCATGTGCACTATCGATGGACGTATCCTATTGAGAGATTTCTATCAACTCTAAAAAAATATGTTTAAAATATGATCATCCTGAAGGTTCCATTACATAAGGTTATTTGGCAGAAGAATGCTTGACATTTTACTCTCGTTATCTCATTAACGAATCTAAATTAAATTACCAAGTGAGAAACATTGATGAAAATAAAGTTGGTGGAGGAATAACTCGTCGACTTAGCACAACAAGTTTGAATTGGGCTCATCGTTATATTCTTTTCAACACAAAGCAATGGATATATTCCGAAGGTACTTTTCTATCATTTTGAGTTCAACGATGTACTTTTTGAGTTATGTATGTATCACTTAAACTTTACAGCACACACTTGCAACATTTGAAAGCTCATCATCCACGCAAATCTGATGTAACTTTAGATACAATGCATCTTCTTGAGTTTCCAGATTTGATTAAAAACATGTAAGTTTTTAACTTCACATACTTGATAATCTTTATATTGATATAATTTAATATTATGAAATTTGTACAATTTAGATTCAAGAATTGTGCTTTAAAAGTAATGTAGATGTATCATAGAAGGTATAAAGTGGTTATCACAGGGTCCTTTCATCGAAACGACATCATATGATGGATATATAAGTAATAGATGTCGATTTCTTTGTAAACGCATATATATATATATTAATCGACAAACTCAAAACAGGGGTGTTTATCTATCTGTTGATACTAGTCCTACGACCGTTGACAAGACAATAACATATTATGGCCAACTAGAAGATGTAGTTTAAGTGCGATATGGTCCTAGTATTAGAATTGTGTTATTCGAGTGCAAGTGGTTTGATGAGAAATTCATTATTGGACTTCAAGTCGATAAATATGGATTTACATCCATTGATTCCGGGCAGAGAAAGCATGAAGACGATCCTTTTATTTTAGCAGCTCAAGCACAACAATGCTTTTATATCAAAGATGGATAATACAAGAAGAGGAGACCATCACATTATTGTAAAAGTACCTCCTAGATATTTTGTATGACATGTCTGTTGATGGTATATATGGTATTGGTACGATGCATCCTAGTGTAGTAATCGTTGATGAAGAAATAAATACTTGGATGAGATCTGATATACCAGACGAATGCGTTGTCCACGTTGTACCTGATAAATTCGATAAAATTTCTCTCATTACTTGTAATTCAGATACACTATCATCATTACTCATTGTTATTTATTATTTCATCTGGTTGTCCATAAATGACGAGTGTTCTTCATACTCTCTTGGATGGCCCCCACTCTTCTTCTACTCGTGAGTGTTAATTCCTCATGTGTAAAAAAAAATATCAAGTATTGTATGAAAGGGTACAAGAAAATATAGTATAATCTACCTTTTTACCGGTATCATGTATAGGCTATATTCAAGTGTCTAGCATAAAGATTTGGCTTCAATTGATTTTATGCAAACAACATTTATATGTTTAATCTTGTATTTTTTCAAAGGTGCAATCAGTGATCTATTATCCCTGTGGTTGTCTATCCTCGAGTAAAATATTTATATATTTTTTATGTTCTTTATCTCTTTATTTCTTACGATTATATTCTTTTAATATGTGGAACAATGAATATATCAAAGAAATTGTCTGAATCTAAGAGAGAACACGCTTTCTCTATGAATAATGAAGAAGCGACACATTAAACCAATATTGATGAGTTAGAGGATGATGATGATGTGTGTGCAGTGGATATGTTCAAGTTAAGAAAAAGGGAAGGGGGTTTAATACATTAGAGTTCTTTACACATAAAGGAGATGACCGCCAAGAACTTGAATGGAATAAGTACGGTCATGTAATAGGAAAGAATGCGCCAAAATTGCATGCCACATGTGCATATTATTTACCCTGAAAAAGAGACTAATATCTCAATTGCGCACACTGTTCGTGGTTATTTCCTATTGACAAGAAATGGAAGGGGATGCCGAAAAATGCTTGGATGGACACTTGGGTTTTGTTAAAGGCAATTCTTTGTTATCGAATATCTATAAAGTGAAATCGACATGGATGAATAATAAAGATAATCATGCACTTTTAAAAGAGAGGCTTTCACAAGACCCTCGCATTGATGCATCACAATTTGCAAATGTGGTGAGACAATGGAATACAACTGACTTTAAGGTATCTAATACTTAAATCTTTACATTACTTGCTGCTAAATGGATTTTCATATTGCATATTATGTGAAATTCGCGTATTACACGCGTGTTAAGGTCTAAGACTGAGTACATGTGAGTTAAGATTAACTCCATCTTCTCTTAGTTATTAACCGTGGAACATTTCTCAGTCATGTAAAACATGATTTAATTGGATAAGGCAATAATCCACAATACGACGAATAGTAATAGCCCCACATGCTTTAATATCTATTTTTCTGCAAGTCATTTTAAAAGTTATTTTTAAAATAGTAGAATGTTAATAATCTTTAGAATGTTAACATGATTAACATACCCCTGGATAATCTATCTATTTTTAAAGGAATTATATAACACAAATCATCAAGATGGATATCTTGTAGAAATTGATGAAAATTATCTAAAATTGACAAAAGATTAAGGGAACATGATTTTCAGGGGAGGAAAACAAATTATTTGGAGCCTTGAGTTTAGATAGTACAACCGACCAAGTTTCCTTTTTGTTTGTTGCATAGGGACAAATGTTCCCAAATAAGTCTTTCAATGACGTATTACCATTGAAGAGATCAATCATGAATACTATATGAATCATCTTATCCCCAAGAAAAAAATGTAATTCTGTATCCATATCTATAATGTTGAGAAAATCAAAATGATATCCATGTTTGATTGAAATCTATAAGCTGGTGCTCCTTCTCATTTTCAGTAGAATTGAGTGTTTGATTGAAATAGGGGTTGAATATTTAATTCAATTCGTTTGCTAAGTTTGTTAAGTTGATAGTTAGTTAAGTTGCTTAATATTATATGATGTATTACTTAATTTTAGTTTTGCTACCATGACTGCTTGAATTAGGCAAAGGCTTTGATCAATCAAAAGAATCGTAAAAAAAAGGCTTTGGATCATAGATGCGGAAGTTGTTCACTTGCTACTCGTCATGATTTTGTAAGTTAAGATTATTTAATTTATTTTGTCTCATCCCAAAAAATATTATTTTTTTATTTTTTTCAGGAAAATGAGAACAATAGGGAGCCTACAGAGGTTGACATGATGAAAATCATGTACCCTAATGAGGAGATAATGGTAAGTTATTATTCTTTTAATATTTTGTTATATTGTTCATATTATTAGTTGTTTTAAAACCCTGAAATAGGATAAGATTGGAGAATGCATTCAAAAATCCCAACAGATACAACCACATTTGTCTTCTGAAGAAATAATATCAACGGCGTATTCACGTTATATCGGTACTGGTAGAAGAGAGTATGTTTGTTTGTTGGTGTCGAACACGATAAATATCATGAGCAATCAGATAGGGATAAGTTGCAATCAATCTTGCAGAAAAGTAGAGAAGAACAAGTTATTTATCAGTAATATGGTTGAATATTAACATCTCTTGCATTTACAAATAAGTGTTTTCAGGAAACTGTGAAACAATTAAAAGATGTTATTTTTTCTCTAAATTTAAAAATTCAATGACAAAGTTCGTCAATGAATGAAATACATCATTGGGCACAACAACTAAGCCAACATGTTGGATTTAGTTATCCTCGTCCATATCCAGAGGTAAAAATATTTGAGTTAATGCGTATGTATTGCTTACATTAGTTAACACTAATATAATATTTTCTTATCACAGAATGTTTCAGATTTCTCGCATGCGAGTGGCAGCGGTAGTAGAAATTTTGCAAGTGGTGAGAGTGGTGATCGGAACAACGGAAGATCTAATCATGATGGTGCTGTAGTGGAAAGTCATATTAATTTGCCGTCGAGAGATAAACTTAAAATATATTAGAAACACTAGTTAGTATGATAGTTGTTTCTTTATTTACTAAATTGTGATCATGGTTCTGAGGTCATTTTGTTAATGAGCCATTCAAAAATCTACCATGCTCAAAAATCTACAATGCAAGATTCATTGCATTCTCTGGTATAATATCATCTAATGTAATATTTGTTTATAATAATTTTTTATCTATTAATTTCTTTCTTATATTGTTATAGGAGGACCATGATCAAAGTTGACTTGAATTAAGAACTGACATGTCATTTTACTCTTATAGAGGAGAAGCGGTCACTCTTATTTATTGATTACACAATTTCTGGGATGATGGTGACCATCACCATGATATTTGATGTTTTATACGAAATTGACATTGATGGACTTTAAACTTCGGTGAATTCTTTTGATGCATATTTATGGTTTTTTTAAATGTTTCGTATAACATGTTGGTAATTTTTTTCTTTTGTGCAATTGATTGCTCGATCAAATTCTGTTTATTCTTGATCTACTACTTCATCTCTATTTTCCATGAATATATATATATGTTGTGTTAGTATTTTCTGCTTAGATTTGGTCAATGACATCGGATTGATCATGCCAATTTCTCAAGGTTAGTTATTCGTTATTGAGTTGCTTGGAAAAGAAGCAAAAGGTTTAGTAACTCATGTCAAGTTCTCAAGATAGGTGATGAGATCGTGTCAGATTCATTTCCCTCGAAAGAATCAGATAATGGACTTTTATGGGAAGTTGAGGGAAAGGTTAGTTTGATATCATGTCATTCTTTACGGAACAAATATAACAATTGTGGCAATATGACATTTAATCAAATAAACTTTATTTATCAGTTGGTGGTGGAATCTAGACCTTTTTTAACAACATGCTTATGGATATTATGATGGTAACTTGTAAAGTGATTTTGTATTCTTTTCTCTTTCAAACTGAGCATATTGCTTGTAGTGACTGAGAAAGTTGGAAACCCTTACTTTATGTTGCCTCCATAAGTTCATTCTAGGTGAGAAATAGATGGGATGACTTGATGAGACATATATGTTTGGGCAAGAGAAGACATCAAAGACACTTTCTTGAGAGTTGACTGGGTAATCTCTTTGGCATTCCTTACGGGAGGAGACCCTACTTGAATATGCCTCTTCTTCACCCTGGATTGTTGTTGACTCTGATGCCGAAGGTCACAACCTGATATTATCTTATTTAGACTCACATATGACGATATAAGGTACTCTTTAGACTCATTATATTTGTGAATTCAGTTGAGAAATAGCCACCTTTAGACTCACTAATCATTGATAATAGAATTGTATAGATGTGGGAGTCACATTGTAATATACATCAATTTTTATGTACATTGTCAAAGTTGTACATCCTTTATTTCTTGTTATGCTAGTCTCTGTCCTCTGGAATTTTCAAGCTGAAGTAAAAGGAAAGCCAATGCTGCCCTAATACTCTGGAGATTTTAAAATAAAGAGCCTACTAATAGCTTATATTGTGTTGTATTTGCTTTAAAGCAATCTTGAATCATGGTGTGAGAAATAGATGAGATTTTTAGAGAAGCATCACGTTAAATCCTAGTGTTAAATTCAATGTCTTTAATTAAATGTACATACTTAAACCAAGTACTCATGAAAAGTCTCCAGTTTCCCCTCTGCACAGCTTGTTGACTGTGCAACAGATTTCATATTCAATGGGTTCTTAAAT
This sequence comes from Ottelia alismoides, assembly GCA_037367405.1. Taxonomy (NCBI): domain Eukaryota; kingdom Viridiplantae; phylum Streptophyta; class Magnoliopsida; order Alismatales; family Hydrocharitaceae; genus Ottelia; species Ottelia alismoides. Next base: position 94,048 of record JAZKJV010011335.1, on the reverse strand, counting down.
TTTAATATTTTTAGTTGGAATTTGACCCCATAATTCTGGATTATTTTTTATTCTTTAGTAGCTAGCAATGTGTTTATAATTGTGTTACATATAAAAGCAAGTGCTCGGATGGATCTGTGTTGGCTTCTCCATTTCAGTGTTTGCAGCTCTGGCCACTTAGCATCATTATGATGGTATTAATCAAAAGTATCTTTAAAGATCGAACTTGTTGATGAAACATATTAAACCATTCACTTCTTACAGATTCTGACCCTGATGTCTCACAGGTTATGGAAGGGGTGGTGATGGATGGCAGTGATCCATATGTCGAGGACGAAGGGCTTGGCGTGGTGGCAATGTAAGATGGATGGAAGACAACGGCTATGGATCGTGATAGAGGAAAAGGGTGGAGGGGAAGGGTGGTGGTAGAGGGTGGTGATGGTTGGTATTAGGATGGCTAGCAAATCATCATTTCCTTGCACCGTAGGGCGTTGTGTGCGGCATATTATATAGGTTAAAGCCCTTCCTCATGATTTTGCTTTTAACTATCTAATTATACTTACTTGTAGATTTTATTTGTGCAGAATGACTTGGTTCATGGATGGAGTCTCGACTTCGTTCTTAGGAGATGTGTGAAGGTAATTACTTTTTACACTTGCGGTGTTAATTCGTGACTAAGCCAAGCTAACTTTGGTTTCTCGTGTGTTGTAAAACCCGCCAATGACACTGCCTTTACTTGAAGATCATGATTCTTTCTTGGATCTGTTTATCATCATTTTCCTTCTACAGGTAACATTACAAGGAAAACAAGTTGTGGCTACAAACTATGCCAACAGATATGGGATTTGTGGTCACGGAATTGGGCTCTAGTGACAACACGTCGTAGCAAGTAGTCGTAGCTACAAGTCTCATCACGAGCATTCTCTAACCATGAATACGTCGTGGCCACTACAAATGACCACAGAACTTGTCATGGTCACAACTCTTGTGTGAAGACTTTGGCCACAGATTGCAGCTACGAGAAACTGGAGGCCACTGAATTATCGTGGCCACAAATTTCCGTAGTCACATTCTGTGGTCATAACACATTTTTCTTGTAGTATGATTTTGTAAACAACGTACATATTTAATCGTTGATTTCTATAATTGGAATGGCAGGAAACTTCAAACTGTGGAATACCAACATGGGAAGGTGTAAGTGACAATCAATTCTTTGTAAATTAATCTAAAAACTTCTTCATAAGGTCTGCATAGCTTTCCAAATCAAGTATTCTTGGTTGATGAAAATCTGAATGTTGCAACATAGTCAGGATACTCAAGGATTTCTATTTATACATTCTAGTTAAATGCATCACTTATAGTTGAATTGAGTCTGCATCAGATTTGAACACGTTAAACAATCACCTGTCTTTATGTATACATATCTGCCTATCATCTAATATGAGAGTGTTGTATTTGTAAACTTAACGATTGCATATGGCAACTGAAATTAAAAAATAAATGTATCGATAGATGTCCATTTACTGGTAATGTAAACTTCACGCATTGAGAAAACTGTAGTTGTGGCTTCTGCACTGATAATTACCGATTGATATCCATTTACGTTAACTTTTTAATAACTAGCTTAACCTTTCACTAATCAATTCTTTAATTTTTGGGAGTTGTGGCCTTTCGGCGAGTCTCTTTGTAATTTCATATTCAGGTTGTAACTATCTTAGTAACATGGATAACGAATTCTTTTAGTTTGTAGCAGTTAATTAAAATTCTGGAATTGCATCTGATGTTTATTTAATCTTATTTGAAAATTGGTCATCTGGCTTGCGAATGTGCAAAGTTTGCGAGTGCATCAAGGATCATTGAAGATGATCTAAATCCCGGTAGGTTTGAGACAGGTAAAAACATGGTTAAATACACTGTTCGAACAAAAAAACATATCTATGGATCCAGTTAGTTAATATTTCATCAGTTTTCACTGATGTTCAACCATGAAGTTTGGATGCACTGAATGCGTGAACTCATGGGACCATGACAAGCACGTCCTCGATCTGTCTAATCAAATGTGTGCAATTAATCGCATGTATTGTCTGATGGATCCCCATATTGATCACAAATGGATAAATCTACCTCGCATTAGGTTTCTAGCTAAGACTACTGATGGAGTAAACAGAATTGTTGAATGCACGGGCAACATCCATGCCATGATCTCCTTTGAGTCTGCCCACAATGTAATTAAGTCTATCTTTAAATGATTAAGATCTTAAATCATGCAATCAATTTGGTTAACTTACCTTCTCTTTTCTACATGTTTCAAGGAGGTGCAGTGGAGAGTGGGGACTGCAAGGCTTCGTTCTTTTTCCAATCTGTGAGGGTTCCCCAGCCTTTGTTTCATCAACCCCTTTATCTCTAAGGGTGTGTTTGGTTAGAGGGTTGAGGCGGGTTAAACTGGTAGAGGGTAACCTGTTTTTGAAGTTTCGGTGTTTAGATAGAGGGTTAAACTGGGGGTAGATTAGATGTGGGTTTGTTGTGATACGATTGTATTGAAGTTTGAAAAAGTGAGTAGAAGTAGAGTAGTTTATAATTTTTATATGATATGATGGTATAATATATTATTTTTTTATAGGATTGATGATGTAAAATTTATTTATTTAATTTTTTTTAAAAAGAGAAATGTGGGACCCACATGAGAGAGGGGGGGAGTTGGTTGGGGGGGGGGGGGGGGGGGGGGGTAAACTCCCCCAAGGAGAGTACACCCCTGAAACCGAACGGGGCCCAAGGGCTCGTTTGGTTAGTGGGTTACCCCTGGGGTAACCCGGTTTATCCCATGTTTTCCTGAGTCATACATGGGTTGGATTTCCATCGCATATCAATGTGACATCACATCACATTCCTTATTCCAACCCTTATAACCATCCAAACAGCTACTATTCAATCCAAACCACCTCCACCCTTGCATATGTGTGAGTACTTCTTCTTTGTTATTGACTTAAAGATAATAACTTCGAAGATTTAACTTTAATTAGTTTCATCTCATAAAAAAGGAATTTACTGTGTAAATAGTAAATATTGCCCACATATATCATGGCCCAAACAATAAGCTCATGGTGGTCAATCTTGTTGAATTGAGTGAGGGACGTCCCTGTGTGTTCTACACTATGTAACGGTGGCTCTTAAGACACTTGGCAGCTGCATCTTTTCTGTGAGGTTCCATTTTTCTATGCTCTTTCATTTGTTCACATTAAATCATTTCGTGTAGCTAAAACCAAACTTGACTTTGTTTGATTTTTGCAGGCTAAGATCTGTATGCAGTCGAGGCCTGAGCGAAAATGGGAGGTGTACAGGTTCCTATTGGATGATTCTACAAAATTCCTGCTGATATATCCCAAGAAGTGTGCATATTTATGTGTAGATTTGTATGTAAAAATAATACTGTTGTAAATATAAATGAATGTGTAACCTTTTATGTTTATTAATATACATGAAAAATTGAACTCATTTAGGTGTATAATGTTCTTGATTTGTACAGCAAAAAATTATCGCAGGCAAAATATGTAGTATTTGTATAAATGTTCCGGGTTCTTAAATTGTGGTAACTGGTCAACTTTTTCACCTTAACTCTCCTTCCTTTACAACTGTGGTGACAGAATAACTGTCAGAATTAGCACAACAACTATTTTGTAGTCACCATAAGCTCTAGTGACCCCACTTGTGGAGTTGGAATTGTGGTGACGAAATGGTTGTTACATCAGCTAGAAGTCATCAATTCGTCATTATAGTTTAGTTAGCAAAAACCCTTTTTGTTGTAGGAAAGCATTGACTTGATGAGGCACGTAAGGCACAAGCATGCTCATCTAGAGAATGTTGTATTAAGAATTGTAATTAGATCTTAATTGGAAAATTTATGTAATTATAATTAAGGTTAATTTGGTTTCAATTAGAAAACCAAATGGCTTTGAGGGAAAGTTGGGAATTCCCAAATTTGAGACATGAAAAAGTTTGGGTGGAAGTTTAGTACCATACCTTTGAGCTCTAAACTTTTAGTAGGTTATATATGAGTTCACAACCCAAGCTCTTGTAGCAATAGTAGAGAGGGGGAATGGAGGACCACACGCGCGCGTACGTTCTACTGTCTCCATCTCCGGCTCTGGCTCCGACTCGGGAGAGTCATTTCGGATCTCGATATTTTTGCTGTGAATTTCATTTGGTAAGTCGATTAAATCAATCACACGATTAATTTGGTAAGTCGACTAAAATGAGAATTCAACTCGCCTTTATGGATTCAACTCGCCGTTATGGATGCGATTCTGACCACGATTTCGGGATCCGAATGATGCGTCCGTTGAGGGGCATTTTCGAAAATCGAAGGGTGCCGCGCTAGAGCACGCGACCATCTTTATATACCCCTTCCCCCACGTTGTTTTCTTCACTCGCAAGAACATCTCACGCGCGTCTCTGTTCGTGTTATGGTTCTTCCTCTCACGGATGAACCCCCCTCTCTTTTTCTCTCGGCTGCAATTCTCTGAGGTACATTCGAGGACGATCTTGTCGGTGTGCGCAGATAAAGATCATGTGTCGTCGTATACTGTGAGCGTATCACCGATATCCTTCGCACCGGTATTGTGGGGGCGATATCCTCTCTAAGGACAGTGCATTTCATGGACGCTTCGATGATCTCTAACCTTATTCTTCTTTCATTTTGTTTGTCGCAATTCGTTTATTACTTTACCTTTCCTAGATCTCGTCCTAATTTATGTTTCTGTTTGTTTAATCAGTTCCTACTTGCATTCTGTAATCAGATAATGGATTGGAACTGCATGATATTAATATTGATAATCTGTAATTCTTTTCTTTCAAGCCATTTGGATTTGTGTAATTACTGTTTATTATATGCGGTAACGATCCTATTTGCAACAATCTTAGAGAGGATATCGGGTACCGATTTTAAAATCTTGTTGGAACCATCTTGATGGGGAAATTGATGGAGATGTTACTAATAGAATAAATGCAGGCTGGCTAAAGTGGAGAGGAGCCTCCGTTGTTCTCTGTGATAAAAAAATTCCTTTAAAAATTAAAGGAAAGTTTTACAAAGCAGCCGTGAGACCTGCTATGCTTTATGGTTCTGAATGTTGGCCTGTGAACCATAGACATGTGCAAAGAATGGCTGTAGCAGAAATGAAAATGCTAAGATGGATGTGTGGACATACACGTAAAGATCGGATTCGGAATGATGCAATCAGAAAGAAAGTTGGTGTAGCTCCGATCGAGGATAAGATGCAAGAAAACCGCTTAAGATGGTTTGGTCATTTGCAAAGAAGGTCAAGTAATGCACCGATTAGGAGATGCGAGTGTTGGGATGTTGAGCCGGTTAAGAGAGGGCGAGGACGACCCAAGAAGTGTTGGAAAGAGAGTATAGAAGGGATCTCAGTTTTTTGGATATAAGTCCGAGATTGACCCAAGATAGATCTGAATGGAGGCGAAGAATCCATGTAGCCGACCCTACTTTAATTGTGGGAAAAGGCTTTGTTGTTGTTGTTGTTGTTGTGGTTGGAAATCATGTTTAAATCGAGGGTTAATATGATGGGTATGCCTGAAAAATTCGGTGGACAGAACTTCAAGCGTTGGCAACAACGCATGAAGATCCAGTTAACCACCATAGGAGTAATCGCGATGTTTGAAACTGATTGCCCTACGGTGGAAAAGGAAAACTCCTCACCCGATAGTCAGAAGGCGCAATCTGCGTGGAAGGAATGCACCGTATATGTCATGGTTGCATCCTGTTGGCTCTGTCAAACACGTTGCTTGACATATACTGTTTGTCCATGCAGACTGCGAAGGGGCTATGGGAAGATTTGGATCGGAAGTATAATACCGAAGACCTCGGTATTGAGAAATATTCAACTGCCAAATTTTTAAAGTTTTCTATGGCCGAAGGGAAGTCGGTTTCTGAACAGGCACACGAGTTTTTACTCCTGCTCCATGGTTTAGAAGATGTTGAAATGAAATTTCCAGAGAAGTTTCAGTTCATGTGCATCATATAAAAATTCCCTAAGTCTTGGTAAGACTTCACTATGACCATAAAACATAGGAAGGGTAATTTTTCTATGGATGACTTGATGGTGGCAATTTCCATAGAGGAGGAACACAGGAAACAAAAGCATGTGCTTCCTGTTGATACTCAGGCTAAGGTCAATTTCATGACCTCGAAGGGCAAGGATAAGAAGGGAAAGGGTAATAACAACATAATAAAATGAAACTAAAGGGCAAGATCTAGAAAAAGGCAAAGAATAAACTCTGTTGGCACTGTAATCAGGTTGGCCATTGGAAGAAGGATTGTCCGTCCTTAAAGGCTCAACCTAAGGCTGCAGACGGGAGTCCACAAGTAAATATGATCACTATGGGACATGGGGCTAGTGAGGGGTATGTCTCTGTAAAACCTAAACCATACCATATTCATGATCCAAATGAATGGATCGTGGATATCAGAACTTTGTTTTCTTCTGGTGGGACTGTGAAGATGGGGAACGATTCTGCAGCCAAGGTGCTAGGGTCAGGACAAGTTAACTTGAGGTTCTCCTCTGGACGTGTCTAAACGTTGCACAGGGTGATGCATGTTCATGACATCAAAAAGAATGTTTTATCTGGCTCTATATTAGTTAGAAATGGCTTTGAATTGAATTTTAAATGTAATAAAGTTGTCATTCTGAGACATTGCATTTTTTATGAAAAAGGTTATTTGGCTGATTTTGATTTGTTGTTTAGAATTAGATATGATTCAGTAAACATTAACGAAATAAATGTTTTAGGTTCTGAATGTTCTAATTCTGTGTCTCATGTTGTGAATAATCTAGAATCTTGTGATATGTGGCATGGTAGATTGGGACATGTAAACTTAAATTCAATTAAAAGGATGATGAAATTATAGTTGATCCCTAAACACACTATTGATAAAAGTCAAAAATGTGAAATCTATGTGCAAGCCAAGATACCTAGGAAGCCTTTTCAGTCTGTCTCCAGAGATAGTGAGATCTTAGATCTAGTGCACACGGATATCTGTGAGTTTAATGGTGTGTTGACCCGAGACAATAAGAAATACTTTATTACCTTTATAGATGATGGCAGTAGGTACTGCTATGTATATCTAATGAAAACCAATGATGAAGCCTTAGAGAAACTTCTTATATTTAAGAACGAGGTTGAGACATAAACATGAAAAATGCTTAAACACCTTAGGTCAGATAGAGGAGGCGAATATACCTCTAACTTATTTGATGAACAATGCAAATCATTTGGCGTAGTTCATTAAGTTACTGTTCTTATTCGCCACAATCAAATGGGATAACAGAATGACTAGAACCTTAACTGACATGATCAATGCTCTCCTACAGAGTTCTAGACTTACAACCTATATGTGGGGAGAAGCCTTAAATACGACTTGCCATATTCTGAATAGAATTCCTCCAAGACATATGAAAAAATGTCCTTTTGAATTCTGGAGAAATAAGAAACGAAGCTTAAGATATCTCAAAGTGTGGGGCTGTTGTATGATGAATCCACAATTCATCATCTTAATATCTTAATCTTAGCAAAATCCATGAGTAAAATCCCATATAAATGTCAATAAAATCAATAAACTAACAAAATGATTCTTGTAAATAAAACACACTAATTATTATATATTAAATTGTATAAAATAAATCAACACTAAAAAGCCGCAAAAATAAAGGAGTTTTATACTTGTAAATAACCCAAAACTTCATGTATTTTTAATAATTTCATTTCAACTCCTTCTTGGCTAATTCTTTCTCTAACTTGTTCATAATAATGTACATAAAAATACAAAAATACAAAACAAATTATATCTCAAATAAATGCTCCTAGATCCCAATGGAAAAAAGCCGTAAAGACCAACTTCCAAGCTAAATTCCCGCTCCGTATGAACTCCAAATTCACCAAACTCACTTTTAAAGTTCAAGTTAGAAAATTATCTATCCAACGGAAGTGGTTTCATTAAAATCGGAGCTCGTTTGCAAAAGTTGGGTTTTGGGACCTAGATGTACATTGTATATTATGTATATATTCTTTCTTTCTTCATTTTTTATTTTATCTTTCTTGATTACTAAAAATCCAAAAAAAAAATCATTGTGATCTTGTATTTTGATTGTACTATTTTATTGTATTTTCCTATTGTACATAGCTACTATTAAAAAGACAAAAAAATATAAAAAGAAAAGCAAACAAAAAATGTACATGTTGTATATCTTCTTTTTGTAAATTCCCCACTCTTTTTCTTCTCTTTATTTTATTTTCTCTTTTTAGTAGCCTACTTTATTTCATTTAATTTTTTATTTATTTAATAACATTCTCTACAATAACTTCCCTTTCTCCATTAACCTCCAAGTCTTCTTTCAACCTCCATTCCACTCCATATTCTTCATATAACCTCCCATTCAACTCCACCAATAATCTAACTTCTCATTCAACACCACCACCTCTCTAACTCCCATTACTCATCTCTTTATAATCATCTCCACATCCACATTTTTTCCCCATCCACCATTCTTATAGAATAAGGAGAGAGCTTGGAGTGTTTTGTTGGTGACAGCGGCGAAGCATCGTCCTCAAGCGACGACCTCCTTCAGGTGAGATCCGCGGAGCTCCGCTTCGCGTCACGAGTTCCCCGTCGAGCTCGCGTAGCTTCTCCGATTTTTATTTCGCCAATCGGATCGAGGCGACAACAGGAGTCCAGCGTAGCTGCTCCGCAAACCCGGCGAACTTCAGGTAAGTATTTCCCTTCATTTATCTTGTTGTTTTATATTATCTAATATTTGATTTCCGTTTTTTTTATATCACACCATTTCATCATCACCATCTTAGTCATATTACCACCATCCTCATCATACCCCTTTCACCACCAACTCCATTCATATTTGTTTCATGTTCATAAAAAAAACAAATTTTAAAAAAAAATAAAAAAAATAAACAAAAAAAAGATTTCTTTAGTACAGCACTAAAAAAAATTAAAAAAAAATAAAAAAAAACGGAAGAGGAAGGAGGCAGCAGCCGCCGCCCCCTCCCCCACCATCCACAGGTAGCGGCGGCGCTGCCGCTCCCTTCGGCTTTCCCCACCGCGGCTGTAGCAGCCGTCGCCGTCCCTCCTCTCGCGTGCGCGGCTGCGCGCGCCGCTCCACCGCGCTTCAGCGGAGCTCCGCCCCGCGCTGCCGCCCCTTGTGCGGCCACCTCCGCCCGCGACCCCGCCTCTCCCAGCCGCGGCTCGCCATCGCCGACGCCATCCGTGCGCTCCACCGCCGTCCTCCTCGTGGCCGCGCGCGGCGCGCCACCGCCGCCGATCTCAAACCCCCTTTTGGGTTCTCCTCCCGTCACAGCCAGGAAGAAGGAGGTCTTTTCCATTTTTTTTTATTTGTAAAAATTGCATCCTTTATTTCTCATGTTTCCGTAATTGCAAATCAGTCCCTGTATATATTTGCTTTGTAAATATAGTTTTCTGAGTTTGCAGAGACACCCCTATGTTTATGCATTAATTTGGACCTCAGTTTGGCATCGTTTTATTCAATGAAAAATTCCATTATGTTGAGCAACTAATTCTCTGTCATCTGAGTATTTATTTGTATTTTTGTGATATTTGGGTAATTAATTAAAATTGTGTAACTGAAATTCTGCATATTTTACCCAAATTGAGCTCTTAAATTTATATCTCACAAACGGTTGCTCTAAAAATTCCACAAAAATTACATATGATGTCGTGATATATGATTGATATACAGTCCAAATTTCATCCAAAGTGGAGTTATCTTGTGCCTGAAATAAATTGTAGAGTGATTTTTGTATTTGATTTTTAATTAAATCCACAGACATCTTTTTCGCAAAATTTCAAGTCTCCTGGATTCTATATAAAAACATCTACTTGAGATAATTCGCATTTTGATTAATTTGATAACGTGGATTTATTAAGAATTATTTACTCACTGTCACTCTGTTTCCACTAAAAAATCCATAAAAAATTCATAACTTGTCAAAAAATTCCAAAAAAATTACTGTAGCTTCCTTGCATCATGTTTTCATTCCAGTAATTTTTTCATAATTTTTGCGTACTGTTTGTGTGACAAATTGCGAAAAAACCCATAAAAAGTGTGTATTTTTAGTTAATGCGTTTTATCCCATAAAATTCCAAAAAAATGTGTTTTGTGTTCATCTCTGGATTAGTATTCTAGGAAAAATATAATTTGGCTGAATTGAACTGATTTGACATTAAACTTAATTTGGCTAAGTTGTATGCTTTCTTAGTATATTAGTTCACTTGCATTGTGCATTTTGGCATCCTATTTGCATTAAAAAATATAAAAAAATACTGTTTGGAAATCTAAAATCTTCATTTGCAAATTAAACCCAAGTTGTTCCTTTGCCTCCCTGAGTTTGACCCCGGACTTGCCCGGGATATAAATTAAAGCCGAGACACTCTTCACGGAGATCCTTCTCTCGGTTCTGACCGACTCGCTAAGTACACGTATTACAACGTGACCAAACTAATTAAACACCGTATTTAGCGACGCGTCAGATGGCGCCGTTGCCGGGGAGGCAAACGGCTTAGGGATTAGTTTAAAAATTTGGATTTAGATTTCACTTACTCGGGTAGTCTGACCCCCGAGCCACTTTGTAATTAATCCATTTTCTGTCATTCTTCTCTACATATTTTTGTATATATTGTGTTTTTATCTCTCTAATATAAATCTTATTTTCCTTGCGAGGGCCCGGTGGACTTGGAGTGCATCGGAGGTCGACGGACGCGACGCGCGCCGACTGCTGAAGAGCAAGAAAATCAATTTATCTTCGAGAGAATTTTTTATAAGTTTTTGTAATTATTGTGTTGTAATAACTTAGGTAATTCGCTCTTTCCAGCGGCTCTTGTTTGAGAGCTCGCGTTTGTATCCGGACTGGACTTTGGACCCGCTCGTGGTCGTGTGGTTGATTGACGTAGAATAGGACTTGCACTCGCGGCTCTTAGAGCATTTTATTAGAATATCTTTATTGCTGGTGCTCGTAACTTTTAGGACCACACATCACATTTAACGAGACGCACTTAGACCGCTGGGCTACTAGTCAAATTAAACTTGTTCATCACTCGCTAATAGAACTGCCTGTCTAGGAACGGTTTTCTCGTTTGCATTCATTTAGTATAAAATTTCAATTCTGCCTTGCATCCCGCATGTAGAGCGCGAGGATCACTGTAAGTCTTCTGAACTGGGCATGCATCATTGATTTTATTATTTGCATCGGTTTTTCTCGACTCCCTTCCCTTAGTTTTTGAAACTTAGGTTAAAAGGAAATCGGGACTGATCGTTAGGCGTGCTTTGTTTGGTGAACTAATCAAGTGATAACCAAATTAAAATCGGGACTGCTAATCAGAGTTGACAAAAAAAATTGATTAAAACTAACACTTGTTTTGGGAGAGCAAAACCCTCATTGTATGCTTGGCTAATTGTGATTGTTGAGAGGTGAGGACGCATCCCTAGGATAGTGCCCAAAACCTACTTTTGAGCCTTGCGTAATTGGATTGATATCTTGATTTATCACCTAATTAAAACTGAAAAGATAAACGGTCGGACTTTTGCGACCATCACTGTGTTGAGTAGGTGAACTCAGGGTTTGCTCCTGTGTTTGTTTGTTTTGTGTGTTATTCGGTGTACTTGCACGCTTTCTTCCTCGATCCGCTTCATTCTCCCATTTTCCCTCCAAGATGTCAGAATATTGGTCATCATATCCACGTCATTCTTCTTCGACCATATTTCGATCATCTCCACCCCCACATTTTTACACCCATGACCCACAACCACTATGTATTGACTCACCATATTCTTGTATGCTTGCTGGAATCAAGGAACCAATCGAAGAGCAAGCGACTGTTGAAACGAATGGTTGGCATAATCAGTTGACCCCACATACCTCATTTTCATCTCGAGTTGGGACAGAACAACAATTGTTATATACACATCCTGACTTAACCTTAGGGTACAACATGGTCGATCAGACAAACCGAATGGAGAGGCCTGCACCGTACGATCTTCCTGACTTGATTGACCTGAGTGATAGAGACCACATTGACCAACCTTCATATCACCCATTCGGAGAGCCGACATATACAGGGGATTGGATTCATGCGACTGATTTACAGAACCCCTGTCTACTAACTCCGCCTAATGAGGCTCCGACCAAATTCTGCCATACAGAAGGGTCATACTCAACCCAGTATTACACGCCTGAGTCAAGGTGTGTTGAGTATAAGAGCCCGAATTCTCAGCAGTATCCTCCAATTACACAGACTTCTCTCATGAGGTGTAATGAGAACTTATTGGAGGATGACATTTGTAGACCGATCAAGAGTCCAGGTAGGAATGTGGATCATGGATTTTGCGGATTGAATCTTGAAAACCTGGAAGACACTGGATTGACCACACGTCATGTACAGCTGGAGTCCCTTCTACCTCCCTCTTCAACTAACCACTTCCCCTCCAAACCAGAGTCTGTACATTCTCCTAGTCCTCCTTCACATAGCAAAAAGATCAAAAAAATTGAAAACTCAGAAAATACCATAAAATTTGAAAAAGGAAAAGATCTAAAAAAATTGGATCCTGCGGTTAGGGAAGCATTGGATAGAAAGTTGATTTTTGAGCTTCCCTTAATAATGGCCATTGAGCACTTTCCCGACCTTAAAAGATTTGTGAGAAGTAAATTGATGCCTAAAAGGTCGGGCAATAAGAGAACAAGGACTGAGATACATATAGTGTCTATGGCCACATCTTTGATGATAGGGAGAAAAACCAAGAGCCGCAGAGTAAAGCGGTTACCTAGATTTGATTGTGAAATCAAAGATACCACATTCACCCATTTAAGAATATATGATGACTTACCAATTAATATCCTCCCGACCTCCGTGTTTGCCAAGCTCAAACTCGGATCTGCCAAGAAGTCAAGAGAGATCATTCAGTTGGCGGATCGGTCTGTTAAACGGTCGAGAGGAACCATTTCAGTCATCGTCACTTTTCAAGGTGCTCTACTGGAGATAGACTTCACGATCATTGACATTGAGCACCGAGGAGAGTTCACCCAGTCTCCGATCATTCTTGGGAAGCCGTTCTTAGCCTTGGCTAAGGCAACTATAGATTGTGAGACTCGGGAGATCGATTTCTCTGCATTGGGAGCACTCCGACCTCACCCCATCTTTGAGGACACACGATATTCCAAGGTAACCCGTAAGGTTGCACACAGTCGTGACCTTCGAGAGACAATTGAGTCATGTCTCTCTACTACACCTGAGATACCGACTGTCCAGACGACCATTGGTTTAGAGACTCCCTACAACCACACACCGCCTACTGCTTGCACCACCACCGCGACAGCTTCTAGAGAGGACTCACGACCAGAAGCTATCATTGAGTCGGACATGACCTTTGTGGATTGCCTTGATCATCCGACACAAGAAACCAACAATGTCAAGCCAACTGAGAACACTGTACCTTATCAGAAACGTGTGCTGACCTTGCAGGAGTATTACAATGCATATGGTGACTCATCTGATGATGAACCTCTGGTCAGAACCTCACACACACTACATCCAGGACATACACCAAAGGAGACAACTGGAACCAAATTGACCAATTTTGATAAATCGGTTGCTCCATCCTCTAGTCGGTCATCTGGTAAGAAGAAGAAGAGTGTTGATTCCTTGAGGTGTTCCCCCGAACTCCTTAAGACGTATCAATCTCCTCTTCCTCTTGATGCTTCAGGTTCTAGAAAACCGACTAAGAAGGTTACCTTCGATGTTCCAGAGAAGGAACTTTCTGAGGAGTCCTCATCAGGTCTGGATGAGGTGATCTACATGAGTGAGCTCAGTTCGGCTGTTCTGAAGCCATATTTGAGCAAGCAGCCGTGTGTCGACCCTCGTTGGACGTTCCCCACACCTCACTATTATTCCTCTACGAACGATTCTGACAGCGACACATATGTATACTACCCACCCCCTCGCTCCCGCAAGAAGGTCCGTCACAAACCTTCTTGATCCTTGTATAGATTCAATCACTCTTGTACATTCTCCCCTCTTTGTATATTCTCCAGATCACATCGGTTCTCACACTTACTCTTGTCCTATACTTAGGCTTACCAAGAGCCTAAGTATAGGGGGAGCCGATGCCCGCCGTGTGTACATACTCATCCATTTCTCCTCTTGACCTCGTTCGCCCCATTGTTGCTCTTCTTCTACACTTAGGCTGTCCAGAGCCTAAGTATAGGGGGGCGAATCGACTTCTATACTGTTTATTATTTTAGTCATCCTACGCTTAGCACGAGCTATGTCTTTTTCTCGCTTCTTGTGCCATGAGGACATAGCACATGCTAAGTATAGGGGGACGTGTATATATTACATATATACTTTACCCATAGCTCGTACTTTCACGTATTTTTGTATATATTATACAATAATTATGGGGTGGGTAAAAAAAACTTTTTCAAAAACTTAAAAAAAACTTTTCCAAAAAAAAAAGTTTTTTGTTCTCTTTTCTTATTTGCTCTAAAAAAAATCTTTTCAAAAAAAAATGCGTCCTTTCTTATTTATCTATATCTTTCAAAAAAAACTTTTCAAAAAAAAATCCTCTTTAAAAAAAAAGGGTCCTTTCTTATCTACCTATCTTTCAAAAAAAACTCTTGAAAAAAAAGAGAGCAAAACTTTTCTAACAAAAAAAAGCTTCTTTGCCTTTGTTTGTCAAAAAAAATCTTTTTGAAAAAAAAAACACTTTTTGTAAAACTAAAAAAAAAACTAACTAATAAGTTGGTTTAACCCCTGACACATTCACTTTCACACAAGACTAGTGATGTTCAAGAACACTTGGTTTATGAGGTCTTGAGATTTTGAGTTAATCAGCCTTAGTCATTAGGGTCTTGGACTTAATTATTCACATTTCCCTACTTTGAAAGATTTGTGTGCTATATTGCATGCTTAGTCTCTACCTTAAAGAATATGATCAGCACCTCACATACACGACTGCAGTTATGATGAGATGAGTTGAAATTTCACTTGAGGATCTGGGATGAGGGATTTGAGTTTGGACTTGATTTAATGATGCTCGAGGATGGGATAAAATCAATGAAGGCTTCATGAAACCTGAGTGTCAGCATCTTTAGCCAGTATGAGAACATGGTTCTTGTACTATCTCTTGACATTTACCTATGTGCCAGGGTGTGATAAAATAAAAAAAATGTTGATCAGTGTGCGCCAACTCTTGGTAAAAGCAGTGGAGCTAGCCAAAAATACTACAAATCAATGAAATGTCAAAGAAAAGCTCTCTTTCCACAAAGTCAATTATCAAAGAGCTTCCACCAAAGGCGAGCGCTCCCAACCATTTCAAAGTGTCCACTTGGACCACCGCTATTAGGACCAGGAGTCGGGCTTGCACCAAAAAAGGGCTCTGCATCGTAAATGCTACAAGTCTGGGTGTAGAAGGTATAATAGATACTCAAAAAAAGACACACCTCGGTGTACTCTCAGGAAAACAAGTGCAGACGGCTCCAACTTCTCTTGACGGACGCACTGATCAACACCAAAAAAAATGCGTTGAGTAATAAGGCACTCGAGAGGATCCTTGTTCCAATGAGAGGGAGAGAAGAAATGACACGATCCTATGCCCTCCATCAACTGGCCTTCCATCTACACTTTTAAGTCTGACAACTAAAGAGACGGTGGATTGGATGCAAGAAATGGTTTATTCCCTAGTGTTGAGGATCAGGTCCTTAGGAGAGTCTCTTAGACTGGAACCTTGGGTGACGTTGTGACTCTACTCTTGTAACTGCAGTCAACACTTAAAGTCATATCCCTTATATATACGTATACAAAGAGAGTCTGATGATTAGGGAAATTGGGTACCTTTTGACTAGAGCTTGGTTCAGCTTAGAATTTTAAGATCTATTAAAACTGAGAGTTCTTGAATGGATCAAGTCTTGTATTCACATGCACAGTCAGGGGTTAACCCAACTTATTTATTCTTTATTTGCTCGAGGACTAGCAAAGTTTAAGTATAGGGGGTGATGAATCCACAATTCATCATCTTAATATCTTAATCTTAGCAAAATCCATGAGTAAAATCCATATAAATGTCAATAAAATCAATAAACTAACAAAATGATTCTTGTAAATAAAACACACTAATTATTATATATTAAATTGTATAAAATAAATCAACACTAAAAAGCCGCAAAAATAAAGGAGTTTTATACTTGTAAATAACCCAAAACTTCATGTATTTTTAATAATTTCATTTCAACTCCTTCTTGGCTAATTCTTTCTCTAACTTGTTCATAATAATGTACATAAAAATACAAAAATACAAAACAAATTATATCTCAAATAAATGCTCCTAGATCCCAATGGGAAAAAGCCGTAAAGACCAACTTCCAAGCTAAATTCCCGCTCCGTATGAACTCCAAATTCACCAAACTCACTTTTAAAGTTCAAGTTAGAAAATTATCTATCCAACGGAAGTGGTTTCATTAAAATCGGAGCTCGTTTGCAAAAGTTGGGTTTTGGGACCTAGATGTACATTGTATATTATGTATATATTCTTTCTTTCTTCATTTTTTATTTTATCTTTCTTAATTACTAAAAATCCAAAAAAAATCATTGTGATCTTGTATTTTGATTGTACTATTTTATTGTATTTTCCTATTGTACATAGCTACTATTAAAAAGACAAAAAAATATAAAAAGAAAAGCAAATAAAAAATGTACATGTTGTATATCTTCTTTTTGTAAATTCCCCACTCTTTTTCTTCTCTTTATTTTATTTTCTCTTTTTAGTAGCCTACTTTATTTCATTTAATTTTTTATTTATTTAATAACATTCTCTACAATAACTTCCCTTTCTCCATTAACCTCCAAGTCTTCTTTCAACCTCCATTCCGCTCCATATTCTTCATATAACCTCCCATTCAACTCCACCAATAATCTAACTTCTCATTCAACACCACCACCTCTCTAACTCCCATTACTCATCTCTTTATAATCATCTCCACATCCACATTTTTTCCCCATCCACCATTCTTATAGAATAAGGAGAGAGCTTGGAGTGTTTTGTTGGTGACAGCGGCGAAGCATCGTCCTCAAGCGACGACCTCCTTCAGGTGAGATCCGCGGAGCTCCGCTTCGCGTCACGAGTTCCCCGTCGAGCTCGCGTAGCTTCTCCGATTTTTATTTCGCCAATCGGATCGAGGCGACAACAGGAGTCCAGCGTAGCTGCTCCGCAAACCCGGCGAACTTCAGGTAAGTATTTCCCTTCATTTATCTTGTTGTTTTATATTATCTAATATTTGATTTCCGTTTTTTTATATCACACCATTTCATCATCACCATCTTAGTCATATTACCACCATCCTCATCATACCTCTTTCACCACCAACTCCATTCATATTTGTTTCCTGTTCATAAAAAAACAAATTTTAAAAAAAATAAACAAAATAAACAAAAAAAAAGATTTCTTTAGTACAGCACTAAAAAAAATTAAAAAAAATAAAAAAAACGGAAGAGGAAGGAGGCAGCAGCCGCCGCCCCCTCCCCCACCATCCACAGGTAGCGGCGGCGCCGCCGCTCCCTTCGGCTTTCCCCACTGCGGCTGTAGCAGCCGTCGCCGTCCCTCCTCTCGCGTGCGCGGCTGCGCGCGCCGCTCCACCGCGCTTCAGCGGAGCTCCGCCCCGCGCTGCCGCCCCTTGTGCGGCCACCTCCGCCCGCGACCCCGCCTCTCCCAGCCGCGGCTCGCCATCGCCGACGCCATCCGTGCGCTCCACCGCCGTCCTCCTCGTGGCCGCGCGCGGCGCGCCACCGCCGCCGATCTCAAACCCCCTTTTGGGTTCTCCTCCCGTCACAGCCAGGAAGAAGGAGGTCTTTTCCATTTTTTTTATTATTTGTAAAAATTGCATCCTTTATTTCTCATGTTTCCGTAATTGCAAATCAGTCCCTGTATATATTTGCTTTGTAAATATAGTTTTCTGAGTTTGCAGAGACACCCCTATGTTTATGCATTAATTTGGACCTCAGTTTGGCATCGTTTTATTCAATGAAAAATTCCATTATGTTGAGCAACTAATTCTCTGTCATCTGAGTATTTATTTGTATTTTTGTGATATTTGGGTAATTAATTAAAATTGTGTAACTGAAATTCTGCATATTTTACCCAAATTGAGCTCTTAAATTTATATCTCACAAACGGTTGCTCTAAAAATTCCACAAAAATTACATATGATGTCGTGATATATGATTGATATACAGTCCAAATTTCATCCAAAGTGGAGTTATCTTGTGCCTGAAATAAATTGTAGAGTGATTTTTGTATTTGATTTTTAATTAAATCCACAGACATCTTTTTCGCAAAATTTCAAGTCTCCTGGATTCTATATGAAAACATCTACTTGAGATAATTCGCATTTTGATTAATTTGATAACGTGGATTTATTAAGAATTATTTACTCACTGTCACTCTGTTTCCACTAAAAAATCCATAAAAAATTCATAACTTGTCAAAAAATTCCAAAAAAATTACTGTAGCTTTCTTGCATCATGTTTTCATTCCAGTAATTTTTTCATAATTTTTGCGTACTGTTTGTGTGACAAATTGCGAAAAAAACCCATAAAAAGTGTGTATTTTTAGTTAATGCGTTTTATCCCATAAAATTCCAAAAAAATGTGTTTTGTGTTCATCTCTGGATTAGTATTCTAGGAAAAATATAATTTGGCTGAATTGAACTGATTTGACATTAAACTTAATTTGGCTAAGTTGTATGCTTTCTTAGTATATTAGTTCACTTGCATTGTGCATTTTGGCATCCTATTTGCATTAAAAAATATAAAAAAATACTGTTTGGAAATCTAAAATCTTCATTTGCAAATTAAACCCAAGTTGTTCCTTTGCCTCCCTGAGTTCGACCCCGGACTTGCCCGGGATATAAATTAAAGCCGAGACACTCTTCACGGAGATCCTTCTCTCGGTTCTGACCGACTCGCTAAGTACACGTATTACAACGTGACCAAACTAATTAAACACCGTATTTAGCGACGCGTCATTGTAACAGCCCTAAGTTTTAAGGACCAATTAGTCCAAGATGATGAATTATTAGTGAGCTTGATTGGGCTTTGAAAGTTGAGAATTTAATTGTGATTAAGTGTGGGAAATTGAGATGCCATTAGTGGCTAATTGTAGAATTGTGGTTAAGATGTGATTAAGTGGCTAAGTGGATTAGTGTAGGATTACTATTCATAGGTGGGCCTTAGGTGTAAATAAGAGGAGTTGGTGGGGTTTATGATGCAAATTTCCCAAGGGTATAAGCACCCTTGGGGCCACCCCTAACCCCACTTACCATCATCTTAATCCTTCTTCTTCCTCTTGAGGCTTGGAGACCTCTCCTCTCCATGGCCAAAACTTCTTTGGATCTCCACCTTCTTCTTAAGTTTTCTCCCTCATTTCTCCACCAAATTTGAAGCTCAATAGCTCAAATCAAAGCTGTGGAAGAGAGGAACAAGGATCAAGTGTTGCATGTAAGATCCAAGGCCAAGCATTGGATCGAAATTGGAGTTGAAGGAGCTGCTGATGTTCTTGAGCAGTTCTTAAGCACTGTTTGAGGTACAAATCATACCCCTCTTTGCTGCCATTAAGATAGAATTTTCTCCACTCTATGAGCCTTGTGTTGAGCTGCTATATCAAAGATTTGATTGTGATTCTTGTTGGGTTTTGTTTTGGTATTTGGAGTGGTTTTATGAATGATTTTTGGGAGTTTCCAGATCTGGTTTTGCATGAGAAATCCGAGTTCTTGGCTTGATTTGGGAGAATTTCTTGAGTTTGATGGCATTTGGTTGTTGTTAGACCCTCCATCATGTTGGTTTTAGATCCATGTGAAAAATTCGAATTTCTATGATGATTTTGGGCGATTATGGTTGCTGTTCATATGGACCTGCAACAAATTTTCAGATCTGTGTTCTTGTGTTTTGCATGTGTTGATGCATGATTTTTGTATGATATAAGGGCCATTTTCGAGTATACTTGCTTGTTGATCTTGTCCCCATACGATTAGTCTTTAATTCATGGCTTAGATTTGAAATTGAAGGTGATTTGGGAGTGTTTTAACTGTTGTTATATTTCAGTTCAGCAAGTTTTATATTCGTGATCTTATCTTTTGAATGCAATTTTATGCATGATGATGGGATGATCCAAGGAGAAACCTTTGTGACTTGATTACTGGAAGAATGGTGAATATATTATCATTCAATCCATGCCTTTAATTCGAGTTTAGAAATGTTTTTGAGGATGATTTGGTTGCTAAATTATGGACTGTTGTATGTAAAATTCAGTCAGCCTCTGTGCATGTTTGATTCTTTAACATGCTTTTCTTGTATTTTTAAGACCCCACATCCTTGAGTTATCATCATATTGTTCAAGGATGATCACATGGTGACTTGACCCCATAGAGGAGATGACCTTTGAGTCAATTGGATGATTTGGACTAATAGTTCACAGAGAACATTCAGTTTTACATGCATGTTTTTCTTGTTAAATGTTGGGATTTTGAGTATGTTTTAGCCACAAGATTGTTGTCACTTAAACATGGATTAATGATGATTGATGTTGTGATTTTGAAGCCCTAAAAATGCATGAGGAGTTGAGGGGATTTGGGCCTTGAACTGTGAAGTGTTTTCTGTCATACTATACACTATGCACACGATGTAGTTACTGAATGTTGTATGTTTTGAGACATGTAAAGACCCTTAAAATGCTGAACTTTAAAAGTATTATGATGTTTTAATCATGGATAGTGAACCCATAAGATTGTGTGAGAAACTTGAGAATTTATAGGTGCTTGAACTGCTGAGCATATAGCTGTGCACACATGCAAATTCTAATGTTGTCATGTGAATGAATTTGATTATGTAGAATCCTCTTCAGACCATATATCAGTTGTGACTTAGTTTTGTTTGATGACTATAAATATGGACTAGAATCCCTTGATATTAAAAGTCAGACCTTAGACTTGAAGGATATTGAGTATCCTTAAGCGCATCACGGAAGCGTGTTGATCGCATCGTATGCAATCGGAGCAACTAGTCGCACTAGATGCAAGATGCAGCGGAGATTAAAATTTTTAAATCTGAAGATGAAACCACATGATCACGAGAACACTTCTCGGATCGTTTCATCAAACCACAAAGTATAAGGAATACCTCTTGGAGCGTGGTTGTGATCGCGAGATCCCAAAGTAGAGATCCTCCTGTCTCAAGTCCGATCCACGAAGAACGCACTCGCGGGCACGATGATGAGTCGTGTTCGTCCCGCAATCCTCTATGAAGATCTAAGCAATGGATCCCCTGATTTCGTCAAACGAAATCCGTCGTCTTCCTTTAGAGCAAGCAGTCCCAAAGAAGAAGGAGATCCCCGAGTCGTTGAAGGCGAAGCCGAGAGTCTCTCCTTTCTCAACACAAGATGGACGGCCATCTTTTGGAGGAGAGAAAGAGAGAGGGAGAGAATATGAGAGAGAGAGAGAGTTGTAACCTTGTACAACTCTTAATGATGTACCTTGGAAGGCTACCCTAGCCCTCCTTTTATATTAGTTTAGGATCCAATGGATCTCAATCCATGGGACACATGGATCCAACGACCAGGCTTGGTCCATGTAAAATCAATGGCTATAATTGTTGTTGGTTAAAATCAACAATATTTATTTATAATTAAATTAAATATATGTTGCAATATTATCAACATATTTTTAATTAAATATAAATAAATTAGTTAAGATATTAATCAAGATAATAAAATGGAGATAATGTAGCCTCCTAAAAATGGGGCTTATTATCTCCTTTTATTATATCATATTATCTCTTAATAATTTTTGATAACTATTATCACATAATTATCCACAAAATTAATTCCAAATTAATTTGTGAATATTTAAATCATGCCATTGAAAATATGTGAATCAAATTCACAACCCAAACTAATTTGTAAATGACATTTCCAGTTAATTAACAAATGTGAATCCAATCCACATTTAATAATTAACAAATGTTATTTACTAAATTTCTCTCTCTTGTATATTATAAATCATATTTACAATACACGAATATTATGGATAATAATATCCACAATCTCGAATCCTTGATAATTAAATCCCATTTATTTATTTTGGATAATATTCTCACAATATGAATCATATTCATATTAAGCTTGATAATTAAATCTCATTTAATCATCAAGTTCTTCTTGCTTGGATATGAATTTCATCAAATGAATTATTCTCGAACCCTTTCAAGAATAATGAGCTTTCTCTGCAGATACTTGGAGATACGGACAGGGCGATTGTATTGTTCCACGTATAGTGACTTGGATATTGAGATCTTATCTCAAATCCAGATCTTACGAACCTCCCACAGATGCTTGATTAAATCAATACCGGAAATCTAATCTTTTCATTGTATCTGAAACTCATTCAGACCAATGTCCAACACTTAGACCAAGATCAGATTGCTTCTCTACTGAGAGGAGTCACTAAAATCCAGACATGTTTCATCACTCCCTCGGAATGGAAGCGTCATGGATATACAATCGTTTATGATCAAATCACCCTCAGGTATTCCCAATACATGTACATCCTGCATACTGGAAGATCCATTATCAACCCGAAGATCAAGAACAATTTTATGTTGTCTTCTTCAAGGTTTGATCACTAAGTTTCCCATTTGATCATTGGGATTTGGTATCAGTCATATACTTTCTAAAAGCATATATCATACCTAGGTCTTGATCATACACTTTCCAAAAGTATATATCAAACCTACAAATTCAGTCAAGCTCCCAAAGCGAGATGACCGTGCACGGAATTTGATTCTTCCCGATATCTCATGAGCGAGCTCATGTCTTCCGGTTCAGTAGTGAACCTGTATGATCCCTTTGAGAGATCGTATTACTCATATGCCCTTACATGCACACCAACGCGCATGTGTATAGACCTTGGTTAGGTCATCAACCTATCGGTCTGTCAAATGTACATACTCAGACATATAGCAATACATCTGTCTCCGGTCAGAGGATGCATGCCTATGCTGTGACAGCATTCAACATAGGACTTAGGTTATCTCGATCTCGTTAAGTCAACTCTTTGACCTAACTAATCTGACACCTCCGAATCTCTATTCCTATGCAGAGAACCTGCATCAAGAGGTCGATCAGATATCAGCCTATGTGAGAAAGGATTGCCATCTCCTACTCAGGCTGGAGATCGCATCTTAACAATCATTTGACGGTGCTTGATGAGTCCTCAATCTAACTCTTTAGATATTCATCCAAGCACCAGCCTCTATGATTCAATAATTGAACCAACAGCTGTATGATCATTAAGATAGCCATGGTACATAACCCTAATTGTACAGAGGGACCTATTATGCAAATTATTTATTCTACATTTCAGATCAGGGAATGATATTTGCAATAACATTTATTACATAATGGCTCGCCGTGGGCTCACATGTCCAACAATCTCCCACTAGTCCAAAGAGCCATTAATAGGCTAATCATTTAACCCACACTCATGTGACAATCATATGCTATTTAGAAAAATAGCTAGGTAAGCTGATCAGTCACTCTGTTCCCAAAAGACTATGCCAAGTCCTTTTACGACACTTTCATATCCCTAGGTAACAGTGCTCGCATCCAATGCGAATGTTGCATCTAATGCAACCAATACTCAATCTAGTCAAAGCAGTTATAGTGTCCTTGATCCTATTGCTCAATAACTATTATAACCAGTATTTCCATAATCCTTATCAGAATACCCTTATTCCGGGAGATCACTATCTCTCAAAGTATCCACAGTTAAGACCTTTTAGATCTCTATCTATAAAGTTTTAAGCTTTTGAAGATATGACTTTGAGATCACTATCTCAAAAATCTTATCATCTATGAAGATTTTGTTATTACTGCAATCAAGTATTTTCTCTCCATAGTAGGATTAGTAACAGTTTACTACTCCCACTGCATGGCAGATATCTGGCTTTTGTACATATCTAGTATACACTTAGCTTCTCATAACTGATGCAGAGGTGCAAGCAGTTCTAGCATTTACTTCCTCAACTCTTTGAGGTGCTATCCTTTTAGATAGGTCAGTACCAAATCTTAAGGGAAGGAATCCTTTCTTGGAATTTCCAAAAAATGGAACATGTCCAAGGTGTACTACAAATGTGACAGTCCCAATACCTTCTTTTCTTTGCTTCTGAACAACTTCAGAACTAAGATCTAAGAGGTATTCTTGAGATCATATCTCAAGGTATGGAATAATCAGTCTATAAAATACTTATTATCATCCTTATATCATTCTGAATGATTAGGATATTATCTACATTTAGCACGATGAACACAATGGCACTCCCACTAAGCTTCACATGGTCCATCAAGATTCTATTTGAAATCATAACATTTATAATTTCATCAAATCTTATGTTCCAACTTCAAGAAGCTTATTTGAGTTCACAGATGGAGTTACTTTAGATTGCACACCTTGCTTTCCTCATTCATGAAGCCCTGGGGTTACTTCATGTGAATATCCTTAGAGAGGTATTCTTAGAGGAATGCAATCTCACCTTACATCTTGAAGATGCAATAGTCAAGTTGTGTAGCTAAGGTTAGCAATATTCTGATGATTTTAAGCATGGTTACCGAAGAGCAAGTCTCATTGCAAGCAATGTCTTCTCTTCCAGTGTGTAGCTCATGGCTACGAACCGTGCTTTGAAGGTCTCTACCTTCTCATCAGGTTCCCTCTTCTCTTGAAGATCCATTTACACCTTGATGGGTCTAACCCTTATAGGTGGATCCTCGAGGGCCCATATACAACACTTGTATATGAAGTCTACTTTAGACTTTATTGCTAATATCCATATTTCCATGTCATGATCCTTAGGAACTTCATCACATGAAGTCCGATCATTATCAGACTTAACTGACACATGGAATACATCCTCAAACTCATTTGAAGAGGTATTAGTGCTTCATCTTTAATTGTCCTTTTAGTTCCTAATTTTAGGAGCCTTATTATCTTCTCAAGATTAAATGAGTTCCTCTACTTCATTTTCATCTTGATTCTCAAGAGTCTTAATCCTCCAAGAATCACATTCTCAGAGATGAGATGTTTTAAGAATCTCAAGGTCATAAAGTAGGTATAAAATACCATCCTTTATTTTCCTAATGAAGTAGCACTCCCAAGTGCTAGATTCCAGCTTACATGCATGGAACCTTATTAAGGATATATATATTGTAGTCTCTACTACACATATACCTGGAAACCAAGAGGAAATTATGCTAAAATTCATCATTGACCAAATCATGTCATACATGATCCAATTGTATCTCCCTACAACTCTATTGAGTTCAGTTTTATCAGGAGGAGTGAGATAGAAATGTTATTCATATCTCGATAAGGTATTCCTTGAATTTTATCTAATAGGTACAAGCTACCTAGGTTGGATAAAATTCATTTTATCTTTCATCAAACTTTGGTTCTAAACCAAAATTGTGAAATCTTTGAACATTTCAAAGGTTTCTCAGGTGAAGAGAAGAAATCTCATATCATACATAATCATCAATAGATATCACATATCCATAATGTTTACTATGATATAGATGATCTACATACATCAATGTGTATGAGATCTTGAATACCTCGACATATAACACCATTTCCAGAGAAGGGTGTAGTGGACATTTTTTCTTTGAATACAATATTCACATGTCTGTAAGATTTGAAATTTTAGACATTCTAAAGTTTCATATCTTACTAGTCTATTGATCAAATCAACAGACAAATGTCCAAGGCTTGATGCCAGATCATTGTCAAACGATCTTCATCCTCCTATTGATCTTATAAGGTTTGATTTTCAGTATTAGAAATCTTAATGAACCATTCATTAATTTTCTAATTTTGTGGAGTCCACTAGATGTTAGATTATCATCTAAAATATTTCCATCATAACTCTTTATGATAGTTCTATCTCAGAATCATGTTTATTTCCAACATTTGGAAATAAACAATGAGTGTACTCTACTATCTAGGTCATAGAGACATTCTCCAAGACTAAGGACTCTCCCACTGAGAATATGAAGTCTATCTATCCAACAGAGATTGCTGCAACAATTACAACAATATCCATGTAGATGATTACTAAAACTTTAGATCAAATTTCTAATCTTCTAATATATATATGCAACCAATTACAAATGTCACTAGAAGATTGGGATACAATTGTCAGACTTTATCTTATGAAATAAGAAAGTCAGAGTCAATGATTATATGTAGATTATTCTGATGCTCTATCTGAGTCATTTACTAAGAATTTTAGACAGATTTGATAGTCATACTATTAACACATCAACTTATTGCAGTATTGGCATTCATCCAACTCTTTGGATGTGATATGGAAGTCAAAGAAGTAGGTCAACTATTTGACTTTCCTTCTTACTCAGGTCCGACCCATGCTTCCACTGCGCTCTATTCATCTATAAACAACCATTGTTCAAGACAAAGATTCTCTTATGTTGAATTCAAAGGATTTCAATACAAGAACATTTCAACATTTATACATGCTTCATTAAATTCATTCAAAATGATTATTATGAAGCTTCATGATTGACTTGAGTATAGATAGTAGAATGATGACATTCATCATTTCTACATACATCTTAACTCTTAGAGACTTAGGTTCAGGTAGGTATCCAAACATTTTGAATACATCATCTCTTTTGAGCCACCATTCTGCATAATGCAGAGAACCATGCCATTCATGATTAAATGTCTAGAGCACATATGTATGCCAAAATATCTTCTTTGATTTTATAAGGATTATTCGATAATTACGATCACCATCGATATGTCACTTCCAAAGTACACCCGATGAAAGATCAAGACTATAGAGACATACGAACCCTAAGGTGATGTCTTATTATCTTATTCAATTGTCATACCTCATTATGTTGAGGAATCTTGCACATTGCAACCACATACATTATGTGTCCAATTGCAAGTACAATATCTGGATCATGAGTCCAATCCAAGATATGTTACTGGTTATTATTGGGTATAATATTGAGTGGGCTTAATGAAGGATTATCTGAAATAAGAAATTTGCATAAGGGTATATTATATATATATATATACTTTACTTTGATTTAGGAATTTTTATATCAAAGTTGTCTTGCCTTCTCAACACTGAAAGTTCATTCCCTTAATTACTTTCAATGTAAGAGATATTCTTACCATTATATCTCAAGCAAGATCTGGGATCTCCTTTCCTATCTTTGTTGCATCCCA
Source organism: Ottelia alismoides (assembly GCA_037367405.1). Classification (NCBI taxonomy): domain Eukaryota; kingdom Viridiplantae; phylum Streptophyta; class Magnoliopsida; order Alismatales; family Hydrocharitaceae; genus Ottelia; species Ottelia alismoides. The sequence goes on along the minus strand of JAZKJV010011335.1, from coordinate 66,682 downwards.
ATAATATGAGATACGACTCCGATAAAAAGAAGCGGGAACTCATTCCGCCTTGCAAGTCCAACTTACATTCCCAATTCGGTCTTTAACACTCGGGCCCACCACCCCTAAGATGATGTTGACCCGTTGTTAATTGAACTAACCGTCAACAGGATTAGAAATCGCTATGCGCAATCCAATATCGCCCCAATAATATGAGGACTTGATATTGGGATCACTACGCATACGGCCTTACTCATTCGAGAAGCAAAGAACACGGTCCAATTAAAACATATATAGGATCTGTCACTTCGGACAGGCGTCTCCTATATACAACAACTGGCGACGGAATCCTTCGCCTTGACGGGAGACTTATGTGATCCTCCACCTCATATTCAAATTATAATTAATTATCGTGAATCATATTCACAAAAAATAATTCTTCCAAGGGAAAATACACATCTATTCAAAAATAGAGTGTTTATTGGATATAATTAATTTAATCACATTAAATTAATCATTAATCCAATCATCAATCAACAAACTTGATTATTACTTGAATAATAGGTATTATCTCAAAGTACGTATTATTTGAATTTTAATAATTAGAAAAATACACATTGACTTTCTCCGGTATTATACAGTCCCTACCCGTTGTCATGGCCAGTACCGACGAGAGTGGGACGGACCAGATACGTTGCAACCCGCGACCCCAATGCTCTCTGACTAGGAACCACATCCGCCTCGGGAAAGGATAATACCAGATAGATCATCATGTACTTTGAGATGCTCATCGGTTTTTCAACTGAAATTATACCATATAATATACATCAAAACAATTTTGATTATATAATAAGGAGATTTGCTAGACAAATCCCCAATCCTATTCAAGCAAGAGGGGTTTTCATGTAAATGTTGTCCTACAACTATTGTAGGATAAACTATGGTTTTTTCATGAAATCAATGTTTGTTGATGAACCAATGATTAAGATCTAATATCTCATCATTGTGGTTTAGGCAAATGTCATTCAATGAATTAATTATCTTTTTAAATATTTCACAAATATTTATCACTAATTATTCCAGAAAATTAACAATTAATTTTCATCATGATAATTGAATGACTTATCACAAGGTTCATGGTCAAAAAATGTTAATTTCCAGCAGTGACCCCCAATCACTAAAATTAACTTATCTTGATCAATTTAAATCCAAAAAATGCAAACTCAGTTTCCAAAAATTGCCTATTTGATTTTTAAAGAACCCAAGTGATAATTCACGCATTTCAAGGCGGATTAAAACCGTAATTATCTCATTAATCATGTTTAAATCCGCAGTTCCCGCAACAGTGAATATAGTCATATTCAAAAAGCAATATCTTGAGCAAATGAAGTCCAAATTTAACAAACTCAAATCCTATGGTTTACTTAATTAGAGGGAAACAAAATCCAATTAAAATTTCGTGTTTAAACATTTTAAACAGTACTGAAAAATTCAATTAGACAGAGGTGCAAAAATTGAAATGCAGTAAAAATTTCGCAACCCTTTCAAGAACCAAATCGTCTAAGGTCTATGGATCATATCCAAAACCTTATTCAACCTGGATCCGATACCACTTGAAGGATATTGGGTGTCCTTAAGCGCATCATGGAAGCGTTTTGATCGCATCGTATGCAATCGGAGCAACTAGTCGCACTAGATGCTAGATGCAAGGAAAATTAAAATTTTTAAATCTGAAGATGAAACCACATGATCACGAGAACACTTCTCGGATCGATTCATCAAACCACAAAGTATAAGGAATACCTCTTGGAGTGTAGTTGTGATTGCGAGATCCCAAAGTAGAGATCCTCCTGTCTCAAGTCCGATCCACGAAGAACGCACTCGCGGGCACGATGATGAGTTGTGTCCGTCCGGTAATCCTCGATGAAGATCCAAGCAATGGATCCCCTGATTTCGTCAAACGAAATCCGTCGTCTTCCTTTAGAGCAAGCAGTCCCAAAGAAGAAGGAGATCCCCGAGTCGTTGAAGGCGAAGCCGAGAGTCTCTCCTTTCCCAACACAAGATGGACGGCCATCTTTTTTAGGAGAGAAAGAGAGAGGGAGAGAATATGAGAGAGAGAGAGAGTTGTAACCTTGTACAACTCTTAATGATGTACCTTGGAAGGTGATGAATCCACATTTCATCATCTTTATTCTATCATTTTGGCACCAAAAACCCTAGCAAATGCCTGTAAATAGCATTAAAATCACCATCTTAGCATCCATGCATGTGCATCACAATAGTGTATAAAATACTGTAATTAAGGCCAAAATTATAGAATAAATAAAGAAAAGAAAAAGAATAAAATATTGTAAATATTTTATGACCCAAAACCCCCGAGACCTAGGCATCTTGATGAATAGGTCGACAAGGAATAAAGTAGGGGGAGATAAGGCCAAAAACACAGTCAAAATACCTTTACTTGTTATTCATTCTTTATTCATTTTGGGACCTATTTTTGGTTTCACTTTTTGTACATCAAATAAAGAAACTTTGTACATGAAAGTTGTAGATACTTTAATAAAGAAAAATACAAAATTGATTTCACAGGAAAAGAATGTACAGATGAAAAGTTATGGTCTGAATAAGAATCCAAAATCCCAACTTCCCAGACCCGTACCTCGCAAATGACAACTCCAAATGCATCAAATCACCTTTAATTGTATATAGAATAAAATAATCTATCCAATGGCTGTGGTTTCGCATTTGGCGGAGCTACGGTTTGAAAGTTGAGTTTTGGACCCCTATTGTACACGTGTACTGAATAAAATATTCAATTTATTCTTTATTCATTATTTATTCATTTTTTTTATATATTTTTATAATTTTGTAAATATTACTTATACTGTATATGTGCATTAAAAGTGAAATAAAATGCAAAGAAAAATAAAAATAAAAATACTTGTATAAAGAATACATAGGTATACTGCACATACTTATACCTATATAGAATACTCTTAGATTTTATTAAATACACAAAACAAATCAGAAAAATAAAATAAAAATATATTTATGTATATAAAAGTATGTTATAATGTTATAAAATACTAAATAAAAATAATAAAAATAAAATACCAAAATAAAAATAAAAGATCAAAATACATAGGTATTATACCTATATAGGGTTGAAAAGGTAACTTGTAAAAATATAACTCCTAAAAATAAATAAAAATCAGAATTAAATACTACATAAATTTCTAAACATTATTTATTTTATATTTTTTATTTAATTCGGCCATTTAGTATTTTAAATGGATTTAATAAAACTTTTTCGCAGGGTTTTTCCTGGTTGGTCCACGTGGACCAACCAGGAGGCAGTCAGCATTGACCCTAGGTCAACTGCCTGCCTTCCCCCGCCTGTGGCCTGTCAGACCTGGGTTTTCCCCCATTTTTGTCGAGATTTTCCAGCCGTGCCTTGCATTTTTTCTTGGTGATTTCTGCACATCTTTTCTTCCTCGTTATGCGGTGAATCGCGTCCAAGTGAAACCTTGGACTTTGGATCACTGTGGCGATCAGGGCACCTTGATCTTTGGGGCTCCTCAGCCACTTAGTCAAACCAAATATAATGGCCCCCCACTTTTCGATTTGATTTCGAACACCTTCGGTCCACCACCTCGCGCCTCTCCCGTGCTCCAGAGCCACCTGGAGGTGACAGCTCCGACGTGAGCTCTTCAGCCAAGGCCGCCGAGGTCGGAGGCGTCTCCACCACCTCCCGCGAAGTCGCCGGTCGAGGTACTCTTTTTCCTCTGGCTCCAACCATCGAGGGCATCCCCCCGCTCATTTCTTTGCACCACTTTATTCCTGTTAGCATAAGCTTCAAAAACCCTCAAAAAAATTATAAGTTCCATCATCTATATCGCCCAATCGAGCACCTTGGCCGGAGCGCAACTCCGGCCGTGCATCCACCTGTCGATTCGCACCCCCTCGCGACCATCTAAGGGTCCAGGTAGTTTGCCCTGGACCCTTTAACTATTTTTGCAGGTCAAAGTCCACTTGAAGGCGCCTGGAGGCGAGTTTTGACGCTCGCCGGAGCGTGGCTGGACTCCCCAGCTCCGCCACCTTCGCCTGAGCACCTCGGCCTCCGCCGAGGCTTTTTGCGCCACCAGCTGATAGAGAAGGACCAGGGGACGCTTCACGGCCATTTTGACGCCCAGACGCCATCGGAGCCGGACAGGGGAGCTCGAGGAGCTTCGCCCAATCGGAGCTCCTCCGTGTTCTTCCACCGGCCTCCCCAGCCGTTGGATCCCGGAGCGCCCCCCAGATCGCACAGCCTCCGTTGGATCGTCCTTCGCCTCAACCGTCCGATCAACCAAGGAGGATCTAATCCAGACCGTGCATCGTCGAAGCGCCATCGACCGTTCATCGTGCGCCACGTGTATAAGTGGATCGCTTCCAGCCGCTGGATCGCGCCCTGTCGCCCCGCCGTTGGATTAGCGCCACGCGTCGTCATCAGAACGCCCGAGCGAGGGTATTTTACATCTACACCCTCGCCATTTTTTTGTATTTAATATTTAGTATTTAAACTTTTGTCTGTAGTGTAAAAGTTTTGTAATATTTGCAAAGAGACCCCCAGGCTTTATTTATTTGCATTTGGGTCCTTCGCCACATCACCTCACGTGACCTGTACACGTGAGGGGGTGGGCATTTTGCAAGGATACCCTCGTTCGTTTGTTTATTTCGTTGTAGTCCTGAAACGTTCGCAGCACGTGTATTATTTTTGGATATTTTGCAAGTAGGCCCCCAGGTTTCTGTTATATTACATATTAGTCCTTCCCAGGCGCGTGCAAGTCACGCGCCCTGGTGGGTAAATTGCTAGGAGGCCCAGGCGGCTTTTGTAATTGCATTTTGGTGCTAAAAATTGAATATTCAGTATATATTTTTGTGGAAAATTGCATGTATGCCCCTGGATGTTTTAGATATTGCACATATACCCCTGCCAGGACTGTTTAATGTTTGGATGTTTGCTCTAATTAGTTAAACCATCATTTTAACTCCAAAAATTCCACAAAAATAAGTTTATGCTCCTGTTATCCTGTGCTTTCACGCTATATTTTTAGATTTTGATTTTCTAACTTTTTAATATTTATAAAAAATCAAAAACATGCATTTATTTCACTGTTTGCATTAGAAAACCCATAAAAATTATAAAAATGTTTTGAAAAATTCCAAAAAAATTAGCTAGTGTCTATTTTATCCTATTTTAGTGTCAGTCCAAAAATCACTAAAAATCTCAAAAGAAAAACACTAAAATTTTAAAAACACTCAAAAACTTCAAAAAAATATATAAAATCAAGGAAAACTCAAAAAAAATACAAACCCAGGTTCTGTGTGTTCTTTATTCTGTTCTCTTCATTTGAAAAATAGTGTGAAAAATTTCGGTTGCTGTTTGCTATTTTTAAATCTCATTTTATTCACAGCCAGCCTTATTTGCACTGTTTTGCTTTATTTCAGTATTTAAAAATACCAAAAACACCTTGAAAATTTTCCAAAAATCACAAAAACAGTAAAAAAACCCTAAAAAGACTAAAAACAATTTGTTTCTGAATTTTTGGTAATTTTTACTTAGTTTTATAAATATTCTATCTTGTCTTTTATTCCATTGTCTTTAAATTCCAATATTGAAAAAAAAAAGAAAAAATATAAAATATAAAATTATAAAAATCAGAAAATTAAAAATCAAAATACAAAACAAAAAAAAATTAAAATAAAAAAAATTAAAAATTAAAAACCCACAAAAATTGTAGTTGCTTGCTTGCTTAGTGTAGACACTTTACACACACACACTTGTGCTTACATTTGCTTGAACTACCCTGCTTGCTCCCTGTGTTCGAACTCTCTACGTACTTGCATCTATACATCTTTTATGTAGAGTTGAAAATAAATTTTGACTCCACATTATTTCTAATTTATTGATCTTAGTGTGGGTTAATTGTTGACTTTAGTCCGGATTTAGTGTGGTCAACACACCGACTGAGTTCACGCTTTGTGCTGAACTTAAGACCACCTATTTTCGGCTAAATCAGAAGGCTATCCTAGCCCTCCTTTTATATTATTTAGGATCCAATGGATCTCAATCCATGGGACACATGGATCCAACGGTCAGGCTTGGTCCATGTAAAATCAATGGCTATAATTGTTGTTGGTTAAAACCAACAACATTTATTTATGATTAAATTAAATATATGTTGCAACATTATCAACACATTTTTAATTAAATATAGATAAATTAGTTAAGAGATTAATCAAGATAATAAAATGGAGATAATGTAGCCTCCTAAAAATGGGGGTTATTATCTCCTTTTATTATATCATATTATCTCTTAATAATTTGTGATAACTATTATCACATAATTATTCACAAAATTAATTCCAAATTAATTTGTGAATATTTCAATCATGCTATTGAAAAATATGTGAATCAAATTCACAACCCAAACTAATTTGTAAATGACATTTCCAGTTAATTAACAAATGTGAATCCAATCCACATTTAATAATTAACAAATGTTATTTACTATATTTCTCTCTCTTATATATTATAAATCATATTTAAAATACACAAATATTATGGATAATAATATCCACAATCTCTAATCCTTGATAATTAAATCCCATTTAATTATTTTGGACAATCATTCTCATAATATAAATCATATTCATATTAAGCTTGATGATTAAATCTCATTTAATCATCAAGTTCTTCTTGCTTGGATATGAATTTCATCAACTGAATTATTCTCGAACCCTTTCAAGAATAATGTGCTTTCTCCGCAGATACTTGAAGATAAGGACAGGGCGATTGTATTGTTCCACGTATAGTGACTTGGATATTGAGATCTTATCTCAAATCCAGATCTTACGAGCCTCCCACAGATGCTTGATTAAATCAAGACCGCAAATCTAATCTTTTCATTGTATCTGAATCTCATTCAGACCAATGTCCAACACTTGGACCAAGATCAGATTGCTTCTCTATTGAGAGGAGTCGCTAAAATCCAAACCTGTTTTATCACTCCCTCGGAATGGAAGCGTCATGGATATACAATCGTTTATGATCACATCAACCTCAGGTATTACCAATACTTTACATCCTGCATACTGGAAGACCCATGATCAACCCGAAGATCAAGATCAATTTTACACTGTCTTCTTCAGGGTTTGATCACTAAGTTTCTCATTTGATCATTGGGATTCGGTATCGGTCATATACTTTCCAAAAGCATATATCATACCTAGGTCTTGATCATACACTTTCCAAAAGTATATATCAAACCTACAAATTCAGTCAAGCTTCCAAAGCGAGATGACCGTGCACGGAATTTGATTCTTCCCAATATCTCATGAGTGAGCTCATGTCTTCCGGTTCAGTAGTGAACCTGTATTATCCCTTTGAGAGATAGTATTACTCATATGCCCTTACATGCACACCAACGCGCCGGTGTATAGACCTTGGTTAGGTCATCAACCTATCGGTCTGTCAAATGTACATACTCAGACATATGGCATTACATCTGTCTCCGGTCAGAGGATGCGTGCCTATGCTGTGACAGCATTCAACATAGGACTTAGGTTATCTAGATCTCGTTAAGTCAACTCTTTGACCTAACTAATCTGACACCTCCGAATCTCTATTCCTATGTAGAGGACCTACATCAAGAGGTCGGTCAGATATCAGCCTATGTGAGAAAGGATTGCCATCTCCTACTCAGGCTGGAGATCACATCTTAACAATCATTTGACGGTGCTTGATGAGTCCTCAATCTAACTCTTTAGATATTTATCCAAGCACCAGCCTCTATGATTCAATAATTGAACCAATAGCTGTATGATCATTAAGATAGCCATGGTACATAACCCTAATTGTACAGAGGGACCTATTATGCAAATTATTTATTCTTCATTTCAGATCAGAGAATGATATTTGCAATAACATTTATTGCATAATGACTCGCCGTGGGCTCACATGCCCAACAAGAACACACTGAGGATAAGCTTTACCCATTTGTTTGTGTGATAAACACGGAATGGAGAGCGGTCGTGTTGATGCACAAGGCGAATCAACAGTCAGTGTGTTGACCACTTCAAAATCATGTATTTAATCAACAATGAACCCACAATCAAATATCAAATAATGACAAACAAAATGTGGAGTTAAATTTATTTTTAACTCTACATAAAAGATGTATAGAAGCAAGTATGTAGAGAGTTCAAACACAGGGAGCAAGGCATGATAGATCTATGCATCAGTCTACACTATGCAAATGTTTTTTTGTGGGTTTTTAATTTTATATTTTTTATTTTTAATTTTTAATTTATTATTTTGGTTTTTGATTTTCTGATTTTGTATTTTCTTTTTATATTTTATATTTTTATATTTTATTTTTCAATGATAGGATATATATACAATATAGGGAAAGGGGGAAAAAGGTATTTATACAAAATCGGAAAAAATGCTCACAAATCAGAAAATAGCTTGTTTTTGGTCTTTTTATAATTTTCTACTGTTTTTGTGATTTATGTGAGTTTTTCTAAATATTTTTGGTATTTTTAAAAGTCAAAATACAAGGAAACAGTGAGCAAAGGTTCTGGCCGAAATTAAAATGGGAGTGAAAAATAGTAAACAGTAGCAAAATTTTCCCAAATTAATTTTAAAATAAATACAATAAAATTGGGAAACTACACAACCTAAGTTTATATTTTTAGGTTTTTTCTATGATTTTTTAGATTTTTATGAATATTTTTGGGGTTTTCTAATTTTTAAGTTTTTGTTTTGAATTTTTTTAGTGATTTATAGACTGACACTAAAATATGTTAAGATAAGCAAAATATAATTTTTTGTAATTTTTCAAAACGTTTTTATAATTTTTATGGATTTTCTAATGCAAATAGTGCTGAAAATGCATGTTTTTGATTTTTAATAAATATGAAAATGCAATAAAAATGCAATGCAAAAATATGATGTGAACAAGCAAAAACACATGAGCCTATGCTATTTTTTTGGGAATTTTTCGAGTTAAAATGATGCACTCAATAAATAAAGACAACATTAAGAAACTACGCTACTAGCAAGGGCATAAGTGCAAATATCAAAACATCCAGGGGCAAAGTTACAATTTCCACGCAAAAAGTATAACTGAATATAGTATTTATTAGACCAAATTTAAATGTCCAAACCCGCAAGGGTATGCCCGCAAATTACCCACCCCAGCGCGTGACTCGCACGCGCTTGGAAGGGACTTGTTTGTAATTTTCAAAAAGATAGGGGCCAACATGCAAAATACACAAAAATGTTACACTGTTTCTGGAAGTTCTTGGGCCAAAACAAAATACTAAAACCCTGGAGGGGGGTCCTCGCAAAATGCCCGCACCTCACGTGTACTAGTCACGTGAGGTGACGTGGCGAGGGACCAGAATGCAATATTACAAATTTGCGGAGGTTCACATGCAAATAATCCAAAAATAAATAAAGGCAGATGAAAGTTTGCATCTTTAATATAAAATACAAAAACTGGTAGAGGGGAAAATGCAAAATACCCCTGTCGAGATGATCGGTCGGCGGATGGAGGTGCGAGTGACGCGTGGCGCCAATCCGACGGCTGGCTCCTCCTCGCAATCGAACGGCGGGGCGCCTCCCACTTATACACGTGGCGCCACCACATAAGCCGATACCCTTTCGCTTGCAACGGCCCAGATTAGATGCTCCTTGGTCGATCGGACGGCGTGGACGTGAGAAGATCCAACGGCTGGTGTCAAAACTGGGGCGAGGTTGAGATCCAACGGCGCGCAGCAGAGGTGGATGAACAAGTGAAGAATCCGCCGATGGCGAGCTTCCAGGCGATGCAGCTCCGATCTCCCACCACCTCGAGCGTCGATGATGGCTTCCTTGAGCTCCTGCACTCTCTCCCCGTCGAATGGGGACGTCGAAAGAGGCCCAGGTCCCACTGGTTGGTCCAGCGGTGGTGGTCGTGGCCGGAGGAGCGCTCCAGCGAGGGTGGAAATGGCATGAATCAATCGATGGAATTTGGGGGTAACGGAGGCTAGAGATTCCTACGGTTACAGAGACTAAAAAGAACACAAAAAGAAGAGAATATAAGCACCTCAAAGGGGGAGACCCTGAGGTAGAAGGTACCTCGACAACAACGTGGCCAGAGGTGGGGAACTCGCCCTGATCCTTGCCCAAACTCCTCCCTTGATGACGGGGGTTGCGTGCTGTCACCACCAGCCGACCAAGAGCGCACAAGGGTGGAGAGGATAGGTCCAAAATGGGGTTCGAATTCAAATGGAAGTCTGGGGGTAGTTTTTGTAGGGTTGACTGATGAGGCTCCTAGAACAAGGCGTATCGAGCGGCGTGATGATCTGAAGTCCAAGATAAACGTTGGGCGTGATTCATGGGTCTTCGAGCAACAATATTGCAGAAGACATCAACCTCAAATGGTGAAAGATAGGGCCTCGAAAAAAATCGTGAAAAGGAGTCAAAATGCATCTCTGACATGGCTACAGGAGGAGGGTCAGACTGTTGACCTCGGTCAACAGTCCCAACCCCCTGGTTGGTCCACGTGGACCAACCAGGAAAATCCTGGAAAAATTGTTTTCAAAATTCATTTTAAAATAGAAAACGATTTATTTAATTTTTAATCATAAAATAAAAAATGTTTATTATTTTTTATGAAGTATTTTATAGTGATTTTTATTTATTTTTATGAAGTATATTTTTACAGGTTACCTATTATGCCCTTTATAGGTATATTACCTATATATTTTATTATTTTATTTTCATTTGGTATTTTTTAATTTATTTAATTATGTTTATTGTTTTATAAAATTATAAAATATTAGTATACACTTAATTATATTTTTATTTTATTTTCTGATGTGTTTTGTATATTTAATAAAATATCAGTATGTACTATACAAGTATAATTATAGGTATTATACCTATGTAGTATATGTACAAGTATTTTTATTTTGAGTCTCTTTGAGTTTTTCTTATGATTTTAATATACAAATATATTATAAATAATACTTACAAAATTATAAAAATATAGAAATACAGAAATAATGAATAAATAATAAAATGAATATTTTAATCTGTACAAGTATACAATGGGGGACCAAAATTCAATTTTCAAACTGTAACTCCGAAAAATACGAAACCACCTCCATTAAATAGATTATTTTACGCTTTATACAATTAAAGGAGTTTGGTACATTTCGAGTTTTTATTTGCAAGATACGGGTCTGGGAAGTTGGAGTTTTGGAATCTTATTCAGACCATAACTTTTTATCTGTACATTATTTTTGAATGAAATCAATTTTGTATTTTTCTATATTAAATTATCTACAACTTTCATATAATCTTTATTTGAGTATAAAACATGGAACCAAAAATAGGTCCCAAAATGAATAAAGAATGAAGGAATTTTATTGTATTTTAGCCCTTATCTCCCCCTACTTTATTCCTTGTCGACCTATTCATCAAGATGCCTAGGTCTCGGGGTTTCGGGTTATAAAATATTTACAATATTTTATTCTTTTATTTTCTTTTATTTATTCTATAATTTTGGCTTTAAATAAAATATTTTATACACTATTTACATACACATGCATGGATGCTAAGATGCGGGAATCAAGGGTATTTACATGCATTTGCTAGGGTTTTTGATGCCAAAATGATAGAATAAAGATGATGAAATGTGGATTCATCATTGTGCATTCACATGACATTGTGGCTAAATTGTATGTTGAACTTGGGAGTGTAATCACCCTTGTAACAACCTAGAGTTGTTCCTTACTTAAGTCCATGATAAACACTTTAAGCCCCTCCCTTATATTGATAAATAGAAAGAGTTTAGTGTGATGTTTGTGTGAACTATGGACTGTGACATAATAGGAAAATTCACATATGAAAATAAGACCGTATATGGGACTTATCATCTGACCCTAAGTAAACTAAGGAGTCTAACTCCTCCAAACTGTGATTTGACTTCTGATACCTTAAGACCTTGAAATCTCTAAATAGCCAGATCTTGTATATGTGTAAATCTTGGGGAATACAGGAAAGAAAGATGTGACAAATCTGGTAGTCAATGATCATAAGATAAGATGTTCATCAGTAAGAGATGAGAGAAAGACTAATAACAGGTTTGTATCCCTGACCTTGGGTCAGTTGAGGTTCTTATAGAACAAGTTTGGGGCTAGGATCGATAACTTGTAGATGTGAAATAAATCAGAGAAACCGTAGACACTTAGGGTGACACATGAAAATAAAAGAAACGGTGTTGTCACATGTGGCCAGTTGTGGAGGTTTATACTCCGACTGTGTGAGGGCGCGGTGACCCTCACCTGAGCAAGAGATGAGGTCGCTCAGGCTTGGGTAGTGGACACTGAGAGCATGGGTCTAGGATCCCAGTCTTTTTCACGTGTTTTCTTCGAGCCGGCTCGGTTTTTACGCTTCGTTGGGATCCACGAGTTGTCTAGACCATTCCGCCGACCCGTTTGTTTTTCTTAGAGAGCCTAGGTTGGGGGTTCTCCGCAGTTAGTTACGAGCTCGTCTGGTTTTTCTTAGCTTTTCTCCTTCGGGAGTTGAGAAGCGAGAGAGGAAGTCGGGTCCAACAGGCTTACCTCTTCTCTTTCCTGTCTCTAGTGGCGTAGTAGTCGTACTACCACTGTCTTTCCCTTGGACCACACTTCAACTAGGGTTGGCGAGACAGACGAATCCCTTCGGCTGTTTCCTCACCGCAGAAATTAAATACCTTTCCGCCAGGCTTGTGACCTGGTGATGGGGTAGTGATTAATTGACATGTGACAGTTCACCAATTGCCCGGTTAAGTTGTAGTTCCATCAGTAGACATTGATGATTTCATTATTACCTTTCCGCCAGGTTTGCGACCTGGTGATGGGGTAGTGGTTAGTAGACATTGATGAATCCTTTAATTACCTTTCCGCCAGGCTGTGACCTTGTGATGGGGTAAGAGATGGGTGACTTTCCGCTATCTGCCTAGTGATGACTTTTCCACTAAGAGACTAGTGACGACATGTACCATTAGTAGAGACTAACGAGGGTTGGGTGTTGAGAGAGTTGTGAGTTCGTTTCCTCTTATACACCTTCGTGAGCGAGCTATCACACGTGTCGACCGAAGATCAATGAGAGTTGAGAGAGAAACTAGAAGGAGTGTTGGGAACTTAGTTAGGATGCAAGACACCATCGCATGCCTACGGAGGCATCCCAACCCTGAGGCGTACACCATACCTCAGAGTCATAGTGTGAGGTTCAACCTGGACTTTGAAGTCCTACCTGAATATCGAGGTCCTAACCGGATCAAGACCACAGTTTTACTTATAGGCTTGAGTTGTTGTTTGGTTAGTTCTATTGATTGAGGGAGACACAGTGTGGTAGTGAGCGAGTGTGTTCTTCTGCTTAGCCTTTCAAAAAGCAAGTAAATAACTTAAAAGAATCAACTAACCCACTTTTACTTGCTAGTTCTCTTTTGTCCACTACAGTTACCTTACTGTTTTTCTAGTTGTTCTAGTCCTTTTCTTACTACTTTCCTTAATAGAACTGTGTAGAATTTGTACTTGACAATTGTTGACAGATACTTGCTTGTCCCCTTTCTACTTGTGGCAGGCAAGGGTCCGGCGACCGAGTAGCCGACGTAGTTGGGTTGCAGTCGTTCCTTTTTGGAGGTTACACTTTCAGAGCAGGTATATCTTTTGGAGTTCATTTGTACAGTTGTTTGTTATGCTCTCCTCTGTATCCTTATTTTTGGGATATATATGTATTTTGGGTGTTTTGAAAATCCCAACATGTTATATGAATGAAATGAAAAATAATGGATACCTTGTTGTTCAGTTCTAGTGCACTGTTACTTCCGCTTTTAGTTTTCTTGTGGTTGTTTGGTTATCCAAAATAAATCCTGTGAATGTCATGTTTAAAAAGTGAAACTTTTCCCCAGATTTTCGTAACAATGAATTAACTCTAAGCTAATTAAGTAGGCGAATGACGTGTTTGACGGGTAACCTAAGGTCCTCGGGAGGAGGTCGCGACAGCTGTCTCGCTAAGGTTTTAGTCCCAGAGCACAAGAGAAAGGAGCTAGGTCCTAAAACTGTTGATGCGATCTTCTTAGGTTACTTGGAAAATAGCTATGCATATAAGTTCTTGGTAATTCGGTCTGAGATACCAAGCATAGATGTCAACACTATTGTTGAACTCCGTGATGCTACCTTCTTTGAGGATATCTTCCCTATGAAGATTGGGATTCCTCAGAATCTGACCATTGATAGTGCCTCCACATTAGGATTCATTCTAGATCAAGTGGAAAAGATAATGAATGTGGGGGTTGAGACTCAACCTGAACCCAATGACCTTTCAGAAGAAGTTGAGCCAAGGAGGAGTAAAAGACCTCGGATAGCCAAGGATCTGGGTAGCAACTTTGTTGTCTACCAGATCGAGGGTGATCCACCAAGTTACAAGGAAGCCATGGCTTCAGCTGAAGCGAAGCAATGGAAGGAAGCCATCAAATTTGAGATGGATTCCATTATGGCTAATGGAACTTGGGAGTTGGTTGATTTACCCAAAGGATGCTCTACCATTGAGTGCAAGTGGGTGTTTAAGAGAAAGCTTAGACCTGACGGATCAATTGAAAAGTACAAAGCCAGATTAGTTGCCAAGGACTTTAGGCAAAAGGAAGGTATCGATTATTTTGATACATATTCCCCTGTGACTAAGATGACCACAATCCGGATGCTCATAGCATTGGCTTCTGTATATGATCTCTCTATCCACCAGATGGATGTGAAGACCACCTTCTTGCATGGCAATCTTGAGGAAGAGATCTATATGGATCAACCTGATGGACTTGTGACTCCTGGGAATGAGGGAAAGGTTTGCAAGCTTGTTAAATCCCTTTACATATTGAAACAAGCATCAAAGCATTGGCATGAAAAATTTGACAAAACTATTTTGTCATGTGGCTTTAAGGTTCATGAATCCGATAAAGTGTATTTATTCCAAAGTGAAAGGTGATGAGTGTATTGTCTTGTGCATGTATGTTGATGACATATTGTCGTTTGGGTCACATATGAGGATTATTAATGATACTAAGGCATTCTTAAGTAGCAAGTTTGAGATGAAGGACATGGGTGTTGTTGATGTCATCTTGGGTCTCAAACTGACAAGGTCAGTTGATGGGATTGTAGTTTCTTAATCTCACTATGTTGAGAAGGTACTTGAGAAATTTGGATATCAAGATTGTAAAGTTGTAAGCACTCCTTTTGATTCATCCAAAACGTTGTTTAAAAATAAAAGTGGAGTACTTGTAGCTCAGCTAAGGTATTCACAAGTAATAGGAAGTTTAATGTATCTGGCAAATTGCATGAGACCTGATACTTCATTCTCGGTTGCAAAGCTGAGTAGATACACTAGATGTCCTGACCGTACTCACTGGGAGGCTCTGGATCGAGTACTGAAGTACTTGAAGGGAACTATTTCCTTTAGTTTTCATTATGGTAGATATCCATCTGTATTAGAAGGATATAGTGATGCAAGCTGGATAGAGAAAATAGATGAGTCTGGGAGTAATGGTGTCATTGGATATGTCTTTACCCTTGGAGGGGGTGCAGCCTCCTCGAGGTTTATGAAGCAGACCATTCTAGCTCGATCTACCTTTGAGGCCGAGCTGTGTGCTTTAGATACCATTGGAATTGAGGCTGAATGGCTAAGGGAACTTCTGTCTGAAATTCCCACGGTAGGTCAGCCAGTTCCTGCGATCTCTGTACATTGTGATAATATGACCACAATTGCCAAGATCAAG
Organism: Ottelia alismoides; assembly: GCA_037367405.1. NCBI lineage: Eukaryota > Viridiplantae > Streptophyta > Magnoliopsida > Alismatales > Hydrocharitaceae > Ottelia > Ottelia alismoides. Next base: position 50,855 of record JAZKJV010011335.1, on the reverse strand, counting down.
AGTTCAAAGTTCAATCAGAAAATAAGAAAACGCATACAAATCAGACTTAAGACATTAAGGGATTTGGTGTCTAGAGGAGTGTTGGCTGTGGATTTTGTTGGATCCAAAGACAACACGGCAGATCCATTGGCTAAGGGATTTGATAGATCTTTATTCCTAAAGTCTAGACTTGGGATGGGACTGAAACCCATCGGGAGTTCCTCTACAGTAGCAACCCAACCTATCTGAGTTGAGATCCCACAAAGAAGGTTCAATGTGGTAATAACAAGTTGTCTGGAGAACTGGTTGGCACTCTTAGTTTAATGCTTAAGCATGAGTGTCTTATCCCTGGAAGCCTGAGTGCCATTTAAGCTGCAAGTTTAGGAAGAGCGTAGGCTCTGAATGAGTTCAAGCCTTTGGGCAGGATGTTAGCAGTGCATCCTTGGAGAACGCCACCTATGTGAGTATTACTATGGGCCGCAGTTAAAGGAAGAGGGTCTTTCCTGAATACACTCGTGAAACAGGATAAGGGCGCATGGCCTTTAAGAGCATCAACCCTGAAGATTGTACCAAGAACAACACTTTGTTGTTTCTACCGTACACTTTAACACAAAGGTCTGAAGTTCAAGACATAGTTCACTTCGTTCCTGTTAAAGTGGAAGGAGTAAAATCAGGTATAGGTTCAAACCAGAAGGTACCTTTACTGAAAGCAAAGTGTGGCAGCCGAAAGTTGTGTTTTAACTCTCTTTGAATCTCTTTTTCAAATTGGTGATTCATAAGGGATTGTTGTATTAAGAATATTAATTAGATCTTAATTGGAAAATCTATGTTATTACAATTGAAGTTAATTTGGTCTCAATTGGGAAACCAAATGGCTTGGAGGGAAAGTTGGGAATTCCCAAATTCGAGACATGAAAAAGTTTGGGTGGAAGTTTAGTACCATATATTGGAGATCTAAACTTTTGGTGAGCTTATATATGAGTTCACAACACAAGCTCTTGTAGCAATAGTAGAGAGGAGGAATGGAGGACCACACACGCGCGCACATGCGTTTCATTCCGTCTCTAGCTCCAGCTCTGGCTCGGGAGAGTCAATTCGAATCTCGATACTTTTGATGCAGGTTTTATTTGGTAAGTTGATTAAATTAATCACACTGGTAAGTCGACTAAAATGGGAATCCAACTCGCCGTTATGGACGCGATTCGGGCTGCGATTTCGGGATTTGAAATGATGCGCCCGTTGAGGGCATTTTCGGAAATCAAAGGGTACCGCGCTAGGGCACGCGACCGTCTTTATATACCCCTTCCCCCACGTTGTCTTCTTCACTCGCAAGAAAATCTCTCGCCGTCTCTGTTCGCGTTGTAGTTCTTCCTCTCGTGGACGAGCCACCCTCTCTTTTTCTCTCGGCTGTAGTTCTCTGAGGTACATTCGAGGACGATCTTGTCGGTGTGCACAGACAAAGATCGTGTGCCGTCGTATCCTGGGAGCGGATCGCCAGTACCCTTCGCACCAGTATTGTGGGGACTATGTCCTCTCTAAGGACAATCCATTTCATGGACGCTTCGGTGATATCTAACCTTGTTCTTCTTTCATTTTGTTTGCCACAATTCGTTTATTACTTTACATTTCTTGGATCTCGCCCTAATTTATATTTCCATTTGTTTGATCGGTTCTTGCTTGCATTCTGTAATCGGATAATGGATTGGAACTGCATGATATTAATATTGATAATCTGTAATGCTTTTCTTTCTGTTTATTATATACAGTAACGATCATGTTTGCAACAGAGAAGAGATGGCATGAGGGTGAACTTTGCCTTGACGAGTCCAAAATATAGAGGTCTTGTTATATTTCCAACACAAGGAACCGATCGTCTGTTGTAGTGTATGCTGCAGCAGACTCTGCAGTAGGCTTGTGGACCGCTCGATCGTGATCAAGCAATTCACATGAATTCAACCTTTTTGTGGGTCCGTATCGGATGAATTCGTGTGAACCCTCGATCACGATTGAGCGGTCCACAGGCCTACTGCAGACACTGCAACAGACGGTCCATTTCCCTGCAACACGACATCTTGAATTATAAGCATGCCTTCAAGTATGCTGGTATTACATGTATGAATTCATGCTACAGGTTTAAACCATTGCAAGTTTTGTTAAGTACTTTAATATTCCACGAAAATTGTGGAAGGAATCTCCAATATGTGTAAGGCAATTTCTTCATCTTATATGCATCCATTTAAAGGGAACATGATCGAAAAAGCAGAAAATTGATGATGCCGTGATCCAACATGGCGCAACTTGTAGGTACTACTCCACGAACTTGAAGAAGAACCACGACAGTCAGACTTACTAGTGGTGACTACTACTAAAGCGAGTGGTGCAACAAGGACACCGTTGTTACGTGCGGAAGCATGGCCATGAGTATAATGGCTCATGGTAGTTCGTCACCATTAGCAGCAATGGCAGCCCTCCTCTGAGCCATGGCAAATCCTATGAGGGCGGTGGTCCAATGGTACCCTCCTACGGAAATGACCAATTCCAGTGGTACCCTCCTACCGACAACAATATTTACATCGGCGTGTGGAGCAAACAACCCCAACGAATGCAAGGGGTGTCTATTACCCATCTGTTGCAGTCTCCGAGGAACTTACATGTAACCTGCAGGAGGAGTTCAGATGCGATCTTGAGGAGTGCAATGTGTGCCCAGGAACGTATCGATACTTCTTTCAAGGAAGGTGGTGTGTCAAGTCCAGCCAATCGAGATGATCTTGGGAGAAATTGGGGCGGCCGACGAGGTGGAGCAGCTGTGGGAGTGCAAAAATGGTGGGATGGGGAAGAGGAGTAGGGAGCGATGGGCAGCTAACGCGGAGGGAGTCGATAGCATCGAACGGGGCAGGGAGGGTGCCGTGAGGAGATCCATGCAGATGAGAGTGTATGGGGAGATGCAGAGCCATGGTGAGAGGATAAGGACGCGGATCCTCTGCTGCGGTGATATGCATGTTGTAGATGTGAGAGCCGCTCGATCTTGATCGAGTGGTTCACACTATTTTGCACGGTACAGGCTCACAAAAAGTGCAAAATCGTGCGAACCGCTCGATCCACATGCTTGCAGCAGAGTCTGTTATAGCTATTTATTTTACATGGTATAGCTACCAGGGTCAAACACAAGGAGCATGGAATGGTAAACCTACTAAGTAGTCGGAAATCGAAAACAAGTATTTTTGGTGGATTTTTAGGGTTTTAATATTTTTTTGGATTTTTAGTATTTAAGAAGAAGGGGTGAAAACGCGCACACAAGCTCGCTCAAGCAATTATTAAATACCTCAAAAACACTCAGTAAATTCAAATAAAAAATAGTTTTGGATTTTAAAAATATTCAGATGTTTTTATATTTTTCTTGCATTTTCTAATTTTTAGTTAATTTTATAAAAATGAAACAACTACAAAAATGCAAAATAGTGTGCAGCCCGAATCTAAAGGCACTTTAAAAATACCTAAAGTGTTATAAAATTTAAGCAACAATTTTATTGTGAACTGGAAAAAAAACTCTAACTACAGAAACTAGAAATGCATTTCTTTTGAATTTTTAATGATTTTTCTAAGCTTTTCAATGTTTTTCTATTTTTAGTTTTTTATTAATTCAAATGTGGCAAAAATTGGACTGAAGCTAAAGGACAACAAAACAAACAATCAATAACTTTTTAGATTTTTTATTGGATTTTTTTATATTTTTAGTTGATTTTTGAAACTGGACTGAAGCAAATTTTTAGGTTTTTGAATTTTTTAAAAATATCAAATGAAAAAAATTCATAGAAATTTTTACACCATGGCAGGAGCCATGTGTCCAAATTTCACGAAATTTAGGTGAGATTTGCTATTTACTTCAACCAATCGAAGAGGCACAACACACAGGGGCATAAAAAGCAAAGAAAGTAAGTTCCAGGACTAAAGAATAACACGTGTCAAAAAGTCCAGGGGTTCCTACTACAATTTTTCCACTAATTTAAGCACATGTCCAAGATAGCACGCACATGGGTATAAGTGTAAATAAAGAAACTAAAGATTTATTTTATAACATCCACTAAACCCGAGGGCATACATGTAATTGTTCCAGAAAGACACGTGACAATGCACGTGCAACCATAAAGGAAGGACCTAAATGCAAATAATAAAAACAGCAGGGGCAATAGTGCAAATAGTCCACCTATATTTATTTTACAGACTAAATACGAACATAAACTAAATGCAGGGAAAAGGGAGCAAATTACCCAGACTGGGCGTGTGGCTCACGTGGGTGATAGGTGGTCGGCGTTGGTTGACTGGAAACGAGCGGTCCTGACGAAGGCACCTGGCAAATCCAATGGCTCTGCTGAAAGGGCGCACGTGGGGAGTACGGGGCCGTTAGATGTCGGATCAAACAGCTGACAAGAGCAGGCGCTGGACGGCCCAGATGCAATCTGGCAGGTGGCATCGATCCGACGGTAGAGGAGGGTCATGGATGAACACCTGTTGAGGTGAGGTTTGTCGGAGAACTGGCGACACTCCGGTCGTCTGATGATCGATCAAGAAGAGGGGTTCGACTCGTGATGCGCCTCCGCGTCGAGTGGCGATGGCAGATGGAGCATCCACCGGTCAGATCTCCGGGAAGGTGGTGGTGACCTGGGATGGCTCCGACGAAGCTGGATAATGTGCTATGGGGGGGTCTCCACGCACAACGCGACCTGCGGGGTGACAGCTCCTGCTCGAAGGTTTGCTCCAACCAAGGTTATTAGATGAAAAACTAAGGGAAGCGACGGGGAATGGCGAGGGGAGGTTCCGGCGATGGTGGGGGATGGAACCTAGCTCAATCTTGGCTCGGATAGCCAAGATCGGGATGATCAGAATGCAGGGGAAAGATGACGATGGACTGCGGAGTAGATCTGAATGGATGGATAGGGCTGATGAAGCTCCAACCACTGGGTTGGAGCCGACAGAGATGCAAATGAAGATTTCGAGATAATCGGAGCTAGGATTGATGAGAGGTCTACCTGATGATCTGAGATCGATCCTTAGCTCCAAGAGATGAAGGGGGTATGGGTCTGCGCTGTGGAAGGTGGGGAGGATCGAATGCGGTGGAGGTCCGGCCACGTGCGTCGAGCGTCGGCTGCAGCACCTCAATCCGTCCACTAAAGGATGCTTCTGAAAGCTGTCACCAAGGGGAAGGTCTCTAGGGTAGAAAGAGGGAATGCGACGCGAGCTACGAAGTTGGGAAATGGAATGAAGATTTTATAGGGTGCTCCAGGTGGTGATGAAGACCGGGCACGGGCGCGCGAACCAAGGAAGATCCGCTCTTCCCTAGGGATCCACGGGGGTCGGGGATCCAAGGGGGGGAGGGGAGGGGTGGATTCGGGGCGAAAGGTGATCAGATTGATGAGGGAAAAATGGGAGAAATCGGGTAGAAATTCGGATCCGCAGAAGAGGTGGTCCAGGGCGCAGTTGACCGAGGTCAACAATCCCCCGTGGACCAATCAGAAAAATCCGAGGTCAAAATTACTTGTAAAATGATTTAAAAATCGAAAATGATTTTATTTAAAAGTATGTTCAACATAAAAAATGTTCCTTATTTTCTAAACTATTTTTAGTGATATTTATTTATTTATTTTGAAAAATAAATAAAGATATATACATTATATTACATCATGTACATATATAAAATATTTATTTATTTTTATTTTAATTTTTATTTTGTTTATTTTTGTACAAATACCCCAATTTTGTATTTTATTTATTTAAAACATAAAATTTGGAGTGTAAAATAATTTTTATTTTTTTATGAGTTATTTACAAATATTAAATAAATAGGTATATGTTTCATATATACATGTAGTATGTACAAAGTGAGTGAGAGATTGTTTTTGTTTTTATTTTTCTATTTTTTGTTTTATTTTTAGAAATATATACAAGGTAATATAAATAAATTTTTATTTTGTTTTTGTGAAAATAAAATAAATAAATGTATATAAGGGATATGTACAAGGTTGAGTGGTCCTATCTCTCTCCACTTATTTTATTTGGCGATCAGGCCCATGTTGGGCCCTCTCTTGGGATTAGGTCACTCAATATTTATTCTAAATATTTCCTTCTTTTTCTTTTATTCTTTATTCTTTTATTTTTGCACAAATACATGCTAATTATTGCTATTTAACAAATGTATGCTCATTGATAACTTATTATATTTACATTTATATACATGATGTTTTGCTAAGATTTTTAGCTAAAATAAAAGAAAAAGAGTGATGAATGGGGATTCATCACCCCCTATACTTTACTTTTGCTAGTCCCCTAGCAAACACTTATTTGAAAAAGAAGTGAAAAAGATAAAGAAAAAGAAGGGAAATCAAGGTTGATTATTAAACTTTCCTTCATTAAATTTAAGTATGGAGCTCAGTGAGACCTTTGGATTATTAATTTGTCGGAACCTTATTTGGACTTAAGCTTAAAACTCAACAGCCTCTAAGTTCCATCAATCTATAATCAAGATTCTTCAATAATCCAGATTAGAACAAGTCTACATACACAAACTCTAATGACCATGAATCTTTCCTTATACTGTGTAAGTGAAATGTAGCTCCCCACCTCAGAAATGACAAAGTGACAACCCCCCTTAACAAGGTAACTCTAATGCCTAAGTCTGGCAGCTCTTTCCTCGAGGAGCGGGGTATTCCCTTCTAAGTTCAAGTTCAACCGACTCAAGAAGAGGAGGAAGAAGAGAATGGACCATGACCAGTGTAGCCATGTATCCTTGGGAGCTCAACCAGTGTAGCTAGGTCTCCCTACTGCAAGCTTCATGAGATGGGAATGGGTAACATAAGCTTTTTCTTTATTTGGCTATATACACTCCGGTGGGTATTTTATTTTCAATCAGACCCGCCACTTTTTTGGAGTTTTTCTTTTCTTTTTGCACATTTTTTATGTGTATATGTACAATATATCTACATGGTGCAGCATATATACATAAGGAGTTTTTCCTCTTGAGCCAGTAGACTATCCATCTTTTGAAGCTTTATTGCAACCCACAACTCCTGTCTTTAGACTTCAACACCACCAGACCAAGATGAGACGCACTTCCTTCACTATAAGAAGAAGAGAGGTTCCGCCTAGAAGTACTACCCTCATATGCTACCCCAAGCCAAAGTAAACTACCTCCTCATCATCCGTAGAGAGCTATGTGTAATGTGTTGTGCAAGTAAAGCCATTGTCTCTGAGAGTCATGTGTACGTTGTTAAGTGTTCTACTTAGGCTCATCAATATGACATATGGTCATAGCCTAGTGGACTCAAAGAATTAAGTCCCAAATGGACCTGAAAAGTCTTAACCCTAAGCCCTCTAAGGTTCCTCTTGGAATTAGGTGGATTAAGGTCTTAACTAAGCTCCATTTTCCAATTTAATTCTAGGCCAGTTGAAATGATGATTCAGAAAAACTGTACACAAAAATGTTTTTATGCAAGTTTTTGGAAATGTGCAAAAATTTTGAAAATTGTGTGAATGAGTGAATGCATGAAGTTTTGCAAAGTATTTACAAACATTTACACAAGGGTTTTTGCAAACTTTTTGTTTTTCAAACATTTTACAAAAAATTTGTAGTATATACATAATTTTGGTATCAAAATATTTACAAACTCTTTTCACAAAATTATTTTGACAAACATTTGTACAAAAATAATTTTTATAAATAGCTATGTATGTGCAATAAAGAATTTTTATGTACAAGAAACAATTTTAAATTTGTATGGTTTTTGGGTAAAAGACTTTTAGCCATGTTATTTATTAACACACTCACACAAAGTACGAGTTATGGTTAAAGTATATATGAAATATATACGACACTCCTCTATACTTAGCTCGAACGATGTCCTCAGAGTGGATCAAGAGAGATGAAGAAGACATAACTCGTACTTTGTATAGGGAAGTGAAAAGGAATAGTATACTACAACGACGAATTAAAGAATAGAATGAAGAGGACTCGATGTTTTCCCCCTATACTTAAGATCAAGTAATCCTAAGTATATCAAGTTGTACATGAAGGGAAATCCGAGTGGGAGAATGTACAGGGTCTACCTCCCCTATACTTAGGGTAAGTATCCCTAAGTATAGGCAGTAAAACAGAGGTAGAAAGAATCCAAAGAAAACTCAAGAGTCCTACACCCTCCCTATACTTAAGGTAAAGTACACCCTAAGTATAACATAATCATAGGATGAAGACGGGGTGTGGGACTAAAGGATGGAGTGATATGGACAACTGGATCTATACAAGGCGGAAGACAGTGAGAATCATGCATGAGATGCAATAGATGTGAGTCAAAGACCACATCACATGCAAAATGAATAGGGGAGACGTCAACGACCAGTGGCTCATGATCTTGATATGGTTTGAGCCGCTGCCCATTAACACGAAAGATAGATTCAGAAGACAACTCAGATATGTCAATGCTTCCATTGTCATGTACCTTTCGGACCAGGTATGGTCTCTTCCACTTGCTCTGCAATTTCCCTGGAAATAATATAAGCCTGGCATCAAACAACCATACTTTCTGATCCGACTCAAACTGCTTGTGGCTGATATGAGAATCATGCCACTCCTTCACTCTCTCCTTATAATGTAGGCTGCTTGAAAAGGCTTCATCTCTAAGCTCCTCCAGGGCTGTCGATTCTGCCCTTCTCTGGTCTCCTACACTCACTGAATCTAAAAGTATCTCTGTAACAGCCCAAAGTGACCCATGTCTCAGCTCAACAGGTAAATGGCAGGGCTTGCCATAAATGAGGCAAAAGATAGATGTACCCAAAGGAGTCCTGAAGGACGTCCTATATGCCCACAAGACCGAGTCCAAAAGCTGTGACCAATCATTTCGGTCAGGGCAGACGACCTTCTACAATATAGTCTTGATCTCCCTATTCGACACTTCAGCAAGACCATTGGTCTGAGGGTGGTATGGAGTGGCTACTCGATGGTCTATGCTGAACTTGCTAGCAAGGGCCTTTACCTTGTCGTTGACGAAATGAGACCCCCCGTATGATATCAACACTCGAGGTACCCCGAACCATGAAATGATGTTCTTCCTCAAAAATCTGCATACGGTCCTAGCATCTACGGTTCGGGCAGGGATGGACTCAACCCAACGACTTACATAATCAACGGCCAACAGAATGTACTCAAATCCCTGACTCTTAGGAAATGGACCCATGAAATCGATGCCCCATGCGTCAAAAACCTCACAGAAGTGAATGGGCTGCATCGGCATCATATCACGCTGTCCACAAGTGCCCATCCTCTGAAAGTCAGTACATCTCTTCACGGATTCATCAGAATCCTTGAAGAGAGTAGGCCATAATAGGCTATATTGGAGCACTTTCTGCGCCATTCTCCTCCTAGAGTGATGTCCTCCTGCCTCCAACTTGTGGCAGTAGGTGAGGACGCTATGATGCTCCTCTTGAGGAATGCACCGTCGCCAGACACTATCCCCTCCCTCATGGTAAAGGATGGGATCCTCCCAATGGTAAGACTTGGCCTTCGCTAAGAAGGTCTCAAGTCTCTGCTTGGGCCAACCTTGTGGAACTTTCTTGGCAACAAGATAGTTCACAATGTCAACATGCCACGGGAGTGAGGCGATAGCAAGGATCGCCTCATCTGGGAAGGTCTCACATATAGGGTCAATCTACTCATAATCCTCAAGATGCTCTAATCGGGAGAGATGATCCGCCACCCCATTCTTGACTCCAGGCTTATCCTTAATCTCAATATCAAACTCCTGGAGTAGAAGGATCCATCTAATCAATCTTGCTTTGGCATCCTTCTTTGCCATGAGGTACATGATGGCGGTATGATTGGTGTAAATAGTCACTCTAGGTCCAATGATGTATCATCTGAACTTATCTACGGTAAAGACTACGGCTAGCATCTCCTTCTCAGTGACTGTGTAGTTCCACTGTGCGGCATCCAATGTACGACTAGCGTAGTGAATGGCAAAAGGCAATATATCCCTCCTCTGTCCCAGCACAGCCCCCACGGCAAAATCAGAGGCATCCGTCATGATCTCGAATGGGAGAGACCAATCAAACGGCTGGAGGATAGGAGCCTCAACAACTAGACTCTTGAGAGTCTCAAATGACGCAAGATACTTATCATAAACTATGAACTCAGTATCTTTGGTCAGCAAATCAGTCAACGGTCGGGCGATCCTATTGAAATCATGAATGAATCGTCGATAGAAACCGACGTGCCCCAGAAAAGGCCGTAACTGTCGCAAGTTGGACGGTGGATTGAGTTTTCTAATGATATCCACCTTGGTCGGATCAACCTTCATGCCCCTATTGGAGATGATATGGCCCAGCACCGTCCCCTGAGTCACCATGAAGTGACTCTTCTTCCAAGATAATACAAGGTCGACCTCAATGCATCGTTGTAGGATGCGGTCTAGACACTCAAGACAAGCATCGAACCCATCGCCATAGACCGAAAAGTCGTCCATGAAGACTTCCAAGCACTCACCTACCATGTCCGAAAAGATGGACAACATACACCTCTGGAATGTCGCCGGAGCGTTGCATAGACCAAAGGACATGCGTTTGAAAGCATACACTTGTGGTCTTGTCTTGGTCCTCTGGCGTAATGGCCACCTGATTGTATCCGGAGTACCAGTCAAGAAAGCAGTAATGAATCTTCCCTGCTAGACTCTCTATAATCTGAGCAATAAAAGGTAGCGGGAAATGATCCTTCTTGGTGGCCTAGTTCAATCGTCTATTGTCCACATATACCCTCCAAGAAGTGGGTACCCGGGAGCGATCTCCTCTCCAGACGAACTCACAACTGTAGTGATGCCCGTCTTCTTGGGCACAACATGTAATGGACTAACCCACTTGGAGTCGGAGATGGGGTAGATAAAATCGACGCTCCACCATTTCGAGATCTCCTTCATGACAACCTCTCGAAGATTCAGGTTCAGTCGCCGTTGGAACTCACGATAGACATGGTGGGAGCATAGGGCCGGACTAATCCTTTGGAGATTGGCTATGCTCCATCCTATCACCTTGCGGTTCTTTTCAAGAACCTCCATCAGATGAGATTCTTGCTCTCTAGTCAAATCTGCTGAGATAATGATTGGGTGCATCTCATGCTCGCCCGCAAAGGAACCTATACTTCAGCGATTGCAGCAAGGTATTCCGCTCTGGGCAACTGAGAGCTGGAGGATCTGTCCTCTAAAATGAGTAAGTGAATGCAACCAACTCTGCATGGGAAAATGAGAAATCTCGCTGAAAATCAGAATCCGGTGAAGATTGCTCCGCTTGTGTATCTGTGCTCTGCATGGGACTAGTCTCCACCCTAGCTGCTGGCTCAGTGGAAGTCAGACATGGAATCATCTCGTCAAACTATGCCCAATCAATATCTAACTCCGAGGGATCTGAATCTGTATCACAAAAATCAACTGCCTCGCTCTCGGGAATGCGATCTGCTGCCTCATATGTGTCCTCTGTCAGGAATGTGCTCTCCAAGCTCTCCTCTACTTGAATCTGCGCATCAGCGGGGTCTGAATCTGAGAGGATGGCTTGTGAAACGGGGTCTGCCCAAACTACTTCATCATTTGTGATCACAAAATCACACTCCTGGTGGACATCTCGCTCTGCCTCTGTCATCTGCTCTAGATCTGTGAGCGACTCTGAACAAGCTGAATCTCGCACTTTAGTCTCATCGATCGTCTCTATTTGTATACTCTTGTCCTCGACGTGAAAGTATATCTTCCCGCTATCATGGTCGGACACTGCCTTGGCTGTGGCTAAGAACAGGCATCCTAAAATGATGGGGGCATCCTAAAATGATGGGGGTTCCTCCTCTTCCTGCGAATGGTGGTCCTCTCTCTAAGGTTCCTCTGGAAGAAGGGGATGTGCTCCAAGGCCTCCTGTAGAGTCAGCTGTATCTGAAATCTGTCTATCATATGCTGGCTGGACTCTATCTGATGAGATTTTTTTTAATTTTCTTTTTTCTTCCCCTTAACCAAGCCAAGTGCTTGGGGGAAGGGGATGGCTGGACCCTCCTCAGATGAAGGGCTAGGAATGGGCCCTTGTTGTTGTGGCATCGACGAATCCATATAAACATCATCAATAATTACAGATAGACTCGTTGAAGAAAAAGAACCCTTTCCTTTATTCACAGAATAGTCCTGGATACAGTAACAAGTGGAAGAACAATAGGAACAGAATTGGTGGCCTCAGTACCACCTACGACATCCTCGTTCACGGCGTCAGTACCGCACTCTGGCTCAGCATCACATCGAGTGGCATCAGCACCACCTCCTTCTGGATCTGGTGAAACAACGTCCTCAGTACCGCCGGCAGGATCAACGTCCTTGGTGGCGTCAGCACCACCGTCATCATCATCATCTCGAGCGACATCAACACCGCTCTCCTCCTCATCTGGCGTTCCTGAAGCTGCGAGTGGTCGTCGCTCAGATAAGGCGCCGTCTGTTGGCATCCTACCGCTCCTAAGTGTAACAAAGTCAGCATCAAAATGATATGCAAAAACATAACCAAGCGAATCACTAGGAGTGGTAATCTCTGTAAACTCTACCTACTTTGACTTCCTCTTCAGGTTGTTCAGGTCGAGCTCAATCTGAGCAGGAATGATGACCTTCCCTCTCACAATCTCCCTCATCTCCTGTCTAAACTCGTCCATCTCCCGTCGGAAGGTGGCCTGCTGCTCGGATATGAGGCAGGCTAAATCATCCAAAGCGGGGTTCTCATAGGTGGGTCCATGAGAACCTGACGGGTGGCCCTTCTGAAACTGAGGCTGCTGCGGAGGAGGAGGGTGAGAGGGGTACTGGGAGTGACACTGCGGAGGCTGTTGCTGCCTCCAAGACTGTCCCTGTTGATAGGGACGAGGACCATGCTGCTGGTATAGATGTGCCTACTGCTGCTGTGGTGGGAACTGGGGCTGCTCTTGCTGCTGGTCGTATTGGCCACCCTGAACTGGAGGCTGCTGCTGGGAGCTGGTACCTCCGGTCAACCAACGGAATCCGGGATGGTCTCGTCCGATCCCAGGCAGAGATCGGTCATACCCGATCCCGTTGACATCCATCAACGGCTCTTGCTCGTACGTGGGTGGGGGTAGAATCGGCAGTGGCTGATCCGGCTGGTAGACCACCATCTGAGTATCCTGAGATGGTAGTGGCTGGTAGAACTGTTGCGGCTGCTGGACGACTCCGCCTGAACATGGTGGACCTGTCTAGGCTGGGAGTGCTGGGATGAACTGTCGATGCTGCTCGGATCTGCCCATGACCTGAGACGGGGCTGAGAAGCCGTCTGTGCCTCCTGGAGACACATGATCTGGGTCTTCAGGTCACTCAGCATCTGTGCCATCTGATCAATCTGTGACATACCCTGGCACTGCTTCTTCTCGATCAACTCAATCCGGTCCAACTTCTCGTTGATAATCCTCATATCAGCGGCTGTAGATTCCGCCTGCGCTGCGACTGCTGCAGATGTAGAAGGACCGACCTCAATTCGTGCTATCCTCTGATAGGACACGACTAGTGGGTGGTGCTTCCCTTGAGTGTATAATCTGGTCTGGGACATCACAGTATAGTTCTCAGCCATCTCCTCGTAGATGGCCCATACCCGATCCTCATCCTTGGAGAAATAGGAGCCCTCACAAGAATCATTGACGAGCCCTTGCAGCTCCGGTGTAAGCCCACAGAAAAAACTCTGAACAAGGTTGGGATTGGATATATCGTGGTATGGGAACTGGTCTGTGAGCTCTATGAACCTCTCCCATGCCTCGTGAAATTGCTCATTGGGGAGCATGGAGAAGTTGCTGATCAAGGCCCTAGCTGCATTCGTCCGACCGAGTGGATAGTACTTGTTCAAGTACTCGGTTCGGAGATGCTTCCATGTGGTAACAAATCTCCCTAGATCTCTGTCTATGAGGGAGAACGGAAAGGCAATCATCCGAATGGTGTCCTCGTCCACATGCCGATCGTGGACAGTACTGCAGATGATCTCGAACTCCTGGAGATGGAGGTGTGAATCCTCAGTGGAGAGCCCATAGAAGCGGGGAAGAAGCTGAATCGTCTGAGGAGGGAACTTGAAGTTCCCCACAATCGCTGGCTGCACTATCCATCTGTGTGTGAGAGTCGACCCGGGGTTGTGCAACTCCCTCATCGATCGCGCTGGCTGTGCTGGCTGGACTGGCTCCTCAGGGTCTCAGTCCTCTGGAATATCTCCTCCTCCTCCTCCTCCTGCGGCTCTACAATGATCTCTGTCAGCTCGCAACTGCTCCATCTCACGGCGCATATCCATCATGAAAGCCTCTGGTCTCTGATATGACGTTGCATGGTCTCTAGAGAGGCTAACAGGGTGGTGTTGATGGCACCCTGATCCAACATGTATGTCTCTGTAACACGGGGTCCATCAGTGCGCTCCTCGCTGCTGGCCATGGTCTCTGCAAAGGCAAAGGACCCAAACTCAGGTGCCGATAAATCATCTGGTATCTGTTGCGGTCTCTGCTCGGGTACCTCAGGGCTGGTAGAAGGGTGGTCGAGGGGGAACATGGCGGAATCAAACCCGGGTTCGGAGAGAGGGTCTCGGCTCTCACGAATCAACCTAGATGAGTGGTTGGAGTGCTGTAAAGCGATGCAGCCAAGGGTTGCCTAAGAGACCTCCTACCCATCATCTCGATCTGGTGAGTGAATGCGGATGAGATCTGGAACACGCAAGATGAGAAAGCAAACCCCCGATTCACCTACTCAACGTGGAGCTGAAGACCGTAAAGGCTCGGTCAATTATCTTGTCAATTTTTATTAGGTGATCACACAGTCTTTCAGAGCGATTAAGCGAGCTGGTAGGAATCCAATACTCCCAACAGACTGTCCCGTATAAAATGCCAGTAGTCTGCTAAGAAATCGGATGTGACTCTAGCCTAGTGTGCGTGTCACTCTCTCGCTCATCCAAACCAGATAATGAGGGGATTACTCTCCCAAGATAATTTTTTCGGTGAGGTGTCTTTTAGGGTCAAGTGTGTTTAGCAATCCTAATTTTATACTTTTTGTTTTTTAGATATTTTTCAATCAAACAACGCCTAACAAAGTTTTCGATTCTCCTGATTATTTTAAGTCCAAAAACTGGGGGAGAAGGAGAAAAAGCCGATGCGCGATCAAACACGATGATGCATGCAGAGTAAGAAATGCGTACCTGACTCCATCTCTCTACATGTAGAGTGATCCGCGCATAAAATAAAGACTGAAATTAAACTACCTATATGATGCACGAGGAAAGCAGCCCTAGACGAAGCAGTTTCTAGACGATAAGGACGGTAGTGAGGTAATCAAGCTAAGTTCAGAGTCTGATCTTGGGAGCCACTCGGTGTCCGCCACAACAGATCCTGCATGCGTTGTATGTGACTCCTCACGACACGTGTACTCAAGCCTAATTAATCTGAATATGGATGTCAACTTGTGTATAAAATGAATACCTCCTATCAACCCTTTTCATAGATGGTCCACCAAATCCAAATGCTTGCGGAAAATGCTTAAATTATGTAAGAATGAGTTGATCCCTGACATAAACATTGAAATTAAAAACGCGGAGGAGGAAATTAAGAACTTAGAGAATTTGCTAACAGTCGGAGATGTTTCAGTCCAACAAAAAGCAGTCGACTCGAGCCCGAGCTAGCTCGATAAGATGCTCGAGCTCCCTGAGTCCAGGGTCTGGTTAAAAAGCTATTACTTACATGATTAGCTACAACTTTCATAACATTGGAGGGCACTACTTTATTCTAGCCAACAAATATGTCAAACTTACAAACACCAACCTTCTTAACTACCAACTCCCTTTATTACCGCTAGTAGTTACGTTGATCATGTTAGCTTCCCCACCTCATTCAATGCCAGGTCCTTCTCAATTGTTCACACTCGATTCACTACCATATCCGTTTTATACATATTTTGATTCGTGTATATATATGTATGTTTTATATATAATTAGACTTGTAAATTTGAGAGAGGAGGAATGTAAGGTCACTCAAAAGACAAACCTAGGGGTGTGCATGCAATTCTCTCGTCTATTTTACGAGTATATATCATAATTAGCGCTGTTACTAAACGTTATCCATGAGAATGGGACGGTGCAAATCATTAGAAAATTTTATAAATAAAAAATTCTTATAGAGGCATTGGGGTATTTAACACAATAACTTTACAAGACTATACGACAAAATTCCTAACTATTTGATCAATAATATATCTATGTAAACCCCCTCCATGAGGATACAACTTTGCTTGCTTAATGAATAACTAGTAGGAACCGTGCTTTGCACGGGACATCTAGTTATCAAAACTTCTTTAATCTTATGCGCGAAACAATAAGTGTTCAAGATGATGAGCCTTGTTGTCCAAATCATGAACTTATCTGCCCAACATGTCATCACATTCTATTAAGGGATCTTGCTTTTTTTTCTATCATATGAACATAACTAATAGTTTCACATTGTTCTATAGCTGCAATAGTTTCACTGCATATGTTATCCTAATTTTCTCGAAATCAATTTAGTTGATATTTTTTTATGAATGTAACTGCATTGAAAATAAGTTCCTGTAGTAATCTACCACCTATAAGTAGTACAACTCCATACTCGAGAAGCCGAAACTTAAGATGTAGTGTAGAAGGCTGGTCATAAAAATCGACATCATAGTGTGCCTATCATGTGTTTGCATACTTAATAGTCATATCCTCCATCCATGTTCATCCAGAGGGAAAAGAATTGTATATTATAAAGACAAATAAGCATGATGCACTTAGCTAGCTCTTTAGAAACCATCCCATCTTTTGTAAACTAATATTGGCAAAATGCCAAGAAAAGCAAAATGAACATGAAGATACAAAAAATGTTATAATGTTAAGGTAAACGATGTGGTGATGTGTCATGCTTTGAATTCTTATGCTAAGATGGAACAATCAGCTTTCATGATTCAAAATTCAATCATTATTTTCAAAACCATGGATGATTACCTGCATCCTTAGAATTAGAATCTCCGCATAAATTGAAAATCAATAAGAAATCATTAAAAGGAAACATGCATAGTTGTAGTAGGCGAGACATGAATGCATCTCACCAACTTTGCATAATGTCCAATAGGAGTCAGGGTGTCTTGGTTTGCAGCGAAAATAATTGACATGTCAAATTAATATATTTGCTTTAATGCCATCATGTGATCCATGTACTTTGCTTGTAAAGGGGATTTTAACATATTTTATTCAATTATAACCTTCGACAATGTCTATAATTTCCTTCTATCCAAGTTTGCACATGACCAATGATAGAAAATTTTAAATTTAATATATGTCAGACTTTTGCATTGGATTGTCATATAATAGTTTCCTTCCCATGAATACCGATGTCATTAATTTTAATCATTGTCTCTATTGATATTCCAAACATTTTCTTCTATTATATCTGCAATGTAATGTATGTGTGCTAACTTTAATAAAATTCCAAAGTATTGACCATTCTATGAGAAACCCATAAACATCCATGACAATTCCAAGGTTTGACATTTTCCCTGGAAGCGATCGAATGCATTTGATAGCACACAAGGGAGCAAAATGCTGAACACCTTGCAGGCATGATAATGTAATACCTCCGTAATCAAATCAAGTGTCAGCCATCTATACAAGAGCATTCATTTCCTTCATGGTACTCTATAATGTGCTGTAGAAGTTTTTGTCAAAAAAAGACAAATCATTGTAAAAATCATATCAGAATCGTCGATGTGAGAGGGAGAAAGAAAAAGAACTGAATTTGTACACTTGTAGTGCAACTATGAGCAACAAATCATAAGATTTTGCAGCTGTGAACCGTCGACTACCTCGCGTTATGGTACTTCAAGAGGCAGTCAATATGTAAGCCTCCACCATTCTTCATTGCTGTCTGAGGTAGGCATGGCGGGCTTGCTCATGTAAACTTCATTCCACATCAACAGTCACCGGGAATGGATCCTCTCCATGGCCCTAGCGATCGTTATTTACCATGGGGAAAGGAATCTACGTGCATAATATTACCTCTCATCAGGGAGATGATGGAAGATAGGGGGCATCAACGGGGCAAAAGAGCCGGGGAGAAGAGAGTCACGTGGTTGGTGGAAGATGAAACGACAACAACGTGAGGAGATCATGATATAAGCGAAGTCATCTAATGGTGAAAGAGGTGAACTCGGTGAGAGGGAGCTTCTTCTTCTTTGGCGGCTGTGACGATGAAGGAAGGTTAGTCGAAGGGTGCGACGCCTGCCTTGAGCTGCTACTGTTTCTCCAAAGCCTAGCTCCCCTCAACCTCGAGGTCCCTGGTAGACGTGAACGCTATCATCATGGTAAAAAGCAATGGAAGGATTTCAGTGTGGTATCTTTCTCACTAATCTGCTCTTTGGTGGAGCGCACGAAGCGGAGGACTGGGGGGCAGTGGGGCTAAGGACATAAATGAAATTTTCGAATTGACAAATTAATAGGTGGGGGTCCTTCGCCCCTCCTTAATATACAGTAATGGATTGCGAAATCTCCCAAACACTTCTACAACTCTAAAAAACAATTCAATCCCCACATGCTGATGCTTTTGCAAAAACTTCCTTTTCTTTCAAAATCTCCCCTTTCTTTCACGACCAACCTTCGTAAAAACCAGCTTCCAAATCCGTCGCCAAATCACATGTCCTTCGTCAACTAGTTGTTACTCAATCGGTAAGGCACTTCTTTTAGTTTCCAGGAGACCAAAGTTCAATTCTTTGCCTATAGTATACAGAAGGGAGATCTCAAATATATTGCAAGTGCATCGAAAATAAGCTCAATCACGCGACTGATCGAGTATCGACATTTTCAAAGCGAGGAGACAAATCGTGATACTGATACAAGGAATGCCGGTCGGGTAATATATCTCCGGCTATCAGGCTAGTGTTGCATACATGTTCCATTCTTGACTTCACTCCACCCTTTAGTTTCACTCATATTTTTTCACTTGTGATCTTTCATTTTTTCCCCTATAACAGTTATGTCCGTACCTATTTTTGCAATTACAATATTGCAATAACAGTTATATTCTTACAAAATGCCGGAAGGGCACTAGAATACATGGATACAAGTAAATTGATAAAAAAGAGATAAGGATATAAATGCTATTAGACAAACACAGAAGGGCAAAAGTCATAAAAAACATACGGGACTCCACGAGAAACACTCAAAATCTAATGGGGCCTTCTCGCAAGAAGATCCCATCAATAAATAAGGATGCAGCCGATGGGGCCCATCCGACGCCCTCACAACGTGACATCTAATATATAAATTACAATTTGGATCCTCATCCATGAGTCCGATCTCATAATGGGTCATGATCTTTAAATTGTAACGATTCAGGTCTCAGGATCATTTAGGAAATGGAAATTATGGGGTTCATGAAGAATATGCCTTTATTGGGAAGGGAATGGGGGTTGGGTTCCAACTTTTAAACAAAGACATACTCGTTATTAGTCTCAAAAAGTTCCTTACGTTAATACACTGGGACCCGAATCGTTATAATTTAAAGATCGGAACCTATTCTGAGATCGAACACATAGATAGGGATCCAAATAGTAATTTACCCTCTGTGTTATCCTCTTCATCTGCGTTCGGTGGGGTCCGAATACCCCGCGCCTGTCGGTTGCACGCCATCTCATCCCCAACAGCTCCGACCTACCGCCGCCCCTCCGCCACATCTGTCGCACAATTACCATCGCCATTCCCTTTCCCCTACTTCCTCCACCGTTATGCAATCTTCCCGCGATTAGGGTTTCGCCTTCTAGTCTCTCGCCGGCAAATGGAAGTCCGCCGTGATTTCATTGGGCTGCTCTCGGCCGACGTGTCCACCAGCGTGCTGATGCACCTCGATGACCCCGCAGATCTCGTCCGCGCCAGCGTCGTCTCCCGAGATTGGCGCCGCTTCGGTGAGATCCTCGCGATTTATTTGGAAGTTCTGAGATCTTGCGTGGGAAAAAGGATTGGGCACCTTTTCGTGCAGGCATTGTGGGGTCGGATACTGTTCACATTGCAGGAAATCGATGCAATTCGTCAAGGATAAACTTAATCGCCGTTATTTTTTTATTCACATGTGGAAGAAGGCTTGGTTTTGGTTGGGATATGAATAAGTTAGCTTTTTCCGGAAAAATGCTGATACAAATGTGGCAAAAAGGCTCTTTTCTCTAATGATTTAGTTAGTAGGGACTTTTGGGTTTCCGGAAAACTGTGGGGAGTGGGTGGTGCTTTACAAGACATACGTTTATGAGAAATATAATTAGACACACTTATGAGAAATATGGGCTGAAAAACACTATCGCTGTAAATACTTTATTTTTTTGCTGGTAGATCTATTTCCCATCTCAAAGCACATATGTTCTAAGTGGGAGTTCTCACTGATTAGTGTGGCCTTAAATTTTGGTGACATTAGATGTAATTTCCCTTGTAATTCAGTTCCGCAGTCACCGATATTGATATTCCCCCATGTTTATCATTTTGAGATTTTTTGATCGATCGTAGTGGTGTACATCTCGATGTACACAATGAAGATCACATCGTTATGGACTCGACAAGAGCTTTCACATGCTCAAGAACATTCTCCACATACATGCTCTCTTGTTGAAGCACCATTTTATTTCTGGTTAGCTACATAGCCAAAGGCATTATACGATCGTCACGCGACCTAAAACAATTTGCACTGAGAGAGCCCCAAAATTATGCTACATTGGTGGATCCCACCTAATTAATTATCGTCTCTGTTGGAGTATTTGGTTGTGTGCCACATGAGTTGCAGATGGGTAATGGATACTTCCAGGATCCATTTACTCCATCCCAGTGTTTAGTCCTGCATCTACCATTGGTGGGACTTGGAGGCTCTGTGGAGGCTATATAAGGAGCTCCATACCTCATGTATCCATTGAGAAAGTTCAATAGAATATCCGCTCCTTTGACGGCGGAGTCGCCTCCATCTCCACTCGTGCAGGCGGCGCGCAAGAGAAGCCACAGACGCAAAGCTCCAGCGAGTGGCGCTCCTGTAGTTGAAGCTGACCTGACGCCCTCCATCCTGATTGCCCCGCCACTTCTCCAAGCAAGACGTGATCACAGCCAAGGGGCGATGGCCTCGTGTTTTGACTAAAGGGGTTCCCACGAAGGGGCCCTAAATAATGGGAAACCCTATGTAGCCTACGAAGGGCTGATTGATTTATTTAAAAAAAAGAAGAGACAGAGGGGCTTGTGAGCCGTCGATATTAAAAAATTATTATTTTATAACAGGCTCCAGTGGACTGTTTTGTAAAAAGAGAGAAAGAGGGCTGTTTTAAAAGAAAAATGACAAAGGGAGAGATGGACCGAGAGTTTAAAAAATGGGAAGAGAAGATTGGGCCCAAGTAGGTCGAGATGTTGAGAAAGAAATTCGAAAAAGGCGCGTACTAAGAAAAGTCGTACGCAAGTTTAAAGAAATGTTTCAAAAAAAGGGAGAAGAAAAGCCAAGAGAAAAAATGTAATCAACTTATTTGATTTTATCCCCCCCCAATTTTAATGTCCTCCAATTATAGTTGATGTCATGTATTCCGACTAGTATGGGAGAAAGGGAGAGTATGTGTAGAGTTACATGCCTCATTGCTAGATTGCAGATTCCAAGTCAGCCAGTTTTCAGACTCTACAAATGATCAGTTATTCAAACTTGACGATTGGTTTCGAGTCTTCAATTCAGACACACACATGTATGCGGTCTTCTTTCAGATGAGCACGCATAAAACATCTTTTGCCGTGGTCCCCGACTCCCCATCATTCTTGTTTTGTCAGCCAGAATTTTCATGTGAGCTATAGAGACTCCAAAGTAGAGTACCATTTTCTGTGCCGAATGGAAGAGACTCAGTTCTCCGAGGAGGAGACATTTTAGACTCCATTCTCCAGCGACTGTGGACTCTGACGAGGATTGCACTCCATGACCTTTCAGTTTTGCCCTTTTCAGAGATGGAGCAATTGTCAACTTCTTGTGGTGGGCCAGATACTCTGATGAGGAGACTCATTCCAGTTGCAGTGACTCTGACAGGCGCAACATAGCACATGCTCTCCGATGTGGAGGTTCAATTGACTTATACTCCAGACCGTTCATCCTCCTCAACTGCACGGCATGAGAAGCAACGTCCTCGACAACAATCGACAATTGTGCACGTTGAGTTGATACTGTCTGCAGTGTCATGTATTGTGAGTTGAGTTTTTTTTTTCTATTTGTCCATGCTAAGCATTTCATGCTCCAGCTTGAGGGGAATGTTGGAGTATTTGGTTGTGTGCCACATGAGTTGTAGATGGGTAAATGAATACCTCCAGAATCCATTTACCCCATCCCGGTGTTTAGTCCCACATCTACCAGTGGTGGGACTTAGAGGCTCTGTGGAGGCTATATAAAGAGCCCCAGACCTCCTGTATATATTGAGAAAGTTCAATAGAATCTGCCCCTTTGAGGGCTTCTCCTGTGGTTTCATCCCGCTCCTTAGGAAGCAGGGTTCCACGTAAAAATCTTGTTCTTTCATGTTTTCTTTTTGTTCTTATGCTCTGTTTCTCATTCCGCTTCCGCATTCTCTATTTTCTAACAATCTCTTGCAAAATCTACTTAGCATAGTCATAGGAAAAGAATAAATAATCTACATCATCCGGGTACTTGAACACATCAGTTACATTACATCTACACAAAATATTTGCTATACTTAGAACACATCAGTTACATTACATCTACACAAAATATTTGCTCAATGCACTCTGCTACACGCTATTTCTCTTCTCAAAAGCCACATGACGATTTTCACACGCAAAGGTATCATACTAAATTACGTTGCCATGCTTTACCAAATCTTCAAAGTTGAAAACAAGGGTGTTGGAGAGTCCTCTATGCCTTCTTGATTTGAAATCAAATTAGGTCCAACGATCACAACCATCCGAGGGTCCTTCGATAGTGTCAAGAAGCTCAATCAACCCTAGGAAATCATGCACCATCTGCATAGAGAAGTTAGAGCCGAAAGTAGGCGACCAAGCCTAAATGGTCTAAAGTCTTAACAACAAAAAGATCTTGATTAACCATTAAGGCATAAAGTATCAGAAACAGATCGCAAGAAGTCCCTTTCGCAAACTAGTTTCCAACCATAGCCTAAAGGAAGTCTCAAACACCAACCACATGTCTCAGAATAGAAGTAACCTCAAGAATAATAAAGCATATACTGTAGAAAATCAACCGTGAATGGTAGGATCATTCAGAAACATCCACATTGGGCAAAACACTATAAATTAATCCCATCACTCGAAAAAGTAAGTAATAGCTCTGACCCTAGATTCACAATACCTACTTCATTGGAAGGGCCTTGTTCACCAGCCTTCCATCTACTGGTTTTTGCTCCATCGCTTCTAACAAACAAAACTTGGCTTGCCTAAGTCTCCAAATAGGCAGGGGCATCACCAACCTATTCGACAACTTCTTAACCTACTTCATTGGAAGGGCCTTTTCACTGGCCTTCCATATACCAATTTTTGCTCTATGTCTTCTAACAAACAAAGCTTGGTGTGCCAAAGTTTTTTTTGAAGTCTAAAAGGTAGGGGGAAACACTCGATGGTGTCCACCCCATGATTATTTATTCAAAAATTATAAGAGAAAAACCAGGAGGAAAAACAGAGCACGCACTACAACCAAAACACTACAGTTCCCAATCTTCAACCATGCGTTTAGCGAACACCCCCACGTTTTCCTTGTAAAATCGCTGACCCGAGAACAACAAATCGTTTCTCCCCCGCCATACCGCCCAAAGAATGGCCATGGGATAAAGCCGCTCCCTCCTAGATCTGTTCAGATTTGCATGGATCGAGTTCCAGAAGGCTTGAAAGTCGTCGCTGCGACACCATTTTGAGCCCATCTGCTGCCATATTTGAGAGACCATGGGGCATGAGAAAAAAAGATGCTCCACCGATTCGATCGCAGCATTACAAATCATGCACCTGTCCGAAATGATGCCAAGAAGCCTGACGCACCGATCTCGTGTCATCAGCCTCTTTCTCCTAAGCAGCCAAAGGAAGACACCAATTCTCTCAGGAAGCCTGAGAGCCCATATAGTTGCACAATCCCTAAGCAGCAACTCCGAGTCAGCTGGCGGCGAACTGGAGATGGCACCATAGGCCCCCCAACCGAGAACCACCCCTCCCGCCAACACCAGTGGTCCCGCCCCCCACAAGGAGACCCCACCACCCGCACGGCCTCGAGCAAGGCCAAGAACTCCTCAAATCTCTGGTCGGAGAGATTAGCAGAGAAAATTGGGCACCAGATTCCATCAACCCAACACTCTGCAACCGAGCAGAACTTCTCCCCCGCCAACGCATACAACCGGGGGAAACGAGAGCGGACCTCCCCCTCCCCCCCGACCAATTGTCCGCCCAAAACGAGAAGGAGTCTCCTAAAGAGGTCGATGTTGCTCACGAAAGTCTTCACCACACCCCGCCAGAAGGGGGTCGGGGCGTCGAGAATGTCAGGCTGTGAAGGCGGCGCTCCCCTCACATCGTAGATCTTACGGACCACCATGCAAATGAGATCATCCCTCGGGCCCCATACCTTGCTAGCCCACTTAAGCAACAACGCATCATTCATTTGCTCCAGCGATTTCACCCCCAGACCCCCATTTATCTTATCATGCGTGATATCCTCCCACCCCACCAGATGGATCCCCCTGTTTCCGCTCGCATTGCTACCCCACAAAAAAGTGTGCATCCGCCTCTCCAGCCGCGCCCGAATCCCCTTAGGCATCTTGCGGTTGGAGAGGAAATAGATGGGGATGGAGGAGAGGACGGTCTTCAAAAGGACCAATCTGCCCCCCCTCGAGAGAATAGTGGCCTTCCAACCAGCCAACTTTGCTTCAACCTTCTCCACCACCCTCAGCCAATCGCGAATCCTAGTCCTGCCCAGCGTCAAAGGCGTGCCCAAGTAATCAAGCGGCAATGAAGTTCGGCCCGAGCCCAAGACCATCTCGAGCCTATCAGCAAGCTGCTCCGCACAACCGAAAGGGACGAACATAGACTTCGCGTCATTCTTAAACAATCCCGATAATTCAGCAAAGATCTCTAAAGCCACAACCATGCCATTAACCTCCTCAACACCCCCTTCGATGAGGAAGAGGGTATCGTCTGCGCATTGAATGATCGGAACCAGCGATCCCTCCCTCGAGAAGGCAGGAGAGATGCCACAACTGACGACACAATCCGCAATATCGGATAGAACACCGGCCGCAAGAATGAAGAGCATGGGCGCCAGGGGGCACCCCTGACGCACCCCCTCCGTGGTTGGATCAAGCCCCCCTCCGTCCGACCGTTGATCAAGACCGAAAAAGAAGCCGTGGTAACACAGCTCCTCATCCAATATATCCACCTGTCGGGGAAGCCCTTCCTCCGCAGCACTGACCAAAGGAATCTCCAGTGAAGACTATCGTACGCCTTTGCAAAATCCACCTTCCAAAGGACACCGCTCGTACCCCTCCGCCGCCAATCCGCAATAATTTCAGAAGCAAGCGTGATGCAATCGGATATCTGATGCCCGGGGATGAAAGCAGATTGGGCCGGCGAAATTAGGTTCCCAAGAATGACGTTCAACCTAACCGCAAGGACCTTCGCCGTGATCAGGTAAAGGGTGTTCGAAATCGCGATAGGGCGAAAATCCCCGATAGAGGACGCCGCCGAAGACGTTGGAAGCAAGACGAGGAGCGCGCGGTTGATCCGATCAAAATCCATGTTCCCCTGACAGAATTCCAATACCACCTCAAGCACCTCCTGCCCAACGAGGTCCCAAAAATCTTTGTAAAACGAAACCGGGAAACCATCGGGGCCAGGCGCAACATCGTCGTTCAGGTCCCAAACAGCTTTTTTAAGTTCCTCCAAAGTAACCTCACGGAGAAGGTCATTCCACGAGGACCTCGCCACAGTCCTAGTACCCCGACCCAACCACTTCCACCTCCGAGGAATGGTTGCCGAGGAAACACCCTTGAAGTGCATCGCAATAGCATGACCCATCACTTTGTTTCCATCCACGCAGACCCCAACGATGACAATGGAGCGCAAGGCATTGGTTCTATGCCTCCCATTTGCAATACGATGGAAGGACGTATTAGCGTGCCCCTCCCGAAGCCAGTTGCTTCTCGACCTCTGCCTCCACTCCGTGACGCGCTTCTTCTCCTCCACGAAAAGGTTCTTCTGAGCCGCCGCACGAGCCTCTACCTCCACAGGTGAGAGATCCCTGATGTCCTCTACCTCGGGCGCTGGCGCAGATGGCGGCGCTGAGGAGTGCGGGAAGGAGCGGGAAGAGGGCGGTCGGGGAGATGGGTTCGACGCGGGGGAAGGAGGCGGCGTGCAGGGGTAGGGTTTGGGTAGGAAGGGAAACACGGGGAGAGGGGAGGGGAGGGGCGGCGCCCAAGAGGAGAGAGAGAGAGAATTAGGGTGGGAGAAATTTGCTCAACATTCAACTTAATTAACCCTAATATAAAGGGGGCCTTTTATAGAGGCTATTCCCTCTCAAAATAAGCAACAACTCTCTAAAATTAGGGAAAGAAGAAAACAAAAGGAAAGGATGAAAATGCCTTTTATAATGAGCCTTTTACATGGGAAATAAATAAATAAAATAAATAAAAACAAATGATAAATAAAATAAACAAAATAAATGTTCACAAAAGTTGTTATCATGCTGCATCAACTCCCCCCTGCTGAAAAGAATCTCGCTCCGTCGAGATGGCATCGTGGAAATTCTGAAGTATATCGGGGCGGAGTTGTTGGAGTTCATCCTCGTCAATCCAGGTGCAATCGGTAAAAGGTCGTCCCTTTCATTTGACTAGATATCGTCGGAAGAGACCATGTCTAGTCGTCATATCTCGGATGTCTGCAATATCTTCAATCTGATCAACATCGGTTGCGGCTGGCGGTTGGCGCGTATCATCATCAGGAACCTCTGGTGCGGTGGCATCTGTCTGTTCATCTCCATGATATAGGAAGAGATCTGATACATTAAAGACTGGCGAAGTCTGGACGTCTGGCGGTAGATCAAGTAGGTAAGCATTGGGCCCAATCCTTTTGAGGACTCGGAATGGACCAATCTTTCGTTCACTCAATTTTTGGTGGACTCTCAAAGGAAACCTCTCTTTTTTAAGGTGGACCATCACTAATTCTCCAACTCTGAACTCGCTCTCTCTTCGGTGTAGGTTGGCTTGGGTTTGGTATTTCTGGGTCTTGGATTGGAGTTTGGCTCGGATTTCAGTATGGATGTGGGTTAGGTGTTCGACCAGATCCTCAACAGTTGCACTACTTCTCCCTTGCATGGTTGTGGGTTTTAGGTCAAGAAATTGGGTAAGTGGAAAGCCGTACACATTCTCAAAAGGTGATTTCCTGGTGGACCTATTAGTGGAACTGTTATATGCGAATTCAGCTTGGGGAAGAATTAGATCCCATTTGGACGGAGAGTCCCCTGCAAGACATCGCAATAGATTTCCTAATGATCTGTTAACTACTTCGGTTGGCCCATCTGTTTGTGGATGATAAGCGGTGCTATATTGCAAACGAGTACCAAGACGGGACCAAAGCGTGCGCTAAAAATGACTCAAAAACCGGGTATCACGGTCCGAAGTAAAAGAACGAGTGACACCATGCAATCGGACGACATCACGAAAAAAACAAATCAGCGACATGAGATGCATCTGAGGTTTTTCTACATGCAATGAAGTGTGCCATTTTTGAAAACCTATCCACAACCACAAAAATAGAGTCAACTTTCCGCACAGTAAGGGGTAAGCCTAGCACAAAATCCATGGTGATATCTTCCCAGGGTCGCAGAGGAATTGGCAGAGGTGTATACATTCCAGTGTTCTGCCTGTGGCCTTTGAATCTCTGACATGTTTGGCATTTCTGTACGAATTTTGTAACATCCTTCCGCATATGCGGCCAATAAAATCGCTCTTGGAGAAGAGTCAAGGTCTTATCCCTTCCAAAGTGTCCAGCTAAACCTCCGTTATGTAGTTCTGAAATTAAATTCTCACGAAGGGATGTGGCAGGGATGCATAGTTGGTGGCCTTTGAATAGGAAACCCTCATGAAGAACATAAGTGGCTGTTGGATCCTGTCCATTATCAACACATTCCGCATGAACTTGTCCGAAATCAGGATCAGTGGGGTAAAGGTCTTTGAGTGTGTCAAACCCTGTTGTGCTGATGGTCATTGTGGTCAGGGCATGTGCTCGCCGGCTCAATGCGTCGGCCACGCGGTTCAGGGTTCCGGATTTGTGCTTGAGATGGAAGGTGTATTCTTGGAGGAAACTAACCCATTTGGCATGACGCTTGTTAAGAGTTTTCTGGGAGTTTAGATATCTCAGGGCTTCATGGTCAGAGTTAAGGATAAATTCACGTTGGATCAGGTAATGTCTCCAATGCTTGAGAGCTTGCACCACGGCATAGAATTCGACGTCATAAGTGGAGTACCGTGATCGAGCATCATTCAATTTCTCACTGTAGAATGCTACAGGTCGTCCTTCTTGGCTTAGGACGTCACCAATCCCGATATGTGAGGCGTCGCAATCGACAACAAAAACCTTGGTGAAGTCAGGGAGAGCCAAAACAGGAGCATGTGTCAAATGATGTTTTAGTTTTGAAAGCTCGTTTCTGCTTCAAGAGTCCAAGCGGTTGCGCCTTTACGCATGCAATCTACCAATGGAGATGCACAAGTGCTAAAGTTCCGGATGAAACGTCGGTAGAAAGAAGCTAATCCCAGAAAGCTGCGAATTTCAGTGAGGGTTTTGGGTACAGGCCAGCTCTGAATGGCCTGAATTTTGGAGGGATCAACCTTAAGTCCATCGGCAGTGACAATGTATCCCAGGAAGAGGACTGTGTCAGACATGAAGGAGCATTTCTTAAGGTGAACATACAGTTTTTGGGCTCTCAGGGTTTCCAGGACTTGTCGAAGGTGAGACAAGTGGTCCTCTTTAGTCAAGCTGTAGATCAGGATATCATCGAAATACACAACCACAAACTTGCCAATGAAGGGTCGCAACACATGATTCATGGTTCGCATGAAGGTGCTTGGGGCATTCGACAAGCCGAAGGGCATGACTGTCCATTCATACATGCCCTCTCTGGTTTTAAAAGCAGTCTTCCACTCGTCTCCAGGTCAGAGGCGAATCCGATGGTAGCCGCTGCGGAGATCCATTTTGGAGAACAATTTGGCACCTGATAACATATCAAGCATATCATCAAGGCGTGGAATGGGAAAACGATATTTGATCGTTATCTTGTTGATAGCACGACTGTCCACGCACATTCTCCATGTGCCATCTTTCTTCGGGGTAAGCTGAGCAGGAACCGCTACGGGGCTCATACTCTCTCGAACATACCACGTCGCAGCAGATCAGTAACTTGCCGGTTCATCTCTTCATGTTCACTTGGGTTCATTCGGTAATGGGGTAAGTGGGGTAGGCTGGCTCCAGGGACTAGATCAATGTGGTGTTGGATGTCTCGCAACGGGGGTAGTCCTTCAGGCAACTCTTCAGGCATGATGTCAGCGAACTCTTGGATGAGGGGCTTTATCTCAGGCGGGACTTCAGGTGGAGTTGTTTCTTGATTGTCCACTTCACGTCCCATTAATGCATAGATGGTGGAGCTCTCCTGCATTTCACGTTGGAATGTTTGGGATCCATCAACAATACGGAGCCAGTGGTCGCAGTCTTTGCCGGTGGGGTTTTGTTACCAGTTTGGGCGGCCGCAGCTCGAAGTGTAGCCCCTTGGCGAGGGCTAAGGGCTTCACGTTGTGGCCTGAGGGTTACACGTACTTTGTCTATGAGAAAGGTGTAAGTGTTCAATTTTCCTCGGTGTTCAGTGTCTCGATCGAATTGCCAAGTCTCCCTAGAAGTATGTGACAGACATCCATAGGGGCTGCATGGCACCACACCTCGTCCTTATATGAGGGACCAATGGAGAAGCTAACGAGGCTTTGACGGTGGATCGGGATTTGGGTACCACCTCGGATACATGCCACGCTGTACGGTTTCTCGAGTGGTTGCATTGGCAGACCCAACTTATCTACCATTTCTTGTGAAACGAAGTTCTCAACGCTTCCTCCATCAATGATCAGCGAACAGTGTCACCCTCCTGAAGTGCATTTCGTTCGGAAGATGCTGCGTCGCAGCCAACTATCAGCATCATGGGCGACGGGTGTAAGCAAGATGCTTGTGGGAGCGTTGTCTGGAGCGATAAAGTTCTCGTGTTCAATTACCAGGAATGGTCTGTATTCGTCTCCATCTACTCCTAGAGGCTCAAAGTCGTCGGCTCCCAGGGTGTCAGCAGTCAAAGCAGTCGACTCCTCTTCAGGTGGTTCCTGTGGTTCATGGTCAGGTTCTTCAGGATCGTCGGTGGTGCATAAATGGACGGGTCTAGCCTTAGGGTTTGGGTACTCTGCGGCTCGATGCCCCTTTTGATAACATCGGAAGCACGTATCGGGTCCTACAATAGGTCGGCTTCCCAAGATGCCTTGGCCGGGGTTTCCAGTAGGTGGTCGGACGACGGCAGGAGTTGATGGTTTGGTTTGGGTTTTACCCGCGACAATTGATGAGGAACCTATCGGTTTGGAGGATGTCATCGGGAAACTGGTGCGAGGAGCGGAGTTCACAGAAAAAGGTATCCTCCTCGTCTGGGCTTTAGCAAGCTTGATCTGAGCCCGTTCAGCCTGCTTGTAGGCTTCGTCGACATTTCGGCAGTTGTGGAGGTAGAGCTCATCCTGGATGACTTGGCGGAGGCCTTGCATGTAGCGGGTGACTTCCTGAATAGGAGTCTCCTGCAAGCGGTTGCGATGGACTATGGATTGGAACCCTTTGGTGTATTCCCTCACGCTTATGGTGCCTTGTCTCCATGATTGCAGTCGTGCGTATAGATCTCGTTTGTAATCTTCCGGCACGAATTTGGTTTTCAGTTTGGCTTTCATCTTGCTCCAGCTGCGGATCTTACTCTTTCCTTTTCGTTTGCGTTCAGATTGCAAACGGTCCCACCATAGCAGCGCATGCCCTTTTAATTTTATAATGACGAATTGGACTTTTCGTTCGCTAGGCATGGACTTCCACACAAAGAAGTGTTCGACGGCTTGGAGCCAGTCCAAAAAGACGTCAGGATCTCGTCCTCCGTCAAATTCTGGGACATCAAGACGGATACATCGATCCCATCCATCGTCGGACCTGGGTCCATTCCGTGGTGGGAATTGATATTCACCATTAGTTTGTGGAGTATGGCCGGAGGTGTATGGATCTGGAGTCTTGGGGATGAAAGGGATGTAGTCTCTTGGTCCTTCTTCTTCACTTTCTTGTGAATGATACTCGCTAACATGTCCGTCGGAAGTAGAAGAGCTAGAGTCACGGGAAGTGCTATTCCGGGAGTGCGGTTTTCGGCCAGTGCGTCGACCTTTGTTGGGGGTTTCATCAGTAAGGTCTTCGCCTATCATACGACTAGTCAAGGTAGCAATTTGTCCACTCATCTGTTCATACATCCTTTGCATGTGTTGCATTTGAGCAGCTAGGGATTCTAGCGATAGCTCAGGGTGTGAGGTGTAGGTGGGTTTGGAGGCACTAGGTTTGTCGGCCATGGAAATTCTAGGTTTCCTGCTCTCTTTGCTTTGGGGATTTTTTTTGTTTTTTTTGTGGTTTTGTTTTTTTTGTTTTTTTAATAAGCAATGAAATGCAAGTGAGGTGCAAAATCGTGATGCTCTGATACCAAATTGATGCAAACTGATATGATAATGACCTAAATGGCTACTCGACAATGACACTACGAAATTAAAATGACGATCGAATAAAATGATGAGCGGTAAGCAAAACTTCAGCAACAATAAACGCCAAGTTACTCGCGTTTTAGCGCCGATTTCATTCACAATCTTGGGGCAATAAAGTAGTTACTGATCAAAGGGAACAAATAATGATGCGGCAGTCTTGGAACCTCAATAAATCACCAAACTAAACAACGATATAACAATCCACTAACTAATATGTTGTGGTGGAATTGAAATGGTGGAGTTGTCGCTCATACCACAACCGGCAAGGGAGGAGCGAGCGCTTCAGATCTGATCGTGTCAGTGGGTGGCCACAATTGGCCTGCGGGGAGCGGGGTGAAGCCGTGGAGACGCGGCCAATGACGGCGTCACAGCAGCTGGGTGGGTGAACGGCACCAGCGGAGGTTGTCAGTAGCACCGGAGATGGGTAGGGAGGCACGGAAGGACTGGTTTGGCTGTAGGGTGGCACGGCTGGACGTTGTGGAAGCGGTGTAAGAGGGTGGGGGAGCCCGGAGTGGGTTGGCGTAGAGGGGTAGTAGAGGGGGGGGGAGAAATCGGATGGCGCAGGAGGAGGTTGGATTAGGGAGGAAGAGAGGCGGCGCTGGGAAGAAACCGGGGGAAGGGAAGATGGCCGGCGAGTGGGGGAGGGAGGAGAGGGGCGCGCTGGCAGGCGGGTAGGGGGTGGCGTGCGGGCGCTGGCGCAGATGGCGGCGCTGAGGAGTGCGGGAAGGAGCGGGAAGAGGGCGGTCGGGGAGATGGGTTCGACGCGGGGGAAGGAGGCGGCGTGTAGGGGTAGGGTTTGGGTAGGAAGGGAAACACGGGGAGAGGGGAGGGGAGGGGCGGCGCCCGAGAGGAGAGAGAGAGAGAGAATTAGGGTGGGAGAAATTTGCTCAACATTCAACTTAATTAACCCTAATACAAAGGGGGCCTTTTGTAGAGGCTATTCCTTCTCAAAATAAGCAACAACTCCCTAAAATTAGGGAAAGAAGAAAACAAAAGGAAAGGATAAAAAGGCCTTTTATAATGAGCCTTTTACATGGGAAATAAATAAATAAAATAAATAAAAACAAATGATAAATAAAATAAACAAAATAAATGTTCACAAAAGTTGTTATCATGCTGCATCAATGTGTCGCCCCCGAGTCATGGAGATGAGAGACAACTTCGAAGAGCGCCAGGCCACAAACAGCCCCCCCCGAGGATCCTGACCCATCCAAAGTTCTGAACTGGTCCATGCCACCTGCTCCAAAACACCTCCACTCGCCTTCCGTCAAAGAATTAAGCTTCGTTTCCTGGAGCAAAATGACGTCGCATCCCCATTCGTTGAATCTAGACCCCACCATTCTTCACTTATCCGGATCCCTGAGGCCAAGAACATTTCAAGATAAGATTTTCATTTGGATCCTTCAGCAAACCCCTGAACTTGGGCCACACCAGCGGCCTCCGCCACATGAAGCTTGAACGGAGGGCAAGGCTGTGACTCCGGCCTCAACGCCCTCGCTCTGTTTATTCTGCTGTATCTTTTGCCACTTCTTCTATCGCTAGGCCTCGCATCAGAGATGCGATCAGAGAGGCCCTCATCCGTGGATGCCCCCCCCCCCCCCCCCGACTGAACTCTGAAAATGATGCTGCCGAGGCTGAGGGAGGTAGGGCCGAGGCCTTTCCTCCGCGAAGATAGAGGGGAATAATAGGAGAGAAGCCAAGTGAGGGGCACCTGCCCAAGCGCCACGAAAGCCCCCAGAAGGAACGAACCGAGGTGACGAGCCCGAGAAGGTGATGGTCGGCACCAAAGTCACCGAGCCTGGTAGATCCCTACCGACAACCGAGTCCGGAAAGTCCCACGAGCCCGCCTTAGAACCAGGTAACGAACCCGGATCCGTGATCGGATCCGTTTCCATGGCCGCAGTAATCGGGCCCAGGTCCACCTCTGCAAGAAAAGGCGTCGATGACGGTGCCACAGACCTATCCCCCACGTCACCGTGCAAATGGAATAAACTTGATGACAAGTACATCATTTGAGGTGAGCTCATGAAACGCCGCGTGCCAAGATTTAATCGCGTCCTTTCAAAGAAAGGTCCCATCGGGAAACCAACCGCCCCCGCAGTGCCCGAAGCGGCCCCTGACCTTCCGACTGCCTCCGACCTCGGAGCCTCCGGTAGAGGTGGGGGATCATCGACCACCAGCTCAATTGAGAAGGAGAAACAACCCACGCGCATCTCCGCAAAAGTACTTCGACCACCGACCTTGTCAAGGAAGCTTTTAGTGCATTCGAACGGGATCGTCGTATCCTCCACAGGAGCGCCCGGTCTTAGACCATCGTTAACCACTTCTTGGACATTTCCCCACTGGCGCAAGGCCCTCCGCAAGCAACCGGCCGAACGCGAGAGGAAGGGGACGCCCTTCACCCTAGCCATGCAGACCTCCACCTCCTCGCAGGACCCGTCAGCGAAGCGCATCCTCCTCCAGCAAACGTTGCCGACATCCCCATTGCATAACAAATGCTTCTTCTGAATATCCGATAATCCGCGAACGCAGCACCTTCGAGTATCCAAACTCACAATGTCTCCCACGAACTGCGAGCCAAGGAACCCACTCAAATGCATTGATAGTACGTCCAACTCGATAACGCCCCTCACCGCGTAATCGATAATAGCATGCATATTCGAAGACGACACTAACTTCCTGTTCTTGAACGATGATTTCGTGCCGTCAGTCCCACCAAATGAAGCAGACACTGACGGGAGAACCGCAACACCGCCCCGCGCTTCCTTCTTTACTATGCCCGCATATGATGGACCTCCTTGGTAAGCGATATTAGAACTTCCATTCGAGCATCCATCGAATAAAGGCCATTGATGCGTGGTAGGCACCGCCTCTTTTGATCTTCGGTACGTCATGCATGTTGATTGCCGATGGCCCACCCTACCGCATGAGTAACATCTAGGAGGGAGATGGCAAAAAGAGGCCACATGCCCCCTGTCACCACATCGGAAGCACCTTCGCCCCGACTTCTTATGAGAAACAATCATCCACTCGCCGCCGCCTTCGCTTGCAGAGACACCCTCGTAGGTGTAACCACGTTCGGCCTCCTCCTCTGAGCGGAGAATCGTCTTCCCCTTGTCGAGAACCACACGCGTCGCACTTGCCCCGCCAGTTCCGCTCGCACCGCCCTCCACACCCACTTCGCTCCTTGGTGTGCCAAAGTTTCCCAACAGAAGGGACATCACCTACCTATTCGATGGCATCTTACGCAAATTTCCTAGAAACATATGCACTCCACACCTATCTTAGAGTCATGGTGTAATGAACCACAAATAGATTTTCTGAATGCCAAAAGCTCCATATAAATCTCAACCAACGTTGAGATCCCTTTAGGCTCAACTTTACCACCCTCAACAAACTAGGTGCAATGCCCCTTGTTGCATCTAAAGGGCAACTCCATATGCCTCCGTATTCTCCTCACTCATCCCAAAGGGACAAGGGCAATCTTGGAATGGTTAATCAACATGCCAAAGGTCAATCCCAACAACTTAAGCACATCAGCTACACCCTTCGTAGAAGCTACCTCTCCATCTACAAAAAAAGATAGGGTCCTCTACATACTGGAGCATGTGCAGAAAGATCTCACCAACACTAAAACCTGTCAAAAAAACATCCTCCTTTTGCCTCATTAATCATTCTAGATATGGCATCAATAATGACAACAAAAAATAAAGGTTTGCGGTTGAAAGAATCCATCATCCTACTTGTCATTCACGAAATTAACATATGAAGATGTCATCATAAACCTCTTCATCCAGTCGATCCACAAACTCAAAAAACCCCTACAATGCATGGAACACTAAGATGAATCTCCAGTCAATGGAGTCATAGACCTTGGAGAAATCGACATTCCACAAGAATTCCTTAGTCTTCTTCAGTTTCCACTATGCAATTATCTCGGAAGCCAACACTACCCATCCGTCATGTGTTAGCCTAAGATGAAAGTTGTCTGGATAGGATAAATATAAATTCAAGAACCTCATGCAACATGCTGCCTAGTAGGGTCGCCGTAGTGAGGTAGATAGCATTAGATAGAGTAATAATACGTAAGTCCTCGAACCTTCGCACTACATCCATCTTAGACAGAAGGAATAGAAGGGACCGATTAAGCCGCTTGAAGTCACTATTCCTCTGACATAATTCTTGCACCAAATTCAATGTTTTTCGACCCACCATGCCCCAAAACATGTAGAATGGGATCAAAAACCCATCTGAGCCGAGAAAACCATGCACATTCATATCAAAATTGGTCGTCGAACCTTTATAAGAAGGAAAGGTCTTGTCAGCTCCTCATATTGTAACTCATTCGATCACGGGACACCTCTTCCCTCCTAGTTGGCAACAACACCATGCACACATCGACTAATCTCAAGGTAATGGCATCTCACCGCATCGTCGATGGCATGTTAGTACCCACCCCCTCTTCATCAACCTCTATAGTATGAATCAAGTTGCGTCATCTGTACTCACTTTCCATCGCATGGAAGAATTATGTGTTCGCATCTCCCTCTAACCACTGTTGCCTTGATCTCTACCTCCAGTGAGCCTCCCTTTTCTAATCCTCCTCCACAAGTATACGTTTCTGCTCGTATCTCGCTTAATTCTCCTCTACCAATAACTCCCTAGAATCCTCCAAGATATCAAGACACTCAATCCCTACATGTGCCAAGTCTTTGTGTTGGTTTCTGAGGTCTCGGGCCGCTCTCCTAAAATGCATAAACATGCTGCGAGGAGCTCTAAGTTTCTTTGCCATCCTCCTCGCAGTAGATCCCTCTTTGTCCCAACCTACTAGCACCTCATGATCTTCTCACAATAGCCTCCTCTTACAACCAAGAGCACTCAAAACAAAATATTTGACTACCATCCAAATCCCAACAAATAAGGTATGGTTCGAATGCGACCTATGTAAGGTTAATACAAACCCCGAATAGAAAATTCACTTGTAGACCCATAGAGCCAAGGAACCGTCGAGACGAGACCTACCTAAATGAGTTGTTTCTCCATGTGTGCCTCAAGTTCGTGGCATCCAAAATTTCCATTGTTAAATCTCCCACAAAGTTCACAAACTAAGGAGATAAATAGTCCAATCCATTCCTATTTCATGGGCAGTCAATCACAAATAAGGCAATGTTGAATCATTGTCCACAATCCAAGCCAATTTGAAAAATGAGCTTGCACCATTCTAATTTATCGTATATATAGGCATCTGAGAGGTCGTAAACTGTGGATACCAACAATAGGAAACCATTCGAGATCCTCTGAAGCACAATTGATAGGATTCATGTATCATACACAAAGTCCATTAACTCCATGAAATAACCATTTCACCCTGCACGCATGCTGCTCGAATCATCCACAGATTTCATCGCTCTAAATTCAGAGAAGTAGGAACCAACCACCTTGCGCCAAAGGAACTTATCCTAAACTTCCAATTGGTACTTCTGCAGGTGATAGATTGTGATAGCCACATTGATTGCCCGTGATAAAAAAGATGGAGTAGAGGTTGGTGTACACCATTTTTTCTAGAGGTAGTCGTCTGGTACTTTTGAGGGGGGTCCTATATGCTATCCATGTTTTCTTCCCATTTATGTGCCTTTTGTCCGATGGGTTAGAGGGAAGATAGAGACTCGGATAAGACACATATTTTAGGCATCTTGTAGGAGATATATGGGATGCTGTTGGTGGGTGATGAACCCTAGAATGCCCTAGTTAATTTGGAGGAAATTAACGTTGATTTGTTCGTTGCAGTCGTGCAAATTCAGATTAATAAAAAATCACAAATTTAATTACTTGTCGCGGTCAATTTTTTTACTAAGGCAAACCCAATGTCGAACTCAGGGAGGCCACTGTCTCCCTAGGTTGATTTCAAGTCGATCTAGAAGTTATGTTTTCAGAGAAGCATTTTTTGATATTTTTAAATGGAATAAATGAGTGAAATGCAGTTTTGATGAAGTTTGGGGGCTAGAATGCAAATTATGATCAAATTAAGTTAAGAAATCCTTAAACTTGGCCAGAAAATGTGAAATACGATGAAAATGAGGATACTATTTTTTTTTGAAATTTTTGAATGCAAAAAGAATTAATTATAAATTAAATAATGCAGAATAGGTGATTTTGACTTAATTAATTTTAATAAATACCAAACGTCAATATTTTTCAGAAATTAATTTATCCTAGATAGGTCTATGTTAGAGATATCTAGAACATTTTTTAATTTCTAAAATACTAATTGAGGGATTAATAAAAAATCAATTACTAAATTCACCATTTCATTTATTGTAACCTCGATATGCGTGCAAACAAGATGAAATTTGGGCATAATGTATAACAACCTAAAAGCTAATTATTTTAAAAATTTGGTAATTTTTGGAGCAACTGTTGATTGAATAGCAATGTAACAATACATAGTGGGTAAAATATGATATTTTCCACAAAAAGATTTATATTAAATAAATCATAGCTCACAAAAATATAATCAACATCCACAATAATAAGCATAAGTTTTTCTACAATGCATAATTTTTAGGATTAGAAAATGATGCTAAGTAAAGGTTCAAAATAAGACTTTAATGCAGGGTTCTAAATGCAATACATATAATAAAAACAAAATAAATAAAAAACAAGCGAATGGATGAAAATGCAATTACCCAGACTTGAGGGGGCGCGTATGCAATTTTTCCAAGGAAGCACGTGCCGTACACACGCTTCTTAGAATGCAGGGCTGGCGGGTGAATGCAGAGAAGGAGAGGGGCGTCTCTGTAAATCCTCTCCCGCTCATGCGCGGGGTACGTGATTGAGCGCTCGACTCCAGAGGCAGTATGGGGTGGTGAAGATATGGAGACGCAACACGATGGGGGTAGGGGCCTCCGCGGCGGCAACGACTGGAGGGTGACGTTTCAGTGATGCGAGGCGGAGTTGCGACCGAGGGTGTTGGTGCTATTCAAGGTTCAACCAAGGGGGCGCGGGGGTGCAACGACACACACAAGGGTGTCCATATGCGGGGTAGACGTCGATGGCAGAGGGGGTCGCTGTTGGACTTTGAGGCGGTGGTGAAGTGGCTTACGATTGGTGGAGATGATCGCTACGGTTGGCGGAGCTCGGTCTTCAGGCGATACACGTTCGAGGAACGAGGAGGAGGTGTAGAGCTATGTGGAGAGACGACTGACTGGCATGCGGCGGTGGGCGCACTGTTGCGATGGCGGAGGCGCACAATGGAGGCGTGCAGTGGGCGAAGTACAACGGGCGCCTAGGGTCGATGGCGTGCAAAGGCGAGGACACGTGAGCAGTGGTGGTTCAACGAAGTTGTGGAGGTGGTAGTTGAAAGGTAGAAGAGGTACGGAGATAGGTGGAGAGATGGAGTGTTGGTGACGCTGTTAGAGGGTGCGAGGAGGACGACGGGTGGAATGGCAGCGTGTGAGCGAGGGTGCGAAATGATAGTCGAAAGTAGATCAACAAAGAAGAAGTAGCAACGGAGAAGAAAGAAGGATAATAAAAGTTCACCTGAAGAGTTCATGTGGGGGGGAGGTTGCTCGATGGAGCAATTCTCTGATATCTTTGCCTCCAACCGTGGACGAAACACGTCGAGGCTCGAGCAACTGTGAAAGGCGACTGCGACAAGGGGTTGCAACCTCCTAGATCTCGTCAGAGAAGGAAAGGTCGTTGCTAGACCTTGGATCGAGTTCTCATGCCACTCAGACTTGCCTGGGAGCTCTCTCCCTCTTGCTAGGAATGGCGGATGGGATGCTATCATCGATGGTCGGGCCCTTTTATGGGTGGTTAGCGTTAGGCGAGAAGTGGGCGAGCGTGCAACGCGGGGGACAATTGCACAACTCATGGGTGATCGGAGGTAGAGAGAGAACAACAGGGAGGAGTGGTTGGTGCGTGGTTACGCGGGATTGGGTTCTGTGCACAAGGCGGAGGTGACGAGGTGGATATGTACGCGGGTCATGCGTGACATGAGCAGATGGTGCGCGAGGGCTGCACGACGCTACGCAAGGGAGGTTGCTGGGGGAGAGAGAGGAGAGGAGTACGTGCATGGGAGAGCGGTTACGTAGAGAGGTGGGGGTGATTGAATCTCTCGTAAGACTCAGGAGGAAGGAGACGATGCCTCAGTCGTTCGACCGACCGAGATTGAACGGTCTAGGTGGTGACACATGACAGGTGAATAAAAAGGTATAAGAAGAAAACAAATAAAAGAATAAAATAAATGGAATGATATGTACCGTTGGATGAAGTATCATTCATCCAACGGTCTAGATGAAGGATTCAAGTGAGTAAGTAGGGGGAGGAGGCGGTGACATGTGGCTACTCCCAGAGCTACCACGTGTCACGCTAAGAAAATGCATAATTAAAAATCAAAGAAAAATCAATAAAATAGCAAACGTGGTCGAATCAAAAAGTGGTCAACATAAAAGTTGCTCGTTTCGACGAGATCTACAACTTTTGTTAAGGATCGAAAATCAAAAGAAATCACCTATACATAGTATTTTTTTGGGGGTATCTTATATATATATATATATAAAATACCGATTTTTTTATCTTTACAGATTTGGCCATTTTTTTAATTAGATAAAAATCAAAATAAAATCAGAAAATTTGGAATAAATATTTACAACTTAAGTTTTTTTTTTGAATTTTTAATAATGAAGAAAATAAAAAGAGAAAATTAAGGGTAGTTTGGACCATATGTACAACGTACAATAGGGGCCCAAAATCCAAGTTTCACATACGAACTCCGATTCTTTTGAAATTAGACTTGTTTTAAAGGTAATTGAACGTACATTAATTAAAAGTGAATATGTGGTACATAGGAAAATGTATGAGAGATATATTCACATTTTACGGACCTTAGTATCAAACTAGGGTTTGGGTTTACTTGGTCAATTTTACATGTTAATATTTTTAATATTTTTTATTAGTGTTAATAATATATACACTATAGGGTTGATTTTATTGGATTTAGAGTTAGTATAAAATAGATACAAATAGGTGAAGTTAGCTAAAATGCATGTGAATATGTACAGGTGAATTTGGCTCCTTATTTAATGCAAATATGCATGTTAAAATACAAACATTAATTCTAAATGCATGAATGCGAATAATGCGCTATAAATATGCATCTAATTACTCGGTAACAAAGCTCTATTTTCGACTTTTAGAGTAATGAATCACTGATTCATCAACCCCCTATACTCAAACTTGCTCGTTCCTGAGCAACTAAACTGGAATGCAAAAGTGAAATGAGTTCCATACCAAGGTCATGAATAAAAGGTGAAAATGGAGCTCGAATTGACCTTTGGATTAATAATGTGGCGGAACCTTAAGATCTAACAACCTTTAAGTTCCACAAGTCTCTATTCAGGTAGCCTCAATAGTCAGGTCAGAACAAATCCTTATACGTAAATTACGATGATTATGAATCTTACTTATACCGTGTAAGTGAAACATAACTGTCCACATCAGAGATGACAAATAAACATCCTCCTCTAACAAGGTAACTCTAATTTCCCGGTCTAGCAACTCTTTCTTCGAGGAACGGGGTATTTCCATCTAAGTTCAAGTGCAATCAGCTCAAGAAAAGGGGTATAGAAGAGAATGGACTGTGACCATTGTAGTCATATATCCCTGGAGCTTAATTACTGTAGCCAATCTCCAGCTGCATGCTTCCTTGGTATGAGACTTTGAAGCATATGTCTAACAAATATACATACTCCGGCAGTCATTTTATTTTCAATTATGCCTGTCTATTTTTTAGAGTTCTTTTTTTATACTATACAAGGTGCAACATGTACATCAGGAGTTTGTCTTCTTGAGCCAGTAGACTATCCCTCTTTTGAAGTTTTATTGCAACCCACAACATCCCATCGTTAGACGTCGACGCCACTAAACTAGGGTGAGATGCACTACCCTCCCTAGAGGAGGACGGATGTTTCCACCTGCGTGCTACTCCAAGCCAAATGATTCTACCTCCTCACCACCTCATCAATGAAGAGCTACATGCATGGTGCTTATCCAAGTTAGGTCACTGTCTTAGATAATCGTGCGTGTGTATGAAATATTCTACTTAGACCAATCAAGATGACATGTGAACGTAGACTTGCGGACTCAAAGAATTAAGTCACATGGCCTGAAAAATCTTAACTCCAGTTTCTATAGAGTTCCTTTGAAATTAGGTAGATTAAAGTCAAATCCATCATCGACTTCTTTTCATAACTTAGATAATCGTGCGTGTGTATGAAATATTCTACTTAGACCAATCAAGATGACATGCGAACGTAGACTTGCGGACTCAAAGAATTAAGTCACATGGCCTGAAAAATCTTAACTCCAGTTTCTATAGAGTTCCTTTGAAATTAGGTAGATTAATGTCAAATCCATCATCGACTTCTTTTCATAACTTGGTTCATAACTCTTTGCATATGCTAGATATGCAGATGAAATACATATGACATGCAATATAGATGAATAAAGTGCAAGATACATTTTTTTGAATGCAAGGATAATATGCAAGAGTAAATAAGAAGCCTATTTTATAATTTTTTTTCAAAAATCTGGTATACCTCCTATTTTACAACAATTTTTACAGAAATATTATTTACAAGAATTATACAAATTATACAATATAGTATATGTGTATACATATATTTTATAAAAAGATTTTTTTTTATTTTTTGAATTTTTACCCACCTCGTAATTATTGCGTAATATATACAAAATACACGAAAGTACGAGTTATGAGTAAAGTATATATGTAATATATATGTAAAGTACATATATATGTAATATATGTACGAGCTATGTCCTCTGAGCACGAGAAACGAAGAAAAAGACATAGCTCGTATTAAACGTAGGAGAGTTAAAATAACAGAAGTATAGAAGTCGATCCACA
The DNA here is from genome assembly GCA_037367405.1 of Ottelia alismoides. Classification (NCBI taxonomy): domain Eukaryota; kingdom Viridiplantae; phylum Streptophyta; class Magnoliopsida; order Alismatales; family Hydrocharitaceae; genus Ottelia; species Ottelia alismoides. The sequence goes on along the minus strand of JAZKJV010011335.1, from coordinate 8,084 downwards.
CCCTATGCTTAAGCTCTGGCAACCTAAGTGTAGAAGAAGATCAAAAACGGGGCGGGCGAGGTCAAGAGGGGAAATGGATGAGTATATATACATGATGAGCATCGGTCCTCCCTATACTTAGGATCTGGTCAGCCTAAGTCTAGGACAGAAGTGAGTGTGAGAATCGATGGGATCTGGGGAGGATGTACATGAGTGAATGAATCTTGTTGCTGCATCTTCATGGAGAGTAGTCTGATGTATCCGCTCCGTGCTCACTCTGCATGAAGTTGTTGACCTTGACTTGGATTAATTGCTCCTTAGAATCTAGAAAATGCCTCAACAGTTGTTCATTCACCATATGAGATTGTGCACCATCTGTGAGATTGGCTATCTCTATACTTCCTATAGAGATATAATTGTTTATGTTATTTATTTCCATATTCTTGTACTATTTCTTAATTTCCTGTACTTATGAATATCTTATGTAATTTACTACTCTCCTATATAAGAGAGCCTAGGGTTCACGGAATAAACACAACTCTTATTTTTCTCCAACATGGTCTCAAAGCGGCGGTCCTAGATCGGAGCTCTCGATCTGAAACCCTAACCCTACTAGTCGCCCCTCCTCCCTTCTCCTCTCTCGTGCTGCGGTGCTCCATCAGTCGCGTCGCCCCACTAGCATCGCACCATAGCAGCTGCGCCGTCCCACTAGCGTCGCCATCCTCTTCTTTACATGCGTACCCCTGCGTGCTCCTCGCAGTGCAGCCCCTCACGGTCTCACGACCTAATACTGTGCCCCCGCGTGTGCTGAGCTCCTCATGGCCTAGCCCCTCAAGTACGTGCTTGGCCTAGCGCTCGTGCACGACTCCTTGCACGCGGATCGTGTGTGTGCTCTGCATCTAAGAAATCCAGCATTGGGGTCTCTGCCTGGGTGATGGATTTGAGTGCATAAGTCTACATATGCATTCAAATCCACGTATGGTTGTGTAGATGTTGATTATTTGGTTTACGAAGTCCCTGTTCTTTACATCCGGCAATATGTCGGAAAGTAAAGTCGATGTACCCGCTACATGCGCCTTCCGAGGTCCAACATCTATTGTCAAAATGGATGGGACAAACTATGAACTGTGGGCTATGCAGTTCATGAGCATGATGAAGTCTACCGGTAAGAAACACATTCTTACCGAGGAGGAGCCGACTGACAAGACTGGAGGAAACACCTCATGGGAGGTGGATGATTCATATGCCAAGGTTTGGCTTTCAGGCACATTGACAATAGAGATCGCCAATGATATACTCCATCAACCCACTGCCAAGGCGATGTAGGATATTCTTGCTGCCACTTATTCCCAAGCAAAGAATGAGATCAAGATTCTATAGCTCCAGCATGATATTTCTACCATCAAGCAGAATGGACGGCCACTACACTCGCTTTATACATCGCTGCGTGGGATGTTTGAGAAGCTCTATAGCTTCATGGCACTCACATCTACTCCTAAGCAACAGAAGACGTATAGGAATGTCACCATGGTTGGTGTATTCCTGACAGCTTAGATCCCGAGTATGAGGCGACCCGCTCTCAAATTTTGGCAGACTATACTATTCCTCCTATGGATGAAGTCTTACGCAGGCTCAGTCGAATCGCTGTTCCATGTTAAACTGCCGGTCAGACGCCCTCAGCAATGGCGGCCTCCCGAGGCTTAGGAGGATCTTCTCAGTTTCGTGGTCGCAGACCTAGGGGGAGAGGAGGTCGCATTCGTCAGCCATGTACTTTCTGCCATCATCCGGGACATACAGAGGATACATGCTACTCTAAGCCTGGATTCCCTGCCTCTGCTCGAGTGGTTGAACAGATTGAGCCCCCAGCTGCTTCCTTTCTAGATCAACGTTTTGAGGATCTTGTAGCACGTTTGAGGGGAATTATACCTCCTTCCGGCTCTGTGACATCTTCGTCTGCCCTCAAGAGTCATTCAGATGTAGCTGCTTTAGCCTCCTTCAGTTGCTTAGGTAGCACTTATGCATTCACTAGTAGTAGTGGACATGATACTAGAGAATGGATTGTAGACACCGATGCCACACATCATTTGTGTTGAGATAGAGGTCAACTTATAACTTACAGACAGTTTCCCCTAGGACGAACTGTGGTTATTGCAGACGAGACACACTTCTCGATTACCGGACATGGGGAGATTAGCTTGACACCATCTATGCATCTACAGAATGTGTTGCATGCACCGGATTTCTCTATGAATTTATTGTCTATTAGTCAGATTACAAAGGACTTACATTGTCGAGCTATTTTGACCCATCCTCTCTTGTTTTTTGAGGACATCCTTACGGGCAAGGTGACTTGCCTGTGGCCATGAGCAGGGCGATCTCTATCGCCTCGTTCGAACTCCCTATGCCGGACTCTCCTCTTTATTTGTTGGACCTGTCTCACCATTTACTTGACATCTGCGCTTTGGTCATCTCCCTCTATAGAAATTGTGTTGTGTTCTGCCTCAAATCTTGCCCAAGGCCCTAAATGTCGGTTTCGGTCACCATTTCGGTATCGACCAAAACAGAATTTCGATGGAATTTTGGTGGAAATTTGATCGAAATTTCAGTCGTTTTTTGTACTAGGACCCCCACATTTCGGTCATTTCGGTCATTTCGGCCGAATTTCGATTTCGACTGGATATCGATATTCGACAGAAATTCGACCGAATTTCGCTGAAATTTGAGGCCATGATCTCGCCTCACACGTCCTTTCAATGTGAGGCATGTCAGTTGAGAAAGCATCATCGCTCTGCCTTTCCCAGTCGTCAGAGTGGGAGCAGTAGCTCCATTTTTGAGTTGTTTCATATAGATATTTGGAGTCCCAGTCGTGTTCCTGATCACCAGGAGCACAAGTTGTATCTTGTTGCTGTGGATGATTTCTCACGTTTGTCTTGGGTCTTCTTATTAAAGAATAAATCTGAGGCTGGAGATATTATAAAAAAATTCTTAACCGAAGTCCAAAATGTCTTTTCTGCTTCTGTGAAAATTGTGCGAACTAATAATGCCTTGGAATTTTGTATTAATAACTCAAGTTATTTCTCAACCAAGGGAATTATTCATCAAACAACATGTGCCTATACTTCCGAGCAATATGGTATTGCAAAAAGGAAGCATCGTCGTTTGCTAGATGTTATTAGGATGCTCCTCATTCAGAGTCACGCTCCTTATTCTTTTTAGGGCGATGCAGTTCTAATGACATGCTAGCTTATTAATCGCATGCCCTCATCAGTCCTGGGTGAGAAAATTCTTTTCTCACTTGCTTTTCCAAAAAAGAAATTGTTCTCACTCACTCCTCGTGTGTTTGGGTCTGTTGCCTTCGTCCACCAGCTCTCTCCAGGTATCGACAAGCTCTCTCCTAGAGCTGTCAAGTGTGTCTTCGTTGGGTACTCCAGGACACAGAAAGGATACACTATACAGGTGTTATGATTCAATACGCAGGAAGTATCACGTTAGTGCCGATGTCACCTTTTTCGAGTCCGTGATGTATTTTACTCCTACAGGTGATTGGTTGATGTCTTCAGATAATGATGATAACATATATATGCCACCACTACCATTACCTCCCACACCTCCACCACCACCACCACCTTCTTCCCCACCTTCACTTCCTATACCTGTCCCATTTCCACCATTACCTCACCACTATACCCGTTGGCCTGCTTCTGCTTATGGTCAGTGCTCATCATCTAGCAGCATGAGGTATGTTCTGATAATAAAGATTCTAATGATGGGTCTAATGGTCTACTTGAGCAGGATTCTTTACAAGGAACAGATGCAGAGGTTGTAGATTTGGACCTACTTATTGCACTTCGGAAGCAGAAGCGTAGCTGTACGACGTACCCTATAGCTTCCATGGTCTCCTTTGATCGCTTGACATGCGATTTCAAGAATTTTGCAGTTGCATTATCAGGCGTGTCAATTCAAGGAATTATCAAGAGGCTTTGAAGGACAACCGATGGCGTTTGGCTATGAAAAAAGAGATGGATGCTCTTCAGTCAAGAGGCACTTGGAGTCTCGTACTAGCTCCTACTAGAGTGTCTACAGTCAGCTATAAATGGGTGTTTACAGTTAAGCATAATGCAGATGGCAACATCAACAGATACAAAGCGTGCCTGGTTGCATGAGGGTTTACTCAAACATACGGGGGTGTATTATCTTGACACTTTTTCACCGGTTGCTCGCCATTCCACCTTATGGATTCTTCTCTCTGTTACTGCCATTTGAAACTGGCCGCTGTTTCAGTTAGATGTCAAGAATGCATTTTTGTATGGTGATCTTCAAGAGGAAGTCTACATGCAACAACCACCTGGATTTGCTGTTGAGGGGGAGTGTTTACAGGTGTGTAGACTTCATAAGATGATTTATGGCCTTAAATAGAGTCCTAGAGCTTGGTTCCGGAAGCTCTCAGACTTATTTGAGAAGCATGAGTACAGACTTTCGAATGCAAGTCATTCCCTTTTTGTACAGAAAACATCCACAGGTGTGGTCACTATTATGGTTTATGTGGATGATATTCGCATTACAGGAGATGACATGCGAGGAATCGAGAAGACGAAAGAACTTCTGGGTCAAGAATTTGTTACAAAGGATCTTGGAGCTCTTAGATATTTTCTGGGACTAGAATTTGCCAGAAATCAACAAGGGCTTGCGATGTCCTAGAGGAAATATGTCACTGACTTGCTAAGTGACACGGGTATGCTTAGATGTCAACCTGCCACCACACGCATGGATCCAAGCATGAAACTATATTATGATGATACTGATGAGGTTGATAGGAAGAGATACAAAGAGCTGGTAGGAAAGCTTCTTTATGTTACTATTACCAGACCCGATATTTCGTTTGCTGTTAGTCAGGTGAGCCAGTTCATAGAGAAACCACGTTAGATCCACATAGATGCAATACACATGATACTCATGTATCTTAAATCATTCCTAGGCTAAGGTCTACTATTTAAAAAGGGCAAGGAGGTCCCATCTCAGCATGTGCATATGCAGATTATGCAGGGTGCCCAAAGGATAGGAAATCTACCAGTGGATTTGCTGTATATGTTGGAGAGTCTCTTGTCTCATGGAGGAGCAAGAAGCAAACGATTGTAGCCTGATCTAGTGCTGAGTCTGAATTTAGGGTCATGACCCAGGTTAGTACATAAATGATGCGGGTTCGAGCGTTCTTACATATATATATATATATATATATATAGAGAGAGAGAGAGAGAGAGGTTCCCCTTTCTATGGTAGTGACAATCAGTCTGCTATATTTATTGCAAAATAATCCAGCATTTCATGAGCGCACCAAGCATATCGAGGTTGATTGTCACTATATATGAGATATGATTCAAAAGGATTTTATTTCCACATCTCATGTCAACTCAAGAAATCAAACTGCAGACATCTTCACCAAGGCCTTACTCAGAGGACATTTTCAGAAGTGCTCGTCCAAGCTGAGCATGATCAACATCTATGCTCCATCTTGAGGGGGAGTCTAGAGATATAAATGTTTACGTTATTTATTTCCATGTTCTTGTATTTGTTTCTTAATTTTATGTACTTATGAATATCTTATGTAATTTACCCTTAAGCTACTCTCCTATATAAGAGAGCCTAGGGTTCACGGAATAAACACAATAGACAACTCTTATTTTTCTCCAATACTTCCATTCTCGTGCACTTTCTTGACGACAAAGGGACCCGTCCATTCAGATTTGAGCTTCCCATGGAACATCTTTAACCAGGCATTAACCAACCATACATTTTTCCTAGGGACAGACATCTATGCTCCAACTTGAGGGGGAGTTTTATAGAACATAGTAGTTAGGTCATATTTTATTCCCCTTTATGTAATTTTCCCCTTCATTATCAGGAACCAGAGCCTTGATGATGATATATCTTGATAAAAAGCTCTCACACCTCAATTGCATGATGGGCTGCTTGTGAGAGTGAATTTTAAATGGGATTCGTGCATGGAGTTCGTCTCTCACCCTTTACTAGAGAACAAGCCCTTGAGATATTGAGATATATAGTCAGGAAAGATCCTTTAGTGGAAAAAATCAAGAATTTCTCATACGTAGATGAAGGTAGAACGACAAGAGGTTGTCGGGCAAGAAGAGGTGCGAGATTATGAGACCTTATAACATATTTCTATAGAGTTTAAAGGATCAGTTAGGCAACCTGAGAAGGATACCCTCTAGGCTTTCTTCTCCATACAAGGGAGTTCTACCGACTCTGAATAAATAATTCATTCGTTTCTTTCCAAAATAATGTCACATGAAATATAACAAAAATATCCGAACCAATCGATTTCTAGTTGTTATGCTAGGCTTAACAGAGGTGTCAATTTGGGGAAAGCTCCATCAAACTTTTGGACAGATGATTGTGCTACCCGGAGGACTTTAGTAATCCAACTCTAGGAGATGGCAAAAACTTTCGTTTTTGGTTAGATGACTAGATGGATTGTTGAGACTATTCACATTAGCGGCAAATAAGAAAGCTTCCGTTGCTTATTCTTGGTCTATATCGGGCGAGTCTGATGACTTGTAGTTGTAATTGTTTAACTCCAACTTATCGGATGCGAGGGTAATCGACTTTACCATGGTGGAGGAATTAAGTTTGGAGGACATTATCGGGAGAGACTGATGGGACATGTTTCGGGTTTGAAAAGGTATAATATTTCGATACCCTTTGTTGGGAATATAGATGTGGATTTAACTAGGGGTGTCACGACCTCGAATTCCAGGTCCTCAGATCCTCCCATATCTGGATCTGGTTACTCAGAAATAATTTATTCAGCAATTAGAACATTCAGAAACATATTGGAATTAAAAATACTAAGAAGAAAATCATTCAACACTTTTCCATTTACAAAATAAAGTTTACAGGTACATTATCCTAATGTAACCATATACATGTACGTCTGCTAGAAAGGAAATGCGGAAAAAGATTACCACTGCCTTATGGAGTAATGCTACTGGGACTGGTTGGATGGCTACTATCTCTGTGATGACTCTCAAATATTTGTTGGGTTTTAGAAAACATAGGGAAGGAATAAGCAAATGTTCAATAACAAAGAAAAGAAACATAGTTCAAACATGATATTTGAAATGTTCAACAAGTCAAATTATACAATTATTCCTTTATTCCATTTTTATTTTAATTTCTATTCATTCTAATCCACATAAGGGATTGATCCTCCCCCCTCCACGGACCCCGAAGTTGTAGACACTTTGGGATTGGGGATTGCATTGATACTTGTTGGGAAAAAGACTTCGTTCTTTATTCAGAAAACCCTAGGCTCTCTTATATAGGGAGAGACCTTAGGGTAAATTACAGAGAGGTCTATAGAAAAGAAAGAAATAACAACAAACTCTATAAATAAATAATAACACTACTAACTATTTCTACACTCCCCCTCAAGGTGGGAGCATAGATATCTATCATGCTCAGCTTGGACGAACATCTCTGAAATGGTCCTCTGAGCAATGGCTTGGTAAATATATCTGCAGTCTGATCTCCTGAGCTCACATGTGCAGTAGATATCAATCCTCTCTGGATCAAGTCCCTAGTATAGTGGCAGTCAACTTCAATATGCTTGGTCCTTTCATGAAAAGCTGGATTGTTAGCAATGAACAATGCTGCCTGATTGTCACACTGAAGCTTCATAGGTAGAGGTACCGCTACATGTAGATCTTCTAGTACTGAGCGAACCCACATCATTTCCGTACTGGCTTGAGCCATGGCCCTATACTCGGATTCGGCACTGGACCTTGCCACAACAGTTTGTTTCTTGCTTTTCCAAGAAACCAAAGAGCCTCCAACAAACACTGCAAACCCTGAGGTTGATTTTCGGTCCTTGGGACATCCTGCATAATCTGCATCTGCACATGCTGAGACAGATAAGTCCGTGCCCTTTCTGAATAGCAGCCCTGAACCTGGAGAAGACTTTTAGGATACCTCAGTATCATGTGTATAGCGTCATGTGAGCCTGTCTTGGCTGCTCCATAAATTGACTCACCCTGCTAACTGCAAATTGAATGTCTGGGCGAGTTATGGTGATGTAGAGGGAGTTTGCA